>OX383287.1:23518779-24251643 GCA_947523025.1 Dryobota labecula | reverse complement strand
GTAACAGGCCGTTTCCCGACGCCCGGTCCGTTTATCTGTCCACGAGTGTAAATTAAAAAGGACCGGGAAAAAATCATCTTGTTATCACGAATCTATGTGGTGTTAGCAGATTGTAAGGACAATTTTAAAATTGGAAGAATTTTTGCAGAGGTATTTTTATTTATTTTTTTGACTATCGAAAATAAGGCCATGATATAGGGTAGGGCGGGGCTAATAGTCCCAATTTTCACTCTAAGACCCATAAGTCTCAAAATCAAGTACTTACTGTCTATAAAAAATGTTGTATGAAACCTTACACAATTCAGCTTAACACTCAAATAGTCAGAAGTGTGAATATTCATTTGATTTCCGAAAAAAATAGTAACAAATGAAAAATGGAATTCTGTACTTTTTACCCCACTCACGGGGTAAAAAGTCCACGGCTTGGGGTAAGAAGTCCATACATTCTAATGGCTAGCTAATTAGCTATTTATGGTCAATTATTAGGGTAAATCAAAATGCATTATTCTAAAATCAATATTTAATATCAATATAATCAACAATATCTTAACATTTTAGTATAATCAACATAAAATTCCAACTTAAAAACAATGAAACAAAACGAAACGCAAATTGTTTTGAGCTGTGCTTATAAATAGACACAAAATCAGTCTTTTGTTGTAATGGCAGTCATTTCAAATCTTAGTTTATAATCAGCTATTTAGAATCTGCCTAATCTTCATCGCGATCGCAATTAAGGCAGATAAAGTTCAAATTTGAATTAAAACACACACGTCGTTAATGTGGCCAACCTTTTCAAATTGAACATTGAATCCACTGCTCTCTTGACTTGCTTTCTGAATAAGATTCGCAGCATATAATGCAAAAATACTCTTCATCATCAGAGGAAGGTAACGGGCTATTTTCTTCTAAAATTTTCTTCTTTACTGTCATTTTCTTCTTATTTTCTTTAGTTTTTCTCATTTTACTCTTGTTTTGTTTATCCTAACTCGTTTTTATCAGGAGTGTCAGTTAAATAAAGTTGTAAAGTAAAGGCTTTGCGAAGTTTTCTGGTGTTTGAGGTTTTACGGGATCCGGCTTTGGGCACAGGTAGAACGGCTATAGGGGAAAATGCTGCTTTAGATGTTGAAGGTTGAGGAGATATTGCTCTCGGTTGTTGTATGCTTGATTGTGCTGGCTGAGTTTGCCCTCTATTTATTAAACATATAACTGCAATAAAACATAATGTGGTAAAAAGTCCTCTCGCGGGGCAAGAAATCCCATCGGTGTACTTCTTGCCCCATACCTACGTCCTGTGATTGGCAAGGTTATAAAATAAAAACGGTTAACAATAAGAACATTTTATTATCATGCATTACTTACGGATATAATAACACTGCAATATGAAATTACCTTAATCTTTTCTTTAAAATCAGTATAGATCTATGAAAGAAACAAGAACAAATTTTTTTTTTACTTTTGGGCGCGAAAAAATTCCGATAGCCGTGTAACTCGCATATGCGCTCCGCGACGGCTGGTGGCTCGCGGCTTCGTCGTTGCCCCTCACCCCGCTCCAGATCACGTAGACCGTCTGTTTCTAGCGCGGTTAGATATTGTGATACGTATGTTGGGACTTCTTACCCGCCGGACTTTTAGCCCCGCTCTACCCTAGCGTTATGCTATACGGTTTCGCAGTTGTCAAGATTTCCAGAGAATCATGATAACCGTCGGAACACAATAAACATGCTAGCCACTCCAGTAGTCTAAACAAGGCATAATATGTCTACCTAACGCAGGTCTGCCCAGTGAGGATTTCTTGGTACCTATATATCAATGCAATATCGTATCTGTTCTTAAACTAATTGCACAAACAAATACCTAGTAGTGGTTTTTGGCTGACGACATCTCGAGTTAGTTCGAAAAAAAGTCACACATAATCCAAAACCTGACCGTGAGGACAATTAAAAAAAACAAAATTGGTTGTCTATAAAGTTGGTTTACGGACGATAGTTTAACGTGACAACGTCATAACAAAACATTGATGCGGCGCAAGCGTACAATGAGCGTAGCGGGACAATGAGCGTAACGAGACAATGAGCGTAACGGGACAATGAGTCATCCTTTTTCGTGCATGCAGCCAGCATTCATCGATTTATTAGACGTTGTCACGTCACTAAAAGAAAACTGTTCACCGTACAGAAACCTTTTTACTAAGTACCTACAGTTATTTCACAGTTACTTTACTTCTGACAGCAACCTTATACACACATCAAAAGTGTCTGGAGATCAAGCACGTTTTTGCTAGTAACTAAAAATCTAGATTTTTAACTATATTTTTTGTAACTCCTATACTTTTCTAATAAATAAAGTCTAATAAATCGATGAACGCCGGCTGCATGCACGAAAAAGGATGACTCAATGTCCCATTACGCTCAGTGTCCCGTTACGCTCATTGTCCCTTTACGCTCATTGTACGCTTGCGCCGCATCAATGTTTTGTTATGACGTTGTCACGTTAAACTATCCTCCGTAAACCAACTTTACAAACAGCCAATTTTTTTGTATAATATTTAGTCATTTAAAAAGGAATAGTTTCTGAATGTTGGTCAAAGGATGAAAATCTTCTATCTAGTCGTATTCCTATACAATCCTGCAACGGGTTTGAGGTCAAATCAGTACACGGTGGAGCATACAGTGACGACTACACTTAATAATCATCAATCAGTAGCAACACTGCTTCAAGAATCCTTTGGCGCTCGAAAGACGTTGACGGGGGCGCTGCTGGTAAACATTTATACAATTGTTTTGCGAAATGTATTAAAAAACAAAGATGGTGACGTTAGTTCGTATTTTGGCCCGTGGGAAACCACACAGATAAGTATAATGTTAATTTAATGGAAGCACTTACATGTTATAAAAAATAATAAATAAACTTTTATTTCGGACCCATAAATATAGTCCACTTGGTTAGTATACACACAACTTAGAAACTAATGTTAGTACTTACATCTACCAGAAAAACAACAAACTACTAATTACTACGCCACAGTGGCATGTAGGCGTATCCAATGCTGTCCCACCTATCAGCTATAGTTTTCAGGATGTTGTTGGGGCTGGCGCGTACCCTGCGCATAATGGAAGCGCAACGCTTGCGCATGATGGCGTGAAAACCATCTATTCTCGCTTCTGTAAACATTGCCGGAAGCACTGCAGTAGCGCGGCAGCCCCATCAACACCCTGAAAGCATTCGATATTGTATTGTACGCGCAGGGCACTATATGCCCTCTGCGTGTAGTTGACCCATAGACTACACGTATAAAACGACTGACAGTATGCTGTAAATAGTGTAGCCTTAACTTCTGTCGCGCATTTTGCAAATCTGTTAGCCAACATATTGCAGCGGACAGCCAACGCCCTGCGCTCACGCTCAATGTCCGGACTGTCTTTGAGGTCTTCGGAAACCCAGTGGCCCAGATACTTGAAATCAGAGACTTGATTAAAATACATAAGAATCACATTTCAAATCATATTCAGCACATTTAATCATTTTTAATAATTACTCACTTTGCTGCCACAACGAAACTAGGTAATTTAGGAGTTATTAAATACGAGTAGTTAGGATTTATGCACACGTTGATAGTTGTTACCCTTTTTCCTTTTATTTTTTTGGTGAAAACTTATGACAGTTGTGGCTCATGACTCGTTCAGTAACACCTTTTACTAAACGCTCGTTTGCTGAACGGCCCCCCCGCGCCGTCAGTTGTAGGAAATGGCGTCATGAAGCCTTTTTCAATTAAATAAAACTCCCCCCCGACCCTTGCTCGACGAAGCGCCAGCCCGCGCCGTAGCTGAGCCTGTTTCCCCTTATAATAATCAAAACCCTGATCTGATACAGCCATCACCTGTCCTTTGCTGTCCTCCCTCTGATTCTGCCCTAAGCCGAGGTTCGTACCTCACAGGGGGGTGCCCTTAGCGTGCAGTCGTTTAGTTTATAAGTTTTATGCCCTGGCTGGAGGCTTTAAGTTTTTAGGAGCTTAAAGCAACCACAGAAAAGTTCGATTAAGGAGTCATGATTTTTAAAGGTCAACTGCGAGATACCCTAGTTAAAAAAAAACGCGTCGTTATCAGGTCATGCGTCAAAACATGCTTGTACAGCTATAATAATACAAAAATCTATAAAATTCTGAACCTTAGGGTATTCATATCTCTCTACATATTAGAACATTGTGTTCTTATATTTAGAGTAACACTAGTTCCATACTACACGTCTTCACTAAACACAGCATCTAATAGTTGACAGAGATCTCCAATTCCTCGAACACTCGAGCAGTACTAATCGTACTAACAGGACTACTCCGTTAATTCCCAGTCGGGGTGCTCTCTCAGTGTTCAGGCAATCAAACAAACATTAATATAATTTGCAGCTATGATCGCGAACCCGGTTCATTTGGGAACGTACCGAGAACAGGTATTTGTTGGTCTAATTTATTCACTCATACATGACATAATACACGTTTTGGGACTGTTATTGTGCAAATAATGGAAATGGATCTTGTTTTAGTGAATGTTTGGTCATGTGTGTTGATTTGTGGGTGTTATCAATATGCGTAGAAGTTATTTTACAGTGTACCTAATTTAATTTTTTTATGTTTCCTTATCATGACGAAATTATTAGGCCTTTTTTACCAATGTAAAATGTTATGGCAATATATTTTGTTTTAATTCCGCAGTAATTCGATCAGATGCAGAACGCAGCCCGCAAAAATATGCACATGCAAAGTCAAAAGTCAAAGTCAAGTAATTTATTTCAAACAGACACATAATAGGCGCTTTTGAACGCCAAAATTTGTAAAAAAAATTGAATTGATTCTAGTCGTCCCTTCCAAAAGGTAGTTTCGTATGGAGAAGAATGGGCAAGAAATTCCACCGTTACCTTTTAAAATATTTTGCAGAAGATGAGGTTATTATGAGGCAACTTGCAACCCAAACCTATACTCGACACATAGTGTTTCGCCCTTCCACAGGACTTGATGTTCCGGAGATGTTGACTCGTTGACCGCTCAGACGCAAAAACGAAATATTTATGCATAACATTTTATTATTATGGATTTCCGCAAAGTAATGCCTGATTCCATAACTTCTCTTTTACCAAACTTAACTGTCCCATTGCCAGGCTAAAAAAAAACTAATAACGGATTACATTGGAACCTTCGGTACTAGATTTTAACAAATTCCCTGGACCCCACACTAGCATTCCCTGTGTCGTGGGATTCAAATTACTCTCACGCTCCGCTCCTGCAAAATAATATTTCAGATTTTCACATCACGATAACGCTAAAGTCCTATAAAATAAAATTGCCACCTGAATAAAGCTGGCAATAATACCTAAAAATAATACCTTAAAACAGAAAATACAAGTTGACTGACCTCAGCTTTCCACGTACTTTCATGTAATACTTGTCAAGCTGAGTCTGAGGGATTTGCACGTGTGTCTAGAATATAATATAATTCCATTTTAATCTTACTTTGCACTCTAACTTAATGTGTAGAAAATAGCGGAGTATTTTCTGTCTGTATGATTAATATGCAACATAAATTATTATCGTTTCATTTTCATACGATTTACGTGTCAATTTCTAAAATATTAGCTAGAAAGATTATCTCAAGTAACGCGTGATGATTAATAGAAACATAAACATATTTTAACGAATAATAGCAAAAAGTTCAACATAGAATAATCTTCCATTTTTCTATGAGCAATCTTGATGCATATTACCATATTCTCGTTTTTTTTTTTTCTTGTATTCATTTCGTTTTATCTTGACTAAAAATAATTCCAAGGAATAATGGAATAGGTAATTCATCAATCATTCATTTATTTATAAAAAAATTGCACTTTTATAAAAACTTATTCAATTTTCAATATACTCTATTATACAACTAATAACAAAGTTCTAAACTAGTTATTAAAATTCTGTCAGCTATAAAATGGTTATCGAATTCTTATATTTATTTTCTCAAAATCGATTTAACTTTTAAATTGACCGCGATGGAACATTGTTTAACAGGATTCATAATGTGCCAATTAAAATTCGGGTTGAAAATCAAAAAAGTTTTTTTTAAACTCAATTTGAAACTTTTGTAATGATGTACCTAACTAGTGGCATAGAACTTCATAATTAATTAATAAAACGTCCATCGTGCAACGTGAGCTTATACGCTTAAAAAATAGAAGAAATGCAACACACTGGTTTTATGAATCACAGAATATGATTCAACGAATTTAGGAATATTGAAAGCTTAGTATATGTAGGATTATTAGATTTATAAAACTGAATAGGCTGTATAGCTAAGCATTTCTAAACTATAACAAACATTGTTTCCAAACGAGTGAACGGAACGAGTGAGAGAGGGAGGAAAAAAGGAAGATGGCGTGATAGAAAGGATTTTGATGAAAAGACGTGTTATGTGCTAAGGTGTTTTATTAAAATAAACGAGGCTTAGAACGATTCTGCGTTTTCCTGGAGATCCCCACACTACATATATAATACGCAGCGTAATTATTGATAACGTTCAACAATTTGAAATGGAACTAATTAACACATAAAAATCGCTGAAGTGACAATCTGTTGATAAAAACTACTTGTAAATTTCTCACTCAATAGCACCCGATGCCGTTTTTTTGGGTGGGTAATTATCAAATAACTTCTCTCGCTCTGGGCGGAGCGGGAGACTATAGCGTGTCAGACTTTTACTGCCTAAAACCCACCCGTGTTCCTTCAGTTGCCTGTGTGCCAGGGCCACGGTATCCCTTTCGGACAAACCCCTGGCAGTAGCAACCCTGGGTGTGAATTCCGTTAATGGCGGACTTACGTGAGACATACTGGCGAAATGTGGGTGTACGTATTATATACACACTTCAACCTACTCTTTTAGGCATTAAGACATCATATGTTATATTATTTTCTTTCACTATAATTTTCGTATGGCAATGTACATGGGCCCGTGTGGTGCCGGCCATAAAGTATAGCACCACCCCATTTCCTCCCGTGGGTGTCGTAAAAGGCAACTAAGAGACTTACTAGAGAATGGGCAGCAGCGTTTTCTATGCATTTTTAACACCATACTGCGATCGCCAACCCGCCTGCCAAGCGTGGCGATTATGGCAAAGCCCCTCTTTGCTTCGGGGAAACCTATATCCAGCAGTGGACGTCTTTCGGCTGAAATGATGAATGTACATGGGACTTAAATATAACTGTTGAAATGTGATGAATGTGTGAGATATGTATGTATGTATATGTGTTATAAGTTTATAATAACCCATTTATGTATTTGTGCACCTGTTTTAATTATCATAATTCATTACATTATGTTTCTAATATTTTTTTATATATTCTCCTCGCAATCACACATAATATCATCTTATCTCTTCACCACCCTTGGTTGACTAGAAGAAAATGCCTAAGGCATTTCTACCTTATTTAGGTCGTATACATTTATAAATGTGGCTTTACTTCAGGTGTGACCGTCGGACTGCCAAGTCATAGGTTTCGAGTTCAAATCCAAGGCACGCATCTCTGACTTTTCGGATTCATGTGCGTATTGTTTATTTATCACTTGCTTAAAAAACGGTGAAGTATAACATCGTGAGGAAACGTATGCCTGAGATCTCACAGGCATGCCCGGTTCAGTATGCGCATTGGCCTCTGACCTCTGAGAAATAGATATTTCTCGACGGCATGTGAAGCCAAGTCAGAGGCCAATGGGCGGCAAAAAACTCTGACACCAGGTTAGCCACTAATCACACAAAAAGAAGAAGAAGACCTCTACCTAACCCTTCGGGGATTACAGGCGTGAAATTTTGTTATAATTTTATTCGTTCAAACCCGTTTCATCGGCTCTAAAGCTCCGTATTATCGCCACATTAATCAGTATGCCCAACAAACTAGACAACATAACAAGAATAGTTTGCAACTAGTTACGTTTTGTATAATTTGTGCAAACTTAAATTAATTATAGCGGCTAGGAGTTGTAATGGCTTTATGGCATTATTTATTGAATCATAATTAGGGGAGTTGCTGTAATATTCACGTAGTTACATAATTATAAGGCTATTTATGGTGATGTTATGATAAAATGTATGTTTTCTGAGATAAGTTTAGAGTTCCATTGATGGTCCTTTGTCATTAGGCATAAAATATTCTAGGTGTTCATGTAAATTGCAATACGGCTCATTTTCATTAGTCAATAGAGCCCACATGTGGGGTGCTGGAGATTTCTTTAAAGCATGCCTAAGGGCCCGTATTGGGGGAACAGTAATAGTCGATACGGATTGATTGCGGTATATGGATAACCTGCACCGCACGTTTGGCAGTTGCTTTGGGCTCATTTTCATTGGTTGTGAGTCCCCGCACGCTTTTTACCGACCGTCGAATTTCATTGGTCGCTACGTCCGCTTCGGGGATTCCCCGCAGACGGTGTACCGACCGCGTTATCGCCTTATGATTTTCATTATTCATTACCCCGCCTGCAGGGAGTCCCCGCTTGCTGTATATCGACCGAGTTATCGACTAATGAAAATGAGACATGAGGTATATTAAGCCGCGTGTCAGTGTTAAAAAAACCAGTACCTATAAGCTGACCTCTTATTATTCTATTGAATCTCCGTGCTACGCTTGGTCAGCTCAAGTGAAAAGACAAGTGTTACCACTGACGGGAAGTCAACTGTACTTACCTGAATTTAGGTTTTTCACCAAATTAATTAAAACTGAAGAGGTTAGGAACACAAAGTGATAAATTATATGTTTGCTTTTTTCGAGAAAAAAGAGAATTACTTTTGAATCGATACTGAACACAAATTATCACTTTTTGTACCAAACTTGACATTTTATCTATTTATTATTACTATCATTTAAACACGTTTTAATACGAAATCATGCCAAGGGTCGATAGAAACCAAGGTGTAGGGTAGAATAAAATATAAAAAAATATATGTTCTAGGATAATATCTGTTGTGTTGGTATTGTATCTGTATTACTAGCTAGTTTTTAAATACTTTAAATAGTAATTTGTGGAGAACGTAGTGGGTAGCATAATTGTTTTAAATTGTAATATTTAAGATATTATGACTGTTTCTTATTGTGCTACTGTTTGTTTTTCCTTAAATAAATAAATAAATAAATATGGGAAAATATCGAATTATTACTTTTTGTTCCTAGTCTCCTCACTAAACTAAATTATATTTCTATTTCACATCATTCTGAAAGGTTGTTTATTTTGTAACAGGAACTAAAATTGCATTTTTTTTTTTTGTATTTCTCATAAGAATTCGCAGAATTCAGGAGTTAATTTTCAACTCCCAATTGAAATTGCTTAACGTTACACTCACACACACATTTCCCTCACTGCGAATGGTGACAGATAGCGCAATCAGTGTCGCGTCGCCCGCATGTGCGAAGTGGACGGTACACACACGGCTCAAGTTACAAAAGGCTCTTATGCCAGAGCTCAGAGGAGAAAAAATACAGTTGCTCAGTCTCACTACCATGATGACTCGTAAAAGGTAATTCAAGTCACCTTATAGCTTAATAATATGAATCGGAACTCCCTTTCTTCTCCTAAATTTTTTTGCTACAAACTTCAGTAACCATAATATAATATTTTCGAAAATTCGAAATTTTGTTTTACATAATTATCTTTACTTTTAAAACTATTCTGTCATAAGATCGAGTACTATAATAATTGAATCGCCTAATTTTACATGATATAAAATCGTATGACCTAAGTATAGTAATTATAATGTTTATTATTCCGAATGCTCATTTATAATAAAATTGTTAGTCCTAAAACATTTGCTAAAAATTTGGTCCAAGCTGTCTTGTCTGCCATACCCCTAGAGTGTAATTTAGAATCGCACAGGCGCGGAGGGGCGAGGCGACCTGCGAGTTGACGAGCAGGTGGTTGGTAACGCTCGTCGCCGCGGCTGAGGCTGGCCGACTAAGCCGGCCAGCCTCAGCCGGGGCGACGAGCTGCAAGACGAAGCTGCAGTGGTGAGCGTTAAACCACAGCTCGTATGGGACCGCCGGAGCCCCGCAGCGCCGAAGCCGTGACAGAAACTATGCCTGCTGCATGTGGCATGCTCACTTGCATGCTGCATGCTTGCCTGCATGCTACATGCTGCATGCTCACTTGCATGCTGCATGCTTGTTTGCATACTTGCTTGCATACTGCATGCATATAACAAAAACGTATTTATCCTGCTACTTCAAATAAAACTACAGTCAACCATCTCAAAACAAGTCGGTAGAAGAAAAAATATTGCCCGCTCTCATAACCAAACTCATGAGAGAAGTTCATAGCAAAAGCTTAGTAATACTAATTTGCTTTAAAACCATTAATAAGATAAATAAAAATTAATTTGAATTTAGGATTTATAACTTTTATTGAAAACGGTTTTAAGTCTTAAGTATATTATTGTAATATTTATGACAAACAAATTTAAGGCATATTGTATTTATGGATTTAAATTTGATGGCATGTTATATTAGTGACATTAAGTTTGGGTAAGTTATTATTCGGACAAATGATAATTAGGACAAAAAAAATGTTACTTTAGATTATAAATAAAAAAGTAAGGGAACACAATACAGAAAATCCGATCCGATCAAATCAAATCAAATCAAAAGAAAATTAATTAATTAAAAATATAATTTGAGTTTTAGCGTTAAGCATTTTAACGAAAAGAACAATTTATTCAAGACAATACTAATTTGAATTTAAAAAAATAAACACAGTGATATGCATTGATATAAGTAATTTATGTGAGTCAAGTCATCAGTACGTAGGTAGTATATCGTTCGTAGTTCGTTAGTTGAAACGATTACTGTCCCATTTAACTGTTAATAAAAATGTTTTAGTAAACACTTGAAATCATCGTTACACATATTTTTTACAGGTTAGTAAGTACCCGCTTGTAATATGTAAAAACAAATGTAAGTGGTAATAGTAAATGAATAAAGTAAACAAAATAAAATGAATGAAATAAATAATATAAATAAATAATAAATAATAATAATAATAATATAATAAAATAAAATCAAATAAATAATAAAATAAAATAAAATAAATCGCAAACATTGATGCAGTTCATCATCAAACATACATACATTGATGCACAACTAAAATTTATCAGCTAGGAAATGGGATACGGAGTAGTAACATTCATATATTTGAAATAGAAGTTGCGATACCCAAGCGACAGGCTCAGACCAACAAAAAAAGGTCTTTCTTCTCGCTTTTTTATTGGTCTTCGGTAATTTTCGCTTACTCATTCAAAAAACATTCCCTTCCGTGGGTGTCGTAAAAGGCGACTAAGGGACTTACTAGAGAATGGGCAGCAGCGTTCTCTATGTATTTTTAATACCATACTGCGATCGCCAACCCGCCTGCCAAGCGTGGCGATTATGGCAAACCCCCCCAATTGGGGGAGGCCTATGTCCAGCAGTGGACGTCTTTCGGCTGAAATGATGATGATGATGATTCAAAAACGTCTGGTTATTTAACCGTTGGTTAAAAATAAATGGTGAACTCGAAAAAAACGCGGTTTGGTTAAACAACTGTTAAGACCGCGCCGAGCGCACAGTGGCGCCCTCATCGTTTGTTCGGTGATATCTTTTATAAATAATTGTTTTGTTTTATTTTAATCATTAAAACGGAGGTTAGTGGCCACTATTTTCCGTTTTAATTATTACAATAAAACAAAACAATTTAAAACTACTGTTTGTAATAACAATAGCGTATAGTCTTGTGAAGCACAACTTAACGTGCTTATTTTCTGCATTTTCATTCTAAAATAAAAGATATCACCGAACAAACGATGAGGGTGCCACTGTGCGCTCGGTAGCCTCTTAATTACTAACAGAACGGTTACGTAATCAATGATTATGTTGTAGTTGGTGAACTCGGCTCTGAGTAATTTATGCTGCCTGCCCTTATGTCCTTTCTTTTGTATTGTTAGTCGAATCGTTGAGCTTTTTTAGTTATGATGAGTTGTGCACGATTACTGACAAATACGTGCACTGACTGGTCTATTCAGCCTGTGTGGTTCTGTCCTCAAAAGACCATTTCAGACTAGACTAGACAGATTAATGGTTTTCACACGATCTGACCAAGATTATTTCTAGACTTTAAAAAAGACATACCTCTGAGTTTGTTTCGGCCTTTCTTCTCAGAGTATTCACATAGGAAACGCCGACCTCATCTTGTTTTTAAAATATGATTGACGTGTTAAAGTGGTTGTATAAACCTACTTACAAAAATGAAATCATTTATCATTGAATCTTAGTAGAATTATTTTTTCTCCTTCTCTCTCTATCATAGTAGCTACTGTTCTTTTATTAAACTTCGTTTCAACTGAACATGAAAATTCCCTTTACAAAACGTCGATTCTCTCTCTTCACATACTAGTGCTCGTCATCCCATCAATATGTAGGAATCAGTTTTTCTTTTACAAACTGTTCTCTATTCACATATGTAGATACGTTTGTAGATACGATCCATTTGCATATTGGATCATTCCGAGAGAGTTAACAAATCTCCCGTTCTTGTATGCAAAATACAATGCAATCGTCCGTACATGCCGTCCGTGCTGTATTTTGATATATTGAAATTTATTTGAATTAATGAGTGTTTTTATGGTGATGAGAAGGGAAAATAGTGTGTATATTTTGATTGTAGTTTGTTAAATGCCTGTCTTCTTCCTTCGTTTCGTGTGGTTAGTGACTAATCTGGTGTCAGGGCTTTTATGCTGCTCATGAGCCTCTTGACTTGGCTACACCACCGTCGAGAAATATCTCTCAGACATACCGGTTTCTTCCCGATGTTTTCCTTCACCGTTTTTTAAGCACGGAATAATTATATGAGTCCGAAAAGTCAGAGCCTTGGGTTCAAACTCCAGACCTATGACTAAGCAGTCCGACGGTCACACCACAAAAAAAAACGGGGCAGTCTTTGGAGACTGCCGATAGAAGTGATAACTAAGTAACTAAAGCGTTCGGTGACGGTGACGTGAGTTCCATGATTTTTGTTCACCCAAAAAGTACACATACATACACAGTATACATATAGCTCATGGAAAGCGTTCGGTGACGATGACGCGAGTTCCATGATTTTTGTTCCCCAAAAAGTGCTCATCGCGCCTAAAGTTCACTTCAAAAAACCTGTGAAAGCCTGATGTGTGCTTCTGGCCATAACTAATAGTGCGGACAGTTTTCAGCTGATATGATGAAGGAAGATGATAAATTCTATTATCATTCCAAGCGTACTTAG
This sequence comes from Dryobota labecula, assembly GCA_947523025.1. Lineage (NCBI taxonomy): Eukaryota > Metazoa > Arthropoda > Insecta > Lepidoptera > Noctuidae > Dryobota > Dryobota labecula. The sequence goes on along the minus strand of OX383287.1, from coordinate 24,238,339 downwards.
ATGGGGTTCGATTCTGGGATTTCTTAGCAGCCCGGAGTCTGGACTTGTGCCTGGTTGATGGTAGTAGGCATGCCCCTTATGACATGGGATTTAAGCAATAACTGGAGAAGTGTGGGTGTAATATAAGTACACCACAGCCGAATTAGAAACATATATACAAACTTGAAATTACTTTCTAATTGTCCTTTATATGCATAACATGCGTAAACACATACCCCTCTGCACAAACCCCTGACACCTCTCTCCCACGTACACGTTCACACACATTTACACACTCCACGCACAATACTACACAATCCTTCCACATAAACACACAATTTCACACAAAATTGCACAGGGAAAAGTATGTTCAGTTTTAATTTTAAGTTCAAATTTTTTTTTTTAAGTGAAATCTCCTTTAGGCGCGTTAAGCACTTTTTGGTTGGGGAAAAACTTATGGGTTCGCGATCGTCACCGAACGCTTTCATTGAGCTATATTATTATGTATAAAAGAACAGTTATTCCAAAGTTTTGTGTTTTCACTTCTGTCGGCAGTCCAATTGAATTGATTGATTGGCAATTTTTTTTTAATTCTTATTTTTATTATTTTTAATTCAATTTCTTTTAGTTTTGGTTTTGTCTCGACTTTTGGAAGGTGGGCTTTAATGACTGCGAGTTGTTATCGAACACAGAGTTTCTGTAAACTCAGTTTTTTCGTTTCAATAAAAAATATGATTATTATTATTAATCCTTCGAGGATTATAGGCTTAATGTTATGTCATGTATTATGTGTAGTGTTATTTCTACCTCCTTTGGTTATGATAAAAAAAAAACAATCACACTAATATTTAAACCATACAGAACAATTTTTCAGTTGACTTCTAACGTCCAAAAACTGTAAATTCTTGTCACACCCACCCATCCTTTATACCTATCACCTGATCAATGACACCCCATCACAAAAATACCGCGCAAAGCCGTCAAGCGCGTGTTGTATCCAATAAAAATGTTAAGCTGACGTTCGTTTCAATCTGTATTCGGTATCGAGGCCCGGGGCCGATTTACATGCATATAGAGCGGAGCTACAGCTTTATTTGCTTTTATTCCAATATATCCATCGAGCAGTCGCTGATGCACCCTTTTGGGGCACACTTTGAGTTGCAAACATCCTATAGGGGATCGTAGTGACCGCTCCCGGATAGAAATCGGCGACGCGTAAAAATCTAAGGTTGGTTGACACTGCAGTAATGGGGGACTTGGATAAAGCAACCGGTGGTTTTTCTGAAGGATTTAAAAATGTGTAATTTTATTGAGCTTAACGCTTTCAATTTTTTCTTCAGTTCAAATAAAATTCGAGCTTATTAAATCGGTATTCTTTGGGTCAACTACTCGAAAAGGTCGCTGGATGTTCTACGCGTCCAATACAACAATGTTTTTAAGATGCTATTGCGACTGCCTCGTTTTTGCAGTACATCGGAAATGTTCGCGGTAAATCATACCGATGGATTTTATGCCATCATCCGCAAAAAAACGGCCTCACTCCTAAGCAGAATAAGAGGCAGTCAAAATAGTATCCTGAAGGCTATGGCGGCAGACACTTTCTCCGCCATAATAAGGCAATTTGTGCGAAGACGTATACCATAGTTAGACCATTACCATTTCTTGTTGTGTCTAGATGTTGGGTGGTCTTCTCACAAATTCGTCTTTAGTTTAAGTTTCTGACACTGAATAGTGATTTAAGTGCAAACATATTACTAACAATTTATGGATCTTTTGTGTTATCCATAAATTGATTCATTCATTGATCTTCATTATTTGATTTATTGATTGAATAATTCTATATACTATAGTAATATTATAAATGTGAAAGTAACTCTGTCTGTCTGTCTGTATGTTACCTTTTCACGGCTAAACCGCTGAACCGATCGTAATGAAATTTGGCAGAGATATAGCCTGGGATATGGAGACGGACATAGGCTACTTTTTTTACGCGATAACCGACGTCGACGTGGGCGGAGCCGCGGGCAAAAGCTAGTCCGAAATAAAATGATTTTATTTTAAACTTGTTGGTTTGTTGTTTGCAAATGTATGATTCGTCGTTGACTCTCTGTGATATGACATTTATTAAAATTAGGTTACCATAATTTCAAGATATTAATTATTGGTCCACATATACCAAGACTCCTCCGTGCCTCGGAAAGCACGTTAAAACGTTGGTTCTGGCTGTCGTTCGTGAATCTTTAACTCTGACAACCAGTCTTAACAAAGGGTATCGTATTACCCAGTAACTGGGTTGTGGAAGTCAGATAGGCAGTCGCTCCATATAAAATACTGGTATTCAACTGTATCCGGTTAGATTGGAAACCGACCCCAACATAGTTGGGTCAAGGTTACAATGCACAAATACATAATTAAAAAAAAAAAAATTGAAAGAGATTGAGTTCAATGATAGAATCTTCTATTATTATCCTCATTATTAATACTCACATTTTTTTTTATTCTGAGTGTGCTGATAGAACTTCATCATAATCATCATTTCAGCCGAAAATCGTCCACTGTTGGACATAGGCCTCCCTTGGTTTGCCATAATCACCACGCTTGGTAGGCGGGTTGGCAATCGCAGTATTATGGTGTTAAAAATGCATAGAGAACGCTGCTGCCCATTCTCTAGTCAAGTCCCTTAATCGCCTTTTACGACACCTACGGGAAGAAATAGGATGGTGCTATTCTTTACGTCCGGCACCACGCGGCACCGGAATAGAACTTGCCCGTAAATATCTATCAAAAAATATTCTCTCAATTGTAACTATCCCAACATTAGCAGTGAGCAGCAACCCTTATCCACTTCCTGCCGGAAGGTTGCAAACGTGAACAATATTACTTACAGTTGCAACAGTTTTACCTTTGTGTTCGGTAACAGTGTAGCCTACCTTGTGTTCGGTAACAGTGTTGCCTACCTTGTTTATTAAAAGATTTGTTTGTTCTGTTTCTCCGTTCTCATGTTTGTTAGAGAACGTAGACGGAGTAAAAGTTAAATAACCTAAAATGCTAATGCTAATATCCATTTTTGCCCCCTTATCGCTACGACACTATGTGCTGCTAGACCGTTTTTCGGGGGCCATAATTGAGTGTGCAAGTCACCCCATGCCATTTTATCTGTGTATCTATATGAAACATTGGTTAGGCAGGGGCCATAGTCCTTCATAGTTATAGATAATCAGTTCATTTTAGCCACCCAAACCCATAGTTCAATAATTATTTTTATTTCCAAATCGTGCAATAGTCCTACACCAACGGGGTTGTCCTTTTTTTTTTTTTTGAGTATTGGAAATCATCAAATGACTCCTCCCGCTCTGGGTGGAGCGGAAGAGAGTATCAGACCCTTACTGCCTTAAACCCACCCGTGTTCCTTCCTTGGCCCTTTATGTTCCGGGGCAGCGGCACCCCTTTCGGACAATCCCGCTGAGGGGGTTGTCTTTGGGTGCACTTGCACAGTGCATACAGATATAATCGTCGGATGGGTGCCTCATCTCATTAAAAACGAAGAACGAGGCCTCTGCGAGTTGGCTTTGGCCCCTCGTACGCCTTCCAAAGTTCCGGGACCCCAGGGTCCCGAGATATATCAAAGACGTAAAATAATTATTAGTCATGCATTTATATTGCAAAATTATTATACTTTCTCGTTCGACTAATATTACGTGGATAGATTAGAGCCGTATTATAACCATGCCTGGAGTTTTATAATACACAACATAAGATTAAGTGTAATATCTGAATCTCACCGGGAGCATTTGCCTGTAATGTAAAAGTTCAGATTCGAGCATTACATCAGTAAGTGAGGAGAACCGAGGCAATGGTAATATAGTAATGCTCCAAATTGAATCTTGGATTGTTATATTACAGGCGAATGCTCCCGGCGCTTTTACAAAAACTATATTTTTGTATGCAAATTATATATTAGGTAATACATAAAGTGCGTATTTTGCGTACGGAATTATATACTAACTATTGTTTGATTTTTTCATTCATTTAAACCTTATTTACCCATCCCTGATAATCTGCCGACTCATATGAATCAGTAAACAAACTCGACAGTCACAGACAAAATTTTATTTAAATCAGTTTCTTGCAGAACAAACAGTAGGACAAACTCTGCCAGTGCAAACAGCCCGCATACACTCATTACGTGCCTCCCTCACGCATTTCGCAATGATTTTCTTTGAAACTCCCTTTAAATTACCTCGCAAACAACGCCCCGCTGCAAATTAGGAAAGTCTGAAACTTAGATTTTGGATGTGAGAATTGAAGCGACGATGAGGAAATCAGCTGGTTATAATCCCACGGAAATGTACAAACAAGAAGTCTTTGGAACTGGATTATTAAAAGAACCCCTCAGCTAAATAATTCATGTCCGTGATAATTTATTTCGAAGTGCAGAAAGTTAATTTTCTTATGATGATAAAGACGTCTACTAGTTTATATTGTCTATTGTTTATTTTGCTCGGTCGACATAACTTTGAGAAAGAAACCGATAGGTGGATCCGGTTGGGCTAAGCAGGGTTTGGAAAACTCTGTCAAGTCTTTTCGTCGCCTTTACCGCAATGTTTGAAGACTAAGGTCTTCAGCCCGTTATGACATACGGTGCCGAAACGTGGACACTGACAGTCAGGCTGGTCCACAAATTTAAGGTCGCTCAGCGCGCTTTGGAGCGGGCTATGCTAGGAGTTTCTTCGAAGGATAAAATCAGGAATGACATTATCCGGAAGAGAACCGGAGTTACCGACATAGCTTGCAGAGTAAGCAAGTTAAAGTGGCAGTGGGCTGGCCATGTTTGTCAAAGGAACGATGGCCGGGGGAGCAGATGAGTCCTGGAGTGGAGACTGCGTATCGGCAAGTGTAGTGTGGGACGCCCTTCCTGCTAGATGGAGCGACGACCTCAAAAAGGTGGCTGGGATAGACTGGATGCAGAAGGCGGAGGACAGAGTGCTGTGGCGCAGCCTGGGGGAGGCCTATGTCCAGCAGTGGACTACGATAGGCTGAGTTGATTGATAAATTATATTTAACCATAATTTTGATGAAGCCACACTGCAGAAGGCATAAGAAGTATCGGTCAGATGAGTAACACTCACACACTGCTTGTGGGAACTAAAGGTGAAAATCCCGTTTTTAGAATCGCCTCGTTGCTCAGAGGGAAGCTGAAAATCACACAAGTGAAATCGATCGGGCCTCGTCACATCTGAAAATAGGAGGTCATTCTTTATTTAATTACTTTGTCCCGTACTGATCGGGACAAGTCTTCTGTTTGAATAATGCTGTTCTTTCTTTATTTCTGACATTCTGTCGAAGATTCGCTTGCTTTGCGATTCCATTGCCATCAAAGCATATTATACCTTTTATTTCAAGGAAACTTGGTTTTAAAGAGGCTTCTTTTAAGAAGGATAAGAATAAGAATAAATTAATTTAGCTAAGTTTACATTCAATTGGATTGAATTCCTAGACCTCACACTAGGATTCCGTGTTGTAAAATCCAGGCGCTTTCGTTCCGTTAGCAATCCATACTATACTATATACTATTATACTATATACTATATATTAATATTATAAATGTGAAAGTAACTCTGTTTGTCTGTCTGTCTGTCCGTCTGTCCGACTGTTACGTTTTCACGCCTAAACCGCTGAACCGATCGTCATCAAATTTGGCAGAGATATAGCCTGGAATATAGAAAAGGACATAGGCTACTTTTTAAGAAAAAAAACATTTCTAAAACTTAAAATAGGTATAAAGAGAGTGTTTGCATGGCAGTGTGATTTATGTCAGTTGTGTTGGTTTTGTAAGAGAGTGTGTGTGTTATACGTATTTTAGTACGTGTCGGTCTATAAAAAGTACAACGCAACCTAATGAAAAACAAATAACGCGTTAAAATTATTTCATTTCATTTTGAGAAATACCAAAATATTCCTAAATCACCTTCACAATCCTGTTGACTGAATAAACTCAAAGAAATAAATACTTTTCGGCAATAAATACAGATTTCATTCATTAACGTAAAAGATTTAAGCAAATTGTTACTAATAATATTAAGTTGTTAATAAATTATTTTACGTAACTGGCGCTCCGTGACTGAATTTGAGAATCCTCGTAGCCACGCAACGAATCAGGTCGTTGATTTATGATACTTGCTTATGAAAGGTGAACTTTGAATCTATTTTATTTGCACTGTGTTTAAAGGTTAATAAAAGGCCTGGTAATTTTGCTTTTTTCTAAATATTTGTGTCGAAAAAGTAAACAGTACATTACTTACCAAGGGCTGTAAAAAAAAGAAAGCCCGAAATCGTAGGTATTTGTGACCCGAGCCGAGCGAGGGATAGAGGGCTTACTTTTTTACTGCCCGTGGTGAGCACACAATTTTACGCTACGCGTACGGTAAAACTCTCATTATGGTCAGGTGTGACGTAAAAATCTTATTATGTATAGGATAGGTAGGATTTGTTTAAGCCAGATATCTTGTTATTATAATATTTTTGGAATAAATCAGTCCTTAGAAATTCATCATCATCATCATTTCAGACGAAAGTCCACTGCTGGACATAAGCCTCCCCCAATTGGGGGGAGTTTGCCATAATCGCCACGCTTGGCGATCGCAGTATGGTGTTAAGAATACATAGAGAACGCTGCTGCCCATTCTCTAGTAAGTCCCTTAGTCGCCTTTTACGACACCCACGGGATAAAATGGAGTGGTGCTATAAAAAATAAAATAACCAGTGCGCAAATTTTATTTTTTTATTTTTTTGGAGGTTCAGTATCAATAGTAATAGAAAGTTCAGTAGTAATAGAACACATTTTCATTATTTTTTCAATACTTTTTTTTTATTCCGACTTGAAATCAACAAAATATGGACACAATCTATTCGTAATAATCAATGGGCGCGTGCGCTGGTCGGCGCAACGCAGCGGGTGTCGGCGGGGTGCAACCCCCTGGCCAGCGGCAGGGCGGCACAGCCGTGCAATCATATTTAGATCAACATACAACCTGATACTGACCTGCAAATTGCAAAGACCGTAAGAAATATTGAATTTCGTGGGCTACACCACCTGGCACTTTCGCCACAAGGCGTCAGTTTGCTGGTCTTGTAAATTTGGTATATTATCTTTAGGTTTCACTAGGTTGATGGTTAATATTATGCTCCCCGAGTAAAATATCAGAGTAAACTCTACGCATTCTCGTCATGCATTTACCTATATTGCTTAGTGGAATTGTATGCAGTACAATCTTCGTTGCATAATTAAGCAAATTAAGAAGGTGCTATAATTAAAAGCCATTACGAATGTCCTTCGCTCGGTGTCGCTTTTGGTCAAGTTATAACAGCTGCACGTGTATAACGATCAGGTTAAGCTTTGCTTGCCACGGTGGGTCCGTGGATGGGTGACCATTACATACCAAGACCCTCCGTGCCTCGGAAAGCACGTTAAAACGTTGGTGCCGGCTTTCATTTTCAGATCTTTAACAGCTGTTACGGATCGTCAGAAGCCCGAAAGACAACCTGTCTTACCAAGAGTGCGTGTTACCCAGTAACTGGGTTGTGGAGGTCAGACAGGCAGTCGCTCTATGTAAAATACTGGTATTCAAATGCATCTGGTTAGACTGGAAGCCGACCCCAACATAGTAGAGAAAACGCTAGGCAGATGATGATGACGTATGTCCTTCATTCTGTATTACAATTATTAACTTTGCTATTTCAACCCCCATCTGAAATAAACCAAACTACTAAATATAGTGTTAAATTAATACATTTTGATAAATTCCTAGAACTCTTGGAGCAGCGTCAAAAGCGAGATAACTGTAGCATATCAAATAACCATTAGTAACAAAACTGAGAACTGAGACATTTCGGGAAACTAATTACCTTCCGGTTAAATAGGTTAGTTCGCTACGGGGTCGTGTGAAATGTTAATACTAATAATAGTGTCGTTATAATAACAATGTTTGACATAACATCACGCCCGTATTTCCCAAAGGGTAAGCAGAACTGTACCGATAGTATACGCACATTTCACTAGTTACGTTTAAGCACATCAACTAGGCACAAATCCAGACTCCACGCTGCTACTGAGAAATTCTAAATGGAAAAACCCAAGAACACTTTTCCCGACCCGGGTTCGAACCCGGGACCTCATGATCAGCAGTAGCGCTTGCGAAAACTAGACCAACAAGGCAGTCATAAAAGTTATTTTTATTTTTATTTAAAACTGCTTAAACTATCATTACAGGGTTTACCCTAATGCAACAGTTAAACTTAAACTAATAAAATAAACTATATACTTACAAACAAATTAGAGAAAAAAAAAAAACTAACAACATTATTAAAATTAAAAAAAAAACAAAAAGATAGCATTACATAATTGCTAACAAAAACATACTACTAAATTTTTTTATTAAAATTAAGTATTATTTTGCTTGTAGCATAATATGAATAGTAATACCCTTGCGAATTCACTAAAACAACATGTAAACACATCAATCTGAGTTTGAAGTGTTTTAATATTCTAGAAGTAATCAAACATATCGCACGCCCCCGGTGCAACACTCACTTATGCAACACTTATGCAAAAAGTAACTTTAACAGGAGAAGTGTATTTATTTTAATTATTTGGTTTCATTTATTTTGTTTAATATAAACTTAAAAGAGCACGTCAGGATATCTATCCATCTTCCCTAAATCAGGAAGTATCATCAACTTATAAGATACTAAAGTTCAAAATACTTTTCCTGAAAAAGTTACTTTTTGCTGTGACAGTGTTGCACCAGGGGTGCGATATGTATCGTTTGTCGTCATAAAATCGGCAGTTATAAATGCGTAAATTATATTTGGGCAATTTGGTTAATCATACTTTATTACACGATTCGGCCATCGCATCGCATCCCGTCGCTCGCTCGCGCTATAACTACATACGTTATCGCTTAGCGTTCTTTCTGACTTTTGTTCTTTTTGCTTGACTCCTAAGGATCGTAGCGTGATGTTACATAGCCTATAGCTATCCAACACTAAAATATTTTTTTCTTGCGAGACATGCGCACGTGAACTCGAACGTACCTACTTATTTTGTTGCGGAGTTATTTTAAAATTATGATATCTCCTAAGATGTTGATTGAAATTAAGTGATATAAACGATAATTTTGTTTACATTCAAATACCTGTGATTACCACCAAGTGTGTTCTACCACCAAGCAAATCGATCAGAAAATGTTGCCCGCTGGGAATCGAACCCGGGACCTCTGGATCTGGGACAGGTGGTCATACCACTAGACTACAGAGTCGGTTCACGTTTACCTTGGGGTATACTAGCGTGATATTTTACTGTTTCGCTTTGGTAAACGTTGAAGGCTACAAACACTATCAAACCAATTTTCATGTTTGCTTTAGAGATGGCTTGGCGACTGGATAGGTTATAAGTTATAACATATTCCCGGAAAAGTAATATTTAAGGCGAGGTTCTTCAAGTTAACCTCTAGGAAATGTAATTTTATTTAGAAACGGTAGTGATTAAATACGTGAAAAAATTATTTGTTTCTTTTGAGACTTTTCTGTAGGTACGTCGGGTACTCGTTACATAATTAGATAAAGTTAGCTCGATAGAAAAAAAATCCAAACATACCCTTATTTTGTAAATCAAAATCATTATATTTCAATACAATGATTTTGATCTACAAAATATGTATACCACACTACCACATTATGTATTGAAAATCACATCAAAATAAACGTCTATGATGATGTAATGTCCGTCGGGTTTAACATTGTTAACATCGTAAAACATATAATTTTCAACCCAAAATTAACGAAATTCACGGCACAATTTACTCGCGCCCAGCTGCCACCTCTAGAACAAAAATGCACGCTCGAAGAACCTCGCCTTAAGTACGACGACCGACGTTGAGACGTAAGCATAAAGTTACAATTAATTATAATGATATTTTAATGTGGTCCCAGTTCATGTATAAGTTATATTTACAGAATTGCCTTGGAGTATTCTGAAATGATCAATAATACATATATGTAAGCAAGTGGTTTACTGCTTATTTTGAAAATAAATAAAGGCTTTATTTTTATTGCCTCCGTCTTTGGCATTCAAGACTCAATTTCCCGATTTCCTAGCTCCGAATTTCTTTGTCGTCAGTGAGGCGTTTTATTGAAAGTCTGAGGAAACAAATATTTTGCATAAAAGCAGTCTGTTTCACCTTTGGTCAGTTCTCATTGACTTAGAAAAGACTCACTTCAGGTGTTATTATCCTTGTACTTACTCCTTATTTTTACTGAATATGCTTTTCCAACCTTTCCGTGTAGGAAATTCAATATTTTTATATTAAATTATTCTCTTTCCTTTCACATCTCAATAATGTGTTAGGCGTTTTAATGTTTTACAAACACATAACATTGTTAGCTAACCGATTTGGGGTCGTGACCTCTGTTTTGTTAGCAAAAACACAAACATCTAACCTAAAAAAGCTTGCCTCGACGAACGGATAATGTCCCCTGGGCAGCGGGGGGGTGAAATTACTCATTTCGTATTAGTCGCTCGCCAGACGAAGAAGTTTCGTGATTTTTTGAAGTACGCTGAGGTGCAGTCGGACACTGAATCTATTTCTATTTCTTCTTTGTAGAACCAAATCTACTATTACTGGAACAGCATAGACACGTCTTCTTCGTCGGAACTCAATTTTGAAAAGAAATTTTCTAATAAAAACATTTTCCACAAAAGTCGCAGCGGACTGACTGTTTTTCTAACATGTTTAGCTAACATTTTTTGCCAACATGTTTTACTATCATGTTTTGTTAGAAAAATTGGCGTAGCGGACCCGACGTCAGACGTCGCCGCAAACCGACGCGGTAGCCGGTGAAGCGGATCTCACGTCGCATTGGCTTGTGCAGACGAGCGGAGCTCGAGCCGTCTCCCTCCTTGATAAGGGCATGTTGCACTTTTTTGAAAATGGATTTCGATGTACACGCGGTGCACTGATAGAAGCTTACCTGCGCGACTAGCCGCGCTCACCACATTTCCGCGCGGAACACCGCCGCAAAATCCCCTTCGCCGCCTCCACCGTCCGCGGCGGTGAGCGGCGTTTTATGTAAATCGCCGTAATATTAACTATCAATAAGTTCGCCATTCATTCATCATTTCAGCCGAACTACGTTAGCCTCTGCACATAAGCTTTACCCAATTGGGGGGGTTTGCCATAATCGCCACTCTTGGCAGGCGAGTTGGCGATTGCAGTATGGTGTTAAAAATGCTTAGAGAACGCTGCTGCTCATTCTCTAGTAAGTCCCTTAGTCGCCTCTTACGATACCCACGGGAGGAAATGGTTTGGAGCTATTCTTTACGTCCGACACCACACGGTACCTATTACATGGGACTTAAACATAATTGGCGAAATATGGGTGTACTATAGACCTCTGCTTAACCCTTAGGGTAAAACAGGCGTGATGTGATGTTGCGTTGTTTATTTGTTTTCTTGTTTAATTGGTCTGAGTTTCATACTCATTTACTCCAATTTCTTTTGTTCCATGAACAATAAGCAAATAACTTATGTAAATGTAAATATACAGGATTGGTAAAACACTCTCAAGACTATAATAATAACATCATAAACAATAACTTTTTGTTCTATGACTTTTAATAATTCATCAGACATTCATACAAAAATAAAAATATTTAAATGCAACAAATGTTTTATAGAAGAACGAAATATTGAAGGTTTGTTTTTGGTAAATGTATTGTGTTTTGTAAAAAGTCATAGAACAAATATTTTTGTTTATGTTAGTAATACATTCCTACAAGGTTGTTAGTGATTTACCAATATACAGGTTATAAGAATACCTATTCTGCCTATTCTTCACACTGCTTTAATTTCAGTGCAAACAGTACTCCAAGTCACCTTACACCGGTAGAACATTCCAGAAAGCTTGTAGTACAAACTGCCACTGTAGAACTAATTGGATCCCAGTTAGGTAGGCAAGATGGCAGGGGGGGCAGCCGGGCGTCGCGTCGGCGGGAATGTGAAAATTGTGCGCAATGCTGCAAGTTACGGCAAGTTATTGTGGTATATTGGTGTGCGCGATGGGTTATTGCGAAAAATGTTCAATGTCGACACTCATACCTTATTCCTGATTAAGGCCACTCAAGTCGATCATTCTTCCATACAAACTTAGTATGGTGATTACTCATATGTTTGACGGTATACATTCAAAACTAAAAAGAGTATCAATTTTCCTCGCCATTATAGAAGAAGTCTAGTCCTTTATAGAAGAAGAATAGAAAAAAAATTGATTAGGAAGTTATAAGCGTCAAAACTTCCATATTTCAACACTAATTTTAACTCATCTTTGGGCGTAAATAAATAGCTTATGTAGTGTGGAAATGGCAAAATATAAACCGTACAAGTATAGATAATTTATTCAAAAGTTTAAATAGTTTTATTTTGAGTAGATAATTATATGAAATAGTTTTGTCATTATATCAATACGCCCAAAGGTCTGTTCATAAAATGAAATCACGCATGTGTGCGTCATTAGCATTGATATACTATATGGGAGTTTGTATCCGTGCGCACATTAGCTTCTTACTGTTCATCACAGTGTCTGTCCCTTTCACACACGACGTTGGATGAAATGGCATGCATTTTGATCACGCCCACCAACAAGTTCGAGCCGTCGACTAGCTTCACCTTAAGCGCAGTTAGGAAAATTTATTGTTAACCAAATTGACACTCTATGTCGATTTGCCTTTTGTGGTATACAACTGTCAAATCCGTGTTGTTGATCAATTTGCTTAGCAATTAATTTCCCTGACTTTACCTTCTTCACGCTAAAATTAAAAAAAATATAAAAAAATCGTGGTTGTATAATACCTTATACAACCACAATTTTTTTTTTTTTTTTACATGTTTTTTTCGGTCTGTTCTGGTAAGAACAGACCGAAAAAAACATGTAAAAAAAATTAAAAAAAAACATGTTGATATTTGAAAGTGCGCGTTTCTTTATTTAGGAAATTTCTCGCCGAATGGTCGACACTTGACGTCACCAAAGGGCTGGCTCGTTCTTTGGCCAAAGAATTAGTATTGCCATTCAACGTGACAATGTTGCTAGTCTTCTGAGCACGTTTCCGGATGAAGGCTCCTACAAACAGGCACGACGCGCGACGCGACACAAATAAACCGCTCGTCGCACGGCACGCGGTGTCTGATCGCTCGTCTCGCGGCGAGCGGTGATCTAATTTTGTTGCTGAAGCAACAAAATTCGATCTAAATAAAAACGGCCCCATTCCTCTAGGTCATATTTTGTTGCTCAATTCTCAATATGAAACTTTATAAAAGGTATTAGAAAATTCTAGATACACTTACCGAGGGAGCTGATTGAGCCGTTTTCCATAATTCCTTCTCAGTCACGAGACAGTATGTTTTTAAAGGAGTGGCGCTAGTGGACAAGTGACAGCGATCTTAAGTTCTTTTATTTTTTCTATTTATTTGTATATTTAGTTAGTTTTGATAAATACAAAGTTGGATATAGACGGCTACTGTTTTTACTTTATATAAGTTACTGCTAAAATAACTCCAAAAGCAATACCTATGTATTACTAATTCTAAAAAACATCGTGATTCATACTTGACCTACGCCAAACATTGTGCGAACGCCTTTCAATAACCTTATCAATTTATCATAAAAACTAACAATAAAAGAACCGTTAACACCCTTCCAAAATCACATTTCATCCCCTAATAATGTTGTTGATTGAGTCATAAAAAACTTTTATGGAAGTGCCAATAATTTTAATAATGGAGGGACATAGCATTTGCATAGTCATAGTGGCGTGAAACCGCTTCATTGCCTTACAACCTAATAATGAACTTGAGTAAACTGTGTGAGGGGGACTTCGAAGCGTGTATTTTCTTTTTCTCAAACATGCATGGAATTATGGTCATTATTTTCGAAAAAAGAACCCGCGAAGTGTCGAAATTACGGACAAAAAAAAATCTGATCCATTGCAGAAGCGTTTTTTGAATTTGGAATATTACAACGCTCCAGCAATGTTTTATTTCCCTTCATTCTTTTGAGAAAAGCACTATATGCCTCGGCGGAAATGGCAATTGCCTGTCTCGTATTAGTGAAGTTCTCGCCTACGGCTCGGCCTTCATACTCATACTCGACCTGCAATTGCCTATTTCCCGGCCTTTGCAATAATGTACTATTAATATTGAAACGACTATAAAGTTAAGTCATCCATATTTTGATAATTTTCTGAACTCAAAATCAATCTTCCTTTTCCAACTATATTGGGTTAGGCTTCCAGTCTGACCGAAAGCAGCTGAATACCAGTATTATACATGGAGACTGCCTATCTGACCTCCACAACCCAGTAACTGGGTAATACGATACCCCTTGGTTTGGTTGTCAGACTTTCAGGCTTCTGATGAGCCGTAACATACACTGATGACAACCGGGACCAATTTATTTGCGGGGTTCATGATACATTTTTTATCTAAGGAAATATGTATATAGTATGCTAGGTATGTATCATGACCCTACAATTTTTGACGGCACGGTTGGCGCAGTGGTTAAGCGATTGACTGCTGCGCTGCGTGTCGCAGGTTCGATTCCCGCACGGAACAAATATTTGTCTGACCTACAAGTAGTTGTTCCGGGTCTGGCTGTTCGTGTATGTGAGTTTAAATGTTTGTAAACGCACCCACAATACAGGAGAAATTCGTAGTGTGGGGCAACGTTTAAAAAAAACTTGCTTGCTGTCGAAGTTGTTAAGGGTACACTGACGACAAAAGTTTAAAGAGATTATTCTTGTGACAATTATAGATACTCCATTTGGAATAAGATTAGACATTTAAATAAACCAGTTTTACAGCCCGTACGTTTAGATTATGACTTCTATTCCGTAGGCATAAGGATGGCATTGAAAGCAAAAAGTGGTTACAATACCAACTGTTTAATGCAGCTGCCATTTGTCATGCCACCGGCGTAATAGAAGTCAAAATCGGTTAAACGGACAGTAAAAGAGGTTTATTTAAATGTCTAAACTTATTTAAAATTGGTATAGTGCCATTAAATATCATACTTATATTATAACCAAAACAAACGAACCCTATACAGACACCGCTCCACTCATTTCTCGCACTACAAATTTCGTGCAAAAGGCCGCAACCCGCCGCCGGCAAAACGGCTAAACTATTCTATGCATTTGTGATTGATCCGATAACTGGGGAAGAGACCCTTCGTGTGTTATTTAGCAGCAATTGGACACGATTGGTGCGGTCCCCTGGAGGTCGGATGATGGATCGACCCCTGGTTTTTACCTGCCGTTATCTGCGGGAACAGTGATTATGTTTCGCGTTAACTTGAATTTATTTGGCTGTGATATTTGGACGGATTTTCGGGGATGTGTTGTATGTTATGTTTATTTGAGTATGGAAATGTATTTTTAACGAATATTGGTGTGGTCTATTCTCCGTATGCCGTGTGGTGCCGGACATGAAGAATAGCATCACCCTTTTTCTTCCCGTGGGGTTCGTAAAAGGCGACTAAGGGACTTACTAGAGAATGGGCAGCAGCGTTCTCTATGCATTTTTAACAGCATACTGCGATCGCCAACCCGCCTGCCAAGCGTGGCGATTATGGCAAACCCCCCCAATTGGGGGAGGCTATTATGTCCGACAGTGGGCGTCTTTCGACTGAAATGATGATACTCCATTTGAAATAAGATTAGACATTTCAATAAACCTTTTTTACCGTCCGTTCACCCGATTTTGACTTCTATTGCGTTGGTGGCATGACAAATGGCAGCAGCAGTAAACAGTTGGTATTGTAACCACTTTTTGCTTTTAATGCCATCCTTATGCCTACGCAATAGAAGTCAAAATCGGTAGAACGGACTGTAATAGAGGTTTATTTAAATATCTAATCTTATTTCAAATAGAGTATATGTAGGTATTTGGTTTTATTACATTTCGTTCTAGAAAAAGAAAAAAAGGAAGAAAATACATTTATTTGCTGTCAAAATAACGCAATGAAAAAAACACAAAAAAGAATGTTGTTTCCCATGTTCAGCAGTAGTAATGTTGTGTGTATATATAAAACAACAACACACATAAACCAATAGATACGTAAATGTATAAATCCAACACAAAATCAAATTACAAATAGCCCACGATCAATATCTTTAAAAGATAAGTCTCAAAACATGTCATGAGAAACTCGTCAAAAAGAGCAAGAAGACGATTAAATCTTAGCAAAACATAACGTAATAGACCCTTTAATAACGCTACTGCGCTACGTAAGTAATTACCAACGCTGCTAAATGAAATTTCGTATGCTAATTGACTAAATACAATTATGGGAGCGAACCTAAGACTGCGAGTACCTCGGTTGGTAGCAATGATGTACTTAATTAGAGGTGTACTGGATGTGGCAAAAATCTGGAGTGTGCTTGGAAGTAAAGTTGAGCGTAGACGCGCGTTTGAGTAGAATTTGTTCACAATCACCTAACTAATTCACCAACACCAGAAGTAAATTTTTTTTTCTCTACCTGATTGTATTGCCAAACAACTTTCATATTAATTTAATTCTATCACTCCTTTCCAATTCATTTAAGCCAGACCAGAAGCCCTAGTGTGAGTTTATTTTAACCATCTCGACTTTATCCATCGACCGCGTTCAGTACTCCGATTGGTGATGGGCCAATCGGAGTGCTGAACGCGGTCGATGCGTGAAGTCGAGATGGTTAAAATAAACTCACACTAGAGCCTCAGAAGACCAATTCTCGTACTTAAAAAACGTTCAAATATTTCAACGACAATACGTCAACTTGTCAAGAATGTTGGGAAATTATAGGTTTTTTTAAATATTGGGACTGAGATTACAACGCGAAAGTTCTTATAAATACGGGAATGGCCCCTCAAATGGCCTCTCTTTTTTTTTTCTTACGCTCGATTTGGCGACGCACTGTGTAGATCACACCTTATATGCCTCCTTAAATCACATCCTCATAAAATTAGCTACTATTCTTATTTCTTCTCTGTCCATGCTGTGAGATTGTGGAACTCGCTTTCGCCTAGCATTCGCGAAAATTGTTTAAAAACTGTTTCTCTGTTCAAATATCGAGTAAAACAGAATTACTTTTCTTCTAAACTGTGAGTATTTTAATGTATAAAAAATATTAAAAAATATTTTATTTAAATTTAACTTTATGTGTTTTATATAATTATGTATTTATATATTTTAGCTTTATTTAAGTATATTTTATAAATAATATTTTAGTTTAAGACTTCGCATATTCATATTTTACTTTTCTTGTTCTCATACACTATTGCCTACATTTCTTTTTCATTTCTCCTTTCGCAGGTCTGCTGGAAGAAATTTCTTAAGAAATAAGCAGTACCTTTGTACTGAAATTATAATTATCTCGTATCTCTATATATTTTACTGTGTGTAGGTACATAAATAATAAAATTAATAAATAAATACATCGTCCTTAGCAAAACTATTTCTTCTCGACTATACTGTTGTTCCGTGTGGCGCCGGACGTAAAAAATAGCACCACCCTATTTCCTCCCGTGGGCATCGTAAAAGGCAACTAAGAGACTTTCTGGAGAATGGGCAGCAGCGTTCTCTATGCATTTTTAACACCACACTGCAATCGCCAACCCGTCTGCCAAGCGTGGCAATTATGACAAACGCCCCCCAATTGGGGGAGGCCTATGTCTAGCAGTGGACGTCTTTCGGCTGAAATTATGATGATGATGATACTATTCTTTGCTTATTTTATGAAGGCTAGGAAAGAAGGACAAACCTAAATATAAGTAATTCGATCACTGTCGCATCCATTATCTAAGCATTGCGTTTATGGATAATTATAATTAAATATCAAGTTTAAGGCGTGGAGCAGGTGACGGAAGCGGATAACTTTTGGGCCCTCTGTTGTTTACCATCTTTAAATTATATCCCTTAGTGGACGAAAATGACACAGTAATCACTCGGCGTTCGCTTAGCATAATTAGTCCTTGCAAATAAATCTAGATATTTCCTAAAGAATGAGTCCACTATTAATTCTCCTAAGCGTAAGTTTATAAAGGCATTTTCGTTTTTAGGGTTCCGTACCGTAAAATATATACTTTGAAAGTTATTTAAGAAAATAGATGGAAATTGACCATCTCCGAAACTACAGAGCCTGAAATTTTGAAAAAAATACAGAAAATAGTTCTTTAGTTATAGATTACAGCAAAACCTATGAGAAGTCTATGGTCTTAAAATAACATGGTAAATCTCTCAATAGTGTGCGTACAAACTTACATTTGCAGTTGGAATGTATGGGAGAACTTATTTTTCAATTACAATGTAAAGTTTGTTCTTGGGATAAATTCATCCCAATTAAGGAACCCTTTATCGCGTGTGGTCCGACACGCACTTGGCCGGTTTTTTCAATGGTCAGATAACTTTTTTCTGTTACTATAAATCCTATAAGCCAGAGAGACCAAACAGTTTTCTTACTTTACAAGCCATGTACCCGATGGGTTGGGGATGAGATTGAGACTGGCACAGGAGCGTGGGGATTGGCACAAGAAAAGAGATCCCTATGCTCAGAGGTAGGTGAAGTCAAGCTGTGGATGATGATGATGATGCCTGTGAACATTATGAGCTTAAATACAAACTTTCATACCTATAATGAACCCACTAAGGGGATGCAGCTTCTGGCGCTAGTTGATGGAAGGGGAAGTGTGGCGGCTCTGACAAATTTAGGTTTGTGGGGTTTTCCTTCATTTTATTAAAACGAATACACATTTAGGAAATTTAAAATGTATACGTTATGGAAAACATGTCGTTTTGTTATTATTAAAAAACTGATGACCTTCTGTGAAGTATTTACGCCGTACTAAGGGTACTAAAGGTTTATTTTGTTTTTTAGAGATTACTTTGGAAAAAAATTCTATCGAGGAAACTACAAGTAATCGTATTTCTAAAGTGTACGTTTTATAGAGTGAATCCTTAAATATATTACATATTAATTGCATAACAAAAAGTTAAGTAATAACCATGCAGCAAGGGATCAAACGAACGCAATTATTTCGCAATTACGTATCGTTTCCTCCCTTGAGGGAGTCTTCTGGAAAATTTCATGATGATGCTGTAGGTTGTCTGTCAGTGAATTTATTTATTTATTTATTCTCCCATTGGAACGCCAAATGGCAATTACACCAACGAAGCAAAAAATTACTTCATTATGCTGCTTTTCATCCATCCTGTGCGCGGTGGACATCGAACGGGCGGCGATGGATCACGCACGATGTAACGCAACGTCAAGACACTTTTCTATAGTTTTATAACTTACCATATTGCGAATATTCTTTGAGTTTTTTTTAGACTCAATGATTTTTTTAAATAAATACATTTAAATTGAAAAACATAAAATTATTTTAGAGGTTATATATCTGTCTTTGGATCTGTATTTTAGTATTTTTGTCAGGGACTTCTGAAATTAAAGTTATTTTTCACTTTTTTGGAAGTCGGTTGTTTTTTATATTTTATTTTAATAAAAAAGTTTTTTATTTTTCCCTCTTTAGCTATCGTATCTACCCCACACCAATTCGTATACCACTACTTGATATGTTTACGACAGTGACAGGATGTGTTATAACATCACCAAGATACACAAAGTGGATTAAATACGTATTATCGAAGCTAACTCAAAAAATATCCAAGCAAAGTTAATAAAAAAATATATGGGACCACCTCGAAAGTATACATTATCAAACAAAAACAGAACTTTCAAAATCGATTCACAATTGACGGAGAAATTGGTGGACATACCGCACCCCCGGTGCAACACTGTCACTTATGCAAACTATAAAATACTTATGCTTCAGGAGAAGTGTATTAATTTTAATTATTTGGTTTCATTTATTTTATTATAAACTTAAAAGAACACGTCAGGATATAACCTATTCATCTTCCCTAAATCAGGACGTGCCATCAACTATGTATAGGATAGGATACTTAAGTTTAAAATACTTTTCCTGAATGAAAAAGTTACTTTATGCATAAGTGACAGTGTTGCACCGGGGGTGCGATACATAAAAAAACATACATACTAGTCGAACAAACTCCAAACTCTAGAACCTTCTCCTTTTTCGAAGTCGATTAAAAATTGAAAAACATATAATTTTGATGTGTCATCCTGCCTGACAGATGTCTATGGCAGTGAATGACTTTATGACTTTATCTTTCTTTATGACAATGGTGGCCAAAAAAACTGCTGGAGGATCAACCACAAAATATTGATGACACATCCAGTGTCTAAGTATGACGTTCACTGTTAATTAAATATCAAGTTTAAGGCGCGGAGCAGGTGGCTGGAGCGAACTCTTGATAACGTGTGGCCCTCTCTATTCGAGACACGGTTTTTGAGGTAAACCTTATTTACGTCCACAACTTTACTTTTTAGAGGTTCATAGAGGGATTGCGTTAATTTATCGCCGTTTGAGCTGTGTTTGAGGCAATTTTGGTTTGAGATTATGTTTTTGTGTTTATAAAGGAATTTAAATTAATGTAGATATTCATTCCATTCAACATGACAATGCTGCTAAGCATCCCTTTGACCTTTTTTGCGCAGTTTTCCTATTGACAGAGATTCGGATGAACTTTTTGATGCCCATCATTTCAGCCGAAAGACGTCCACTGTTGGATATAAGCCTCCCCCAATTGGGCAAACCCGCCCGGGTTTGCCATAATCGCGATCGCAGTATGGTGTTAAAAAATGCATAGAGAACGCTGCTGCCCATTCTAGTAAGTTACTTAGTCGCCTTTTACGACACCCACGGGAGGAAATGGGGTGGTGATAGCACCACCCCATTTCCTCCCATGGGTATCGAAAGAATAGTCTTTACGTGCGACACCACATGGCACAATTTGATGCCCAATAAGCTCTTAACCGCTTTTTTGTTTTTTCTCAGTACTTCTTCGTAATTACAGGTCACTTCTGCTTAACTCTTCGGGGAACAGGCGTGACGTTATATGTGTGTGTGTTGTTCATAATTCTATTGTTTCCATAACTACTAAAATCATTGATAGCTAGTATACAATGTGGGACGGGGTGTTTGTTTAAATTATAGTCCTAGTTTGTTATGCTGTGTCTGATTTGAGTACAAAAAAACTTTCATTTGTGACTTCAGCCCGCGAATTCGTCCGCGTGGAAGACACAGCCTTATGGTACTTGGCCTTTCTACCGATGAAATAATTTTTGTTATCGAATTAGTCCTATAAACAAGCATTTCAACCTTTTTATAATATTCATTTATACAATTTGTTACTGAATTAATGCATATTGTGAAAGCAGTTTGTTTAGAATAGTTTACTGAATCAATTTCTATCACTTTTAATATACCTACGTCATTTTTTATAGCAAAAATAATAAAACTACGAAAATTACAATCACACTTCCACGGTACAGTCAAAACAAATTAAAATGGACGAATTACCTACTACGCTAGACACTTACACGTGAGCGACTGTGTGGGTGCGTAGATTTGTATGTGACCACAATTTCCTCCTAAAATCAGTTTAACTAATTTAATAATCGCAGTTGGTTAATTGAGAAATCCTTCTATAGTATAAAATTATTCCATCAGTTTCAATTCAAATGATCTTATTGTATACTTACCAAAAATTTGCATGTCATTGTGTTACGATTAAGTATGTTAAGCTACTAACCATATTTACCTGCAAATAAATCTTTGAATAAATAAACAATGTTTTATATGTACGTAACTAGCTGATCCGACAGACTTCAATCTGTCAAAAGCTATGTATTTGACTGTGGCAGTTTGTCTACGCGCAAAGGAAATATAGTATAAACTCCACTACTTTACCCTACCCTACCCTACCTACCTACCCTATCCTACCCCCTAGTAGGATAGGGTAGGTAGGTAGGCTCTACCCTACCTACCCTACCTATCTACTCTACCTATCTACCCTACCTACCCTACCTATCTACTCTACCTATCTACCCTACATACCCTACCTACCCTGCCTACCCTACCTACCCTACATACCCTACCTACCCTACCTACCCTACCCTACCTACCCTACCTAGCCTACCTACCCTACCTACCCTACCTACCCTACCTACCCTACCTATCCTACCTATCCTACCTATCCTACCTATCCTACCTACCCTACCCAAACTACCTACCTATATAAAACATAAAATTATTGATAAAAACCTATTCTCAGACCTACCAAATGATGACTGACACGTTATGTCAAACGCCATAAAGTTACATTGACGAACGTCAAATGTTTGACAGGAAAGTAGGTAGAACAGTTTATATGGGAAAATGAAATTGTTGTTTTTACTATCTTCCTCGCAATTTTTCCATATTTTCTCACCGTTTAAACCTTCCCTGGACTACGACAAACATTTCAAAACCAAAATCGGCCCAGCCGTTCTCGAGTTTTAGCGAGACTAACGAACAGCAATTGATTTTTATATATACATACCTATAGTTACTAGTGTACCTATGTATTATGATTATAACTTGGGGTGTTAGGTAATATGCGTTAAATCCGGGACATGTTGAATAACTTTATCGTCAACGAATTGGAAATTGATCAAGTGACCATACCTTAATCATTTATGTGCAGATCAAGTCACTGACAATAAATACTTTGCATCGCGCATGCAAATCGGTATCAGAATACCAGCGCTGCGATACTTATTTTTTAATGTCGCAGCATTATGCTGAGATAGGAGCCTTTTGGCCTCGTACAGGACCTTATTTATTTAACTATTTATGTACACACATATAAACAGACAAGAAGTAAGGAACAGAAAAATACGTACAAAGGTGATGCTTATTTCTAATGAAATCTCTTCCAGCATACCTTTTTTTTTTTTTTGAGGATGGTAAATCATCAAATGACCTCCCTCGCTCTGGGTGGAGCGGAAGGGAGTGTCAGACTCTTACTGACTAAAACCCACCCGTGTTCCTTACCCCTTGCTCGTGTACCCCTTTCGGACAATCCCGCTGACCCGGCAGGCTTGGGCTCTATTGGGCCCCCTCGTCGTTGCTGACATTTCTTTGAGGCGCGCGTGGAACACGTACGCGCCGTCCGGAACGGGCCTGGTCCTGATCGGACGGTGAGCTACCTATTACTCACCGCCCGCAGGCCCGCGCCTACAGTGGCCGGGAGTCGTCATGCGGCTCCCGACGCTCGGAGCCATTACCGCAGCGGCGGGGATGAGAGGCTCTCTCCCTCTCCCATCCCGCCACCTCCTTCGCTAGCATGACTGCTTCACAGAAGGACGGAAGGACTGTTTCCAGCATACCTGCGACAGGAACTTTTGCTTCTGTTTTTTATTTTATTTTTTATTGTTTATAATTTTCTTTTGTATACTTTTATCATTTTGCGTTTAGTTTAGATTGTGACCTTCCTGTGCGAGTCACAATAACCTGCACATGCCGTTCTTTGACAGTTGTGTGGATGGTTTAGGAGATTGACTTAGGATGTCAATTTGCCAAACAACAAATTTGCTTGACTGTACCTAGTGGAAACTAAAAACAATAATTATTTATATTTCGAGGAATTATTTTATCATTTGACCAAACTATGATGAAACTATATCTCGGACGGTAGCAGAGATTTTTTATAATCTTCCATTTCATCTCAACAAAAAACATGAAACACGAACCGAAACCTTTTAAAAGCGATTGATAGAAAATTCCGTTTTTACTACACTACACAACTAGCAAATATAATCTGTGCCTTCTCAATTTCATCGAATATTGAGTTCGTAAATTGAAATTTGATTTAAAACGGAATACTGAAATACCTTATTTCGAAACAATTTACTGTATGTACTCTATATTTAAATTACACTTAGAGAAAATCTGCACGTTCTGTAATAGATAGACATTTAAATATAGCCTGAAAAGATGGCCTGAAAAACTTTTATATTAATTTGTAAATTCAAATTAGCTACGAAAATCCGGAACAAGGCTCTCGTTGCACATACTTATGCGCGTGGCATTTCTAGAATTTGTCTATTGATTCAAAAACCACGAGGATCCGTGTAACTACATAATATTTACTCATAGTTTTTAGGGTTCCGTAGTCAACAAGGAACCCTTATAGTTTCGCCATGTCCATCCGTCTGTCCGTCTGTCCGTTCCCAGCTTAGCTCAGAGTCTCTTAGTACTAGAAAGCTATAATTTGGCGTGGATATACATATAATATTAATCACGCCGACAAAGTGGTAAAATAAAATCATGAAAAAAATTGTTATTTAGGGTACCTCCTGTAAATGTAAAGTGGGGATGTTTTTTTTTTCTGCCTACCCTATTTTGTGGGATACTGTTGGATAGGCCTTTCAAAAATATGGCGGGTTTGTGAAAAAAAAACTCGATTAAGGGGTCCGTTTCTGAAATATTTGGCTTTAAAGTGCTAATTTTTATTAGAGTTAAGTGTCCGCCCCCCCTTCTGCCAGCTAAATGGTTGTACTTGGATATGTAAAAATAATCGCAGCCATAACGAAGATAAAAGGAAAACTATCACAGCCAAGTGGGCATCACAAGTTACCGAGTAATAGTCAACCAACTTACATTTGCAGTTGAAATACATTCAGTATGGTAGAACATGTTTTTCAACTACAATGTTAAGTTTTTTCTTGGGATAAATTCATATCTACTACCAAACCCTTCATTGTGCGTGGACCGACATGCACTTCTTGGCCGGTTGTTTAATGATATCAAACACATAGATGTATTTCTCTTCATAAAATCTACTTGCCTCATTTCAACACTTTTTCAAACCCTACCTTTTTTACATGATGTTATGTTAATTGCACCATGCCTGAGAGATATTTCTCGACGGCATGTGAAGCCAATTCAGAGGCCCATGGGCGGCATTAAAACTATAAAACCAGGTTAGTCACTAATCACGCGAAAAATAAAGAGATAATAAATGATTCTACCTACTTAGTACACTGAAAATCTTTTTAAGTTGATTTAACCTATATTTTGGGTTAATATAGCACCTACCGACATGATTTGTTAAATCAACAATTTTTTTATTAAATCAACAAATTTTTTGTCAAAACACACGTCATGGAACAGTTTTTTTAACACAATTTAATGTCAACTCAACCAAAAGTGAATCAACAATCAAAAAATCAACTAACTATTCGGTTTTTCAGTGTAATATGGTAAATTCTCTATTAACAAAATTACTCACCATAAAAGTCCTCGTTAGTATAAATATTTCATAGAATTAAATAAAATTAAGAAGAGAAATTCGTTGAGAATTCTATCCAACGATTGCTATTCGGGCCGGGTTGCGTTCACTATGTACTAATCGTAAATAAATCTTGAGAGAGTGGCGAGGTAGTAAATTGAACGCGTGACTCGGACTTGTAACGGTGGGCGCACACAGTAAGACATATTGACTTTTGAGGGAGCAGACCGGTGACAGTTTTTTTCATTGTCAGGGGTGCAAAACTTTCTGCTATTTATCGGTATAGTCTCAGCCATTTCAAATCTTAAAGATATTGGAACATTATAAATATTTTGTTGATAAGGCGGATCGGCGCTGCATCGAATTATTGAGGTGTTTGTATGACACTGCCACGATGACAGTCCAGATCCAGGAAAAGAAAACCAGCCCCATCCAACTGCTCAGGGGGTGAGACAGGGGGATGTGATATCCCCCGAAACTATGCACCAATGCATTCGACAGGGTAACAACGTAAACGGCGAGTACATCTCACACCTTCGTTTTGCCGATGACATCGTCATAATAGCAGAGACGCTGGAACAGTTTGACCAGGTGCTGCACAGCCTAAATGGAGCCTCTCAGCGGGTTTGCGTCGGCATGTATTTGGACGAGACGAAATTCATGAACAATCTGCGCGTCTTGCCGAGGCCAATCCACATTGAGGGCCCCTTCTCGAAGTTCGGTAGGCACAACTTTGAGAAAAAAGCTGACAGAAGGATCCAGTTGGGTTGGGTAGCGTTTGGAAAACTTCGACAGTCTCCTCCCCGTCAATCCCGCAGTGTTTGAAGGTTTTAAGGTCTAAGTCTTCAATCAGTGCGTCCTGCCCATTATGACATATCAAACGGTGCCGAAATGTGGACACGTCGGGCTGGTCCACAAATTGAAGATCGCTCAGCGCGCTATGTAGTGGGCTATGCTCAGAGTTTTTTTTAAGGATAAGGTCAGAAATGAAGGTATCCGGATAAGAACCGGAGCTACCGACATAGCCTGCAGAGTACGCAAGCTGAAGTGGCAGTGGGCTGGCCATGTTTATCGAAGGACCGATGGCCAGTGGATCAGACGAGTCCTGGAGTGGAGACCGCGTATCGGCAAGCGTAGTGTGGAACGCCGCCCAGCTAGATGGACCAACGTCCTTAAAAAGGTAGCTGGGACACATTGGATGCGGAAGGCGGAGGACAGGGTGTTCTGGTGCAGCCTGGGAGAAGCCTATTTCCAGCAGTGGACTGCGATAGGCTGAGTTGATTGACTGTTTGATATTTTATTAGTTGGTGATGATCAAATCTATAGTAATATTGTCACAGCTCAAGCTTTTATCATATTTTTTTATAGTCATACCTGTTTTAATTTGAGTTTTTGGTAATTGACTCGTACTTTTAATATTAGGAGCTCTAGATATAGCATTTCTGTCTTCAGGCTGACCTAGGTTTGTTCAACAGTCGGTAGCTTTAAGCTTTAGGCTTTATGATCGCTACCTCTTGCACTGGCCCATGATTAAGCTGTTATAAAAAAACAATTTAAAAGAAGGAAAACATTTTGTTTATTTCGTAAAACGCTGGTTTCGTGACAAACTCCTGGCTTAAGTTGAATAAACATATCATGATATAAAAAAACGTATCTAACTGAGATACGTTTTCTCTCAGCCGGACACATTTACCAATAAAAAATATTTTCTAAGGCTAATCGACAGTGTCCGCCCGGTCTAACCTTAAACGTAAATAATCAGGTAAATAGTTAAGGGTTTTATGCTTTCACAGAAGGGCATAAATGAACCTTTATCTACTCGGGCCTGAAAAACTTTTTGTACGAAGCACTTTGTTAGGAACATGATAAAAATAACGTAAAACTTTATCGTTTCGATAAACGGAACATTTTTACAGGAGTTAATATTAAATTAACGAGATTGTTTCCACAATATGGCTTGTGTATTTTTGTTTATTAGTATTGTGAAGAGCGTGGTATATTAATTGTAGTTATTTATGAAATAAGTACTACGGTTATACTACGATGGTTGTTACTGTGGTTCAATATGGAAAAGGAAATCAGTTTTTCATGGGGTGGTGATTCATATGAGTGAAAGTGCCAATACCTCATGAACTCAAAATTAAAAGGTACTTAAGTGTTTATAAGACTTGAGAAAAGGACGTATATTCAAGCCTTTCCAGTCGAAACAGCAACAGAAAAGATCATTCAAATCGGTAATTATATGTTAATTTGACTAAACTCAATCCTAACAACTGCACAAAAAACCCATTATCATATTCCACACTGACTAGGTAACTGTTTTGGGGAATGGGTAAAGGTTTTCCTTAGCTTGTCGCTTCCTGGCTTTGAATACGTTGCCTATTTTTCCTTGCGTATTGTATTGTGCTGTTATGAGCTAAGCTCAGGTTCTACAATAATGAATGTATTGATGTGTGATGTATGTATGTGGATAGTACCAGTGCGATAACAACAATTTCTGGAGAGCCTGTATGTATGAGCAACAAGGATGATGTTCTATGTTACAGTTACCTAACATTATATAATTAGTTATTATTGCCATATCATTCTTATATAAAAAAAATTGTAGGTACATCAAAAAAAATTGTATTAAAAGATTACATATTTTCTTAAAATTGCATTTCATTCGATTCTATGCTATCTCTCAATCCCAGAACAAAAAATAACAAACCAAACAATATCAATTTTTACCACCTTCATGACAATAACAATATACTCAAAATTGCCCTTTTTATATCACCATCGTTCCCGCAAGGCAATATTAGCCACTTGGTTAGTTTCAGTGGATCATGTATGGGACTCACGTACAAAATGGCCACCCGTCTTGATGACTTCATGTTCCTTCTAATCGGCAGGAAAACAATCTTCGAGGGGAGAATAAGGTAACTGTAGGAACATTTTTGATGTCTTCTTGTGGAAGTCTGTTAGTGTTACAATTTTTGGCAGAATAAGGGTGAGTTTCACGAAACCACCATTACGAGACTTTAAATTCATGCCATCCCTTACATTTTGTATCAAAAAGAAAGTGACAGCATCAATTTAAAGTCTCCGTTAAACTAATGGTGGTTTCGTGAAACTCACCCTAAACGCATGGTTAATAAAAGAGATGAAGATATTCATCTATTTAGACATTTTCTTCTTGTTTTTGTTAAACGATGCAACTTTGTAAATAGATAAACATAATTATAGATAGATATATCTACTTTGTAGAACATCATCCTTGTTGCTCATACATACAGGCTCTCCAGAAATTCTTGTTATCGCACTGGTACTATCCACATACATACATCACACATCAATACATTCATTATTATAGAATGCAAATATGACGAAATGTATTATTTTTAATTTAATCTAATTTTATATACCAATTTTATTATGTATTACATTTTTATTGTTAATATTATAATGAAATAGGAATTTATAATTTTAATTGTATAGTTGTTCACCTGTGTATAACAATGTTGTGCATGACTATAAGTGATGTATTTACAGAGTACTGAAGACTTGTGATTACTTATTATTACTATCCTTGTAAATATGTCGTTGGTATGCCTTGTTTAATAAATAAATAAACCTGAGCTTAGCTCATAACAGCACAATACAATACGCAAGGAAAAATAGGCAACGTATTCAAAGCCAGGAAGCGACAAGCTAAGGAAAACCTTTACCCATTCCCCAAAACAGTTACCTAGTCAT
Source organism: Dryobota labecula (assembly GCA_947523025.1). Taxonomy (NCBI): domain Eukaryota; kingdom Metazoa; phylum Arthropoda; class Insecta; order Lepidoptera; family Noctuidae; genus Dryobota; species Dryobota labecula. The sequence goes on along the minus strand of OX383287.1, from coordinate 24,209,335 downwards.
TAGTTTCTTGGCAATCGAACCGGCCCTTACAACGAAAGCTTTCGGCTGTAACGAGCCTCATAAAACCTGTTGTTCATATAGACAAACAAAGGATTTAGCTAAAAGGTACTCTTTGGATTTATTGCCTTATGAAACATCAACTTTCCCGTAAACTTCGTGAACAATGATTAATGTTGTAACTTTTTGTATGTGTGGGTACATGGTTTACTTTCTCGTGGTACGATTGTTCGGGAATGAAGGGAAGTGGTTATCAGCTCTTATCTTTTATTGATACTTGCAGGTTTTTTCGAGTCATGAACTTTATGCAGACGTAACTGTGTGTATTTATTTATTTTTATACAATTCAAGGCAGATGTGAGTGGAAACGCCGGGAAGGGCGGACAAGGAGGACATATAGTACCTAATAGGTGATCTTCTTCAAAAAGGTTAGTTACATAGCACTCGCAACCGACGTGCCTGTATGACCAGATGTATGAACGTAAATGAAGCAAAATGTGTACCTTTGTAAGGAGCGTAGCAGGTGGCGTTCTATAGTTTCTGCCTAACCTCATGGGACGAAGGCGTGAGCTAATGTATATATGTCGGAGACGTGTTGTATCTGGTACACCAGCGCCATCTAGTGGCGTTCGATGGAGTTATTGGAATTCGCGCCATCGATTGTTGACTAATCGGGACGCCAGTGCTGTTTAGCGGCGCATATCTAGAGTCTACAACATAATGTTCGACGGGTGCCAAGTGATCGCCGCACATTCGACAAGTGAAGTTCATCGGTGGCGGTCAAGCAGTGAAGACGTCTAGAAACTGTTGCGCGTTCGGTATAGTTGTGTCGTGTACCTACATTAATTACTTTGTATACCCATTACTGTACAGAATCAAGTTCTTCTAACTGAACAGACAGATGTGCTGCTGGGGAGTTTGTTCCACTACATCGTCCCAGCTAAAGCACTAGGAAGTGGTGAAGGTCCGGGCGTTTTGGGGGACTGTCTTATATAATTTTGATTCTCAGCTTAGATTGAGTAAATGACTTTTGAGTTTAATTCGGTTTTCTATTGCGCAATAACCAACACTACCCACAATACGCCCACAGTAGTTTAAAATATGGCTGATGATAACGAGAGAAACCTTCCGTTCTCCGACATATGTATATGTGTACTATTTAGTATTCTATGCGTTAAATTGACAGACCGTTTTAGCAACACCACACTGCGCTCCATAACACAGATTACTGACATTGCTCGAAAAGACGCTAAACTGAAGTGGACTGGGCTGGCCACGTCTGCCGTATGCCCAATGAGCTGTGGGCCAAAATAAGCGCTATGTGGAGCACTGACACAGCCAAAAGGCGTCGCAGCAAACCCCGTTGAAGAAGGCGGGACGCCAGTCCCGCCTTCTTCGACTGCAGCACACGAGCGCCAGCGATGCGAGCGAGGGCTAATGCCCTGGATCGAATAAGCTGGAAGTCATGGTGAGAGGCCTTTACCCAACAGTGGGATTATGTAGGCTAACAATAACAGTAACTATTTTGCTGGTTTCCCCTAAGCATTACTATTCATAACTTGGATTTGAAATCGCCTTTAAAGGTTATCTTACACCGTCCTTAGCTTATCATAATCGTCGCCTCATAACTAGCACCTCCTTAATGAACGAGCAGCTTGTATAATAATTGGGAGTGTGAACAGAATCAGTGTTAACATTTTTAAGAGCGCTCATCCGTCGCTTGCTGGCAACGTCGCATTTCTAGAGGTTTTACATGATTATTTTATTAAATTTAAATACTTTATTTTTTTAGCCAAGCTTTAGATCTTTGTTATTTACAAATATGTACGAGTATGCTATTGTTTTTACAGTAATTTTGGTATTTATTCATAAAAATTGACAATTATTTTCTATTTACAGTATTATGACTAAATATTTGTATTTACTAAAAATTTAATGTTAAAAATAATTATATAATACAACGATCTATGCTTAGCTGAAACAAAAAATAGTTCTTTGATTTAAATGTAATAAAATAATCATGAAAAACCTCTAGAAATGTGACTTTGCCAGCCCGCACGGGATGAACGCTCTTAAGTAAGTTTTCATACCTTTGAATTAATCGATAGTAATCGATACATAGTCTCAATGTGCCTACAGTAAATTGTAACAGAAATAATATGTTTTTTTTACAAAAACAAAAGGCTTGACTGATGATTATTATTATTAATTCCTCTTAAAGCACCTGCCATCTTATCTCTTCACCACCCTTGGTTGACAGGTAGAGAATGCCTAAGGCATTAAGTCCGCCTTTCTACCTTATTGTGTGCGAGAAGCTTATAGCTACGGTATATTTTCATAGACGACTAAGGTCATTGGACCAACAATAGAAGAAAAACATGAAGCAAACCAAACAAGAATTTATTATCTTTCGTGTAATGTTCCAAAAGGATTGTAACTCCATATTAAAGCCGTATATCCATCGCAGTGACGTTACGAATGGTGACGTGTCCCGACAAGTACATAACTCTCGCTCGGTGCAACTTCCACTGAGCTTCTAATAAAATACCTTCTCTATGTTATAGTATCCTAGTTCTCCATTATTGAATGAAAAAGATCTGTTTCAATTAGGTTTACGTGCATGTTTTTCTACTAGGATTATGAAGCATTTTTCTTTCTGTAGGGTAAAGAAAAATGGAAAAAGGCATCATTATTAAGTTGTTGACATTTCCTAGTGCCTCTTCTATAATATTTTTCTACCGTATTACACCTGGTATTCATTCTGTGAAGGGAAAAGATGAATGAGCTAATATGACGATATAAGAAAATCAGCGAATACAAAAAAAAATATGTTTGGTCAAAAATATCAAATGAGGCTTTTTATTTACACTGAAAGTTTTAAAATCATTTTCCTACTGTATTTTTATTTGTACATGAACCATAAACAAAAATAAAATCATATTTTTATAAATTTTTTTTCAGTAATCTCTACATGTTGAGTTTACTACAAAATTCTAAAAAGGCTTGTAGAGATGAAAAACACTGGCAACATCTACTTGCATACGGAAAATGGTAACTCTTGTTTTTCCGATAAAATCGAGCCTTGAACCGCAAAAGCCAGAGTAATCCGTTTATTGATTTCAAGCATTTCCTGTTCACGATAGATTTTATTTTCACTAAAACATTTTTCTCGTAAACAAGTAGATTACTGGCTTGTGATAATGAAATTTAATTTTGTTTTTTATATTAAAAAACTTTTTTTCGTCTATTACAGCGCTGCCGTAAACAAAAACAGCTCCTGAAGGACGAAAGAAATTAACTGTATTTTTAAACCCAAAGGCATTACTTGCCGCTTACGTTGGTAGCGTGACTGATCGAGATTAACTCCGCATGTGTATGTTTCAGTCTGTCCTGTTGCCCACATATTTGCCTCATTAACCCTTACGATACAAACCCCACAACTACATCAAAGATCATAGATATTTCCATGGTGGGACTATACAGGAAAAGTCTTTAATCGGTGCGCAAGTTTTGACAAATTAAACTTAAATGTGTTTTATTACACACCTATTTCTTATTTTGATATGTCTTAGTACAAAAAAATGAAGTTATCGTTAACAAAAGATGTTCATTTTGAAACTGGTATAATGGATACTCGTCCCGCAACGCGCTGGCGACGGCGGCGCGGTCAGTGAAGCGTAACGCAGTAGTAGGTATCTATTAGCTGTGCGGTCGCCCATTGATACTTTACGAATAGTTTGTAACCATATTGATTTTAAGTGAACCAAAAAAAAAGTATTGAACAAATAATGGAAATGAGTTCTATTACTGATACTGAACCACCAAAAAAAGTTTGCGAACTGGTTAAAAAGTTATCCTGTATATTCTTTCGCTCTTTTTTCTCACAATTTCTATTGTTTGTACGGAACACAATAGAAATCGCAATTCGACGAAACGCGATTGGATAAAAATCGCAGCATTCTATAAAGACCGCACGACTCACGAGCCGAGCAAGCGAAAACAAGACAATAGTTTTTCGAAAAACTGCGAATAAACAAATTAAAATAGAGAGGGAACGCGTTGAAACTTTGCATGTATCTCTCAATGTGTCACCTCTAGTGAATAGGGACTGATTGTGAGTTGGATTTTTGTAAGCGCGCGAATTTGTGCGATTCAACCTCCGCAGCTCCGCTCGCGTGTACAGATGGTCTGTAATTCTGGCATTCGGATGCAAGAACGTGTAAGGTCGTGTGTAGAATGACGATGCTGGAATATGCTACTTGAATAGATCAGGACATCAACCTGAAGATTGAAGAGGCGACAGTGAGCTAGGGCATTATTTATTTTTGTAGTTACTTTTTAATAACACTTTGATTTCACTTTTGAATTTTAGTGAAGGCAGTCACGGTCAGTATTTAGGCAAAGTGCCCTTAAGCTTTAATATTTCATGTCGTAAAAAACGCAGACTACATTACGTCCAATATTTTAGCAAACTTTAAAAAACTAGCCCCAAGCACCAATAAGTAATTTGTAAAACGTCCATCCGATCACCGATCTCATAAAAATCACACTTTAATAGTCTAACATCTGATTTGTACATAAAACACGTGCTGTTTGAAAGAGCCTTTACCATGATGGAGTCACGTAGTATACCGTGCAGACGTGGTTAAAAATGTTCTATCCACGAAGATACCGCGCTCTAAAGTTAAAAATTCAATGTTTAGCTGGGAACGTCCGCGCTCACTCGTCATTTCGATTGTAATAACAGCATAAACATTTTTAGTATGAGATACAAAAATATTCTTGTATTGCTGCGTGTGCAAGGTTTGAGTGAAATTAAGGACGTGACGTCGTCTTTCTTGAGACTTTAGCATCCTTTATGGGGTGAGCCTTGCTTGGGCTTCCAACGTTAAACCATTTGACACGTGAAAACATAATTTCACATTCCGTTTTCTTCCACCCACTTGCACTTTCAAATAATCAAGATATCATTTTTTTTTTAACAATTTTTTTAGGTTGTTATCCTATAACCAACCCTCAAGGCATTCAATATTAGCTGCAACCTGTTCAGTTTAACCTAGTAAATAAAATACTGTCTTCTATCACAAAATTCACAAAAAGAGTCAATCGAAATCATTAAATCAATAGTGATCAAAAGCAAGAGTTAGCGAGATAATCTAAAAGAAAGAACTGTGATTTGCAAGCCTCTCTTTTAAGTCTCTCCTCAATTCTTGACCCTTGTTTGAGCACAAAGGAAACCCTTTCTTTTCGTTCGTTTTAAAGGCACCACTAATTTTAGCTTTTACATCTCGGATTACTGATTCCACTTGACAATAAGAAAAGATGGTCGGATTTTCAAAGAAAGAATGAAATGCATCAATAAATGAATGTGAAGTGAATGTGTGACTCAAGAAAAAACTTATTGTGGTCAATGAAAATATTGTCTGGACGTCATGTCTGTATACAACGCCACATGCGAACTACGCATCAATGACCTGACGTCGCACAAATCCTGCATCGCGCAATCAGAGTTTACCGCGCGACTGGTATCAACCGTCGTGCAGTTGCTCACCAGAAACAACACCCGTCTGGTCGGAGGATCCTCCCATTTCTATGGAGGATAGTGAACTTTACACCCTGTTCATCATACCTCTACCGCGTTATTTTTAATTGGCTAACTCCGCAGACGCAATGGATATCGATATCTGAATTAGATAAAACAAAAAAAAATTTTTTTTTTTTTTTTGTGGGTTCATTGACCGCATTTATTTAGTGTAAACTTCACAGATGTCGTCTTCGTCGCATTAAAACTGTATAATTTCAAAACTTACTAATTTTACAGGAGAGCGTTTTATGAGAAAAATACTGGTGGTACCAAACGTTTCCGCATATTAACTCAATTTCAATATTTTTGAAATTGTACACTTTTAATGCGAAAAGGTGACGTGATAGCTATCAATATCTAAACACGATAAAACATAAGAAAACAGTTTTGTCATAACTAAGTAACTACACTAACAACGGTCGTTGACCTAAAAAAAAAAAACCCAAAATCATTAATTTTATTTTCTCGTGTTTAAACATCGATATCCATCGCACCTGCGGAGTTTAGCTAGCCAAATTAAAATAATTCTATATATCTCGTTAGTATCTTAGTAATTTTATGGTAACTTTGAAGAACTTCTTGTGATAGATTTATTTTGGTATAATACAGTCCACCGCATGTCAGTGATAGCGTAACACTTTGATCTTGAGCTGGCCTAGCGTAATGCGAAGTTTCAAGAGAATACGAGGCCAACTTGAACTGATTTTGTTACCACTATCATGCGGTCGACTGTACTAGCATATCTATGTATCTATTTGGGCTGCATGTTTGAAGAATCTAGCTAACATCAAAGATTTACAAAGACTTCTGCGATAAACACATTTTAATCCAAGAGTTTGCATAAGCACCAACTTATCCCAACTAACATTAAAGATTGCATTGTAAACTGAACATTCCGTGAAGTTGGACCGACGACAAAAACACATTTCAAAATGGCTAATTAAAAACAACGTTCCCACTTAACGCCACCAGAAAGTGCTCAGAAGATAATATAATTAAGCAAAGGATTCCAGAGTTCGCAAATTGCAAGTGAAATCTTTTATTTATACGCAACTCCGGTGGAGGTTTGCTCAGCGAATTTTAATTTCGTAATGCAGAAAAGGACTGTTATAATTTTAAGTGTCGCCGGATTCTGTGACTTAGATGCGGGGCGATGTCGTCTCGATGTGGCTGGCTGTAAATCACACCTGAGTATTCTTATGACGTCATCTAGCTCAAAGCATCCGTCCTTACCCTTCTGACCAAGAGCACTTTGGCTTCGGTAACAAAAACATCTGTTCAATACAGAGACAAAGACGTTCAGCTTTTTTTGCAAGATAAATTCCTACGTAATACAAAACCTGTCTATCTGGAAAATTACTTGGTATCATCATCATCATCATTTCAGCCGAAAGACGTCCACTGCTGAACATAGGCCTCCACAACAATTGGGGGGGTTGCCATAATCGACACGCTTGGCAGGCGCGTTGGCGATCACAGTATGGTGTTCAAAATGCGTAGAGAACGCTGCTGCACATTCTCTAGTAAGTCCCTTAGTGGCCTTTTACGACACCCATGGGAGGAAATGGGGTGGTGCTATTCTTTACGTCTGGCGCCACACGGTACACCGAAAATTACTTGATATACTGCAAGATCCATCTGTAGATCTATAAAAATAAATAAAATTGAAGTGTCTGTTTGTTATGTCAAAATAACTGATTTTTACTAAATGCCTAGGAAAGTATCAACGGTACTTATAACAATTTTTATTTTTTAAATTTTGTCCTTATGTCTGTTTGTTCCGGCTAATCTCCGAAACGGCTGGACTGATTTTCACGGGACTTTAACTGGCAGATAGCTGATGCTATAAAGAGTAACTTAGGCTTTAACTTTTATTTAAAAAAAAGCCACATAGGTACAAAATAATTAACCAATTAATATTAATGACACCATGAATAACTTCTAGAAATACTTAATAGAACTAAGTACCATTTCTTAACGACACAGTTTCTTTAATTTCCGAATCAACCGTCTAAGACAATCGCGGGGAGTCGGACATAATTCAAAAGTAGTATGCTCCTGTGAGATAACCGTGATCTTTTCATTTCATAACCTAATGGAACTTTTCCCATTTCAACTTATTTTATCTCCGTCGCGGCACGGGGCTAGCGTTTCCTTAATTTACTACTTCAAAATTCGGATTTTTGGTAACGTCTTTACTAAATATGATTGCTAATTCGTTTTGGGATAGAAATGTAGACAGTATCTTTGTTCAATTTTTCTACAATAAATAAATGGTAGACCTATAGAGGTAGGTAAACAACGGATGCTACTTGCTTGCATCTTTGTTATCGAAAATTTACTTTAATTTTGATAACAGGTTTATAGCATACAAGCTACTGCTTGCGGCTTCTCCCGCGTGCTTATTTCTAAAGTAAAAGTAAGCCAAAGTTACACCTTATAACATAAGCTATCTGCTAGTGCCTGACGTAAAGAATAGCACCACCTCATTTCCTCCCGTGAGTGTCGTAAAAGGCGACTAAGGGATTTACTAGAGAATGGGCAGCAGCATTCTCTATGCATTTTTAACACCATACTGCGATCGCCAACCCGCCTGCCAAGCGTGGCGATTATGGCAAACCCCCCCCAATCAAGGGAGGCTTATGTCCAGCAGTGGACGTCTTTCGGCTGCAATTAATGATGATGATGATCTGCTAGTGAAAGTCGGAGACTACCCGGAACAAACAGACTCTCAGTCTGTCTGTTTGTTCCGGGTAGTCTCCGAAGAAAGACGTCCACTGCTGGACATAAGTAAAAAGCTGTTATTATAACATTACAAACAAACACATAATTTTCGTAACTACTACTTAAGTCAGACTAAATAACTCTCAAATGATAGTCTAGTCATAGTAATTATTATTAGGTGGTATTTGTTAAAATATCTATTAGTTTATTTTATTTGTATATGTGTATTAGTATCAATAAAACTATATAAATTCTCTTAATCAAGAAGTTAGTATTTTTGTCATTATTTTTGTACCCTACCACTGTTTTTATATTTAACCCAAAGGTTGACTGGTAGAGAATGCCTTGTGGCATTAAGTCCGCCTATGTACCACTATTGTACATGAAGTTTAAATAAATAAATATAATTTTTCATTTATATGGTTAAGTACCAACAATGTGTAACTAAATTAATGCACATTATGAAAGTCGTTTGTTGTCGATTTCTGTCGTTTTATAGGTACGTATTTTTTATCCCAATTATAATTAAAACTACGTATATTACAGTCATACTTCCACTGTTCAGTATAAACATATCAAATCGGACGCAGTCCCTACTACGCTAGCCTCATACATATGTGCGTGCGTAGATTTGTAATGAGACCACAATTTTCTCCTACAATCAGTATAGCTAATTTAATAAATATATACTTATACCTACATAATAATAAAAATTCAGTATATGTATTAATTATATTAAATGTATATAATTATTAAATGTCGTCATGGCCCATTGGTTAAGGCCTCGCCTCTCATGCATGAGGTTGTGGGTTCAAATCCGGGCAAGTACCAATGTGACATTTTAAATTCATATGTACTTTCTGAGTTTATCTTGGACATTACTGACATCGGTGAAGGAAAAACATCGGAGGAAACCTGGACTTATAGTTAATAGAAGTCTGAAATCGCCAACCCGTCTTGAGCAAGCGTGGTGATCAATGCTCGTGCCTTCTCTGTATGAGAAGAGGCCTTTGCCCAGCAGTGGGACAGTTATAGGCTGGTATTATTATTATTATTATTATATGTATTAAGATTATACCATAATATTCTAATTAGGATGTTTGGTGGTGTGCGTTAATTCCTGGACACGTTGTATAAAGACAGTGCCATTGCTGTGTTCAATGAGCATATAACAACAACTCTTGATACTTCACGGCATTATCACAAAATGAAAACCGGCGGGCGATAATATTTTTTGCCATAATTAAGAAAATTGTTATTGACACTGCACAAGACATCATATATTTTATCCAGGACAAATAAATCATTCTAATTGTCACACATTCCACTGCTTTACCTTACCTTTAAGCAATTTAATGGTATATTCCTAAAGGTTGCCTGTAAAAGATCGCTTTTAGCGATAAGACCGCCCAGTGTGACACCATGACAGTTTTACACTTATATCTGTATTTTTATGGTGTACATAATAAAGAGTTTTACTATCTATCTATCTCTAAATTCCGAACACCGCCAGATTACTCTTTCACGATAACATGTTTTTACAAAAACCTGCTATGATTCCGATGCGTTCACGGTCTATGCGTAGCCTCCGCTGGGCTTTATTCGAATAGGGATTTGCGTCTAAAAGCATTCTCAACAGCAGTGGAATTTACTCATACACTGGTATAGAGCATTCGATGGATTTTCAATAGAACGTGGCCCGCAGTGTACTCGGGTTTTATTCCTAAGCTCACTGAACAAACATTTTACCCAGCTAATGCGCCATTGTGTACTTTGTTCTAACAATCTTGTTGGTGTCTATTTATGAGCGCTAGTCTTCTGTTACAGTGTGTGTCGCTTTTTGTAAAAAAAACATTTTTCCTTGTAACCCTGGCTGTTGACTGTTCTAATTGGCAGACGATATGATATTTACTTTAATGTTTTTTAATCTTGGTTACCACGGTTTTATGATTCTATTATCTCCGACTTACAAGAGTGAGCAACTTAACAAATCCAGGTTATGGTTTATTTTCATTAGACAATAACTCGGTCTATATATAGAACTCCCTGCAGGCTTGGGTAGTGACTTATGAAAGTCATAAGTCGATAACGCGGTCGGTACACTGTCTGCGAGGAATACCCGTAGCGATCGTGGCGACCAATGAAAATGAGCCTTCAAAACAACTTCCAAACTTGCGGTGCACGTTCTCCGTATACCGCAATCGTACCCTATCGACTACTGAATACGGTTCCCCGAATACGGGCCCTATGACATGTGTTAAAGAAATCTCCCGCACCCTGCAAACGAGCTCTATCGACCAATATAATTGAGCCTTTATGATAATATGCGACTAAAAAGGTTCCTTCGGCCTTTGGTGGTTATAATTATACAAAGTGATACTTTTTTTTTGATATCCCATAACTCTAGGGTTATATTCATATCTAAATACAAAAAGTTCTAGAATAAATAAATAATGCTTAATCTTAAATAAATGATTGATTAATATTTAGTATAATATAATGTAATGAATAATTTTAATAATTAGAATCAGTAACATATTATGTAATACAATAATTTGATAGGAAACATTTGCAGTGCCCTTACAGGGTGCATGTCTTAATACTGTGTCATGAAATTTCAATGCATGCCTACTAACCAGTGTTTAACATGTAAGCAAATAAATAAATAAATAAATATGTGGTCCAAAAATGCATAGTTTCGAAGATAATTATCACCAACCATATTATAGATCAAAAATTGTCACCCGTATGACGAATTGTTGCTTTTGCGACTTTGCCAAACCGATAAAACTGCGGCCCTCGATGCGTGAGGTATGTAAGTTGCATTGATAAATACGAGTAATTCATTTTTATTCAAACCAATCGTTCATATTAAAGCTAAGAAAATGCAACGTTGTCATATTTCACGTAAGGGTGTTACATTAATAATCGTGACTTTGTCGCATTATTTTGTATGAAAAAAAAAAAATATGATAATTGAAAAATTATTTATATGCCAGTTGATTCTTTGATATGGTCCCATTAATACCTTAGAGTTATGAGATATAAAAAAAAACACCTTGTATATAAGATTGCTGGAACATTGCCATATTCACCAACATTGACTCTACTACTTACGAGGACAATGACGACGAATTACTTCATGTTCAGTATTATGTAATTGCATGTCTTAATATTAATCAATCTCTGTCGTAATGGCCTATTTAGACATATCAAGGCAAGACAAGGCAAGTGGAGCGAGCAGTGGAGCAGTGGTGGCCCAGCGTGGAAACGGTCCCGACTTACGTGTTGTTCGTCGTGGGTTTGAACCGAGACAGGCGCTTTACTTTTTGTAAATAATTTCATCACCACTGCTCTCAAAACGGTGAAGGAAAACATCGTGAGGAAACCTGCATGTCCTAGAAAAATTCGATGACATGTGACATTTACCTACCCGCACTGGGGCCGCGTCGTAGATTACAGCCCATTCCCACTTGAGGAGAGGAAGCCTGTGTCCCAGCAGTAGGAAAATGCTGCAAACAAGGCAATGGTAGTGACTAGTAATGTTTTATTCGCAAACCTTGTTGCAAGGAAATCTCGATATTTAAACTTTACATTGAAAGACACATTTTTGTATAACTGCAACCGTACTCATCTCTAAGGCTGGTTTTAGAATCACGCTGACCATCAGCGCTGGCAGCTCAGCGCGTAGCTTGTCAGCGCGAGACGTTTCAGTATCGTGCTGATCACTGCGGAGTACAGACGCATAAAAATGCGAAATTCGTCATGACTGTTCACGCTGACGGCATCCGCTCGGCTCGACACTAGAACGCTCACTGCAGACAGAGCCGCGCGTGCGGCGGTCAGCGCCGACGGATACGCGGCGCCGACGCGCGACGCGTACGGCCTTTGACCCGTCAGCGCTGACAAAGGCACGCGCTGATAGCTACGCGTTATTCTAAAACGCTTCCTAGAAGTTCATACGTTTCGGCTGTCAGCGCCGACGGTCAGCGTGCGGTCAGCGTGACTCTAAAACCAGCCTAAAAGCTATAAACTAATTGCGTCACAAAACCTTGTTTACCTCGATTTGATAAACTTTGAGCAGAATATCTGTCAATAATCAATCCTTCTCGCGGCAGGTGAATCCTTGCGTGGCTGTGATGGATGATTCAATTACACCATGACACAAACCGCTAACCCAGCCCTACTGTCATCATACCTCTTATATCTATGACCTTAAAGTTCAGTTTCCTCCAAACAATCGATGATACTAAGAATTATTTATTGAGACGTGTAAAAATAGATACTTTATTATGATTATGATGAATTTACGTCACCAGATTGTGGTAGATGATTGATTTCATACATTTATTGTGATGCAGAGAACAGTTAAAAGCTTCTTCGCCTTGTGAATAAGGAACAGTCCGAAAAACACGAAACCTGTCCTTTTTTAATACCTCGGAGAGATTTTGCGTGTTTCTATATTTCATTTCAAGGTTTTTCTGCGAAATATTTGATTGTTTCAGCCTAAATATTGACGGAATTTTATTTAACAACTACGACTGTAAGATGCTTCTTAGTCATTGTTAAATAAAATTCCGTTCCGCACCTTTCACCTTCCATAACTTTTTTGTTAGTTTATAATCTTTTTACGATGAGCAAGATTCTTATAAAGTTGGAAGAAGTGAACATGACACCATAAACATAACAATAACACCATTTATCAGCCTATAATATTCCCACTTCAGAGACATAGGTCTCATCTATGTGAGAGGGAGATATAAATTGATAGATAGAATACTCTTTATTATGCACACCATAAAAATTACAGTAAAAAATGTAGAAATGTTACATAGGGTGACACAATGGGTGATCATCGCTAAAAGCGATCTTTTACATACAACTTTTGGATGGATTAAAAGTAGAAGGAGAGACAGGTAGTGGTGTACCATTTACTCGTACATATACAATAAATACATAGGTACATAAAGCATAATAGGTACTGTATAGATATAATACCAAAAAATAAAGGAAAGATAAGATCCTATCTTAAGAGCGTATACATCGGTCCACTAGCGCCATTCCTAAAAATATTATCTCATGACTGAGAAGGAATTATGAAAAACGGCTCAACAGCGACTTCGGTAAGTAAAGAAAAAAGAAGAAAGAAAATAAATTTATTTGATGCAGTTTAAGGCACACAATACTGACACAGAACACAAAAAAGAAAGAAAAAGAGTGAGTACAAAAAAAAAAGGAATGTGCCCGTTTTCTTTAGAATGAAAATTCATTCTAAAGTAAACGGCCACATTCTCAACAAAATACGATCTAGAGGAACGTGGCCGTTTTCTTTTGAATTAATTTTCATTCTAAAGAAAACGGCAACATTCCTCTAGATCGTATTTTGTTGCTTCGTGTCTCAATATGAAACTTTTTTATAAGTTATTAGAACATTCTAGACACACTTACCGAGGTCGCTGTTGAGCCGTTTTTCATAATTCCTTCTCAGTCATGAGATAATATTTTTTCCCTTGTACGCCCTTTTAAAGTTTAAGTTTAAGTTTTATCTTAAAGGTCAAAAAAGTTGCTTATCTTAGTTGAGTTATAAAAATGACCTTGTCATACTGGTCTAGCTAGACCAGCTTCTGTTCCAGTCTCACAATCTCAGATCAACAGAATTAGCATCAGATATTAACATATCAAAGAGAAAAATGTTTCTACCAAACAAATCTGTGAAACCACTCAGTGGATTCGGATGCCAGCGAGTGCTCCCACATTTTTGGGCATTATGATGTACTTTGTACAGCAAAGTGGTTTGTACAGGAAAAACAAAAGTTGGTATAGAAACTTCTAGAGTGGCAAATAGTTGAAATGTGGGAAGCATTGTTGAGGCAGCTTTTTTGAAAGCGTGTTTTGTGCGTATCGGAAATGACTGAATTTTTTAGATAAATTACTGAAGAAAGTTGCAAAGAAAACAAAAATAATGTGCAACCACGGTAACCACTTTTTATCATGCCCTGTTTCCAGATAAACTTATGATAACACACGCAGCGGTATATATTTTTTTAAATATCGCAGCATTATGCTGAGATGGCCTTGGATGGGCCATGCAAAGATATTTTTTGTTTTAAATGTTAATTTTGTTAGTTTTAAGTGCTCTTTTTTGTAATTTTACTGTTTGTATTTCCTATGCGTTTGTATTTCCTTTCCTTTCTTTCTTTTTCTCTTTACACACCTTATCATTTCTCATCATTTTTCAATACTGTAAAAAGCGTAAATATTAAGATTTTGGTGATTTTGATTTTGGTGTCTTAACGACGACGATAACATTGGTTTGAAAAAAAATATATATATGAAATTTAAAACCAACCCATGAAACTAAACACCATCAACAAACACCAGAAAAACCCTGAAAACACAACTTCCATCAAATGTAGAAGAAAACAGATGCTCAAAGTCCCAAACAGTTTTTTACGCCTACTACCTATATTCCAATACTACCAAAGCAAGGGTCGGATCGACAAAAACACTATTTGGGATGTCCAACGAAATGATTCGACTGAATTCCTCTCTTACATCCCACAGTGAGCATTAGCTACCCAATATCTTGTTACTAGGGGTCAATCTTTAAAGGGCGGTCCTGCATTAGCCTCCTGACCGAGCTCAAAGGAAATAGTGGGTGATGTCGGTTAATGGACCCATTGATTTTCGGGAATCAAACGCTTACTTTCTTGGAGTATCGTGTACAAAAACATGAGAGATGGTGCTGGAGTGTTTGTGAGTGTTTTTTAGGAAACCTTTGAGAATTGTATTTAATTGCGTTTGGATTCCATTAAGGAAATACAGTGCATTCATTCATCTGGAATACACTGGCGGTTTTTGTCTTACTCGTTCAACTCAAATTCTAGCATGCATACTTAAATGTATTTACTTTCTCTGTTTAACAACCTACGAAGCAGTAATGCACTAGGCATTTGCGCAGTGAATGTGTTTAAATGAGTGGTATCGACATCACTACGTTGAGCCGAATAAAAGTACGAGAACAGTCACAATTCCATTTCCGAGTCTCAATCTCAACTCATGCAACAACTAAAAACTTTCGCGAACACCTTACAATATTCAGCATCTACTTCCGCACACCCAAATTAAATATGACGTCATTACGCCGAAGCTGCACAAACTGAGCCAACACGCCGTGTTTGACCACTTTGATGACTCGATTGTCAAGGGAGGAACACCAATTAGGTAGCAGTTGACTCAGCGGCTTTCGTGATTAATTCACCACAGGAGTCCGGCCCACCTGACCGAGGCACAGTTTGCTAAGCCACGGTAATTATTTAAGCTCTGATTGCTGACGTGTTGCAGTTACAGGTGAACGGATATGGATTAATTTCGGAAGTCCCGATTCTAAATTCTGGAAGCTTCTACCAGTACACACTGTTTGTTCAAAAAAATTATTCGTATGTCAATTTGGGAGCAGTATTAACAAACTCAAACTCAAAGCATTTATTTCAAATAAACCAATTACAGGCACTTTTGAATTGTCAAGGGGTCGGTCAGTCAGAAAGATGAAGCTAGTTGCCCATTCCAAAGCGTAGTAGGTTCCTATGGAGAAGAACGGACAAGAAACTCCATGGACACTCTTTTAAAACAAAATATTGTTACAAAATATGGGTTACATCATTCATGTTGAAGTTATACATGTGAGAACAATGTAGAAAGACGTGCACGTTAGAAGCGTCCGTAATAGAAACAATTCAAAAATTAAAATAAGCCGTGGCAGCTAAGAGATGACCAGTCCCAACTGACGGCGCCCGTTCACGAACATGACGCATGGATCAGCACCATTTAGCTCAACCATTTTGAAGGGAACTTAATGACCCAACACACACGCCACCACCAGCGAGACATTTGAGTGAGCATGACATACTCTCAGCCGCCAGGGCACATTCAAGTCAATAAAAGACATATTACCCGGTAAATGGTAGCTCTATAGTACATAGTACTCACACCTGTGCTATGCAATTATATAATTCAAGGACATTGAGTTTATACAATGCAAAAATAGTTTACAATCTTCAGCAGCTCCAACATGATTGTCAAATGTTAATTAACTAGCTGAGGTTGTGGAGCAGGACCAGCATTCAGCCAAGCATTTTTATCAGCAATGTAATCCCCCAACTTATAATATGCCTGCCTGCATAGTGTGCGTTTTATACAAGATTTAAATTTAGTCTCATTCAGTTGAAGTATGTGGGGAGGAATTTTATTGTAACATTATAAACAGTACCCCATGAAAGATGAGTCTACTTTAGCCAGCCTGAAACCTGGTTGAGCTAATAGGTCCCTATTTCTAGTACTATAATTATGTCTTTCACCTCTATTTCTAAAAAGATGTAAATTTTTCCTTACGTACATGATGTTTTCGTAGATATATTGACAAGGTACCGTCATGATGTTAATATCCTTAAACAGTTCCCTTAGAGAATCGCGCCTGCGGAGATTATATATGGCTCTGATGGCTCTTTTCTGCAGAATAAAAATAGACTCGATGTCTGCAGCCCGTCCCCAAAGTAAAATACCGTAAGACATTATACTATGGAAGTAACTGAAATAGACTAGCCTCGCGGTATCTACATCAGTAAATTGACGGATTTTTCTGACAGCATATGCTGCTGAACTTAGCCGTCCTGCAAGAGATGTTAAATGAGGACCCCATTGTAGTCTTGAATCGAGCGTGATCCCCAGGAAAACAGTTTTATCGACGAATTCTAGTTTCTCTTGATTCAATACTATCTCACAATCACTACTTTTGACATTTGGTAAAGAAAATTTTATGCACTTCGTTTTTTTCCCATTTAATACTAAATTATTAGCAGTAAACCAATTTTGGACCTGCAATAGAGCGTTATTTACGTCGTCAAAATTTGTAGCACGTCTATCTACCTTAACATATTATGGTTTTTACATTCCTAACCTTCCTTTGCCACCTTTGCGTGATACAGAGACAAACAGTGGTAGGTGCAATTATGAAAAATCTTGGAATAACTATAAAGATAATATATATACCAAATTTCCAATTTCTATAGGTATAAATACAAGTACAAATAAACATACATAAATACTCGAATATACTAAAAAAAATAAGACAAACAATGGGATAACATTAACGTTGTAATGATACTGCCAGCTTCTTACGAATGTGCTCGCGAACTTTCACTTTAAATGATAATCGGTTGGTTGCCATCCTGATTTCCAGAGGGAGCGCATTCCACAGAGAGATAGACTGAACGAAGAAGGAAGAGTGAATAAAGTCTGTGTGATGAGTGGGACATTGAAGAAGGCGATTATTTGATGATCGTAGATTTTTATTGTGGTTGTGCATTCTTCCTATTTTGACCTGGTAGATACCAGACTTAGAGCGCAGTATTTTAGTCGTCAAATTGACAGACCAAATTCGCAACATCATACTGCGTACCAAAACACAGATTACTGATGTTGCTCAAAAAGCCGCTGAGCTGAAGTGGGACTGGGCTGGCCACGACTGCCGTATGCCCAATGAGCTGTGGGTCAAAATACCCACTATGTGGAACCCTGACACGTCCAGATAGTGCGTCGCAGTAGACCCCGTAGAAGATGGCGGGACAAGATGGAGGAAACAAACGACCAGTCCACATTAGCCCTTGATCAAAAGAGTTGGAAGTTATGGAGAGAAGCCTCTCTCCATAACTGCTGCAGCAGTGGAATGGTGCAGGCTAACAGTAACAGTACATTCATTCATGTTTTTTTCCAATAAAATACATTTGAACGATCGGAGTGATTGCCAAGAGGCATAAAACAAAATAAACTCAAGTATCGCTGAAGTTTTGTTAGATTCTAAGCTCTAAAGAGCCTTCAGCAATATTATTCAGAAAAAAATATGAAAAGCTTAGAAAACATGTTTTTTTTTTTCCTTGAAAGGAAAGCGCCATAACCACTTATGGTTTTCACTCTTTCATCGAACTACCCTCATATTTAGCAAGAAAAGAAGTCGGTCAAACAGTGTGCTGCAATTTTGTATGCATCCTCTATTCCGGAAAGTTAGGAAATATCGGATAATTTTCAAAATAAACTCGAACATGAAACGGGTAATATATCACAAAGTTCGCAACGAAATAGACAAGCTTTGTTAAAATTTTAGCAAAAAATCTGGCTTAAGTCCAGTAGCGCTGTTAGTACGCAATTTCGGAAGTTTATTGCAAAATCGACTTTTTGTAAGCAACAATAAACATTGTTAGGTACAACGTTTTCTTTTAGCTTAAAATGTTTACAACAGAATTAAAAATTTAAAGTATTTTTTACCCGACTGCCCCAGATAAGGAGGGTAATGTTTTTCGAGAGTATGTATGTCTATTTCTTTGGCACGCTCTGTAGCCTAAACGGCTTGATGGATTTTAACATAGTGAGATGTCGTTAGGTTCGTCTTAATTGTGGCAGTGACAAGCTACATAATATTTAAAACAAGCATTATACCTAATCTATATAAAGTATATGCAATACCCAATTTATGTTTTTGCAGTCGGGTTTTTTCTTGCACATCAGGTTAGATGAAACTGTTAAATTTCTCCAAACGATTTTAAACCTTAAATTCGAATGAGAAAATTAGACAGTTTGTGGTGAAGACTGTACAATCAACATTATCTTTTCATCCAAAATCACAATTTCAAAAAAATTCAATGGTTTTCGAGTCCCCACCAACCTCATTAAAGCACCTCGAATCTTACAATTTGCATCAGGTCGTAAACAACCATGTACCATATCCCCTCTTCACCCGTCCCCTTTGTATCAATCCATGACGCCGTAATGACGCCTTTTCATTGCTCAGCAAAAGGAAGTTTTCCCATTTAAAGTTACCAGCCTTTTTATCTGCGAGTCCCGAGTTAAAAATAAAATTATTTAACGGTTAGACAGTCGTTATAATGCGGGTATATTATACCTTCGGCGATAATGGACGTTTCGTGTTACGGCCGCGAATTTAATCGTGCCGCAACAGAATTTTTTGCCAATATTCATGGTTATTGTGGAAACGGTTAATTGGGGAACTTTGTTCGGGCAATTGACGACTGATACTGTTTCGGGAATGGGCCTTCGGTTTTGGGTGGCTCTGTTAAATTTAATTTTCATTACGGGGCATAAAATGGTTATTGTAAAGATGGCCGGCAGCCAGTTGGCTATTATATTGAACCTTATTTAATATCAAAATGGCAACCGTTTTGTTTCAATCTAAAGAACTTTGCACTTTTTGTAATTATTCGTTAACGCATGGTCATAATCGCAAACATAATTCTTTATTATTTTGTTTACAGGATAAGTTTTTAACCAGTTCAAAAAAATTTTTGGTTGATCAGTATCAGTAATAGATTACATTTCCATTATTTGTTCAATACTTTTTTTTAATAAAAAATATATTTAAATTGCGATTAATTATTAATTATTAACCTGCTTAGTTACCTACATCGGCGAATTGCGCTGGCACACAGCTGATAGGTACCTATAAATGCGTTCCGCTTCACTGCACTCGCCATCGCGCGGCGTGTATCCAATAAACTAGTTTCAAAATAAACATATTTCGTTAATGATAACTTAATTTTTTTACGTATCAAAATAAGAAATATGTGGTTAATAAAACTGTTTTAAATTTAATTTGTCAAAATTTGCGCACTGGTTATAAACTTTTCCTGTATACAGTTTGTAATTATTTAAGTTGTATTCTGTGGAAAATCTGCGTTACGTTTTTTTTTTTACGTTATATGTGATTTTTTTTCCTTTACGAAATAAAATGAATAAATAACAGTTATTTATGATACTAGTGCGGTAAGCTGGTTTTGACTCGTGACTATGGTAAGCCCTCGACTAAAATAAAAGATTTTTTTTTATTAAAAAATAATTATTTTTAATAAAAAAATTAAATCACTTTATTTTTAAATAATTAAAAAAAAAATTGCTACTTGTTTGTAAATACCAATTTCTGCACGTGTGTCATACAATGTTTTTCAACACATTTGCGATAAAACAGTACAATATGTAATGAAACAAACTTGTAATTCATCAAATAGCGTTCTCGCGATTTTGGCATCAAGAGACCGTTTTCTGCAATTTGCGCCTCACTCAAAATATCAGGTGGAGTAAATACCATATTAATATCAGATTCCTCGCTTGAACTCATCATTTTGTTTATAAATATCAGTCGGAAAGTCGCAACAATCTTTGACGTTTCTAATATGAAAATGGCGCGAATTTATGCTAATGTCGCCACATGCTCGCGGTGAAAAATAGAACTACATCTTTCGTCTCATTTACCCTTTAGTATTAAAGTGACACAAACGTATTGAGCAAAAGCGCTTCCAAGGAGGTTCGATCAGTCAGCTTATTTATTCTCGTAATGTGAAACTCCTTGGTGGAATTCTTATAATATTTTTTTTATGGAAATTAAAAAAAACCGTAAAGAATACGCACGGTGCTATACAACGGGGTATGCGGTAAAATAGGTATGTACTTAGGTGAGAGTACCTATTTTACCACACGTTTCGTAGTATGGTGCGTAATTTTTAACTTTCAAAAAATGTATATAGGCTTCGTAAATGCATTTTTTGAGCAAATGTGTTGAAAAAATGTATACCCATGAATACCCCATGTTTACACAGGTTACAACAACACTCATAATAAAAACACTAGCTTAGTCATAATTAGGCTATATGAGGGAGTGGGCTGTGATCTACCACGCGAGCCCAGTGCAGGTTGGAAGATGTCACATTTCTTCAAATTTTTGGTTCTAAGACATGCCGGTTTCCTCACGATGTGCTCCTTCACCGTTTTGAGAGCAGTGGTGATGAAATTATTCACACAAAGTAAAGTGCCTGCTTGGGGTTTGAACCCAAGACCTGCAATTCACTGCTCTTAAACCCTAAATCCATACTAATATTATAAATGTGAAAGTAACTCTGTCAGTGTGTCTGTTATGTTTTCACGCCTAAACCGCTGAACTGATCATTATGAAATTTAGCAAAGATATAGTCTGGGATATGAAGAGAGACATAGGCTACTTTTTTACGCGATAACCTACATCCACGTGGGCGGAGCCACGGGCAAAAGCTAGTTACCTATAAACCCAGAAACAACATGCCGAAAAATCCTCAAACTATATAGTTTGAGGGCTTTTTAGGCATACTTACCTATGCTTTTCAATATAAAGATCCAATCAGACGGCCGGTACCTTATTGTCGAAGAAATATTCAAAGAAGAACATATTCTATAGAATTATAAGTAGGTATTACCGGCAGCCGATCCCTCTTATCGGCTCCTGCGATCCTTACCTAAGGAAAAATGGAGTTAGGAGAAAGGAAAAATTCGGGTAAGTGATTTGTCCAGATACCTTTGGAGCTTTTGTATTGACTGCGATAGATTTTATTCAACATTAATAGGTATATTATCAGCGGCCCAAGTGTGAAATTTTTATAAATTAGTCACTCCAACACGATCCCATTGTCATTTTGCTAAAAAGTTCGTAATTTGCTAAATTCATAATGGTCAATCATTGGTCGGTCAATGGTCTCGTAATAGAATTGTATTACAATGGCATTTTGAACATTTATTCATGCCAAATTTCATTTATAAATATTTTTACATATTATTTATTAGTGTTTTAAGCAATCTGAAGTAGTAGGAAGTTGGAAGTTTAGTAGGAAATTTAATTTGTCATTATGTATGAGATTACCAATTATTTCAATGGAGTGTCAGTGGCTGACCATTGGAAAGTCATAATGACGTCATTATATTAGTAGATTATCAAACTCGTCAAAATCAACAATTATGAAATCAATGATAGACCATTCTAACACTATTGTAATAGCAGACTTGAGGCCCTGTACGTTTGTTTTTTCATAATGACTTCATCAACATAGCCGTTTTATAAAGACACGAGTGTATAACGGGTGTAAAAAAACGCTTAACGAAGCCGAGAGTCACATATACTCCCCGTCATTGTGATATTTTTTTTGTACTGGACCATATCTGGGAATCTGGTTACGGAGATATGAAGGTCAAAGTTCCAACTTTTTTTTTTCTTTTTTTCTCGAAAACTAGTTTTAAATGTTATAAATTAACTTAAAATAACCCCACAACTCTTGTACCGTTGCATGATAAGCACAATGTTTTGCGTGCGTTACATTGCGCGCTGCAGTAAACAGCGATTTTTCACACCAGAAATAAAAGTTATTTCCCAGCAAAAATTTTTACTTAATGTTTCTTAGTTTGATGTACAGAATGCGTAGGTAACGGCTATGTGATGGGTCTTTTTAAACCCTGTATTTTGAATTAATCATAAATTATTGTTTATGTACCTATTATAAAATCACCAATGGTTGTGGTAGCTCTTAATAAATTAAGACTATCTTAAGATATCATCATTATTATTAATTAAAGAAAATAGAAAAAATATGATACCCCAACCTAACTAAAAACACAAAAAGAATGTCGTCTAAAAACTCCTCCGCATCGCTGTCGACTGGTAATGTACCCAAGAGACTGACGGCATTGCCACGTTGTATGGCAATGCTTAGCCTATGACCAGGGTAAATAAATAAAAATAAAAAATATTTGTTGTTAATAAAAAAGAACTAAAAGGTTAAAAATAATTTAATTCCGATTGGAAATAAGCCGTTTTATACTTTTTAACCTTTAGCGATACTGAAGCTCCATCGTCTTGTCTCATATGTATGCGCGCTGCAGTAGGTTCCTAATAAAAAAAGACTTTGCAAAACATTAGCTAGTGATTATATATTTTAAGCCTTGATACTTCATACCATACCTATATTTTAAATACTAGCTGACACGACAGACTTCGTTCTGTCAAAGGCTATAGTATAAACTCCACTACTCTACCCTACCCTACCCTACCCACCTACCTAGGTAGGTAGGTAGGTGGGTACCTACCTACCCTACCCTACCCTATCCTACCTACCTACCTACCCTACCCTACCCTACCTACCTACCTACCTACCCTACCTTACCTACCTACCTACCTACCCTACCCTACACTACCCTACACTACCCTACCTACCTACCTACCCTACCTACCTACCCTACCGTACCTATCTAAAACTAAAAAAAAAATTGATAGTAGCCGATTCCCAGACCTACTAAATATGCATATAAAATTTCATAAAAATCAGTCAAGCCGTTTCGGAGGAGTATAGTAACTAAAATTGTGACACGAGAATTTTACATATAAGATTTGTGTGTCATATTTTGAAGAAAATATATAAAAGAGGGTGTAACACGCTTTTGTTTAACGTATCTTGGGACATAGGCAAGGCCTATTTCCCTCCACTTATTCCTGTCCAAAGCTGTTCTTCGCCAAACTTTTGGCAGATCATTCTCCCACGTTTTCACATTCATTTACGTCTTTTTCCATTCCTCGGGTACCGTTCTGTCATTTTGGTCCCTTTTTTCGTCTTAGCTCACATCATATGGTTGCTCTTACACTGAAAAAAAAAGTAGTTGCCGCAATCAAGATTTTGTTTAGATTGACTAAGTAACTTGTTTGCATCTGAGCCTATCAAGCACAATGATCACAGCTACTACTTTTATTTGATTGAGATTTGAAACGGGATCTTGATTGGAGTCATCACAAAACCTATTTGCAGCAATCAAGTCAAAACATAGTTGCTCCAACCAAGATTATTAGATTAAAGTTTCAAATGATCTTTATTGAAGTAATCAAAATGCTTGATTGACACAATTAACTTACTTTGTTACAGTTAAAAAAAAATTACTTGTCTCTTTTTAACACTATAATGATGTCATGTTAAGGGTAATCGAGAAACTTGTTTGAGCTTTCAATCATTTGAACTAGTATTGCTGCAATCATGTCGTGATGACCAACTTAACTAAGATTTTGATTAATCTAAACAAGATATCGTCAATCAAGCTAAAAAGTCACTTGATTGGCGTGCATTTTTTTCAGTGTACGATCCTTTAAATATTAAAGTGTGGTCTATTGTCTTTTTTCATTCTTCGGGTACCTTTCTGTCATGTTGGTCCCTTTTTTTGTCTTAACTCTCACTAGGGCCGATACCTACCAGAGTTGCGGGTTTCTCCGAAAGGGATACCGTGGCCCTGGCACACAGGCAACTGATGGAACACGGGTGGGTTTTATGTAGTCAGTAAAAGTCTGACACGCCCTCCCGCTCCGTCCAGAGCTGGAGAAGATATTACCTAGACAATTTCGCACCCCAAAAAAAAGGGTACCGTTCTGTCATGTTGGTCCCTTTTTTCGTCTTAGCTCTCATCATATGGTTGCTATTACAACCATTTAAAAATTAAAGTGTGGTCTATTTTCTTTTAACCCGCAACTTAAGAATTACCTATTCATTTCATCATCACAGTTTTTCTAGTGAACAGTAAGAAACTAAAGCTAGAAACTCATAATTTCAATCAAACCAGAAAAGCTCACAGTAATATTTATAACAAAGTAATTTCCTTCAGCTATAAATACGAGTATTTCAATCTCTTACAAGTTTCCACACACAGTGTGTTTAACGTCAATAGAGTATTCAAGGAACGTACGCTCAGTAACGAGGCGAACCTAAATAAATGCTAATAACTGAAGCAATCATGCTAATACAATATGGTATTTGTTTGTGGTGCAAGTTTAAAGATTACATAATTTAAACACATTTCAGTGTATGTAATGTTCAGTTAAACTAATTGTTTACCAAATTGACTACCAACGTAAATTGCCCGTATAATCAAATCCTATTTGTAATTTTTTGACAGTTGTATGCAATTGCTATAAAACGCCAAATTGACGTACGGTGTCGATTTGATAAGCAATTAATATAATTTAGTGTACCTAATATAAGCTTCGATATAATTTATTTATTTATTTAAATCGCAATTATACTACTTTTACAGACTAATCCAATGCGAAGTAACAATGTCTATACAGAACCTAAAAAATATAATGACCTGCAAGCAGAATTAATAAGAATTAAATACTAATCATAATTATAACAATTTTATTATAAACATGACAACGTTTATAATATCAGACCTCTTTCAAGAATAATTTGTGCCATTTGAATGAATCTCGGGATTTTGTCCAAATATATCCACCGATATTGTAATGTCATGTTAACAATAAGGAAAAGAAAGAAAGAAAAATTAGTTTATTTGTCACAGAAACACGTGCATACAAAAAGATAAAATTAACTCGAGTAGGTAGATTAACAGAAAAATAGAAGATAAGGCGTATTAAATTAGTAAATTAAGCTTGCAGCATGAATTCGGCTTATTCCACAAATCCCCCCTGAAAACCCCCCTTAGGAGGAAAAGTGGAATCTGAAAACAGTCTAGAATTCACCACTGATAATCCCGCTAAGGGGGGAAAACTAGAATTGAAAAAAACAAAACATAACTTATTTCAAGATCCCCTGAAAGTGATTTTTTTACATTAGGGTTCAGTTTTTTCCACTGAGGGGGATTCTCTCAGGGGAGATTAGTGGAATAAGCCCATGGATTCATGGAAGGAAAACGCGTTTTTACTTTTGCTGTTAATTTTATATCACAGGGGATAGACAGCAGGCTGTATCCTTCATATTCCCTTTGATAAGCAGTTCATGATAAACTAATTAAAAACAGTGAATGACTAGGCATTATTTAATGAATGACTCTTGAGAAATAAGAGTTAGATATTAACACAATGTTAGCTGACATAGGGCAAATAATTTAACTTATTAATAATGATTTACGTAATGTTAATTACTTTGCATACCTGAACAGATAGCTGTGCTGCTGGAGTTTGTTGCGCCACTTCTTCTTCCCAGCTAAAGCACTAGGAAATGGTGAAGGGCGGGCGGTTTGGGGATTATCTTATGTAATTTTGACGTTCGAAAAGAGCTGATTCTCAGCCTAATTTGAATAAATAACTTTTGATTTTAATTTTTAACATATCCCATAATAGTTTGTTAACCACACAGCGTCATGCATTTGCCGTAACTTGGGCATTGTTGCCAGTATAGCCCACATAACTTGGCACCTATGTACCACAAAAAAAAAAACAATCTACCTAGTCTTTTCCCAACAACTTTGAGGTCGGTTACCAGTCTAACCAGAAGCAGCTGAATACCAATATTTTACATGGAGCGACTACCTATCTGACCTCCACAACCCAGTAACTTGGTAATACGATACAATTTGGTTAATCCAGTTGTCAGACTTTCGGACTTCTGATGACCCGTAACGACTGTCAAAAATCCATGAATTACAGCCGGAATCAAAGCCCAAGAAAAAAAATCAAGGAAAAAAAAAACGAAACGATTTATTTCAAAAAGGCACATAAAAGGCACTTTTGAACGTCAAAATTTACAACAATAATTAATTGATTCTAGTTGCCCCTTCCAAAAGGTAGTTACGTATAGAGAAGAATGGGCAAGAAACTCCATACTTACTCTTTTAAAATGTTAACAATATTTTGTATACATTAATTATTAATTATGTGAAGACGATGCACTTACCTAGAATAAATATACTATACCACAATAGGTAAAAAGAATGAAAAGTGAAGCAATGACAGACAAATTAATTATGCGTGAGATACATGACAGACAACAGAACAACGACTTAACATGCTTACCACCCTTGTGCGACCATCTTTACATACCGAGACCCCTACGTGCTTCACACGTAGGGGTCTCGGTATGTAAAGATGGTCAGCCATCCACGGACCAACCCCGGCAAACGTAGCTTAACCTGATGAATCGACCCGTGCGGCTGTTATTACTTAGCCATGAGCTCCTACCTACCACCATACATACATATAAAAACATAATATACGAGTAATAACATAGCAACAAAACGCCACCATCCATCACACACCAGCACAATTCATCTTCCTAGTAACTATAACGATAACGTTTATGAATTATCCCAAACTGGAATATTAAGCGAGATACGTTATTATGCTTAGATATTATTAGTATGCACCAACGGACAACATAATATTGGTCTTCTTAAACCTTGTGGCTGTTGGTCTTGATCTCAGGATGAATATGTTTTGTGCTAATAGATATTACTGTTTACGGTACAGTAATTGAGTTATTGAGGTCAGATAGGTAGTCGCGCCATGTTAAATACTGGTATTCAGCTGCATCCGGTTAGACTGGAAGCCGACTCCAATACAGGAAAAGTTTTAACCAGTAAGCAATTTTTTTTTCCATTATTTGTTCAATACTTTTTTTTTTTGGTCCACTTGAAATCAGCAAAATATGGATACAATCTATTCGTAATAATATCAATGGGCGAGCGCACAAATGATAGGTACTTACTACTGCGTTCCGCTTCACCAACCGCGCTGCCACCGGCACGTTGCGCGACGAGTATCCATTATACCAGTTTCAAAATAACCATCTTTCTTTAACGATAACTTCATTTTTTTGTACTAAGACATATCCAAATAAGACACGGGTGTATAATAAAACACATTTAAGTTTAATTTGTCAAAATTTGCGCACTGATTAAAAACTTTTCCTGTAAATTTGAAAAAAGGCTAGGCAGATGATGAAGAAGGTATAAAAAAATAAAATATAATTTTCTGATAATCAAGCCATTTTAATACCAGTTGAAAATCTACTCATGTCAGTTCCATATCGAGCTTCTAATCTATTACTCGCGAGTTTGGTAACACGAGATTTGATATCTTCCCTGGGATTATGAAAAACACCATCGAAGAAATATGAGTTACAGCAACACAGCCGTTACAGCATACATAATAATATATTTCGAAAACCAGTTCGTAAGTTGTAATCATATTTTTGGTTTCTATTTGCTGATGTAAGGAAATTGATAACAATCATTCAATTATTTTGTCAGTTTAAATCCATAACAAACACTTTTCAAGTAGATGAAAGAAGTATCGATCCCTACGTGTTTTCCTTGCTTGCTGCGGCTTTAAAACTATTCAATTCATTTCAAATTCATTTTTCTTAATATTTTCACGAACCATAATTTATTGGTGTTCAAGATCGTTCAGTAGTTCAGTATGACAGCTTTAGTAAAGACAATATTATGTCGAACCGCTACATTTATTCTTCAGTTAAGGGATTCTGACGATTGAAAAATCGACCCTTAAATGATAAATGTTAAATGATTTTTTTTTTCTACCTGACTACCAGACATACATAATCTTCGTCAGATCATGTGAAAACCATGTAGATTGGTATCTAAAAGTGTCTTTTGATGAAAGAACCACACTGATTGAGTGAAACTTTCCAGTCAGTGCACGCATTTGTCAGTTATCGTACAGCTCAACTCAGAACGACGAATAATACCAAAGAAAGGACATTTGGGCTGGCCGCATAAATTACTCAAACTGCTAGGCCATGATTAAAACTAACTGAGAAAAAAACGATGTCCCACATAGTCTTAACATTCATAATAATTAAAATAATATAATACTTTACAAAGTAAATATTCATGTCAAAAGTCTACAATGGTGCCGATTCCCTTGTTCACAAACTAAACTAAATTTAAGTTCAGTGCATCTTTTTCTTTCTATTTCATTAAGAAAAGAACAGAATATAAATTTTAGTTTAGTCCTGTCAAATAATCAGCGCCTGTTACTACTCCTTAAAAGTTTAGACGTGATTAAAAACTTGCCTACTAAAATTACGTCAACTTACGTCAAGCGCTAATTAATTTGACAGGACTAAACTAAAATTTATCTTCTGTCCTTTTCTTAATTAAATAGAAAGAAAAAGATGCACTAAACTTAAATTTAGTTTAGTTTGTGAACAAGGGAATCGGCACCAGTATCTTAGTCAAATACCACACAGTAAGGAGAAAGAAATAATAAGACTAATAAATCACCCCTAAGATTAATAATTACAAGCCTTAAATTAAAGGCCACTGTCCATGTGATCTATATCGGAGCTGCAGTGTAATTAGATAGCTCGCTGATGACAGCTCAATGATCGTACGTTATGTAATTACAATTATGCACATAGCTATGTATGTTGATGGATTGATGTCCTACGTGTTACGGATTACTAGTAATAACTAGAAGATGAAGATACTGAGCTAAACTAATCTAACATTGACACGATAAGGAGTGGAAGGTCAGACGTAAATATTTATTCATTTTCCCAGCGTCACTTCAATCATTGCAAATTGCCTTAATTACAAGCTTTTATTTAACTTGCAATGTTTATTTATGAATGTTCGGGTCAAATTTTGCAACTGAATTTTAAAGCAGTTACGAGTATTCTCAACCGATTGAGATGAAATTTTGCATACCCGTTTAGTTTGGATCACAACGCATGGTGAGCGAAGTGACGTCATTCTCATTCTAAATCCAATATGGCGCACGACCCTTGGGTCGTGCGCCATATTGGATTTAGATTTTATTGATTTTATTGGATTTAGATAGCGGACTAGTAATTTTTTACGCACTCTCATAATAGGGTATCAAATTAAAGGGTTTGCTGAGAAGAATACGAAAATCGACCAATCAACAATGACGTTTTAAATGAAATAAATGGGTTTAAGAAACATTTAGACACAATAACACAGCGATACTAAAAAATAAGCGTATTTTTTTTTAAACAAGCTTTTATTTTTATGCTCTAAAAGGAATAAAATAAACTTTAAATTAAACCAAACCCACTAATTTATTATATTACACAATTTATATAATATAAAATCTTGTCGCGAGATTGACTTGTGTAGTTAAACAAGAATACAATAATTATATAACTTGATCTTAAAATAAGTAAATCTAAGAAAAAAAAGTATGTATTTTATAAAATAGGTAAATGCATCTAGACAAGTAAATCTCGCGACTAACTTTTATATCATAAAAATTGTTTAATATAATAAATTGATGGGTTTGATTGAATTTAAAGTTTATTTTCTTCTTTTTAGAGCATTTAAATAAAAGCTTCTTTTAAAAAGTGTTTTTTTTTACTATAATTTTTTTTGGAGCAACCTCTAAAAGTCTGTGTTTTGTGTTTAATAGACAATTAAATGTTCATTAAATGACAGTAATTCGGTATCTTTATGTGACCCTATTTCATTACTCTCGAGTGTATAAACTTGCACAGCAATCATGATTGATTTAGAGAAACCCCTAAAAAAGAAATGTTTTTGTTACAGGTCAACCTAACTGTTTCACTACAGAGCTAACACTCTTCTAGTAGAGCGAACAACGAAGCAATGAACACGACGCTTGTTTACCGCGGATTGGCGGTTACAGATCAGCTTTTCTCATGCTGTGTTCTCAATCCTTAATCAGTATGTATTCTTTCATCGAGGGACTTATAGTAACTCAAATTAGTCACCCATGTACTCCCAACATACCATGTGTGTCATGTCAGAAGTTCACAAAGTAATATATGGATGCTAATGACGTATTTGCATGTACATGCCGCGGGCCCACGGTGCCACGACTTTGAAGTGCAAGCTAAGGGGAATAACCTATGGTCGTGTGCTTGTTATGTCCCTGATTACTATATTCAATTTCTCAATGCACGTAACAACTAGATATACCCGGTTTTTGAATTGAGAATTAGAAGTTGCAAACTTGTAAAACTCTGCTTTACATATTACTTATGATGACCTACTTTAAGTGAAGGGGAGATACTGCCGATAGAAGTGAAAACGAAGTAACTAAGCGTTCGGTGACGATGACGAGTTCCTTGTTTTTTGTTCACCCAAAAAGTACACATATATACACAGTATACTTAAAGCTCATGGAAAGCGTTCGGTGACGTTGACGCGAGTTCCATGATTCTTGTTCACCCAAAAAGTGCTCAACGCGCCTAAAGAAGTTTTCACTTTAAAAACATAATTCGAGATTTAATTTTACCACTTTGTCGGCGTGATTAATGCCCATACTGAATTACCTACAGCTTTCTAGTACTAAGAGTCTCTGAGCTAAACCGCGGATAAACAAACAGACAGACGGACATGGCGATACTATAAGGGCTCCTTGTTTACTACGAAACCCTAAAAAGATAAAATAAAAAAGCTGGTATACGCAACGCTGGTATAAGCATACGCTTATTACAAGTATACGCAGCATTCACAATAAAGACAGCAACGTTATTATCTAAGAAAACATAATATAAAAATACAAAACAAAAAATCATAAAATTAGATTACAAAATAAAATAGATATTTTCCATAGACTAAGTTCAGTTATTATGCAAAATTTCATGATCCAATTTGAAGTTTTTTTTTTTTTTTTCTGTCTAGAAAAATTTATGGAATCGTGTTTTCGTCAAACATAGTACTTGAAATTATTCCTCAACTTTACCATATATTTATTTCAAAATGAATGCTGCAGTATTTTCGATATAACGGAAGATCATGCTAAGCAATTTGAGGTATTATAGACTCTTATGTATAAGTTGCTACATTGCTTTGAATCAACAATTATACCAATGCAGAATACTTTCTTTATTAAAATTCTTCATCTATCAACACCAAAAACGGCAAAAGGATAAGACATAAAACAAATAAAATGAAAAGACTCTGGATAATTAAACGTTCAAACAACGAACACAAGAGAGTAGAACATCAGAAAACGGTAACGTTTGAAAAAGAATTAATGGTTTTCACTGGAATTTTAAATGCAGATTCTTTTAAAACGTAAAGCGCAAATAGTTCCCGAGGGACGTTAGAAAAATCTGAGTTTTTCACGAAGAAGAACTCATGTATACATACATTTCAATCTTACAGTCACTCTAATTATTTTTACATTCCTTTTAAGGTGACGATAACCAACTTTCAATGATTTTATACTGAATATCAAAGTCTAAACCAGTAGTGGTAATGATTTCGAAAAAAATATGTATATTATATAATAAAACTTAAACGCTCTTTTTAACAACGTATTGAAGAAAAATAATAAAACCGTGATATTATGTGGAGACTGGAATTTATATGTTACAAAACCGGACAAGCATTTTAAAGAATTAGAATCTATTCTAAAGAACTTCAATATAATTCATCATGAAGCCAATAAGACAACTCTGTTGTGTCGACTTAATTGCGAGCAATATACCAAAAGCTAAGCCCCATATACACTATCTTGCATTATCTGACCACGAAACTGGACAAACAAACATACACACAACCAGAAACGATAGGTGACATTTTTTTTTTTTATTGATATGACGAATTAGATCATTGACCCATACCTTGACTACACGCCACCGACAGCTCACCTTCCAAGTACTAACTATTTGACCCCAACCAGTCAGATTGTTTTGAAAATACTGTTTTCAAAACAATTAATTCCTTTTAATCGGTCGACAGAAATATTTCTCCGTTTATTTTTTATCGTATTTTTCAACTTTACTTTACCTTGCTTGCTACTCACTTGTGTTATGTTTTCATACACCATTTCTGAAGATCATACAATTGATAAAATCACCATAAAATACTGTACCAGGATGCAAGAAGAAAATTAAATATGACACGGAGAATATAACATACAATGCTGACGAGAAGTCTGGCACAACGATTGCCCACAAACACACACCCAATATCTTCGGGTTCGTCGCTCAGCTCCGCCTCGCAGTTGCCGGAACCTGCTCTAGACGTAAGTCCAGTGATACCGGCCGCTGCAGTTGCGTCAAGCTCGAGCGACGAATACTTCTCACCGCCGACGACACCACCACCACTACGTCGGCGCGGAAAGGGCCGACCACCAGCCAGCTTAGGACTTCGAGCCCACCGGCCTCTGATAGGGTCCCCGCTCCCGGTGGAAGTGAGCAGCGCATAAGGTGGATACAAAAAGGTCAACGAAAATGTCATGCGCGCATACTTTGGGGCTACAGAGGGAGGAAGTAACTTGACTGCGTACCGTGGTCGGATGCTCTCTCCGTTTCAGGTGCTTGAGCCAGCTATCAACGTGTCGACGCAACGACTGTCGGATCAGGTGCGGAAAATTTTTCCGGTAACTTTACAGACTTTGATGACAAAAACACCAACATTCTCAAATTATGCAAAAAAAATCGTCATCGCTTATTAGCCAATCATTTACTCAAAGCTTATTCTCCTCGCGTTTAAAGCCTTCTATTGTTAAACCAATCCACAAGAAAGGTGACACCAATGATATGAACAACTATGGTCCTATAACTCTCCTACCGATAATTTATAATGACGAGAGGGATTGTGCAAATATGTTAATAACAGTAAATATAGAAAGCATATTAGCACAATCTGTTATCCATACTATCCATACTAATATTATAAATGTGAAAGTAACTCTGTGTGTTTGTCTGTCTGTCTGTTACGTTTTCCCGTGGAGCGGGAGAGCGTATCAGATTTTTACTGACTAAAACCCACCCGTGTTCCTGAAGTTGCCTGTTTGCCAGGACCACGGCATCCCTTTCGGAGAATCCCCCGCAACTCTGGCAGGCACCAGTCCTAGCAGACCCCGTCAGTGCGTGCTAACATCTTTTTGAGGCGTGCGTGGATAGCGCGCCATCCGCAAGCCCGTGCCGGGTGGCCGGGTATCGGCTATCGTCAATATTAATATTTTTTGTTTGTATGTTAATTAACTATAAATAAATAAATCGATTCCCGCCGCCCAGGGCGTCTCCTGCGGCGACTAGGGACGTGAGGGTGCACAGACTGCCGCTCCCTCACGCGTTCCACCTCCTCCTTCGCGAGCATTACTGTGTCGCAGAAGGAGGTGACTGCCTCCATGCACTCTCGCTCCGGACCATGGCCTGGCCTGACACGATATATGATATCCACGCGGGCAGGGCCACGGGCTAAAACTTGTAATATTATAAATGTGGAAGTAACTCTGTCTGTCTGTATGTTACGTTTTCACGCCTAAACCGCTGCACCGACCGTCATGAAATTTGGCAGAGATAAAGCCTGGGATATGGAGGACATAAGAAACTTTTTTACGCAATAACCGATATCCACGCGGGCGGAGCCGCGGGCAAAAGCTAGTTATTTCATAAGTCTGAATTTTTACTTTTATTTTTTTATTTAGTCTACGCTGTCCCCCAAACCCATCCTTTTCTAGAGCCACCTCGGTCTAGCCCTTGCGGTACGCATCTAGGTCGTCTCGCCACCTCTGCCTAGGCCGGCCTTAGCGGTGCCGTCCATCTTCAGGCACCCACTGTGTGGAGATTGTTGCCCAGCGGTCACTGTGCATAAGGCTGACGTAACCCACCCGATTCCATTTTAGGAACAAAGATTTAATAATAATAAAATCTTTATTACTAAAAGAATGGGTACAGTAAATCTTCTTGAAAACAAATTTGGTCTTTGGCTTTGGCACTCGTACTAGGATTACCATGTATCACGAATGTCATGACCTTCCTCTGGACCAACTAGAATAGTATATTTTATTCGGTGAAAATGTTCACTGCTAAACACGAGACTGGCCTAGAGAGTGTGCGTTTTTTTAAACAAAACTTTGGTGATCTTTATAATGGTCAGCTCAATGACTTCTAGCCATAACGGTGGGTTTTTACAATAGAATACTTTGTTAAAATAAACTTATGAGCTTTCTTTAAGCAAGAAGAAATAAGGCCTTGCATATATTATTTTACCATGTTAATAGGATGGTCCACAGTTAAACCCCATAAATGTTGTACATATATTATGTAAATCACACGGTACAGTAATAACCCTAAGAAATTCAATCATAAAACCTCTCGTTTTTGCGTTTTCTCGAATAGGTACGAATACTTTACAAGAAATCTTAGTTTGTGTCCTCAATCCGTTTGAACATAAAGTCATTTCGCACGATCTTTCCCATTTCCGCTTAGATTATAGAACATTTTTATCGGTATGAAGTTCTTGAACTCGCCACTCGATTTCCTGATTTATCAGCAAATCGAAAAAATCGCTACCGGGTTTAGCTTTGAAATAGATTATGGTATGATGAT
Organism: Dryobota labecula; assembly: GCA_947523025.1. NCBI lineage: Eukaryota > Metazoa > Arthropoda > Insecta > Lepidoptera > Noctuidae > Dryobota > Dryobota labecula. The sequence continues at coordinate 24,174,097 of OX383287.1, read as the reverse complement.
GACGTCTATGAGTTTTTTATCTTCAGTTTCTATAAATTGATGATACAACAGAACCCTTACGATTAGGTATGTGAACCGGTCAGTATAGACTTTTACGCACTGAGAAAAATCTCCGGGTGTATTTTATGCGCAACATCCGAAATTATTATGTAAGCGCAAGACCATACAACTTTTCATTGAGTACGCGGACTATTATCCAGTGCATGCTTTCCGTAAACCACTACATTCGTAGATCTATCTGGACATATCCTAACCTAACACACACGACACAAAATGATATATATTTGAGCGATATGTGATATATCATGAGCTCGAAATAATAACCTTCATTACAACTCTTACCCCATCTTTCCCCCATCTCAGCTAACAAACATATTAATTTCATGTTGCAAACAAAACTCGAGATGTAAGTGCAGATGTCAAAGGCGAAGTAACGGCGAAGTAAAGCCCACACACGTCGCCTGTCTGTTTAAACTAAATACACGCCCGCGTGAAGCAAATTTCATGCATAAAATTATTGAAGCCGCCTGCGCCAGACCTACCTGTCGAACTTGGACTACCTTAACTTAAGAGAGGACGCGATTTATTAAGGGAAAATTTATGAGTGGATGTCTAAGTAAAAAAGGTGACTGTAAATGTATCTGTGTTGAATTCAGTGAAATAGGTATAAAGAAAGACATAGGAAATACATTTCTCATCTATAGCAATGCTCCTCGGCCATAGGTAATTCGAGAACAACCGTATGATTTAAGCTAGTCATAATCTTTTAAACTAGTCAGAATCGTTTAAACTAGTCAGAATCTTTTAAACTAGTCAGAATCTTTTAAATTAGTCAGAATCGTTTAAACCCCGGTCTGCATGAAACCAAAAAGCTCACCCTAGATCGGAGGACTCTCTCTCTCTCTACCTAGCCTTTTCCCAACTATGTTGGGGTCGGCTTCCAGTCAAAGTCAAAGTCAAAGATTTATTAGCAGATAAATATACATAGTTCTTACAATGGCAGTAGCTTAACATATTTAATCATAACATAATGACATCCAAATTTTTGGTATACAATTAGATCATTTTAATTTAAACTGATGGAATTCTTTCACACTATAGAAGGAATTCTCATTTAACCAACTGCTTAAAGCCCTTCTGAAGCGGATCATTGGAAGGGCTTTAATTTTATTAGGAATCTTGTTATAAATCTGAATACACATAGGATAGCAACTTCGCCGATACATAAGAGTTCCGTTGTCTAACCAGATGTAGCTGAATACCAATATTTTACATAAAGCGACTGCCTGTCTGACCTCCACAACCCAGTTGTTGGGTAATACGATACCCCTTGGTAAGACTGGTTGTCGGACTTTCAGGCTTCTGATGACCCGTAACGACTTTCGTAAAGATCCACGAGTAACAGCGAAGACCAACGACTTAACGTGCTTTCCGAGCCACGGAGGGATCTTGGTATGTAAAGATAGTCACCCATCCATGGACCAACCACGGCAAGCGTAGCTTAACCTGATCGATCGAGCCGTACGGCTGCTTACTTAGATACAAGTAATAACAGCCCAAGATCCCAAACTACACTAGATCGGAGGACATCGATGAGTATTTCCACACAAAACTGGAGGCTACAGCCGCGACAATGATCTTCTGAAGGGATGCCACCAAAATACGCCTTCAAATGGATTGATGTCTCAGTTTATTATCGAACCTTAGATACCTGTACTTAGACATTTTTACTTTCGAATGGAGAAAGTAGCTAGCACTACCTATTCAAGTCCTGAGCATCACATCGTTCAAAAAAGCGCGGAAGAGACCTCCCCTAACTTGAAAATCCATCATCAGCAACTACTTGCAAATAGATCAAGTTGATGTTTTGACGACTCAGAACAGAAACATCTGACCAGGAATGACGAGAAAGGCTGACCCCAACTGAAATGGGACAAGGCTAGCATTGTCCCATTTCATTTGCCGTCAGCCTAGGCCGAGAGAGACAGAGGAGGAGGTTTTCGCACATTCATTATTACAGTCTGCAAAATCTTTGGAGCCGGGTTGATTCAAATATGTCCTCAGTCTTCAGTTTTTTTCACCTACAAGGCTTCATGTCGAGCTCCTAACTTGAACTACATTATAAAGTCAAGACTTCACCCACAACCGTGCGCACAACCATTCGACTGTTCGGCATCACTTATTAATATTGATATAAAGCTCAAATTAATATATATGTGGGGAAGATACAATCGAGTGCCATTGCTTGTACTAGTTTCAATAACTGTACTACCTGCAAACGAGAGATGTGGAACGAATTTAGATGTTGATTCTGTATTTTATTGGATTTCAGCTGATTTCCGGCTTATATACGACAACACGTTAGTGTCTAGGCTTCACAACCTAGCTCATCGGCGTAATGTTGCTTGCCTGTCGGTCTTCATCTACAGATTGTCAGGAGCTCCACGACTTGATCCCACCATCACCCTTTTATTATATTATGCAGGGTACCATCCGCACTTGGTTAATATCCCGTCCAGTCGAACTGAGCGCTTCTCCTCCACATTAATTATGCTTACAGCCAAAGTGTGGAATTCTCTGCGAGCGTCTGGGTGGGCCTTCCACATATAACCCGTCTGCCTTCAAAGCTAGAGTGAACAAGCATTTTCTGGGTACGCTCGATCCATCATACATAGATCTCATCCGTCGCTTAAATAAGCCAGTACACAAAATAAGCAATAAACAAAAAAAAATGTGTATTCATCAACTTAGTCTATCACACAACACACCCTGCCCTGGCATGCAACACCCTGTCATCCGCCTTGCCACATCCAGTCCATCCCAGCCACCTTCTTAATGTCGTCTGTCCATCTAGCCGATACGCAGTCTCCACTCCAAGACTCCAAAACATGGCTAGCCCATTGCTACTTCATTTTGCTTACTCCGCAAGCTGTCAGTTAGTCCAGAAATAGAAATTACGAATATTACGTATGAAACGCGATCTTTTAATTTTAAAATGTGTACTGCTAAATAACCAAAAATGTCTAATCGGATTCTCGATGATTACGTCTTCATCGTTAGCCAATGAGTTGACCAACATTGAAAACATATCGTGAACTACCTCAGTGTCTTCTCTCAGAATATTAATAATACTAGAAACAATAGGGCCTCGAAAAGAATCACCCACCACCTCATCAAACATAAATAATTTACTCACACATAATTCACATTTTTTTTATTTTTTCATTATCATTGTACTACATACACCATAAACTACTCATTATTTATCATTTTCTTTACACTTTTCACATTAATAGGGTGTCTTGCATTCAATTTAAACTGGAAAATGGTAGGTACTAAAAAGTTACGTCGGGCGGTCCCCCAAACACTTTACTCTTGTCATTTCCCACTGTCTGATCAGTTATTACATATATCAACTAACTTAGATTCCAATATTTGATTTCCATTCCTTCAAAATTCTGTCACTCCTCAATATCCGGGAATGAATCGAATCCCCTGTCGAATATGACTTATAACTGAACTATGCAGACGGGCTTTTTATTCAGGTCTATGTTATTTAGCGGTTTACGGGGACACTAGAATTCTGGAATCTGGAAATCAGAGGGGCTTCTAGCTAAGTAATAACAGCCGGACGGGCCGATCGATCAGGTTAAGCTACGCTTGCCGCGGTTGGTCCGTGGATGGGTGACCATCTTTACATACCAAGACCCCTCCATGCTTCGGAAAGCACGTTAAGCCGTTGGTCTCCGCTGTCATTCGTGGATCTTTGACAGTCGTTACGGGTCGTCAGAAGCCCGAAAGTCTGCCAACAAGTCTTACAAAGGGGTGTTATATTACCCAGTAATTGGGTTGTGGAGGTCACATAGGCAGTTGATCCATGTAAAATGCTGGTATTCAGAAAAAAAAAAAATCTGCTGCACTCGGTTAGACTGGAAGCCAACCCCAAAATACCCTAGTAGCATGTTTTGTTGGCATTTAGTTGGGCCACTTACAGAGGTAAGGTAGGCCCAACTAAATGCCAACAAAAAATGCTACTAGGGTATGTAGTTGGGAAAAGGATGATGAAGTTACAATACTAGTATTTAAATGTTGGTCTGTTCGCCAACATTTAAATCAACTGTTTAGATATTCAATCAGTTCTATATTTGAAAAAATCTTAGGAAATTTGACATAAACTATCTGTTTAAACAACCGGTGGTTTGAATCTTGGTGAACACAGAACGAAGAATAACGAAGAATTCGATAAATAGGGAAATAACTTCTAAAGGCAAACGTAACACAATAGGTCCTGCAGTGCTATTCTGTAAAAAATATCACCGTGAAATCTCAGGTGAAGTGAGCTTGCAGTGAAATGTCATTCCACCCTGACAGCTCACTTCAAACTCCCTTCACTTAAGTTTTCACGGTGAAATTTTTACAGAATAGCAGAACTGTCTTTCCACTTGATGCTCTAGGGATTGACACTATTGACAGCTCACTCCACGCTCACTTCACCTAAGTTTTCACGGTGAGATGGTTACAGAATAGCACTACTGCAGTGCTATTCTGTAACTATCTCACCGTGAAAACATAAGTGAAGTGAGCGTGAAGTGAGCTGTCAATAGTGTCAATCCCAAGAATCAGGTGGAATAATTATTGCTCACTTTAAGCTCACTTCACTTAAGTTTTCACCGTGAGTTTTTTACATAATAGCACTGCTGGTACGAACATAAATGTAACGTAAATTCGAGCGATTTTTTAAACGAAAATAGAACTTTCGTATACATTTTGGTTAATTTTTTTACGACATGCACTTTTATTGTAACCTAAAGAAATGAACATTGTCACGTAAATATTACGTGTGAAACGGGTTTTTTTTAAATCGTACGAATTTTTACGTTTACTCCGCGCGTTCATGCTAGGCCCACTGAACACGCACGAGCCAACTGCAGCCACAAACTGAATTTAGAAAAAACCATTGGTAAATTCTTACCTAGATACTTGACAAGAATAAGCATTAATGAGATTTCAGCCCCCGCCTCCCAGTTAAATTGTAGAAAAAATTGCTTCTATCCAGACTAATATTATAAATGTGAAAGTAACTCTGTCTGTCTGTCTGTCTGTATGTTACGTTTTCACGCCTAAACCGCTCAACCGATCGTCATGAAATTTGGCAGAGATATAGCCTGGGATATGGAGAAGTACATAGTCTACTTTTTTACGCGATAACCGACATCTATGCGGGCGGAGCCGCGGGCAAAAGCTAGTAATAAATATGTATGAGTTACAATTTACGATTCTTTCGCCTTTTGAAAAGAGTATCACAAAGCATGAGGGCTATGTATAAGTTGTATGTATTGAATATGGTTTTTCCGTTACAATTGTGTGGCTTAGGGCCTCTTTCACTACCCTCAATTAAAATGTTGAGTAGGCTATTCGCCAGTTTAAGTCCCCTGTAACTTCACGTACGAATTTCACGACGTTCGAGTAGCACTACTCTTAAGATTAATTGACCCGTAACTTACTTGCCACGTCGTCCGCCAATTAGCGTGTTTACTTGACGGTTAAATATTTAAAAGTTGTCTGTTTTTTTTTTTTTGTTGTCTGTTTAGATTTTTAGCAATTTTTATCTTAAAATAAGTTAATAAAATGGACTAATTTGATTTAATTAATCATTAATAGGAATAATTTGAACATAATACGGCACAAAGAATACCGAGGATTCGTGTATTTCTTCTTTTTTTTTTTTTCACGGTGAAGCATTGCTTTGTTTCTTTTCTAGCATAGCTTGTATTTTTGTACAAGACATTCCAAAATGTCCCTTTTATGTAAAATAATCAAAACCGAATAAATAAATTAACAAAATAATATAATTACTACTTTCCCTCCGACACTGGTACAGCAACACAATTTTAAGTACAATTACAAATTAAAATCACATGCGATTATATTCCAAACAATTCAGGAAGATACAAAAACACACATGACAACAAATGATAACTGCAATGACGTTTGACGAGTGATACTGACGTAATATTGAATGATTGTAACGTATGATTTGATACTTCATTCACTTAACCAGTAAATTATTACTCGAAGCTTTGTTTTCGCTTGTGAAATTGACAGCAGATACTCGTTACTTTTACTTACCAGTTGATGTTAATCGGGAAGTAACTAGTCAACGCTTTACTTGGAGATGGTGAACGAGGCTCTTAGAGTTTTGTTGTACACATACTTGTAAAAATTGTACAATGTAAATTGTAATTGTAAAGTATTATGGTATAGGGCCCAGGTACGACATAATCTTATCTCCATTTAATCCAAAAAAAGTTCCAACACCACAAATTCATATTAATTCAAGAAAATTCAATTTCATCAAACAGAAATTCGTTAGTTTGTAATCTAGACAAACAACGTTTAGTTCCAGCTTGATTGATATCAGGTCAAATGTCATTAGGTTGCAGGTAGCAAATGACCTAAATACGTTGATTGCTTCTTATGTAAGCAGATTCCATATTGTATTTACTCCTGTGTGTAGATATTGATGATAATACCACATTATTACTATCTGGAATGATGAAATATGAAGCCTCTGGAAGCATTCGTACCTATTCATACATAGATCCTTTCTTTCAGTTCATCCAAAGGTTGTCTTGAAAAAATCGCGTTGTGCTATAAGACCGCCAATTGTACCACTAGTTTTTATTATGTTTGTCCTTTTTTTTATGTGGTGTATAATAAAGTGTTTTCTTATCCTTCCACAGATAAGAAAAGCTTTTTAGATTATTTCAGCAACAAACATATACATAAGAAAAAAGCGTTTTACCAAAAAAAAAACAAGACTTCAAAAAAAAAATGGAAAAATAACTTTAATTTTGGAAGTCGGTGTCTTTGGTTCCGTATTTTCGTTTTTTGCCAAAATGGGACCAATCTGGAAATACATCCTTTCAAATAAAAAAAGAATTTTCCAAATTGGTTCATAAACGACGGAGTTATGCCCGAACATACATTAAAAAAAAAATATATATATATATACATATATATAAACTTCCGAATTGATAACCTCCTCCCTTTTGAAGTCGGTAAAAAAACCGGTCAAATGCGTGTTTTACCACGCACAAGAAAAGGTTGTATAGTTGGGATGAATTTATTCCACGAATAAACTTAACATTGTAGTAGAAAAACAAGTTCTCCCATACATTTCAACTGCAAATCTAAGTTTGTACGCACAATATCGAGAGATTTACCATGTTATTTTAAGACCATAGACGTATTCAAGGTTTAGGTGTATCTATAATGTAAAGTATTGTAGTATATTTTCTGTATTCTTTTCAAAATTTTAGGCTCAGTAGTGTCAAAGATAAGGGGGGAATGGTAAATTTTCATCTGTTTTCTTAAATAAATTTAAAAATATATTTTTAAATATAATAAATAAATGGTCGTATACACATGAGAGTTTTTGCATTCGATAGAGCTTAAAAATGTAAAAAAGGTTGGCGTAAAAAGTGATTTTGCCAAAAGTGACACATAAGAGGTCTTAAAGTCGCAATCACTACTTGCCCTTTCATTTGTTATGGCATGGCACACGGTACAGTTTGCAAAACTTTTTTTATTTGTCTTTTTTGCTTCGAAAAAGTGACCCCCATATTCAAAATTCATTTATTTACGTTGCACGTCCGCGTTTGGGTCACAGAAGTTCATACGTGTACTAAATTTAATTTTAATCGGCCTAGTAGATTCGGAGCAAATTGGCTGTGACAGACGGAAGGTCAGACAGACAGACTAACACCTATATGTGATCCTATAAGAACTCCGTTTTTTTTTTTTTTTGAGTTTCGCAACCCTAAAAAAGTGTGGTATATATGCCTTGCCCGTCTCGATAAGGCGTGCTCAATCTTTGTCCACTTTAAAAATGTTGGTTAAAAATCACTTCCTCTCTTCTTAAACATCATCATTACTTAAAGTTCCTTGCTCTTGTATCATGTTTATTGTATGTGTATATATTTATATGGATAAGTATCTACATGCTTTATGTATGTATGTATTTATTGTATATGTAAATGGTACACCACTGACTACCTGCAGTATTGTCTCTCCTTATACTTTTTGATCCATCCAAAGGTCTGTAAAAGATCGCTTTTAGCGATAAGACCGCCCATTGTGACACCCTATGTAACAGTTCTACATTTGTATCTGTAATTTTTATGGTGTACATAATAAAGAGTATTCTATCTATCTATCTATCTATTATATATAGATTATTTTTCCCCAGTATCAATTCATAAAGTTATAAACTTGCCTGCTCGACAGCAATTCCCAATTTCAAACTATCGGCCTCTTCAAAAATACCCTCCGTACATAAGCAAAAATCTCCAAACTCCAAACTACGTACGAATCGCACGTCTGTTAGAACCCGTAGCATTCCGTCACTCATTCGTCACAAAATCGCGCCAACATCGATCGTTCATGACAGCCCAATCAGAAGCTTAACCGACAGGAAAAACACGAGGGTTCCCGACATGTTGCCTAATCTAATACTAGGGCACCATCAGCTAGAGATGTTAGCAAGGTAAATATTAGGGGAGTGGCTGCAGCCAATATCGGAGTTAATGTGGTTGACGGAACCCTAATTTGACGGAACGTAGCTATACAGAGTAACTGCCTCCGGTCCCGGACCCTTCTGTGTTTATCTGGTTTTTTAGGGTGCCAACAAGCCCCCTTTTAACATGCGTTGCCTGATTGTACGTATGTCCGTGTATTCAAAAGCTATCTCAGTGAAGGCAACTGGCAGGAACATGGGCTAATTGAGGCCATGAGAGCCAGAGTGGCCTAAAAAACTGTTCTAAACTTACCTCAGAAGCAGTTTTTCAAAATAAAATCAGTATTGAAAAAATTACTGTTAGGCCACTCTGGCTCTCCAAAGCCATGAGAGCTAGAGTGGCCTAAAAAACTTCTCTAAACTTACCTCGGAAGCAGTTTTTCAAAATAAAATCAGTACTGAACAAATAGCAGGCCACTCTGGCACTCATGGCCTCAATTTTGGTTTCTAGCCGAGGACCTGTCTACCAAAGTAATAATAAACTTTGGTAGACAGGTCCTCGGCAAGAAACAAAAACTCACAGCTGTTTTTAAAACCTCGACAACTTCATCGCTTACCATCAGATGAGATTGTGGTTAAACGTGACCCTGAAAACTTATAAAATCTCTATGTTATAAAAAGTATTTCCTAGCACTTTATTGGTATAAAATTAGCCGATTTTATTGATGTTTGCATTATCCTCTGCCTACTGAACAGGATTATTTTCTAATAAAACGATCGCCTTTAGAAACTTCTATTCGATCCTTTAAGGGTTCTAATACAATTTAATAGCCTTTGTGTGAAAGCCCTTTGTTGTGGAATATCAAAAAGCGTATCAAGTTTGAATTGGCCATTTTACTTTGTAAGTATTTAAAAATCAGAAGTTCGATTTTATCATAGAAGTATTTCGGTAGTTTACTCCATATCAAGTAAATCTGTAGACTTTACAAACAGTGGCATAGTGCTAAGATTGTAATGAGTTCTTTTTTTTTTTTTGTCTTGGGTCTTTTGTAGTTTTAGGCTATTTCGGAGATAAAGGGGGAAATAGTCAATTTTCGTCAATTTTTTTCATCATCATCATTTAAGCCAAAAGACGTCCACTGCTGGACATAGGCCTCCCCCTATTGGGGGGGTTTGTCATAATCGCCACGCTTGGCAGACGGTTTGGCGATCGCAGTATGGTGTTAAAAATGCATGGAGAACGCTGCTGCCCATTCTCTAGTAAGTCCCTTAGTCGCCTTTTACGACATCCACGGTAGGAAATGGAGTTATTTACGTCCGGCAGCACACGGCACATCTTTTTTCTTAAATAACTTTAAAAGAATATATTTTTAAATAATAAAAAATATAGGTATAACTTTTTTATGCCCTTTTATGTAAAAAGGTAGTTTTTTTTTTTTTTTTTGTAGTAGTTTTCTAGTTAGTCCCCCAAAATTGACCCCCATATTCAAAATTCATCTATTTACGTTACATTTCCGTGTTTGGGTCACGAAAGTTCATATGTGTAATCGGCCCTTTAGATTCGGAGCAAATTGGCTGTGATAGACACACGAGTGGTCCTATAAGGGTTTAGTTTTTTCCTTTTGAGGTACCTATAAAATATCGTTTTTAAGTATTGGCAACTAGTTTCTGCCCGCGACTTCCATCCTCGTGGATATCTATACCATAAACATATTGTTTGGCAATAGTGTAACTTATCCATCACCATCATTCTCCTGGGTCTATGATCAGAGTGTATAACTTCCAATTCGTCTACGAAGCAAAATGCCTTAATGTCTACACAGCAAATTGCCTAGGCTGTAAATCGCCTAGAGATCAAAAAGTTTAACAAGCAAAATGCCTAAAAAGCAATATATTTCTAAGTAGTCGAGATGGTTAAAATAATCTCACACTAGGGGCTCTGAACTGTAGGTTAGGTTAGGTGCCTGGACGCGGGGTCGTCTGGCGCGAGGTCCCAGGTGGAGGCCAACAGGCAACGGGTGCGGGGGCAGCCTTGCCTGTATTGCACAGGCCTCCACCAGTGTCGGACGGGAATGGCCAGGTGTTCCCGGTCATTCCCATATCGCTCCAGGCTGAGGGGCATGCGGGGCCCGCCAGCTAGGCGGGAATGCGCCGGGAGGGTTGTGGACGTAAAGGCTGTGCCGGTTTCCCATGACCCTCCCATCAAGGCGATGAGGGAACTCCGCTGAGTTTTAGTGGGTATACTGCCATTTTGGCAGGGAATCCCACATACCCCGTCTCGTTCCCCGACGAGCGCCAAAAAAAAAAAAGGTTAGAACCGTGACCACACAACGCCAGCAACTGTACTCCATTTCTTCTCCTAAAATAATAGACATATTGAAGATAGTCATTTCGCTACATAGTCAGAATAAGTTTTAGTTCAAATACTGTATAAAAAAATTGCAAGGTACGCATTGTGCTTCCTAGTCAATATAAGGTTCAGGCAATACTTGGCATAGACGTTTTGATTTTAGTCAGCATGATCATAAAGGTTCTCCTGCCCTTACCCCAATGTATTTGGGGTCGGCGCAACATTTCTCCTTCTACCATACTTCTCTATTAGTCTTGTCAGTAGTCACTCCCTTTCTAACCATATCATCTTTCAGACAGTCCATCCATCCTTTCTTTGGTCACCCCTACTCATATTACCATCCACATTCATACTCAAAACTTTTCTGACGACATTACCCTCATTAATCAACAGTATATTTTTATTTTTTTTAAGTGAAAACTTCTTTAGGTGCGTTGAGCACTTTTTGGGTGAACAAAAATCATGGAGCTCGCGTCATCGTCACTGAATGCTATCCATTAGCTATGTGTATTACTGTGTATACATATATTGTGTACTTTTTGGGTGAACAAAAATCATGGAACTCGGGTCATCGTCACTGAATGCTTTCCATTAGCTATGTGTATTACTGTGTATACATATATTGTGTACTTTTTGGGTAAACAAAAATCATGGAACTCGCGTCATCGTCATCGAACGCTTTCCATGAGCTACATGTATACTCTGTATGTATGTGTACATTTTAGTGAACAAAAATCATGGAACTCGCGTCATCGTCACCGAACGCTTTCCATGAGCTATATGTATACTCTGTATGTATGTGTACTTTTTGGTGAACTAAAATCATGGAAATCTAGTCATCGTCACCGAACGCTTTCCATGAGCTATATGTATACTGTGTATGTATGTGTACTTTTTGGTGAACTAAAATCATGGAACTCGCGTCATCGTCACCGAACGCTTTCCATGAGCTATATGTATACTGTGTATGTATGTGTACTTTTCGGTGAACTAAAATCATGGAACTCGAGTCATCGTCACCGAACGCTTTCCATGAGCTATATGTATACTGTGTATGTATGTGTACTTTTTGGTGAACAAAAATCATGGAGCTCGCGTCATCGTCACCGAACGCTTTCCATGAGCTATATGTATACTGTGTATGTATGTGTACTTTTTGGTGAACTAAAATCATGGAACTCGAGTCATCGTCACCGAACGCTTTCCATGAGCTATATGTATACTCTGTATGTATGTGTACTTTTTAGTGAACAAAAATCATGGAACTCGCGTCATCGTCACCGAACGCTTTCCATGAGCTATATGTATACTGTGTATTTATGTACTTAGTTTTCACTTCTATCGGCTCCCAAAGACTGCCCAGTTTTTTTATCTAATCATTCCTTCCACAGATTACCTCTTATAAACAAATAAACTATTTTACCTCTTCATCATATCAGTTTTGATAATGTTGTGACCATTCTAATAAAATACAAAGCAGTGTTAGCTACGCCAACCAATTCCAAATCAAGGAAAATTAAAATAAAACATTTACTATTCCAAATACTATTGCGAGGAGGCTTCGGAATTGTAAATATCTCCGAGAGGGAGTGGGGTATAATCTACCACGCGGGCCCAATGCTGGTTGGTTAATGACACATGTCATATCTTCGAATTTTTGGTTCTAGGACATTCCGGTTTCCTCACGATGTTTTCCTTCACCGTTTTGAGAGCAGTGGTGATAAAATTATTTACACAAAGTAAAGGAGTTCGAACCATTACCAGTGGGCCCCCGCTTCTTTAATAATTACGTCATTTACAATAGGGATGATGCCTGGGTAAAAAAAAGAAAAACAACTGTTTAGTCCGTCAATCCATATCCATACTAATATTATAAATGTGAAAGTAACTCTGTCTGTCTGTCTGTATGTTACGTTTTCACGCCTTAACCGCTGAACCGATCATCATGAAATTTGGCAGAGATATAGCCTGGGATATGGAGACGGACATAGGCTTACTTTTTTTACGCGATAACCGACATCAACGCAGGCGGAGCCGCGGGCAAAAGCTAGTCGAATAATAAAAAAATATTAGACACGTATTTTTTACTTTATCATATTAATAAAAAATGACTTAGATAAGACACATTAAACTTGGGGAGTGGGGGCTCGTTACGTTACAGCTCAGTATAAAATCTAGCGAGAAGTGACGTCATGCCACATTTGAACTCAATGTATCGCCGTAATGTTTTGATTATGTAAAAAAAGAAAAAATATGTGTCCAATATTTTTTAACAATCTACATGACGAAAAAAATTTTATTTTTTGTCGTCATCCCTATTGCTTCTGCCCAAATCTAACAACCACGACGAAAGGTAGTAAAAAGTAGGAAAAACAAAAAGAAAATGTACCTACAATGGTGCAGTGATTTAAAAGTGTGTAGAGCCAACCTAATAATTCCAATTTTAGAATCAAACGGAACACACAAAAGGATGAAATTGCTGGCCTGTCACGTCTTTAACCATATCGGTTTTGTGACCAACTTAATTCACACACACAGCTACGGAAAATTAAACCTTAGGTGGAGTATGTTAAGGTTTTGTTGTGTGCAAATGTAGTGTTGCTCCGGTATTTACTGAAGCGCCTTGTTTTCGACTTGTAAATTGATTGAAACGCCCGGCAACTGATAATTGCTAATAGTTTTCTTGTTAGCGCTAAAGTGGGAAGTTGGCAGACTACTTGATTTCTTTCAAAAGTTCCATTTCCTGTTGTACGCCAAGTAAAGTGTCTGATTGCGAGTCGCTTGGAATGTATATCGTTGATTGGATCGTTTTGTTGGTTGTTTGTGGAACTTTTTTCATATTGGTATTGTATTTTTCAATCATTTTTTTAGGATTCCGTAGTCAACAAGGACCCTTATAGTTTCACCATGTCCGTCTGTCTGTCTGTCTGCGGCTTAGCACAGAGATGTACTAGTATGCTGTCATTTGCATGGGTATATGTACATATTAGCCGGCAGGGTGGTTTGTTACACACATTACACTGTACATAACGTCAACGTCTAGGTTAATATTACTAAGTATTTCCTTTTTATGATGGTTTTAATTTATGTATTTCTTGTGTATAAAAGTTCGCTTATATAAATACAGTTATATATATTTTATTTATAAGTACACACTATGTTCAGTAGACTTCGAATCAAAACTTTATTATTTCTGTAAAAAAGTTACCTACCCGAATTATTATATCACACAGGGTGACGTCATTATGTCACTCGAGAGGTAGTTGCTGAAAATCAGCGCTGTTGACGATAGGTTCGTCCGAAGTCACAGCATTTTGCTGAGCAACGACCTATTCTTGCACAGATGCGACGCACGGCTTTATTTTACTTGTAATTAAAGGTAGATAATTTCCACTGCGCTAAGAATTTAGTTTTTGTTAAGTTTGTTTGTTGTCATTTACCAATGTTGCACAACGCAATAGATTATGCAACATCTATTGTCTGTGGTCTTGGCATGTCATCAAGCAATGGACAACAGTCAAACTTTTTTATTTTTATTGTTACATTTAAGGTTTTGAATACGAGGCTTTTAGTTACTTTGTATTAGTATGTGTATTTTGCCTATTTTGCATGTAATGTACGTCTTGTTTGTGCAGAATAAACAATTATTCTTTCTTTTCTTTCTTTCTTTTACTCGTAAGTATCTCTGGTCTGAAAATAAAGATTATATTATTATTATTATTATTATATCTCCTGGCGTAGGTAATTGGCTATCCGCCGTTGATATTGGACACCAGGGTTGAAATTTTGCCGGGAGGATCAAGGATTTATTTACAATCACAGACCATTACATAATTTATTACACTAGAAATCTGCACAATGAGTTTATCGATAAAGGCGTTTTCTGGCAGACCACCTCTTTAGCTATATCACTTAATAATGGGCTAACCCTAAAATGTGACCTACCCTCCGTATATAAATCATACAGCAATCCTTTCATCTCGACAATCCTAGACTGTGGCGTACAATGAACAGATTGGCAGCCAATTTAAACTTTCATAGACGCCCACGCTACGTCCATCACTACAAAAAATACAGCCAGAGAAAAATTCTAAAAGGGGCCGAAATTAACGCTCAGTTCGTTCACCATAGTGTCACAGAAAAAGAAATGGAGAAGGATCATAATTATCTCGACAGAAGCCATGCAAATAGACGTAACACGGAGTGCATGGGTCAAAATTGGCTTTTGTAGCTATTATTCTCCTTTATTACTTCTATTTCATTAAAATACTGGAAGCCGACACCAGCATAGTTGAAAAAAGGAGAGGCAGATAATAATTACCTTTCTTTCATCAATTCCATTACAAATTTACACTAGATTAAAATAATATTTCTAAATATATATAATTCTAATAATATAACTCCAGAACGGCCGGACTATTTTTAGGATAGGACAGGACTAAACTAAAATTTATTTTCTGTCCTTTTCTTAATGAAATAGAAAGAAAAAGATGCACTGAACTTAAATTTAGTTTAGTTTGTGAACAAGGGAATCGGCACCATTATCCATAAAACAGAATCAAAATCAGAGAGCAATGATGGCCTAGTGGAAACAGCCGCGACTAGTTGTAGGTCATAGGTTCGAATCCAGACAAGCGCTTTACTTTGTGTAAATTATTTCATCGCCACAGCTCTCAAAACGGTGAGGGAAAACATCCTGAGGAAAACATCATATCCTAGAACCCAAAATTCGAAGATATGTGACATCCAACAACCCGCACTGAGCCCACGTGGTGGATTACGGCCCATTCCCTCTTATAGAGAGAAGGCCTGTGTCCCAGCAGTGAGAATATTGTACACTGATTATTATGCATATCCAGAAATAATAGTTATTTATGCAACTGTTGTATAATACGGGTGTTAAAACAAGAATGTGGGTTTATGTGTGGGTAAAAGTATCATATGAGTGTTTTAATACCTATTTATGTACAGTAGCATACAAGACTTTATCTACACCCATGTTATCTACTCTTTGATATTTTCCAATTCATGAAATCTTGGTACGCCTTTTCACATTGTTTTCTCGACTTTTCGGGTTATAATTGCTTAGAAATGTCCTTTGCTGCATTAGAAATATCTGGTGGTGTGTTATCAAAGCTTGTACCACTCATTTTTGTAAATAACAAACTTATAAATTTTTGCAATACTAATATCGAACAAAAATGGTTAGATGCGACGTGAACTCGAATAACCTATAAGTTTTTTTATTTATTTTTTATTACGTCGCTGTGGTAGTAAAACACGCGTGCATGACAATGTTCTTTTTTTTTAGTTCATAAATGTGGCTGTTTGATGAGTAAGGAAGGGATCGAAAACGCAAATGAGTTGCATAATGAAATTTAGTACAACATTATAACACTCATTTGGATGATATTATGGTTACTATGACACCGATTGTTTTAATGTTGGCAATAAGCTAACTCTTTCAGAAACTTTTATAGAGGATTTATAGCATGGGTGTAGATAAAAATATATATTTAATTCGTAGTAAATAGCGTGCCAGCATTCGACGACGTTTTTATATGAGTGAAATACATATCGTGTTTTTAAAGAAGAAATAGAATGAACCCACTGTCCGCCCTATAGCAACGGCGTCTCCATTATTGCTAGTTTAATTTCTGTCCACCATTTTGAGCCATTCAGTTCCGCCAAGCTAGACTGCTAAACTTACAGTTGAAATTAATTTAAAATACAGTTTTCTGTCCTAGCTATAACCAATGTTGGGTGTATTCACTTGAAAATATTGTTCATTGTGTGTTTTATTTGTAAAAGGAGGATAGCATACACTGGGCTACAAGAATTTGTATTCTGTTTGGGTTGACATACTTTTATGCGATGTTATCTCAATACTCCATCCATAATACATATGGATAGAGTATTGAGATAACATCTCGTATAATCTCGTATTATGGGAAGTTTGAAAGATTTTTAGTAGTCTAGTGCCTGGGATCGAACCCACAACCTACAACTCGTAAGACAGGGCCGTTACTACTGTGGTAATTAACGTTGTTCATCATCATCATCATCATCATTTCAGCCGAAAGACGTCCACTACTGGACATAGGCCTCCCCCAAGTACCGCCACTTTGCCCGGCTCTGTGCTTCCCGCATCCAGCGGATTCCTGCGGCATTCACAAGGTCATCGGTCCACCTTGTGGGAGGCCTTCCAATGCTATGTCTTCCGATACGTGGTCGCCACTCCAGAACCTTTCGGCCCCAACGGCCATCTGTTCTGCGCGCAATGTGCCCTGCCGATTGCCACTTAAGTTTGGCAATCCTTCGAGCTATGTCGGTTACCTTGGTTCTTTAGTTAGTAACGTTGTTACTAATTAATTATTATATTCTTATATTTTGCTTCAAAATTTTTAGAAATAAATTTTTAAATTAATGTATAAATCGACAGGAAAATTCAAGCTTCCAAAGATCCCATGGAAACGACGGCTTGTATACAAAATGTACAAAATTACAATTCAATTAACAGAAAATACTTGATATTTCATACACTTGAATGAGAGCAGTCATTATAGAAATTCGCGTTTGTGATTCAAGTAATTAAAATACAATTTTATTACGATCTACGCCTTAATTTTCTTAATTAAAATTGGTATAATTGAATAAATTGAAGCGTCGAAACGAACCGGACGGAATAATGAAGTAATCGCTACAAAATCGTGATTTCTGTGTCAATTGTAATCATGGAGCCTTCTCCTTGTAATTGCGTTATCTTACGTCTGTAATTTTGGCTTGGATTTTATTGAAATTCAGTTTAATATAGAATTTCTAGAGTTCTGCGACGATAATTTTAGATGTTACTTCTGTAAAACAGTTACACAAAGGCCTTTCAATTATGAATTAGATCCTTTGAGACGAACCTAACCGAAACTGAGAGATCCTGGTTCTAGGAAATACATTTTAGATCTTATTTGACTTGTTTCAACCAAAGGACTAATATCTAACAGAAGTATCTTATAATAACTTTAAACTACATTGTGTGATTGACCGTTCTTGAAGATGTCCATCTCCAGTCGTTTTAAGTTTACAGGTGATAATGTTTCAGTATTATTTATTTATTTAAACTTCTCGCACACAATAAGATACAAAGGTGGATTTAATGCCTTAGGCATTCTCTACCAACCAAGGATAGTGAAGAGATAAGATGACAGGTGCTCTGTTTAAGAGGATATAATAATACAACTATTAAAAAGATAGCATATAAAATAGGTAAATAAGTACATAAATAGGTTATATACTTATAATAGTCATACATACAATTTGTTTAAAAGACATTGAAACAAACATTAAAAAACTTTCTCATAATGTAAATCGTATTATAATATCTCGGAGTTCATATTGGAAAAAATCTGTGGGACCTAAGAACCTGTCCACGTTTTTTAAACGCGCCGTTGACGCGCGTTTTAGTAACGTGCGTCGACGACGCGCTTTTATCCTACAGAGCAGTTTGTTATCGTTTGTATCGATACACACGCGCGTTAGCATCGCGTTTGTATCGATTCTTTTTTTTTTTTTTTTAATCTAGGGCATCTCAGAATGTAACCACTAAGGTTCCGACTCTTTAACCGGACTTTCCTGTGGCTGCCTTAAGCTCCTAACGAAACTTCATGCCTCCAGCCAGGGCGTAAAAAACTTTAAACTAAACGACTGCTGCTCGCTAAGGGCACCCCCTGTGGGGTACGAACCTCGGCTTAGGGCAGCTGAGTCGGAGGGAGGGTGGCAAGGGACCGAAGGTGGCTGGATAAAATCAGTGTTTTTATTATTATCGTGGGGAGTTTGGATTACATGCTGCTCAGCTAAAACGCGTGCTGGCGCTTCACTTACAGTCAAGGGTCGGGGAGGTGTATCGATTCAAACGCGTGTTTGTATTTATACAGGTGTGCAAAGGTCTACAGGCTGCGTCTGACTAGTGTGCGTATCGCGTCTGTATCGCTACAAACGCGCGTCAACGGCGCGTTTAAAAAACGTGGTGTGCACAAGCCCTAAGTATCGATGTTGTTGCAATTTTAAATGACTTTATGATTGGCTTCCTGGTATTCATCTTGTTTTCAGTTTATTATCCTTGACATGCTCTTTTGAAATAATAATAACAATTAAAATTTAATTGGTTATTATTGACATTTTGATAAAATAAATTATTTATTTTCTTGTTTTTACTTATTTAAATTGACATGCTTGTATTTTATCCATTTACATACTATTGCGGCCATTTGATGTAATATTTGTATTAATATTATACAAATGATTTGACATTAATTTGTAAAATGGGATTGCAATGATATTTCTAATGTTATTTAAAACGATATTAATTGATGATAATGTGCATGCCCATGTGACGGCAGAACATGGAGAACTAACTTTATGGCAACACCTATGTACAAAGGAGATTGTTCTGCATCCATACATCGTTCGCCCCAGAACCAACAGCAAAGGAAAATTACTTTCTGTGTTCTAAATTACGATTATATGCCCATGAAGACAAAGTTTAATGACGGACAACTTGCAGAAAGGATTTATTTCAAAAGAGAACAAAGATTTTGGGGTTATATTTAGTACGAAACAATCCTTTCAATACTTCGAAATACATGCTAATAAATGCATGTCACTGTTATTTCTATCGCCTGTATGTGGTTAGTTAAGCTAAGAGAATCAGAAAAACATTTAAGTACTTACCTAAGTACCTATTAGGTATTTGGTAAATCTTCTAGTTTTTGTATTAAAATAAGTAGGTAGGTAAATAATTACTTATTTATTTAACTTCAATGTGAACGACTTTAGCCTAATGTTTTCTTGATTTTATTTATTTATACTTAGGTAGGAAGTCATATTACCTCATGTATGTTAGTCATGTTATTGAAAGATTGGAAATCACTCTAATTGTCATGTCTAATCTAATTGTCAAAGATGGCAGCATATTTTATGTGATGTCGAGAGTCGCTCTTTTAATTGTTCATTATGGAACGCAGAATGTCCGTTTAATACAGATATTCGCAATTAGTCTAATAAAATATATTTATAATTATTATGTGGGTCAGATGTTTGTTGGTCCTGGGGCCATTTCCGACGATGTCCTTTACACATGTTTGCAAAGAAATAAATGATTTGATTCACATATTCACTATGATATTTAAAAAAAATGTGGATACAGCAATCATTGTGCCGATAGTCGTGACGGCCAATGGCATAATAGCCAAGAGCCTCGACCATCATCTGAAGAGGCTCTCGTTAGGTAGCTGGATCAAGGGCTTGATCCAGAAAGCGGTCCTTCTGGACACGGCGCGTATCGTAAGGAGGTTCCTCTCTCAGGAGCCCTGACCACCGGTTGCTTGGACCCTGTTCCCGATACCGGTGAGCTACTATTTTTTATATTTTTAAATGTTTTTTTTTTAATAAAAATATTTTTAAATGTAAATTATATGTTTTTAAATGAAATAAAGGAAATAATATTTTTTTTTTTAAATAAATATAAATATTATTAAATTCAAGGGAAATAGATAATTGAGATGACTACACTATTTTTACTAACCACGAGGTATCGTGTTACCCAGTTACTGGATTTTGGAGGTCAGATAGACAGTCGCTCCATGTAAAATACTGATATCCAGCTGCATGCGGTTAGATTGGTAAACGACCCCAACATAGTTGGGAAAAGACTAGGCAGATGATGATGACAAATTAATTATTACCTATTTGATCCAAACGGCTACATTAATTTGGTTACGTAACTTGATAATTTTGTGTGAGATATGGTCTGTACCCTAGTAGCATTTTTGTCGGCGTTTGGTTGGGCCACATAGCTCTGAAAGTTGCCCAACTAAATGCCAACGGAAATTGCTACTAGGATAGTGTGCATTTTGAAGGAAGTTTTATTTAATGCAACAAATGTAAAGTATGATTGAGTATGAGTTGAGTTGCACGATTACTGACAAATGACTGCACTGACTGGACAAATCCACTCAATATGTTTGGTTCTTTCATCAAAAGACCATTTATCAGATACCAATCTACATGGTCTTCACATGATCTGACCAAGATTATGTCCGTACTTTAAAAGAGACTGACCTCTTTTTTCCTGTGGCAACACTACAGCTAACAGCTGATTTGAATTTGTCCCTGTAATTTTAATTTTAAATAATAGATTTCCTTCTTAATAAGGCCTATTTCCAATTAATTAACTAGTATAAAGCGTAATTTAGTGTTTTAGGTTTTAAATTTATGTATTAAGTGCAAAATAAGTGTAAAACTTTAATTGTGATTCAGTGACAGTTACCGGCTCAAGCGATTGTTGCATTTTCATCTCGGTATCAGGTACAATACTAAATATTTTACTTGGTATTAGTTTGTTTACGTTCTAATATTTTGCCGACAATTCGTTGGATTACTTTTATTACGGCTACAAGTTTATGCCAATGACCTTAAAAAACGTAAACATAACCTTAATTAGTTTGGTGACAGAACTTCTTTCTTAACGATCTAAATTTCATTTTCCGTTCAACTAATCATCTGTTATTCAATCCACTACTCTTTTCCAATCTCTTCTCTTTTCTCTTTAATCATGATTATGACTCGCAGCGCGCGGGCTCGCCTTGAAGAGTCAAAACTCACTCAGGCTTTGAGCGAACTAAAAGCGTCTAAGAAGCTCTGCGACCAACTGATTAGGGAAAAGGATGAAAGTGAAATAGAGTTCCTTGGTGTCCTTGAAAGGAATAGCAAGTTAAAATCAGAAATGGCTCAGTTATATATTCAACACACTGATGCCATAGCAGCCCGGGACAGGCTCCAAATTGTTGTGGACGGGTTCAGCCAGTGTAGCAATGAGTATGAACAAGCTCTTAATCACAAATATTTATTACAACAGCAGCTACATGAGGCTCAAAGTCAGATTGAACAACTTGAGACAACAAACCTTAACATCACTGCCTCGTTGAATCAAAGTCTTTTCAATGAATTGGTGCCTATAGCCCCATCAATGGTGTCTGCAATAAACCCCTCTTACACAATAGATTTAACAGGTCATGATGATTCAAAATCATGTAAATTAGCGAGGGTAGGTACTAGTAAAAATAAACTTAAAAAATACATAAAAATTAACAAATACATAGTTAAAACTAAGAAAATGGTCAAAAAACAAAAGTTTTTCATCAAAAATGTAAAACTTAATAGGGAAAGGTTAAATCTACTGAAACAATTAGATATGTATTCATTTAACTTAGAAAAAAGTACTAGGAAATACCAAATTGACACAGAAGACTTGCAGTATGAACTTGACCAACTACAAGAGAAACTTACTTCTATGACCATCAAATATACAGCCTCTGAAAACCAAATGAGGGAATATGTATTGGCAATGAATGAGCTGGTGAGCACAAACAAATGTGAACGTTGTCAACCACCATCTGTTGAACCCACACCAGATCATTCATTGACAATATGTGATACCACCATACCGCAGTCTTGTGCCAGTTTGCCAGTATCAATTACTAATTGTTTTACTAAACAGAGTGTAAATAAAGAAATAGTTTTATTTTGTGATGAAATTGGAAAGGATCTAGGCCACTTGTTGACAAATAAGTATCCGGGACACTCAATAATGAACTACTGTATGCCTGGTTGTTCTTTATTTGACATAATGAAAAAAATTATAAAATGCAATTTTAACCAGGATACAATTCTAATAATTTTTGTTGGTAATAGGGGTAATGTGAATAAAGGAGAATTACTCCAATATTATAGTTCATTATGTAACCTTAGTTTAAGAAAAATTGTGATGTTCACATTCCCATACAGCCAAAGTTTGCCACAGGAAGAAAACAACTTTAGATCTGAAATGAATATGACATTGCATAATTTGATGTATAATAACAATTCATTCCATTTAATTGACACTAACAATTATGTTGGTAATCATTTATATTTGACAAAAGATAGATTTTTTATGGATAGGTACTATCTTTCAAAGTACTGTAAAAGACAGATAGCTGTGTCGCTATCATATTATTTTTCTATTACAGCCAAGAATTTGGCTAAACAAATTGCTTCTATTGAGCAATGCTATGACATGTTAAATAATTCAGCCAATAATTTGGTATCAAAAATTGACATTGATAATCATTTAAATTAGAAATTAAGACAACAGAGGCAACCTCTAGCAATAATGTACACAATTGCAAAAATAAAAGTTTAAAATCAGTAAATAGTATCAACCTGGTGCATCAAAATATTCAAGGATTTATGAACAAAGATTTAGAAGTAGAATTATTTATGAATTGTAACAGTATTGATATTCTTTGTATAACTGAACATTGGCTTAAAAGCCACCAGTTCTTGTTCAATTTTAGTAATCACCAGGTTGGTAGTTCGTTCAGCAGAGTAAATGCTATACATGGTGGCTCATTAATTTTAGTAAGTAACCAGCTTAAATTTAAAGACCGTAAAGATATTGTGAGCCTATCTGTTGAGCGGATAATTGAAATAGCCTGTATAGAATTGGAGCAGTTTATCGTATTAAGTGTGTACAGACCTCCTTCAGGATTGTATGACTGCTTTGAAAAGGTAATGGATGAAGTGTTACACAAGATTTGTAACTCAAACAAGTCCATTATCACTTGTGGTGATTTTAATGTTAATTTATTAGAAAAATCAGGTTCTTGCAGTAAAATAATAAGTCTGTTTCAGTCCTACAATCTTGTACACCTATTTTCGGAGCCCACAAGAATAACCCCTACTAGCGCCTCATGCCTAGATAATATTTATACGGATATTATACCAAGCCACAAATAAATTATAAATTTACTAGATTCTGATCATTGCGGGCAACGGATTACTATCCAAAACCAAAATAACAAAATGGCAAAAAAGGATATCACTGTTAATCCCAAAACTGCAAGT
The DNA here is from genome assembly GCA_947523025.1 of Dryobota labecula. Lineage (NCBI taxonomy): Eukaryota > Metazoa > Arthropoda > Insecta > Lepidoptera > Noctuidae > Dryobota > Dryobota labecula. The sequence goes on along the minus strand of OX383287.1, from coordinate 24,150,290 downwards.
CGCTTGGAAGCTTTTAAAGTTAAAATAATTAATAAATTACCAGCTTTGTCTATTCACGCTGATCCTATTCATCTATATGATGATTTTTTTTATATATACTGTAAACGATTTCATTCCACGTTTATTCCCAAAACTATCTCAGTTAATAGTAACGCATCTTTCAGTGATTGGGCTACCATTGGTATTCATAAAAGTAGAACGCGGCTTTATGAGCTGTACAATGAAAGGACTTGTGTAAATACCGCTGAATTTAATTTATATGTTAGAAATTATTCAAAATTATTTAAAAAAGTTTGTTGTATGGCCAAGTCTCGTTATTTGAGTTCGAAGATTAAAAACAGTAGTAATGTTATTAAAACGACTTGGAATATTATTAATAGTGAAACGGGAAGGTCTAGCAACCGAAATACTGACTACAGCCTATCAATTAATGACAAAATAATAAAATCAGACTCACAAGTCGCCGCGGCCTTTAAAAATTTCTTTACGGATATTCCCGTTTTAACTACTAAATCCCTAAACTCTTCACCTTCTGTTGCTGAGTCTTTGCTTAAGGAAAATGTTAATGTTTGCGATTCAGAATTTAATTTTGAACATATTACCTGTAGAGATATAATTAAAACCTTTCACACTTTAAACGTCAAAAAGACTGCGGATCTGTGGGGTAATTCTGTAGAAGTTGCTAAGTCTATTATTGACATTGTAGCACCTACTTTAGCTCTTATATTTAATAATTGTATCGACTGTGGGGAGTTTCCCGATCTTATGAAAAATAGTAAAATAATACCATTGTTTAAATCAGGTAGTACATCAGACCCCACAAATTATAGACCTATTTCAGTACTACCTACCTTTAGTAAAATTTTTGAGAAATTAATGTTAGACCAATTGCAAAGATTTTTTAATAAAAATAAATTATTACACAGTAAACAGTTCGGTTTTACAAGGGGTCGTTCAACTACTGATGCTGGTGTTGAACTTTTAGGACATATTTATAATGCATGGGAAGATAAATGTGATGCCTTGGGCATCTTTTGTGATTTGTCCAAGGCATTCGATTGTGTTCTTCATGAAACGTTAATCAGGAAACTCCGCCACTACGGGATCCGGAACACCGCTCTGGATCTTCTTGCTTCATACTTGAGTAATAGGTTTCAGAGCGTTGACGTTAATGGCAAAAGATCTCCCGGATCTTTAGTAACAATGGGAGTCCCACAGGGCTCAATTCTTGGTCCTTTCTTGTTTCTGATTTATATTAATGACTTGCCTTACCTCATAAAGGATAATCATGAAATAGTGTTGTTTGCGGATGACACTTCACTTTTGTTTAAACTTAAACGTCAGGAGCTGGTTACTGACGATGTAAATAGCGCGATCTCAAAAGTAGTTCATTGGTTCAATGTTAATAATTTACTACTTAATGAAAAAAAAACCAAGTGTATTAAGTTTACGCTGCCTCACGTGAGGCAGGTGAAAAATAATGTGTTGATAAAGGGCGAAGAATTGAATCCTGAAGATAGCACTGTATTCTTGGGCTTAACTTTGGATGCTAAGCTTCAGTGGGGTCCACATATAGATAAATTGTCTAAGAAGCTGAGCTCCGCAGCATACGCTGTTAGAAAAATTCGTAATTTAACTGACCTAGAGACAGCCCGTTTAGTGTACTTTAGTTATTTTCATAGTGTAATGTCGTACGGTATTCTGTTGTGGGGAAATGCCGCCGACATTCAGTCTATCTTTGTTTTGCAGAAAAGAGCTGTTCGATCAATTTATAAATTAAGTTCGAGACACTCTCTCAGAGAGAAATTTAAGGAAATTAATGTTATGACTGTGCCTTCTCAGTATATTTTTGGAAATCTTTTATATGCCCATAAAAACATAAAATTGTTTAAAAAATATAGTGATATCCATAATATAAATACTAGGAACAAACACATGTATGTTGTACCTAAAACTCGGCTCAAGAAAATAGGTGGTTCGTTCAGATGTCAATGTATACGCTTTTATAATAAACTTCCAAGCCACGTTCAAGATCTAAGCATTAATAAATTCAAATCATTCATTAAACGTAAGTTGTGCCAGAAAGCCTTTTATACCATTAAAGATTATATTGAGGACAAAAAGGCTTGGGATTGAGCTGCTCCAAATTTTACATATTGAAACTTTTTTTATTGTGATTGCTTTATAGACATTGACATGAATATTTACTTGTGAAGTATAATATTATTATTTTAATTATTGTGAATGTGAAGACTATGTGGGTCTTTATTTTTTATTTTTTTCTTCTCAGTATTTTTTTTTTCTGATCATGGTATGGCAGTTTGAGTAATTTATGCGGCCTGCCCAAATGTCCTTTCTTTGGTATTGTTCGTCGAATCGTTGAGCTCCTTATGTTCTGAGTTGAGCTGCACGATTACTGACAAATGCGTGCACTGAATGGATAGGTCCACTCAATCTGTGTGGTTCTTTCTTCAAAAGACCATTTCAGACACCAATCTACATGGTCTTCACATGATTTGACCAAGATTATGTCTGGACTTTAAAAGAGACTGTGATCTCTGAGTTTGTTTCGGTCTTTCTTCTCAGAGTAGTCAGATACGAAACGCCGACCTCATCTAGTTTTAAAATATGATTGACGTGTAAAAGTGTTTGTAAAAACCTACTTACAGAAATAAAATCATTTATCATTTATCATTTATCATTTATCTGAGTTTGTTTCGGCCTTTCTTCTCAGATAGGAAACGCCGACCTCATCTGCTTCATCATTTATCATTAAATATTAACAATTCATAAACCTATAATAGTGTGTACTGGTGTCGGTTTTCTTGGGTCAAACACCCTTTCCTGGGTGATGCTGATAATGAGGCATTTTCTCCAACCACGCCGTAATTACGGTAGACCTACCGTAATTTTTCTAGATCTACCACCTTCCGTAGCATTGTTATTACGGTGCCACATTCTACCGTAATTTCGTCCGTGTCCTTATTTCTATAATGGCCACACTTAATTTAGTTAAATATTACTATTTTATTACGGCAACACTGCAATGGAGAATAGGGGAGTCAAGATTTGACTTGTGTACAAAGACAAGATGACAAAGCTTACGCGACCAAATCACGAAGTTCATAAATATCTAGGATATACACTGTAACTGCTTGTGCATTAAGCTATACTGCCATACACAAGCGTTTAGAGTTTTAATTATTTTGCAATCGTTTGTTGCGTTTTTTCTGCTATTAAAATGAGTGATTCCAGTTATTCAAGTGACGCGAGTGGTGGAATGCCTTCAAAAAAAAGTAAGGTCACTAAAAAACCTCGTAAAAACGAAAATTTCGAGCAGAGTGGCTGAATAATAAGGACTTTTCTTCTTGGTTACGTGAATACCCAAAAGACCCCTATATAAAGCGATGTGTTCCTTTTGTGACACTACAATTCAGGCTGACATAAGTGTTTTTCAACGTCATAATACAAACAATTCAATTTTCTTGAACAATTCTATTAATAAAAGGTTACCATATTTTTACCGTGCGTTTTTATTTTGTACCGTGTGGTGCCGGACGTAAAGAATAGCACTACCCCATTTCTTCTCGTGGGTGTCGTATAAGGCGATTAAGGGACTTACTAGAGAATGGGCAGCAGCGTTCTCTAAACATTTTTAACACCATACTGCAATCGCCAACCCGCCTGCCAAGAGTGGCGATTATGGCAAACCCCCCCAATCGGGGGAGGCTTATGTCCAGCAGTGGACGTCTTTCAGCAGAAATGATGATGATGATATTTTTACAGTTTTTTTTTTAATTATTTTTTTACTTATCTACTGTAATATTCTACCATTTACCGAATTTTTAGACCAGCAACACCGTAATTTTAAGACACTGTAATGATTTGATGATTCTTACATTTTTCAATAAAGCTTTGATAGCTTGTCCAGTATAGTCATGCGACTGTGGCGAGATTTATAACGCCACATGCGAACTACGCATCAAAGACCTGACGTCATACCATATCCTGCATCGCGCAAGCAGGGTTTTTTTTTTTTTTTTTTTTTTTTTTTTTTTTTTTTTTTTTTTTTTTTTTTTTTTTTTGTAATGGCATCTCGGAGGTATAACCACTGGGGGTTCCTGCTCCTTAACCGGGCTTTCCTGTGGTGCCGCAAGCTCCTAACGAAGTTTACGCCTCCAGCCAGGGGGTTTACACTAAGATCTACTTAAACTAGACGACTGCTCGCTAAGGGCACCCCAGGTGGGGCTCGAACCTCGGCTTAGGGCAGTGTCGGAGGGAGGGTGGCAAGGGACCGTCGGTGGCTGGATAAAATCAGGGTTCTGATTATTAATCGGGGGAGTTTGGATTACAGGCTCAGCTAAACCACATGCTGGCACATCGTTAAGCGTCGTCAAGGGACGGGGAGGGCTTATTAATCGGGGTCGTCGGTTTCGCGCGGGACCTCTAAAGCGAGGTCGGAATTGTGATCGTGTTCGTGTTGTGTGTACTCTTCGAGCTGTACTAGTTTCCCTACGGCTCTCCTGAATGAGAGTGGTGGGGTCGTCTGGGTCGGTCAGTGCGTGCCTTGGACGGCGGATCGTACTAATGCGGGAGGGGGTATAATTGGCGGCCTGCACAACGAGAGTGTTGCGGTGGGTGGCGGCAGAGTCGAAGAATCGCTTGGAAGAGCGTTTCAGAAATTGGGCTATTGTAGGCATTCTAAGCTCTACATGGAGGTTTGTGTTCCGAACGAACCAGGGGGCTCCCGTGCATTTACGGAGGAAACTATTTTGAATGATTTGCATCTTATGGATGACATGTGATTTTGCTTGGGCAAAGACCGGACTCGCATAGGTCATGATGGGGCGGATGCACGCGGTGTACAATCGCAATTTGCACTTGAGTGACAATTTGCTTTTTTCGTGGACAAGGGAGTGAAGCCTAGAGAGAGCGAAGGCGGCGCGCGAACGCACCTTACTTACATGCTCAGAAAAGGAGAGGCGTTGATCGAGAATGACACCTAGATATTTGGCTCGCTTCTCCCAAGGGATAGGCTTGCCGAACATGGTGACAGGTTTGGGCTTTGGGGGGATTTTTCTCGGTTTTATGAAGAGAACCGCTTGGCTTTTGTCAGGATTGACTTCGATCCGCCACTTTCTAAACCACGCACCGAGCTTGTCGGCTGCAGTCTGGAGAGTGCTGGTGATGACATTATGACTCTTCCCTCTGTAGTAAACGGCCGTATCGTCTGCGAACAGAGCCAACTGAGCCTTTTTAAACTTCGGGATGTCGCTGGTGTAAAGCGTAAAAGCCAGGGGGGATATCACAGAGCCCTGAGGGACTCCTGCGCGTATGGGATGGGAGGAGGAGAGGGCTCCCTCTATGCGATAGCGAAAGGTGCGATTCGACAAAAAGTCTCGTAAGATGAGCACGAGACGCTCGGGCACACCGAGTTGGTACAGCTTGTAAATCAAGCCGTTGTGCCAGACTTTGTCGAACGCTTTCGCTATGTCAAAGAAGATAGCTCCTGTCATAAGGCCGCGTTGAAAGCCGGCGCTTATGTCCTCGACTATACGGTGGACCTGATGGGTCGACGAATGTTTGGTACGGAATCCAAACTGTTCGTGGGGGATAAGGCCCTTAGTCTCGGCGTAGTCTCTGAGACGCTTATAAATAAGCCTCTCGTAGAGTTTGCCCATGACTGTGAGCAGGCTAATGGGGCGGTAGCTCGCGGGCTCCTTCTTGGGTTTACCGGGTTTGGCAATACCGATTACTGTGGCCTCTTTCCACACTTGCGGGAAGACATTATTGTTCATGGCTCCATTGAAGATGGTGGCCAAGAGCATTATCAGGTGGGCGGGGAACAATTGGACCACCCTATTGGTGATACCATCAGAGCCAGGGGCTTTACGAGGTTTCAGACCCTTTATGAGCTCGTGCACTTCCGCCGGTGTGACGGGAGCCAGAGGATACTCAGGGTCTTCGACGGGCGGGAGGGAGGCTCTACGTTCGACTTCAGCGTCGACCTCATCGAGGTGCGCCTGGTCTACTGGTTGAGAGCTGGGCGAGCACTGGGCCTCTAGACTGTCGGCTAAGCATTCGGCTTTGTCGATGTCTTCGAAAGCGAGAGACGCGTCTGGGCGGATCAGTGGGGGCATTGAGGCTGAGCCACCTCCTCGGGGATTGAGTTTCCTTTGGAGTTGCCAGAATGCTAGATGGTTCGGCTCTAGGCTGTTCAGTAGCTTATCCCAGTCGGCGTCACGAAATTCCTTCACGCGTTTACTTACAGCACGCTGCAAGTAGCGCATGTGGATTTTGTTAGCCGTGCAGGGAAAGCTACTGTACGCACGGACGGCTGCGTTCTTCTCCGTCATCAGTGCACGTACATCGTCCGGCAGTTTCCCACGACGGTTATCCGTCGCCGGAACCTCCCTTGAACATGTGTTCAGGACAGATTGTACGTGCTCTGTGAGAGAGTCGATCGCGGTCGTCGTGTCTGCGATAGAGTCGAACTGGTCGGGGATCGAATCCAATTGGGGGGACGTGTTAGCTTTCAAGCTTTCGCCTACTCGCTTCCAGTCCGTTATCCTTTTGGTACGCGGGGGGATATTGGGGTCGTGGAGACCTATGCGAGGGGCCAATTCTACGAGAACAGGTCGGTGGTCAGAGTGAAGCTCGTGGTGCACCTCTATAGAGACCAACCGTAGGTTGATGTTCTTTAGAAGTGCCACATCGAGCACGTCAGAGGCATGGTCAGGATTATGCGGATAGTGGGTGTGATTCATCGGGGCGATGATATCAAAATTTAGGAGGGGGCAGAGGTCAAAGAGGGCTTTGCCCCTATGGGAGGTGAGTCTACTATTCCAGGCTGGGTGCTTGGCATTGAGATCACCCGCCATGATGACGGAATCACTCATGCTCAAGAGGGTGCTAAGGTCGTCGGTCAGTAGTCGATCTTGGATGGGATCAATTGTAATGGTAGGGGGCAGATAGGCTGATATTATCGTTATAGATGGGTGGCCCGTCATACCGATTCGGCAGATCGAGACTTCTAGTAGGGACTTTAGGACAGGAGGGTCTATGGGCGTGCAATAGAGCTCTGATTTATAATAGATAAGAGTACCTCCCAGGTGGCACCGCGACCTATCGTTGCGAATTATACGATAATTCGCAATTGACGGGTTACGGTGCCTGGGTTTTAAAAAGGTCTCTTGAATTAGGAAAACGTCTACCTTATGATCGCCGAGGAATTCGGTGATCTCTGAGTTTTGGCCGTCCAAGCCATTGGCGTTAAAATAACCTAACATTAGGGATCGGGGTTTGTTTCTAGCGGGGGACCTAGTATCCATTAAGTGGTCTAGGGGTGTTGTTCGCGAATCTAGACAATGCTTGCGTGATCTCGGGATACGCATTGTAGATTGCCTGAATTTGGTATAAGTCACCGGCGTTGGTCGCGGCGACTATCTCATCGGCCATCCTCCTCGCGCGGGGGGTGAGGAAGACCATGTAGGTGGAAGAGATCACCTGGAAGGGATCTACTTTGTTGACACCGGCCACGGGAGTGGGGGTGTGGTTAGGAGGGGGGCGCGCGTACGGAGCGGCGGCGACGGGTGCGGGCGCGGGCGCGGGCGCGGGCGCGGCGGCGAGGGGCGCGGGTGCGGTGGGGGGCGCGATGGTCGCGGGTCTCGATTGCGAGTTCTCGAATCGGGTTCGCGGGTCCATTAATCGGGGTATACTGGCCTGAGGGGCCTGGGGAGCGACTGCCTGAGGGGCGTGTCTAGTCTGGAGATTAGGGAACGCCTGCTGATGGTGCAGGTAATTCCAGGGACTGGGTCTCTGGGGACTCAGTCTTACTGGTTCCAAGTAGGACGGGCATTCGCGGAATTGACGCGCGTCGGTACGCTTCGCTAAGCGAGGGGGCGCGGATTTTGGGGCTTTAGCGCAGCCACGGTAGTTCGCGGGGTGGCCTGCCTCGCCACATAGCACGCAGCTAGGTGGCTCAGTGCAAAGTGCGCGGTCCTTTGGACGTTCGCATTCCGCAGTGCTATGCGAACCCAGGCACTTTACGCACCTGGGTGTCGCATAGCAGTGCTTCTGCGTATGCCCGTAAAGTTGGCAACGGTGGCACTGGGCAATCACGCTTGACTTGCGGGGTCTCTCGATCTCGAGACCCGAGAGGCTACAGATCGATTTGATCTGGAAGATCGGGTTATGACCCTCGGAGGGTGGGCAGATCACGAGGATCATATCAAAGGCCTCACCGCGTCGCGCGCGGTGCATACGGTGGACCTCGTTAACTGGGACGTTTTGCGACCTAAGATCGGCTATGATTTCGGAGCAAGGGATCTCCCGGGGGATCCTGCGGATTACCACGCGTGTTTCCTTTTCCTCGGGGAGGCAATACGTGTGGAAAGACACGTTTTTAGCGCGAAGCATTTTAGTTAGGCTCCTGTAGTCCGTGGACGTGGGAACCGTAACCTTGATGCCGGTCTGAGTTGACTTGGCGTGCGAGTAATTAACCCGGAGCTCGACACACCATTTTGATATATCAGTCCATTTGGACTTGTCCTGGATAAATACCGGCGGTGGGGGGGGGATTTTCTTAACGGACGCGGAGGGCGCGGGCGCGGCGGAGGGCGCGACGGAGGGCGCGGCGGTGGGGACCTGCGACGCGAGGGGCGCGGACGCGGTGGACGGGGCGGGGGTGGGGACCTGCGACGCGGAGGGCGCGGACGCGGTAGACGGGGTGGGGGTGGGGACCTGCGACGCGAAGGGCGCGGACGCGGTAGACGGAGTGGGGGACGCAGGAGGGCTGAGGGCCTCTGCTTTCCCTTTCTTGGCGGCCTTTCTCTGGGCTTTCGTCTTCTTCCTCTTGCCCCCCCGTCCCGAGACTAGGCTGAAGCCTTCGTCCGAGGTGGAGGGGGAAGAGGCAGAGGACGCTGCCGACCGTGTCGTGACGGTACGGTCCGATTCTGAGTCGGAACCAGCGGGACGCGGGGTGTCGGCTCTTCCACCACTGACTGCCTCTTCTGTTTCCATGTCGGAAACAGATGAGCCAGCCTGCGATAGAGGCGAGCGAGAACGCGAACGCGAACGCGATGGAGAAGGAGAAGGAGAGCGGGGGCTATCCTCCGAGCGGGCGCGAACGGACGCCGAGAGGGTGGCAGCCGCGAGGGCTCCGTATTCCTGTCCATATTTGGACTGGAATACGGGGTCCTTTAATACGACTCCGATCAGGAATTCTATTAACACCGTCCCGATGACGGGGTTTTTCTTATAGGCGGGGAGGGGGGCCATGATGGCGGCGGGGAAGTTATCCCTACGACTATATCCCTAACTCCCCGGGTGGGTTTGCCCGGGGATGAGTGAAGCCTCCCTGCCGGGTCAGGCAGGGAGATGTGTGCTAATGGTGAGCCCTAAGCTTGTAACCCGTCGCCAGTCTTATTGTGCGAACGGGGCCCTACAAATCCGGTGCGAAGGGTGTAGACACACCCTAAAGACACCGGGTGAGTAGCTGTGAAGGGAAAACTGTCACCAGAGCCGACTAGGAGATCCCCCAAGGCCGGTTAACTCTGGGACCCGTCCAATTGACTGCCTTGCCCTGATGGGGTTCGGCGGGTGTGATTGGGTCAACACCCCCTTGGATTCGTTAGCACCGTTAGGTTTCAACCAAGGACCACGAAACTGTGGTTTTTCCCTGACGGGGTAAAAACGCGCGCAACGTTTTAGATGACAAGGTTTAAAGAAACCAATACCAACCTGTCTTGAAAAAGACAATAGTTGATATTATTGTTAGTAGTCGGACTACTAGTGCAATCGTTACGACTGGGCGTAACGATTACCGGATGGCGGCGGCGGCGGACACTTGACACGGCACGGGCGCAGCGAGCCGGAGCTGCAGCACACGACCGTTCCGAACGGTGTCGCGACGCGGAATGACCGAACAAGCGCACCGGGGCGGGCGCAGGGAGCGGGAGCAGCGTAACGACCGTCCAGGGCGGAGGTCGAACGGTGAGTGTGAGGCAGGGTTTACCACGTGACTGGTATATATACTACATCCCGACACCAACCGTAGGGCAGTAGACCACCAGACACAACACCCGTCTGGTCGGAGGATCATTCCTTTTCTATAGAGTATGAGTGAACTTTACACCCTGTTCCTCATACCCCCATACGTCCAATCTGCGACATGAAATATTTATTTATTTAATACTTTCTCACACAAATGTACAGAGGCGGACTTAATGCCATAGGCATTTTCTACCAGTCAATTAACCTTTGGGTGGTGCACAGACAAACAGTGTTAGGTGCAATTACGAAAATTGAGGAATACATTTTATTTAAATATAAGGATAAGCCTATACCTTAACTACAAATAAGGTATATATACCTAATTATATATAAATATAAGCCGTGTGTTGCCGGACGTAAAGAATAGCACCATCCCATTCCCTCCCGTGGGTGTCGTAAAAGGCGACTGGGGGACTTACTAGAGATTGGGCAGCAGCGTTCTCAATGCGTTTTAAACACCATACTGCGATCGCCAACCCGCCTGGCAAGCGTGGCGATTATGGCAAAACCCCTTTTGGGGGGGCCTATGTCTAGCAGTGGACGCCTTTCGGCTGGAATGATGATGATATAAACATAAGAACAAATAAATACACATAAATACACGAATATACTAAAACAAATAAGACAAACAATGGGATAACATTACCGTTTGTTGTGATACTGCCAGCTTTTTACGAATGTGCTCGCGAACTTTAACTTTAAAAGATAATCAGTTGGTAACTATTCTTATAATTCTTGCGTATACAAGAGAACTTTAGAACAGTTATACTAAGTATTCTCAAAATTAAACTCTTAGGACAATGAATAACCTGTAAAGCACCCTACATCTTGTGTACAATGTAACCACATCTTACGGCAACAGTTCCTGACACCCAGTCTGTTCTCAATGTGCAGCCCTAATTACCGCAGATCATCCTCTTAGCGGCATTCTGCTAAATTAATACGCTTTACTCCTGTAACTTTGGAGTACAGGTCATAAGATGTAGCGATTTGAGGTCTAAGGTTGAGGAACTAAAATTTCCTGTGATTACGGGATGTTTTTCACCACTGCTGGACGAGAAAGATTGAAAAATAACAAATCTTACTTACCTGCAGTGCTATTCTGTAATAAAAAACTCACCGTGAAAACACAGGTCCATTGATGCTAGGGATTGACACTGTGTATTGATGCTCACTTCATCTGAGTTTTCACGGTAAGATTTTTACAGAATAGATCATCTGTAGTGGCACATTGCAGGTGTGGTGAAAAGAGTTCAATGAAGCGAGATGTTTTCACATAGATGCCGAAATTAAAGATACTGTGCTGATGGAAAATCAACGGACTTGCGAAGCTTTGCTAGTATTATAATATATTCAATCTTACCTTCTCATCAAAATTCATCTAGTCGCTTGTCAGACGTTCCGATTTTTGTCCGTAACAAGACCGTCATGCAGTGTCGTAGTCAGAGACCGACACTGCATGACGTATTATTTTATGGACAACTGGTCTGCCAGTCATCATCCCTTGACAGACAGCGACTAGCACATCTAGAATTTACACATTATTCTGATGACTTGAATTCACTGTGTACAATAAAGCATGCTCTGTCTTTATTGGTACGTAAAACGGACTTAAATTAATTAATTTTGAAATAAATACCCATGTATCTCTCACAAATGTATTATTAATCGGCTGCGTTCATTTAATGGGTGCAATTAAATAAAACATTTTTTTTTTTATTATTATTTTTTACAACAACAGTCGCCGAAGATTTTCAAAGTAACCTCGTTTTATTGTTACCTACCAAGCCGAGCCCCTCAAGTGTCACACGACTACGCTACTAACTCCACAATTGAGCCACACCGTAATGCGGCGGGATTAAGCGCCTCTATTAATATACGTATTGTACGGAATGAAGCCTCTTCAATTCACCACCGTATATTGTGCTTCATTTGAAATAATCGCTTAATTCCATGTAATGGATATACCTAGTTCTTGTAGACTTGCTGTAGAAATGGCAGTAGCTGGTTTTGTATAATTTAAACCGGGTTTAAAAGGCATTTTTCAGTTGTGACAATTTTAGCTTGAGAGGTTTTCCAAGAAATAATACCCAGAAAACCGACACCAGGATACACTATGATAGGTTTATGAATTATTAATGATAAATGATTTTATTTCTGTAAGTAGATTTGTATAAACAAGTGTTACACGTCAATCATATTTTAAAAAGTAGATGAGGTCGGCGTTTCCTGAATACTCTGAGAAAAAAGACCGAAACAAACCCAGAGGTCTCTTTTAAAGTCCAGCATAATCTTGGTCAGATCATGAGATGACCATGTAGATTGGTGTCTGAAAAATGGTCTTAACGACGGATGGACGAATTGAGGTCGATAACTATAGTTCAATTTATAGAATGTGATATTTTGTAGCATTCTAGTTTTACTATACCGGGAACTTCACCAGAACAAAAAAAAACCGTGCTCTTTTACTATAGTAACTCCTATTCAGGGCAATCTCAATCGATTCAAGCTGCAAGAAAGCAACAACTTCTCCGTATTCTTCTTGATTGAACGCCTTAAACTAAACACAATCAAACGGCAAACTAAGCAACGTACCCACAGGTGTATCATAAATCCTGACTATAAGGGCAGGACTATACCTCAACGCGCACTAAGTGCTATATAAGCTCAATAGATCCCCGTTTATCTGGTGCTAGTGTACCGTTGGCCTTATTTATGAGTCTCCGCAGACTATTCATTTGGTAAGACGTTATAGAGTTGTTTGGTTCATCCCCTATTTTTATGGGCCTTTGTAAGATAAACTGTGTGGTGGCGTAGTTTTCCGACAATAGCCGAAGTCCCACAAGGTTTGGGAGAGCAGGAAATAATCAATTGGCCGAAAGATATTGGTTAACGTATGTTTCTATTTTGGAGGTCTGTTTGTATTGTTCGGGTGTGGGGGGAGGATGTGTGGGGACGTCACGGGACATAAAAATACCCATTCGTTTTAACCTGACCTTTGTTTGCTGTAGTTATTCTTTATTTTGTTTCCCCAAAACTGATCTCAGCTTTTGTGTTTTTGGCCCTTTTGGTTGTTTATAAACTGTTTTAAGCCATTAATAATAAATCATAATAACAAGTAGCCAGGATTGTTCACCAGCAACTTGCTTTGAAATATAAACTTGTAGATTCTGAGGTACCATATTACAAGTATGTGCCCGACCCAGTTCTCGAAAATTATCATGTCACGTTGTACTGGGATCGGTCTATCATTACTGACGGGACTGTTGTTGCCAATAAACCTGATATAGTGGTGATAGATCGATTAGCGCGCCGCGCAATGATAGTTGATGTTACCATTCCACATGATGAGAACCTCGTGAAAGCTGAGAAAGAGAAACAAATAAAGTATCTCGACTTAGCACACGAGGTTGTTGACATGTGGAATGTGAGCTCAGCTATCATTGTGCCGATTGTCGTGACGGCCAATGGCCTGATGACCGAAAGCTTCGATCAACATCTCTCGAGGCTTTCGTTAGGCGGTTGGATCAAGGGCCTGATTTAGAAGGCAGTACTCCTTGATACGGCTCGCTTTGTGAAGAGGTTCCTGTCTCTGCAGCCCTAACCACCGGTAGCTTGGACCCTGCTCCCGTCACCGGCGGACCACTATTTTTTATATTTTTACATGTTTTTATATTTTTTTATATTCTAATATTTAAAAATATAATTTTATGTATAATAATGAAATAAAGGAAATAATAATAATAATAATATTTTTATTCAAAAAATTACAAGGCATCAAATTTTTACAGTTTTGCTTTAATATAAATTATATTCCAAAGACTTACTTGCATGAAATAGGTAATCCTGTGTTTCAGGCGAAAAGTGCTAAAATAGTCTTATAAAATTAATAAATACTTACTCTAAAAGTTAACCACAGGCAAATAATTTATAACTATGTTGAGTAGTTTACTTTGTTTCTAGATAAATACTTATCGTAGGTGAGTATACATATTTACTTTAACACAGTTAATAAATTCTCTGTTTCTTCGTAAGACATACTTTGGAGAGCCTCCTTGAAAATTCTCTTCCAATTTGTGTAGTTATTAGTTACTAGCTTTTGCCCGCTGCTCCGCCCGCGTGGGTGTCGTTTATTGCGTAAATAAGTAGCCTATGTCCTTCTCCATATCCCAGGCTATATCTCTGCCAAATTGTATGACGATCGGTTCAGCGGTTTAGGCGTGAAAACGTAACATACAGACAGACAGACAGACAGATAGACAGACAGACAGAGTTACTTTCACATTTATAATATTAGTATAGATTATTTGTTATTATTATTAGTCCTAATATTTGTATGAGATACCAAACTCAAACTCAAACTCAAAGCATTTATTTCAATTAAACCATTTACAGGCACTTTTGAATTGTCAAAGAGACGGTCAGTTAGTCAGAAAGTTGAAGCTAGATGCCCATTCCAATACGTAGGTCACTATGGAGAAGAACGGACAAGAAACTCCAAGGACACTCTTTTAAATCAAGATATTACATAATCCTGGGTACATTATTCTTGTTGCTTCTATAAGTGAGACAATGTAAAAACTAATAAAACAATTCAAAATAAAAAATTATAAATTAAAAATAAGCCCTGTCAGTCAAGAGATGACCAGTCCCAACTGACGGCGCCCGTTCACGAACATGACGCATGGATCAGCACCATCCAGCTCAACCATTTTGTAGGGAACCGAATGATCCAACACACGCGCCACCATCAGTGAGATATTTAAGTGAGCATCACATATTCTCAACTGCCATGCTCTTTCAAGTCAACATAAATCATAATAAAATAGTAAACGGCTTCATGGTATTCACATTTACAAAATTGAAAAATGCTGCTAAATTATACAGAACTATGGTTTGCAATGTATTTGAGAGATGAATAAAAATTTACTACCAAAAAGAAAGAAAATAATTATTATCTATTGGAGTATTCAACAATAAAAACATGCTTAAATAAAAACAAAATAAACATTAAGTTCGTAATGTCAAAAATAAATAAAAAAGAGGGAAGCAACTTCCAAGTATTAAAATTTTATCTAGTGAGCCCAAGTGGCAGTGGAGCAGCACCAGCATTTTTTTTTTTTTTTTTTTTTTTTTTTTTTTTTTTTTTTTTTTTTTTTTTTTTTTTTTTTTTTTGTAATGGCATCTCGGAGGTATAACCACTGGGGGTTCCTGCTCCTTAACCGGGCTTTCCTGTGGTGCCGCAAGCTCCTAAAGAAGTTTACGCCTCCAGCCAGGGGGTTTACACTAAGATCTACTTAAACTAGACGACTGCTCGCTAAGGGCACCCCAGGTGGGGCTCGAACCTCGGCTTAGGGCAGTGTCGGAGGGAGGGTGGCAAGGGACCGTCGGTGGCTGGATAAAATCAGGGTTCTGATTATTAATCGGGGGAGTTTGGATTACAGGCTCAGCTAAACCACATGCTGGCACATCGTTAAGCGTCGTCAAGGGACGGGGAGGGCTTATTAATCGGGGTCGTCGGTTTCGCGCGGGACCTCTAAAGCGAGGTCGGAATTGTGATCGTGTTCGTGTTGTGTGTACTCTTCGAGCTGTACTAGTTTCCCTACGGCTCTCCTGAATGAGAGTGGTGGGGTCGTCTGGGTCGGTCAGTGCGTGCCTTGGACGGCGGATCGTACTAATGCGGGAGGGGGTATAATTGGCGGCCTGCACAACGAGAGTGTTGCGGTGGGTGGCGGCAGAGTCGAAGAATCGCTTGGAAGAGCGTTTCAGAAATTGGGCTATTGTAGGCATTCTAAGCTCTACATGGAGGTTTGTGTTCCGAACGAACCAGGGGGCTCCCGTGCATTTACGGAGGAAACGATTTTGAATGGCTTGCATCTTATGGATGACATGTGATTTTGCTTGGGCAAAGACCGGACTCGCATAGGTCATGATGGGGCGGATGCACGCGGTGTACAATCGCAATTTGCACTTGAGTGACAATTTGCTATTTTCGTGGACAAGGGAGTGAAGCCTAGAGAGAGCGAAGGCGGCGCGCGAACGCACCTTACTTACATGCTCAGAAAAGGAGAGGCGTTGATCGAGAGTGACACCTAGATATTTGGCTCGCTTCTCCCAAGGGATAGGCTTGCCGAACATGGTGACAGGTTTGGGCTTTGGGGGGAGTTTTCTCGGTTTTATGAAGAGAACCGCTTGGCTTTTGTCAGGATTGACTTCGATCCGCCACTTTCTAAACCACGCACCGAGCTTGTCGGCTGCAGTCTGGAGAGTGTTGGTGATGACATTATGACTCTTCCCTCTGTAGTAAACGGCCGTATCGTCTGCGAACAGAGCCAACTGAGCCTTTTTAAACTTCGGGATGTCGCTGGTGTAAAGCGTAAAAGCCAGGGGGGATATCACAGAGCCCTGAGGGACTCCTGCGCGTATGGGATGGGAGGAGGAGAGGGCTCCCTCTATGCGATAGCGAAAGGTGCGATTCGACAAAAAGTCTCGTAAGATGAGCACGAGACGCTCGGGCACACCGAGTTGGTACAGCTTGTAAATCAAGCCGTTGTGCCAGACTTTGTCGAACGCTTTCGCTATGTCAAAGAAGATAGCTCCTGTCATAAGGCCGCGTTGAAAGCCGGCGCTTATGTCCTCGACTATACGGTAGACCTGATGGGTCGACGAATGTTTGGTACGGAATCCAAACTGTTCGTGGGGGATAAGGCCCTTAGTCTCGGCGTAGTCTCTGAGACGCTTATAAATAAGCCTCTCGTAGAGTTTGCCCATGACTGTGAGCAGGCTAATGGGGCGGTAGCTCGCGGGCTCCTTCTTGGGTTTACCGGGTTTGGCAATACCGATTACTGTGGCCTCTTTCCACACTTGCGGGAAGACATTATTGTTCATGGCTCCATTGAAGATGGTGGCCAAGAGCATTATCAGGTGGGCGGGGAACAATTGGACCACCCTATTGGTGATACCATCAGAGCCAGGGGCTTTACGAGGTTTCAGACCCTTTATGAGCTCGTGCACTTCCGCCGGTGTGACGGGAGCCAGAGGATACTCAGGGTCTTCGACGGGCGGGAGGGAGGCTCTACGTTCGACTTCAGCGTCGACCTCATCGAGGTGCGCCTGGTCTACTGGTTGAGAGCTGGGCGAGCACTGGGCCTCTAGACTGTCGGCTAAGCATTCGGCTTTGTCGATGTCTTCGAAAGCGAGAGACGCGTCCGGGCGGATCAGTGGGGGCATTGAGGCTGAGCCACCTCCTCGGGGATTGAGTTTCCTTTGGAGTTGCCAGAATGCTAGATGGTTCGGCTCTAGGCTGCTCAGTAGCTTATCCCAGTCGGCGTCACGAAATTCCTTCACGCGTTTACTTACAGCACGCTGCAAGTAGCGCATGTGGATTTTGTTAGCCGTGCAGGGAAAGCTACTGTACGCACGGACGGCTGCGTTCTTCTCCGTCATCAGTGCACGTACATCGTCCGGCAGTTTCCCGCGACGGTTATCCGTCGCCGGAACCTCCCTTGAACATGTGTTCAGGACAGATTGTACGTGCTCTGTGAGAGAGTCGATCGCGGTCGTCGTGTCTGCGATAGAGTCGAACTGGTCGGGGATCGAATCCAATTGGGGGGACGTGTTAGCTTTCAAGCTTTCGCCTACTCGCTTCCAGTCCGTTATCCTTTTGGTACGCGGGGGGATATCGGGGTCGTGGAGACCTATGCGAGGGGCCAATTCTACGAGAACAGGTCTGTGGTCAGAGTGAAGCTCGTGGTGCACCTCTATAGAGACCAACCGTAGGTTGATGTTCTTTAGAAGTGCCACATCGAGCACGTCAGAGGCATGGTCAGGATTATGCGGATAGTGGGTGTGATTCATCGGGGCGATGATATCAAAATTTAGGAGGGGGCAGAGGTCAAAGAGGGCTTTGCCCCTATGGGAGGTGAGTCTACTATTCCAGGCTGGGTGCTTGGCATTGAGATCACCCGCCATGATGACGGAATCACTCATGCTCAAGAGGGTGCTAAGGTCGTCGGTCAGTAGTCGATCTTGGATGGGATCAATTGTAATGGTAGGGGGCAGATAGGCTGATATTATCGTTATAGATGGGTGGCCCGTCATACCGATTCGGCAGATCGAGACTTCTAGTAGGGACTTTAGGACAGGAGGGTCTATGGGCGTGCAATAGAGCTCTGATTTATAATAGATAAGAGTACCTCCCAGGTGGCACCGCGACCTATCGTTGCGAATTATACGATAATTCGCAATTGACGGGTTACGGTGCCTGGGTTTTAAAAAGGTCTCTTGAATTAGGAAAACGTCTACCTTATGATCGCCGAGGAATTCGGTGATCTCTGAGTTTTGGCCGTCCAAGCCATTGGCGTTAAAATAACCTAACATTAGGGATCGGGGTTTGTTTCTAGCGGGGGACCTAGTATCCATTAAGTGGTCTAGGGGTGTTGTTCGCGAATCTAGACAATACTTGCGTGATCTCGGGATACGCATTGTATATTGCCTGAATTTGGTATAAGTCACCGGCGTTGGTCGCGGCGACTATCTCATCGGCCATCCTCCTCGCGCGGGGGGTGAGGAAGACCATGTAGGTGGAAGAGATCACCTGGAAGGGATCTACTTTGTTGACACCGGCCACGGGAGTGGGGGTGTGGTTAGGAGGGGGGCGCGCGTACGGAGCGGCGGCGACGGGCGCGGGCGAGGGCGCGGGCGCGGCGGCGAGGGGCGCGGGTGCGGTGGGGGGCGCGATGGTCGCGGGCCTCGATTGCGAGTTCTCGAATCGGGTTCGCGGGTCCATTAATCGGGGTATACTGGCCTGAGGGGCCTGGGGAGCGACTGCCTGAGGGGCGTGTCTAGTCTGGAGATTGGGGAACGCCTGCTGATGGTGCAGGTAATTCCAGGGACTGGGTTTCTGGGGACTCAGTCTAACTGGTTCCAAGTAGGACGGGCATTCACGGAATTGACGCGCGTCGGTACGCTTCGCTAAGCGAGGGGGCGCGGATTTTGGGGCTTTAGCGCAGCCACGGTAGTTCGCGGGGTGGCCTGCCTCGCCACATAGCACGCAGCTAGGTGGCTCAGTGCAAAGTGCGCGGTCTTTTGGACGTTCGCATTCCGCAGTGCTATGCGAACCCAGGCACTTTACGCACCTGGGTGTCGCATAGCAGTGCTTCTGCGTATGCCCGTAAAGTTGGCAACGGTGGCACTGGGCAATCACGCTTGACTTGCGGGGTCTCTCGATCTCGAGACCCGAGAGGCTACAGATCGATTTGATCTGGAATATCGGGTTATGACCCTCGGAGGGTGGGCAGATCACGAGGATCATATCAAAGGCCTCACCGCGTCGCGCGCGGTGCATACGGTGGACCTCGTTAACTGGGACGTTTTGCGACCTAAGATCGGCTAAGATTTCGGAGCAAGGGATCTCCCGGGGGATCCTGCGGATTACCACGCGTGTTTCCTTTTCCTCGGGGAGGCAATACGTGTGGAGCACCAGCATTTAGCCACCACCATTTATATAGGAGTTTCTGAGTTCTTACCTGCATTGTAATGGTGATTTATCAATATCATAATTACCACCATGCTACAACTCTTTCGACGTCGATTACAGACAGCTCATCTAAAAACGGCCAAGTGCGTGTCGGACCACGCACAATGAAGGGTTTCATAGTTGAGACGAATTTATCCCAAGAACAAACTTAACATTGCAGTTGAAATACATATTCTCCCATACATTCCTATTCCATCGACTATTACTCGGTAACTTGTAAAGCCTACTTAGCTGTGATACTTTTCCTTTTAACTTTGTTATATTATATATAGTACTGCCGTGATTTTTTTCACATATCCAAAACAACCATTTCGCTGGCAGGGGTTTTAAAGCTTAATATTACGCAAACGAATGCCTGAATCTAAAAATTGTTTTGACAAACCCGCAATATTTTTGAACGGCCTATCCAAAGATACCCCACAACATGGGATAGGCATGAAAATAATATATCATCCCTACTCTACGTGTAGGGTAAAAAAAAATATAAATTTTATTTTATCACTTTGTGGACGTGATTAATATATTACGTATACCCATGCCAAATTACAGCTTTCTAGTACTAGAGTCTCTGAGCTAAGCCAAAGACAGAAAGACAGACGGACATGGCGAAACTATAAAGGTTCCGTGTTGGTTCGTACGGAACCATAAAAAACCCGCATTATTATAAATTTTAAGTCGCAAAGCCACAAAAAACCTTACTTATTTTTCTCATTTTCCTTTACAAAGTCACACCTAATACAACCGGAAAAAAGGTGAATCCATCTGTTTATAATGAGCAGCTGTTCCGCCATACAACCTAATACCTGGTTTCATAATTAATTTACAAGAGCATTATGAATCCGAGGCAGGATTTGTTGAGGGCCCATAACTGTTGTTTTACAACACCCTCTAGGGTCGTTCTGTCGAGACTTGGCGTTATACAGTGTTTCATTTATGTCTAATTTGCTGTGGACATTAAGTATTGATGCACAAAAAATTGTATTGAAGTATGGCGTAAAACCGAGTTATGAGTTTGGATGTTTGTTTATTGTTGTAGGTAATGGAAGACAGGAGCATGACGCTAAAAATAAATTCTTGTTGCAAGGTAGACCGATGACCTTGTGAAAGCCGCAGGAATCCGTTAGATGCTTGCACAGAACCGTTCGAAATGGCGGTGCTTGGGGGAGGCCTATGTCCAGCAATGGACGTCTTTCGGCTGAAATGATGATGATGATGAATTATACAATACGCACATGAAGCCGAAAAGAAGGGGTGCGTGCCTTGGGTTCGAACTCGATACCTATGACTTGGCAGTCCACTGGTCAAACCACTAAGCTATCATTGCGGGCAAGCAGAGGTTACGTGTGAATAGTGTCGCTGCAGCTCAGTAGCGAATTTACAAATTTTCCACCAGTAGGCTATTCAAATTTTGCCGCCTATACTAACCTCTACAATTCGATACCCTAGTGCACAATCATATAATTTTTTGTCAATGTAAATTGCAACTTAATTATTTATGCACTATCGTCCTCATTGTATTAGCTTTTTCCGCAACAGTTCCAAAACCATACAATAATTTCCGTTGCGGATCAACGAACTTTTCATTTTTTCCTCTGAAAGCGAGGCCTTTTGAACACAGTCGCTTCACTATGTCAACAACTCTCTTCAGAACATTTTTTCAATAAGTAATTTCTTCATCAATCTGAACTTGCAGTAATTGTCTTTAGGTAATAACGTTTTTTATTTTATTTCTGTAAGACAAAAAAAAAATATTGGGCAACATTTGGCGCCCCCTAAAATCTGCCGCCCTAGGCTCCAGCCTATTCAGCCTGCTGGTAAATCCGCCACTGCTGCAGCTTCTCAAACTATTCATCTCCATACATAATAGCGCCCGTCCATGTGTTGTCGTTGAGATGTAGTTGTGGTACGTGTGCTCGGGCCCTTATACTAGAAAAAAACAATCTGTCTAGGCTTTTCCCAGCTATGTTGGGGTCGATTTCCAGTCTCAATACTCAATTCTTTATTGATAATAAAAAATTGTAATTTTTTATTTACTTCAGTTGTACAATAACACTTATCAAAACAACTAAGAGAAAGAGTGTTTTCGATGAACACTGGCACCCAGAGTAAGATTTGACTTGTGTTTAGGGTGCCAAAACATTCCATATATATTACATAGATCGTATACGAGATCAATACGGAGCCTGTCGCGCACAGCAGAATAGGAGAGAGGAAGAGGGCTAAGTAACAATTGGACGTAGTTAAGCAGAAAGGACTTAACCCACATAGTGGTCAGGGATGAGTTGTAAATACCAAAGAGGTCCTAACGGTTAACGGAAGGTACTCAGCTACATGTGGGTTGGTTCCCATCATTAAAAAGTGAAGCTTCTCTTTGTAGAATCACGGATCTTTTTTGCTGAGTAAAAGAACCAACGTTAGGATCTCTTTGGTTTAGATGTTAACGGCCAAACCCGATTTCAGGCCAAACTAGTTTGTCCTAGGCCAAACCCTCCCTACACGCTATAGAACAAACCAGTATAGCCTAGGCCAAACTCCACCTGCGCTAAGATAGCTCGCTAGGTTAGGGTGGTTTACAAAAAATTACCACGAAGGCTTCTAACCTAACCTATCCGAGTCGGGGTACTATGAGTCGGGGTGTTAACCAAAATAGGATAAACCGGTTTGGCCTAGGACAAACTAGTTTGCCCTGGAATCGGATTTGGCCGGTAACATACATATACAACTCAGCCCCCACAATGTGAGTTGAGTCCTTTCTGCTTAACTACGTCCAATTCAAGCAATTCAATATTATTATAAATGATTAGATGTGTTTAATTGTGTGTATAATTATGTAAGTAATATCATTATTAATAAATAATGTTATTATTTATGTATTCATATTTTAATATTTATATGATATTTTCTATATTCTATGTGATATTATATATAATTCATAATGTCTAAACGGATGAAGCTAAATACCGGTATTTTACATGGAGCGACTGCCTATCTGACCTCCACAACCCAGTTACTGGGTAAAACGATACCCCTTGGTAAGACTGGTTGTCAGACTTTCGGGCTTCTGACGACCCGTAACGACTATCAAAGATCCACGAATGACAGTCAGGACCAACGGCTTAACGTGCTTTCGGAGCGTGCTTTAGGAGTCTCGGTATGTAAAGTTGGTCACCCATCCACGGACCAAACCCGGCAAGCGTAGCTTAACATGATGGATAGACTTGTACGGCATCAGCCACGTTGATAGATTGGTAACTTGTTTTTTTTTTTTTTTTTTTACCTTTGCCACACACTAGGAATGTCTCCTGTATTGTGGGTGCGTTTACAAATATATAAACTCACATATACAAACAGCCAGACCAAGAACAACTACTTGCAGGTCATACAAATATTATTCCGTGCGAGAATCGAACCCGCGACACGCAGCGCAGCAATCAATCGCTTAACCACTGCGCCAACCGTGCCGTCAATGCTCTTATACCTACTATAACATAAAGAAAACAAAACAAGATCTGATTTAGATATTCCATCTTTAAATAAACTTACCGTACGTAAAAATTTGTGAAACAACCAAGCTCAAGTTATCCAAGTATTTCATCAAACTCCAAACATAAAAATACCGTAAAAGCAAGCAACTCTGAAATGTAAAGAACTACCACGATTCAATAATTAAATTTGTAATTTGTGTTTTAAAGTTTGAACGAATCTCAATCGAAATTTACTATTGAAAAGATGTCTACTGATGCGTGGCAAAAATTTAATTTAATTAATTGAAAGGCTTTCCCGTGGAGTACTTACTTTCCGCCAGTGAACGGTAGGACGCAGTTTTTCCAATATAAATGATTTCGGTAACGTTTAATGTGAATTTTTTGTGGCTTTTCAGTTTTATTATAACATGGTTGATAATATTTTGAGAGGTTTTCGTTGACAGCTTTCATTGTTTTTCTAGTGTTTACTGAAAATTAAATGTGTAAGATTCTATAGTAGTATCTAAGTACTGTCAGTAATAGGAATTTGATGGTACAGTTATATAGTGTCCAAGTAACTTAGTACGAGCAACGTACATTTATTTTTTCGAAAATGAGTCATGAATAATAAAATAAATATTATTAATAATAAAATAAGATAAAATTAATATAATAATAATAATACAATCCTACTTAAAATAAGACTTTAAGTAGGATGGCATTCATGATTCAATTTCGAAAAAAAAAATGTGGCTTATGTGTGATCCCCCTTAGGAGGAAAAGTGGAATATATAAAAACCAGTCTAGAATTCACCCCTGATAATCCGACCTCCAACTTGATAACCCAATGCATGCACCTCTGACTTTTCGGATTCATGTACGTATTGTATAATTATCACTTGCTTAGAAAACGGTGAAGGAAAACATCGAGAGGAAACCAGCATGCTTGAGAGATTTTGCTCAACGGCATGTGTAGCTAAGAGCTCGTACACATAGCGATCCGTTTTACAGGTCCGTTATTTGATGGTGTATGTTATTGTATGAGCGAGTTCACACACACAACAGTATTCGGGATTCAGTGATTATGTCGCTCCGGTCCAATTCTGATCCTTTAAAACGGATCCATTAACGAACCTATATGTGTACGAGCCTTAAGTCAGAGGCCCATAGGTGGCATAAAAACTCTGACACCAGTTTAGTCCCTAACCACACGAAAAGAAGAAGAAGCCGTTTTTCCTACAAACTCAAAGCATTTATTTCGAATAAACCAATTACAGACACTTTTGAATTGTCAAGGGGTCGGTCAGTCAGAAAGATGAAGCTAGTTGCTCGCCCTAGCGACGCACCATGTAGACCACACCTTAGATCCCTCCTTAAATCTCGTCCTCATAAAACTAGCTACAGTTCTTATTCCTTCTCTATCCATGCTGTAAGATTGTGGAACTCGCTTCCGCCTAGCATTCGTGATTTAAAAACTGTCTCTATTCAAATATCGAGTAAAAGAGCATTACCTTTCCTCTCAACTGTGAATATTTTATATATTTGTATTTTTTATATATTTTAGCTTTATTTAAGTATATATTATGTTATATTTAATATTTTAGTTTAAGACTTCGCATATCCATTAAGGGTATTTTTTCTCTCTTGTTCTCACGCACTATTGTCTACATTTCTTTTTTATTTCTCCATTCGCGGGTCTGCTGGAAGAAATTTCTTAGGAAATAAGCAGTACCTTTGTACTCAAATAATAAATAAGAAGGAACTTTTATTATTTCTTTATGCCAACATGTCTATCGACTGCAAACACGACCTGTCTATTCCAAGCCACATCGCAGCTCTTATAGTTTTGCAATAAAGCTTCGTACCGAGCGCAAGCGACATGTTTCTGACGTGTGCTCAAGTTACCAGTTCACTTAGAACCCCTCCCCTCTTCCCTTTTCTTTATCCTAGCTTTAAGGCTGACGTAGACATAGGTAATATAAATCGCAGTCATGCTACGAATCGGTTATCTTCAAGTGACTATTACTTGACTTCTATAGGCAAGTCAGACTGCAACATTGAAGACCTGCATCATTGCTGATCATTATATGTATAAGATAATTGTAAAAGATGAGCGTTGAAAATATCATCCAAATTCTGAAAGCCGGATCATGTCATAATTTCAGCCGAAAGACGTCCACTGCTGGACATAAGCCTCCCCCAATTGGGAGGGCCATTATCGGGCGGCGATCGCAGTATGGTGTTAAAAATGCATAGAGAACGCTGCGGCCCATTCTCTAGTAAGTCCAGATCATGTCAATGTACATATTAGTAAATGTACTGCCAAATCATGTTCGATATTTCAGTTAACCGAAATAATAATAGTCAAACAATGTGAGATTCGATATGAGATACATATGATAGATAATGTAACTGTCGTCCATGAACAGCTTACCTCCTAGCGACTTAAAGTTTTATTTATTAATGGTAATGGTAATTAGTAAACAGCACTGTGGACTACGTTATCACTTAAGCTATTTATGATTTTTTATTCGTATTATTACATGCTGTTTGTTGTTCCTATTTAATAGAATAAAATTAAATAATAACAGATTAAAATATAGGCTTTCGTAACCCAGGGATAAGTCGAAAAAAAAACCCTCAAGTGTCCGTCTGGGAAAATGTAAGAATATACTAGTAGGGATACTGAATAAAACACTATTTTTCGCCAAAGTTCCGAAAGCAAATAAAAAAATCTACGAGTACATGTCTGTTTTATAGCTATTAGAACCTCGGCTTATATCTCAATTACTAGGAAAACTTAAGGTGTCAGAGTAAATTGGTCGTGTCGATACGCCCAAGTTCGGAGAGGCATGTTGCACGTACGACGTCTTCATAAACGATAGGGATTGACTGAATGCAAAGTGAAGTTTTGCATGGAAACACTGACACTTTTAATCAATCTGTAGCTGCTTTGACGGAAACTTCACTTTAGTCTACAAGGTTTTTAATGTAATAAAACAGAAAGGAATAAGGTTTTTAGAACTAGTTTGTTAAGACGATTACCCTCTGACAGATGTGTGTTCGTTGAGAAACATGCTAATAAAGGGACGCGCGAATCGTTCATAAACAACGAAGTTAGGTTTATGTTCATAATCCAATACATTTTAGGGTTCCGTATCTCAAAAGAAAAAAAACAGATAGATATACGAGTGATCCTATAAGGATTTCTCCTTATAGGATCACTCGTATATCTGTCTGTCCGTCTGTCACAGCCGATTTGCTTATCTCCTGGACCGATTAAGTTGAAATTTGGTACACATGAATTTCTGTGACCCAAACACGGATTTGTAATGTAAATAAATGAATTTTGAATATGGGGGTCACTGTTGGGAGACAAAATTGAAAACCAAGTTCTGCAAACTGTACCGTATGACATATTAAATAAAAGGACTAATGATAAGGATTTCAGATATTTAAAAAAAAAAAAAACAAATACCGTTAAATTTATTTAGGAAATAGATGATAATTGACCATTACCCCTCCCTCCCGTACCTCTGAAAATACTGAGCCTAAAATTTTGAAAAACAAAATTGTTTTCTCCTTATCTTCTCACAAACGTTCACATTTATTTATTTACTAGCTTCTGCCCGCGGCTTCGCCCGCGTGGATGTCGGTTATATCGCGTAAAAAAGTAGCCTATGTCCTTCTCCGTATAATCCGTATGTATATTTGGCTATATCTCTGCCAAATTTCATGACGATCGGTTCAGCGGTTTAGGGGTGAAAACGTAACATACAGACAGACAGACAGACAGAGTTACTTTCACATTTACAATATTAGTATGGATGGATATTTGCTCTCACGCACGTCACATATTTTACAATAGATAACTAATCCACTACTACTACTGATTACTATAGGGTTTTGTACATGAGCCCTGTCAGGGCACTGCAATCCTCAATGTTGGTTTGCTGTTGAGTATATGATCATTAAAAATAATTAACATAAATTGAGTCATAACATATCAAAACACAAAACAATAAATTTCTGAAAATTATATGTCTAGTTTTCGTTATTATTTCCAATTAACAGTAATAAACAAATAACACAGATACAGTCACATATTTAAGGCGACACTGACCGACTTTTAATGATTTTACACTGAAGATCACGTCTGAACGAGTAGTGTTAATGACATGGAAAAAATATATGTTAAATTAGAGCATCTTTTTAATAACATAATATATGAATATTTTAGATTATGTTTATACTACATAGTGAAATTAATTTGTAAAATTATGTCTAACGCGGATATGAAATTGAGAATCACGCAAAATCTACCAAGCGTATTATTCTGAAACCTTCACTTTTTTAAAGATAATTTAATTATAGAATTTTTAGTATACGTGATTTATTAAAATACATTCTGTTTTATGTATAATAAATTAATAATGCGTCTTATTTGGGACAGCGCTCCTGGATGGGCGAGTCTTATTACTGGCTGGACGTACGACGCGTTGCGTGCGCTCAGTACAGAACATGCAAGCTAACCACTCAAGGTCACTGGCATATATCTGGGCCTTAAGTCAGATAGTATAAGCTCGTAAACAAAAAATATTTTGGTACTTCTGTGTGAAACAGGCCAGGCAGGCCCCTATTTTCTTCTTTCTTTTCAAAGATGGACACAAAAAAAAAATTGTGAGTCTTCGCATTTCTCATTATTTCAAAGGTTGCAACAGCAACTTTCATCGGTTGAGCGCCACCACAGAACATCACGCCCTAGGCATTCCATTAAAATTCGTTTGTTACCGTACAATTGCACCAAACAAGATATTGTGTCAATTTGTATTTGCCAAGTCAAATCGTTGTCTATCCAAAGCCCTAGAAATTTAACGCAGCTGACTTGTTCAACGTTCGTCCCATTATAATGAGTATTGATGTTGTTATTTTTATTTTTACGCCCGAAAATTTAGTTTTTCCTAAATTGATAATTAAGTTATGAGTTGTATTTAGAATGTAAAATTAATGTCATAAAAATAATAAATAATACAATTAGCATCCAGTTTGATTTTGTCTCGACTCTAGATTGTCCTATGGAGCAAGACCAGCATGTTTCCAAGCATTCTTATCTTGGATATAATCCTCTAATTTGTAATATGCTTGTTTACAAAGTGTGCTTTTAATATGAGTTTTAAATTTTCTTTCATTTATTTGTAATATATCAGAAGGTATTTTTTGTAACGTTTAACAAATTACCCCACAAAAGGTGTATGTACTTTGTGTTCCACCAACGCAAAATAATTACAACCAAAAAAACATCTTCATTCCTAAGTACCCCATTTTAAATTGCATCCTACACAGATTACCCTAATGTAATGGGGATACATTTTAACGCTTCCATTTCCCCTATTTTTCGCTAAAAACCCTTATTTTCCCACACTTTCCGATCTCACGCCGCTCTTATGCTTTCATCCAAAAGTGTTCATGCTTTCTTGAAAACCCGTAATATTATTTTGCTTAGAAGCCCCGACTTTTCTTCACAAGGAAGTTGTTAAATTACGAATAATTTATACTTCAAACGGTCTTGGAAAATTGAAAATTATGGAGTTGATAGCATATAATTTGAGGATCCCTAAAAACTTGGCGTGAAAGAGGAGTCAAGTTATCTGTCGAAAAAAATTAAACAATAAGTTACCATTAGGGGAGTTCTTTTAGAATTTTTATCTATTTCTTGCTTTCGTCTTATTTTTCCTTTTTTTTTTCTTTTTATTGCTTCAATAGTTCGGGAAAATTAAAAAGACATTATGTGTCAACGAGATCAAAAAAAAAACCAACTGCGTAAAAAGACGTTCACCACCTCTCGGAAGCTTCGCCTTTTAAATTAGATTATTTACCCACTTATAATCAGGTGATAACGGCCTCTTACTCACTCATTCCAAAAGTACGGAAATGATTTTTTTTTATATATTTTTTTCACACATATCATTCATCAAAATTGGTTCAGGCGTTTAGTAATTACGAGGGAACATAGGGATGGAAATCGACACCGCAGTCTTGGAAAAAGGAGGTATTTATTTATTTATTTATACTTTGGTATGTTTGGTGCACCACAAAAATATACAATTGGCGGCCTTAACGCTTTCTGCTATCTCTTCTAGGCAACCTTGGAATGGACAGTATAATAAGTATACAATATACTCAATTATAAACATAGATAATATACATATCTTAAATAAAATAGCTTATCTTGAATTTGACCCTGAAAAGATTCTGTACCTAAATATTTTTGCATGTTAATTAAACTAAGCGCAGATAGTCTGGGCCTTATTTTAATCACATTCTAACCTTCAAAACCGTACCATGTGTTGCCGGACGTAAAGAATTGCACCACCCCATTTCCACCCGTCGGTGTCGTAAAAGGCGACTAAGGGAATTACTAGAGAATGGGCAGCAGCGTTCTCTATGCATTTTTAACACCATACTGCGATCGCTAACCCGCCTGCCAAGCGTGGCGATTATGGCAAACCCCCTCAATTGGGGAGGCCTATGTTCAGCAGTGAATGTCTTTCGGCTGAAATGATGAAATGAATAATGATGAACCTTCAAAACATCCTTTTTCTTCCCTTATCGATATGTAAATGCCGCTTATTGTACCCTAGTCAAGACAATCAACGTCATACATCATTCGGGTTCATCTGGACGGGAGAGGCTACCAGCTACTCTTATTTACGGGCACGGACGTTATCGGCCCATTGTTTCGCTGTCAATTACCGAACGAACGCCTGACGTAGCCAATATTCTTCACCCAAAAAACTAAATAAAAAGAAAAAAAACTGTTTCTACGCGAATGTTTTTTAAAATATAATCTAAGAGCTGACTCCTATTCCAGTTTTGAGATTTTGACTCTTGCTTGTGATGTATTTATTTTGCTAACATAAGCCTCATTTACATGATGAAAATTTCTTGCTTAAAGCAACAAATTACTTGCATCGTCTAAACATTGCATTGTTTTGTCAAATTGCAGTCTAAACAATGCATTGTTTAAACTGTGCAGTTTTATTGTTGCTACAACTTATGGTATGCCCCAATCAATTAAGAGGCTACCGAGTGCACAGTGGCGCCCTCATCGTTATTTCCGTGATTTCTTTTATTTTAGAATGAAAATGCAGAAACTATGCTCGTCAAGTTGTGCTTCACAAGACCATACGTTATTATTACTGTTTTAAATTGTTATGTTTTATTGTAATCATTAAAACGGAGCTTAGTGGCCACTAATTTCCGTTATAATGATTACAATAAAACATAACAATTTAAAACTTCTGTTTGTAGTAATAATAACGTATATTCTTGTGAAGCGCAACTTGACGAGCTTATTTTCTGCATTTTCATTCTAAAATAAAAGAAATCACCGAAATAACGATGAGGGCGCCACTGTGCGCTCGATGCAGTCTTAAATCGCACTGTGTAAATTAGACTATAGGGAACGTTACCCAGATACAGGTTATTACAATTTGGGATTCCAATTCGTTTAAGAACCAAAGTTTTTTTTTTTGTTTTTTTTTTTCATAACCTTTGTAATTAAGATGAAGATTCCTAAAAGCAAATGATTTATACTGTTTTCCTTTAATTTTTGCATCAACCCTAAAGCATCTTTTAAATAACCTTTTCGTTTCGTTTTGCCGACTGCATCGTCTAAGACGAGACGGTTCTTCAATGGAGCCGTAATTAAAAGAAAACACTCATTTAAATAAGAAAATAGATATTTTAATTCTAGAAAAATATGTTACAAAATTATTATTATCTACCAAAAGTTGGATGTTCTATTAACTAATGAAGAAAATATGAAAATGTATAATTATTGGTTACGTTTATGAAATCGTGAATTTGATGTTGACATTTTGACACTTTTTGTTTCTTGTTCCGTTTTCTTAATAATTACTAATAATGTAGGGTAAGCAAGGATAGCCAAATTTCAGATATACACACACACATACGTCATCAGCAATATATTGCTTTTCAAAGTTCAACGACCCCAGTGTTTGACCTTGCCTCAAGGCGAATGCAGCGTACTTTGTTCTCAAAAAAATCCTAAACCGTAAGAACGTTCTAGACACTCCAAATCAACTCCAATTATTTTATATCTGTTTTTGTCCATACAAATTGTCTAAGTCCTTAGCATCGTTTTTGTACCTATATCTATTAAGGAATTGCCGAGGTAGGCAGAAATACAAGTAGATTGCATTAAACAAATAAAACTTCACAATAACAGTTTGATTGAATTCTTATTCGACTGCTACGGTCACTATTTACAAATTTAAATGCTTCCTTGATATTTGAATAAAATCACAATGAGAGGGTTGTTCCCAACATATCATAAGTTTACTGAAATTGCTTTGAAAGTAGGTATAAGCTGAATGCTTGGCTTTATTAAAGACCTTTAAATTTTTTAAATCATTTTCTATAAAATATGGCTACCCCAAACCTAATTTATCGCACGCAAGTACTTACCTACATACTTCCAAATATTAACAAACTCCGCATAGCGTGATAGAAATATATTTTTCAGTACAAAAATACTTACAAATAATATTACGATGTGAGAATGAATGATGTTTATGAAAAAGTATTTTATTATTATTTAAATAAAATAATTTACTTCTAGTACCGAATGTTAGTGCGAGAATGTATGTGATTATGCATTTCAGAAAAGTGAATTCTATTGTTATAAATATAAAGTTGAAAGTTGAATGAGATTTGTAAGAAATTTCATCGTTGTAAATCATGAAAGTCTGACTTCTTTTATATTCTCGATGGGTTTTCCTATTTGACCAAATTACTTATACCTATGATACTTTCTACAATGATGGCGAGTTTTAGTTGCTCTTCTCTGCTTATATCTAAAGTTTTCTGTAAAAGATTCCATGGGATGGGGCGTGAGCTTGTACATGGATTTCTTCCTCAGGTTTGGGTTTTGGAACGAATGGGTTGTGGTGAGGATCTGCGTTCAACCTGAAATATTTATATTAATTTATTAATCTTCTCATGGACAGACGAATTGCTGAATAGTTGACTAAAAATCGGTCTTTTGGCAATGAATGGACTTATATTCAGCAGCAGTTTTTTTTTTAAATTTTTAATCCGTGTCGATTGATGATAATGACAATGACTTTAAGAGCTTATGCACACAGCGTTTTTTATACGCGCATCGTCTACGTCTCGACGGTGCGTTGTCTGCCTTGATTATAAACGGTTCCATAGATGCACAATTGATTAACTATTTTAACTTTAGGTCTTGCCAACGTAGTAAGCGTCACCATCGTATTTTTGAATTGTCTACATCCACCTTAAATTCTACATTTAATAGCCCCTTAACACGTATGGCCAGGCAATATAATGGAAGGTCCAACTTGACAGATTACCCTATTGATATTCTCTCCATGAGTTTCGCTTTTTTTTTTATCTAGGGCATCTCAGATTGTAACCACTAAGGTTCCAACTCTTTAACCGGACTTTCCTGTGGCTACCTTAAGCTCCTAACGAAACTTAATGCCTCCAGCCATGGCGTAAAAACTATAAACTAAACGACTGCTGCTCGCTAAGGGCACCCCCTGTGGGGTACGAACCTCGGCTTAGGGCAGCTGAGTCGGAGGGAGGGTGGCAAGGGACCGACGGTGGCTGGATAAAATCAGTGTTTTGATTATTATCGTGGGGAGTTTGGATTACATGCTGCTCAGCTAAAACGCGTGCTGGCGCTTCACTTACAGTCAAGGGTCGGGTAAGTTTCGCTTCATACAGACGCTCCTTATATAAATAGTGCGACGAGCGCACTTCTTTGTAGCTCAAATTGGTTTGTTTTGTAGTGTTCTAGATTTAGGTCTAATATACACACTTTTTATTGTTCTTTTTTGTCTCTAATATTCATATACTAATGGCATGCATACCTGTTATTTGCATGGTTACTAAAACGAAAATTTAAGATGTTATTTTTATTTGAATTGTAAGTGACTGTACTGTCGGTGTGCTTATTCTAAATAAATAAATAAATAATGTAACGCTTGTTGGGTTTGCAGCGCGTATATGCGCGTTGACTGCGCATTTAAAAAACGCCGTGTGCATAAGGCCTAAGTATATCACTCTCCAAAACTTCTAATATTAACGGAAGCTATATTAAATACAAATCATCCACACACACACAATTATAAAAATGATCTGTCCTAAAATAACTGAATAACCTTATTGTATAAATTTGGCCCGAAATCCAATATAACTCCAAATACGTCAACAAACTGCAGCCGTATCCCGACCAGGCCTCTCTAAATAGCCAAGTCACGCCACCAAGGCAAGCCAAGTCTGACCATCCATCGACATGGAATAAACCAAATAATTGAAAAATATCAAGAGTTCAACATTACGATGTATCTTGCCTTGATCGACTACTTGAAAGCTTTTGATAGTCTGACCCACGATGCTATATTCGAAATTAAATGAAATGAAATTTATTTGCAAGAATTATAGTACATTAAAGATGGTCAGGTTTTTTAAAGTTTCTAAAACAATTCGCTAAAACTAGCATGCAAAATTATTGATTAGGTACATGAATTAAATAAATGAAGCTAATAAAATATAATTGTTACATAAATCATAGTTATTAAATTTAAATGTCAAATTGTTATAGTAACATGTCTATCTTTAAAGTCTAAGTACTCCTTTACAGAATAGAATGTTTTTTCTATAAGCCACTTGAATAACGCTGTTTTAAATTGATTGATTGGAAGTTCCCTATACGATTTTGGTAGTTTATTAAATATCCTCTCGCTCTGAACAACCAAGAAATTGATCCCACCTACGGCAACCTACTTCGTAACGTATATCTACGCAGCACTGCTTCAATTAGATTACAAATAGCCGGACCATCATTCTATATTGAAAAAGTTGTCAAACAAGGAGATCCGCTTTCACCCAAACTTTTTAACAGTGCTCTCGAAGACAAATATTGACAAAACGTTCAAAAGTAACTTGGGTTTGCCAACATGCGATGGAGCGCAGTATTCTAGGCGTCAAATTGACAGACCGTATTCGCAACATCACACTGCGCTACAAAACACAGATTACTGACGTTGCTCAACAAGCCGCTAAACTGAGGTGGGATTGAGCTGGCCACGTCTGCCGTATGCCCAATGAGCTGTGGGCCAAAATTACCATTATGTGGAGCCCTGACACAGCCAGAAGGCGTCGCGGTAGACCCCGTAGAAGATAGCGGGACGAGCTGGACAAAACAAACAACCAGTGGTCCACATTAGCCCTGGATCGAAAGAGCTGGAAGTCATGGGGAGAGGCCCTTGCCCAGTAGTGGGATGATGCAGGCTAACAGTAACAGTAACATCATCACCACAGGTTCCTGTCCAAATCTTATTTTTTTTTTTTTTTTTTTTTTTTTCTGCATATCCTTTCTCTCAACAACCATCTGGTACTCATATCATGATATCGTGTGGATGTGAATCAAAAGGAAAACTATACAAACTTGTAAAGCGTGATGGCCTTAGCACAGTCCACGTTGTACCACCAATCACATGCGAACTTGGCTTGGTCGAAGAGCGTGCCGTTGGTGCAGAGGAACGAAGCTCCTTGTTCACCCTCACGACCGTCGTGGCATACGTGGTAGGCCTGGAAAGGTAAAAAATATATGTGATTAGATTAATTTGCCTACCAGCCAATCTCTCATCGGCGTACACACATCAAAAAAAGTTTGTGATCACTAGCATAAGCCGATACAATTTTTTTAATTGAACTTTATCAAGAGAAATTTTCTGTTTGAATTAAAAAAATAAAACTATTTTTTTATAAAAAAATATTGAATAATTAATCATAATGTAACAGAAATTTGATAGAAAGAAAAAGACTGTTTAACCAAACTTTAACAACAATTTATTAATAAAATGTTTATATTCAATATAATATAACTCCTCCCCTGACTCGAACACATGCAGTGATCCTCCTGGGCATGCTGAGAATAATGTCATCCGGCATTTCTTGGGGTAACCTGTCCCATTCTTGAATAGCGGCTTCCCTGAGCTCTGGCACTGTCTGGAGACGTGGCTGACGGTTCCAAACAGCTCGCTTAAGAGCATCCCACGCGTGCTCTATTGAGTGTAAGTCAGGCAAGCTGAATCATAATATAATATACTGTACTTAGCAAAAAAGATTTCGATTTTTCAAAGTGATCGCAAACTTTTTTTGATGTGTGTAGGTGTACATTCTCATATCCTAGTTGTCAGTGCCAATTTAGTACTACATAACTATACATCGAGTGTAAATTCACAGTCTATTCGTGCCGATATATAAACCACTAGCAAATCCAAAGAGGGGTAAATTATCACTAGTGCGAGTTTTTCACCGAGCGAATTTACACCTACGCCGTCTCATCTGATGGAAAGGTCGATAACGGTTTCGTCTTATACAAAAGTTCATTTTGAATATGTTTTTTTATGTTATTAATGTCTCACAAAAAAGAATAAACCTCTTGCAGAAAGTTTTATAATTGGTACGGAGACCATTACTATTGTACCATGTAAAGGCTCCTACAGACAGGCGCGATACGCGACGCGACACAAAAGCAAAGCATGTCGCGGAACGAGCGGTACCTTTGAATCGCGTCGCATGTCGCGCCTGTTTGTAGGAGCCTTAGCGTCAGCTAGAAGCTACGCAGAAATGGTCTAAAGATAGCTTCATCCTATGATTCCTGTTTCTAACAAATTACTTACTGGGGCTGTTTCATTCACATGTGTAAATGTAACCGTTTGAGACACAATAAACATTTTTTTTTTTTTAACAAGCAACTCTTTACAGATAAATAAATACATAATAATAATCCATACTAATATTATGAATGTGAAAGTAACTCTGTCTGTCTGTTACGTTTTCACGCCTAAAGTGCTGAACCGATCGTCATAAAATTTGGCAGAGATATAGCCTGGGATATGGAGAAGGATATAGACTACTTTTTATGCGATAACCGACATCCACGTGGGCGGAGCCGCGGGCAAAAGTTAGTATTAAATAAAAATTTAAAAAGCTGCCTTGAGGAAAGCTTCATAATTTTTATTAAGTATACACACATAAAACAAAATTGTACTTAAGCAACTCTGCGAAACCGGCCAAGATTCTGAAGCAATTATTTAGGAAAACATTGTAGAAGCGGACGGCAATTTTTCACGGAAGGCTTAGCTTGGAAAGTTATATTAATTGTTTTTATTGTTGTATGACTTTTTTTTTTTTTTTTTTCAGGGGAATTATAACTTGATTCTAATAATAACATGGAATTACCGTCCCTTGAAACCTTTGAGGTTATTCGGGGCTACTACGACAATATCTCGAAACTTATTCAATTTGGAGAAATTGGGCGACCATTACGATTAGATTGGGCTGAAGTAACCATATAATTAGAAGTTTCGAACTTTTTCATCGAGTAAAAATAAGGGTTTTCTTTGGTAAATCTATAATTTATGTAAATATAGGTAAAACAAGCATTCCAATTCTAACGTTACACGTATAAAAGACTGATTTTGATTTATTCCCAATATAAAATATTAAGACTGCGCCGAGCGCGCAGTGGCGCCCTCATCGTTTGTTCGGTGATATCTTTTATTTTAGAACGAAAATGCAGAAAATAAGCACGTTAAGTCGTGCTTCACAAGACTATACGCTATTATTACTACAAACAGTAGTTTTAAATTGTTTTGTTTTATTGTAATCATTAAAACGGAGGTTAGTGGCCACTATTTTCCGTTTTAATGATACAATAACACATAACAATTTAAAACTACTGTTTGTAATAATAATAGCGTATAGTCTTGTGAAGCACAACTTAACGTGCCTATTTTCTGAATTTTTATTCTAAAATAAAAGATATCACCGAATAAACGATGAGGGCGCCACTGTGCGCTCGGTAGCCTCTTAACACTGCATTATTTAAAATAATATTTTTTTGACGTGACAACGTCTAATAAATCGATGAACGCCGGCAGCATGCACGAAAAAGAATGACTCATTGTCCCGTTACGCTCATTACTTTCATAAAAGTATGCAATTATTTCATTAATGTTTTGTTATGACGTTGTCACGTTAAACTATCGTCCGTAAACCAACTTTACAGACAACCAATTTTTTTTTAATATAGCGCAGTATTTTTATTTTATTAAATAGAAACAACAAATAGCTACATTATGTAGAACATAAACAGAAAAACATTAATAACTTATAATAAGTAATAATGTAGCCCACAGCACTGTTCACAGATTACCACTAATGAATAAAAACTTAAAAGTCACTAGGAGGTGAACTGTTCATGCATGACAGTTACACTAATATTATAAAAACAATATAAAAAAGTATTTTAAAAAACAAAAACATACATGAGTTTAAGTTTCTCATACAAAAAGCAACGAAACCAAAGAGCATGTAAATATGTCTATATGTTCAAATGCTTCATTGTAGGTGGCTGCCATTCGCCGAACTGGAGAACGTAGACCAGTGTTAGATCGGCAGGTACCTACTGCAAAGAGTTTGCCTGCATGCACCTGCCGTCAAGGACAGTTCTACTATGTTATCCCCACATAGTACAATACATTATTTAAATCCATACAGTACACCAATAATGTTTTAACCGGGATGATGGGTTTCAACTGTCGAGAGCCTGGAATCCAGTGATTCAGCTGTGTAAAAACCGATGAAGTGCCGAAAAAAGTTCGCGAGCAGACAGTGAGTTTCGTGTGTCGGGAACAGAATCGAGTTGCGAGTGACAGTGGTAGCGGTACTGAGTGCAAAAAACGAACAAGAAAGAGGGTAGACCGTTTTGTCTGCTCATAAACACCCAACCGCAATGACTTTAGTTTATCCGTGATCATGGTGCTTGCAACAGCGCCGAAATATCGGGAACTCACAAGAAATAATAAACATGGTAAATATCCCGTTCGTGTTAATAATAATGTTTTCAACTCCGGATGCAACATGTACGAACCTCATATTCCCAATGCTCAACGCAATACACATAGAGATTCTCAATCAATGAAGATCGAAATAATGTAGTACAAGTTAGAACGATATGGAATGTTAGTGGAACTCCAGTGAAGGATACTGAGTTGCGCACACAGATTGCAGAACCGAGCGCTACTGTATCTTGCATCATAAATCGGACGACAGCACATGGTCTCAATGAGAAAAGTTGAGAATGTTGAGATCGAATAAAGTGAACATACATTCTTGATCGAATATCTGGTTGGAGTGTATTGCTTAATACTGTCTTAGTTTTATGTTGACCCTGTAGCTGTTTTGTTTATCGGAATAGCTTGCAAAATATGAATATAAAAGTCATGCTTTGGAATTGCACCTCGTATGCGGATGAGTAAAGTATTGATACATTTTACAACACATAAAGATATTTTGTAAGCATACACAAACTATACATATACATACATATAAATAAATATAATTGAAGTGTTTGTTTTTAATGTCAAAATAACGGTGTCCCCATATTTCGCAGACAGAAATTTCAAGAATTTCGTTTCCCAGAAAATGTTTCATATAATATTTGGTCCTTGTATTTTTAGTTCGAATATTATTGTTTAAAAGACTACTTACTTGAATGAAAAATATTTCACAGAAACACAATTCAATGAAATTTTAAACATATTTTTTTGTTTAACAAACTTATCAAACAGTAGAATTATTTTTAACAGTAGAATATTTTATTTATTATTCTATGATATGACTATTCTAACATTAAACTTTATGTGAAACAAAAATCAATGATTTAAAAATCTTCAAAGTAAGTAGGTATTCTGCGTATTGATTATTCTATGAAACGAAAATATGAGAAATAAATTATGTGAAACGAAATTCTATAAAACTATTAGCTATGAAACAACGTACAACCCAAAACAACAGATTGTTACTAATGAAAGTACATAAATTTTATAACAAAAAAAAAATTGTCTGTTGTCTGTCTGTTTGTTCCGGCTATTCTCCGAAACCACTGAACCAATTTAGACGAAACTTTCGCTTTGCGGGGACTTGTTGATATTACCTACATGCACCCAGAATTAGAGTAACCTACTTATACTCTATAGACAACTTTTTCCTCAGAATTATTTTAAATAGACTTCGTATAAATCTCGATGACTGTTGAAATTCTAATAAGAATGGCCCACTGGAACAATACGTTGACATTAAACACACAAATTGTATGATGTAAGGACCTTTAAGTAAAGGTAGCTACCAACGAGCTTCGAATCAAGATGGATGTGATATCATTGTTAGCTATGACAGTGATAATTTCGCAACACTTCAGAGGGATAAATCCCATATTTTTAAAGAATTTCGCATTTTTTGTCAGATTGTGACTGAAATTATTCAGTACCCTTATAGTTTCGCCATGTCCGTATGTCTGTCCGTGGCTTAGCTCAAAGACTCTTAGTACTAGAACGCTGTAATTTGACATGAGTATTAATTATGCCAACAAAGTGGTAACATAAAATCTTGTTTTTTTTAGGGTATATCTGGATATTTCTGTTTCTAAAAAATGTCCAGATATTATTCTTCGGGTCGAGTCTAAGCGGGTCGAGTGGGCGCGGATCCGTTTCTACGATCTGAGACAGAGCTATAACAAAAGATCTTAGAGTAAATAACTTCACCCTTATGTTCATGTCGTTGTACCCTTTCGTGACCCGTTTTTGTTATTCAATAGTATCCCTATTAATTAGTGAGTATGTTTGAGTAGCATGTTCAAATATTTTCTTTGAAATATTTAACATCGGTTTGTTTTCCACTGAAAACATTTAATCAGTCGGTAAACACATATTTTATTCATAGAAGGCTTACTTAGGTTTAAGGAGACTTCTCATAATTATTTCAAGTATACCTAACGAAAAAAACAATACATTAGACAATTAAATTTATACAACCTGTTTAATTTTGTCTAGACTACATTGACTCTACATATCTAGCCACATGTTGAATGAAAACGACTGTAAACTGTTTCGAGTGGAAATCGATTTTGGAAGGCCTACTTCTAGCAGTGGACTTAAAAGGGCTAATTATAACTCAACTCAACTCAACTCAATTTATACCTAACTCAACATATTTATTTAATTATAACAATCATTATACCGTGTCTCCGACACACTACATAAAACATTGTTAGGCAACGGTATTTTGTTTGCATAGTTCTTATTATTAATTCACTTTAATTTTATAGATGAATATTTACAAAAAATTTAATGATAAAATGTTTTGCACCACTGTCCTGTGATTTTGACAATGACATTTCTTGACATTACTTTGTTTATATAAATTAACTGAATTAGAGACTCGGGGTATAGTTTAATAACAAAGACTATTCTAACATTGAACAAAACAACGAGTACTCACACCAAATTAACATCAATATCCAAACATAGTATTTCCAAGCTATATCGCACGTAATCCCAAAACTATTGAGCAACACAGTCAATCTAAACGTCTAATAAGCTTCTGAATCGATTCAAGATATTCAAGCGATGCAGCGATGGAAGCGACACAGGTGATAGCTTTGTGCTGTCAAGTACTAGATTGACACTCGTTTAGTTAAAGCTTTGGTTCATATCATAATATGTTTTAAGGATAATATGAATAGAGATGCAGATGTTACTTTAATATGATTACATTAAGATAGATATTGGCTGTTCTATTCTTCTTCTTCTTTTCGTGTGGTTATTGTGGATAGTGTCAGAATGGTCTATCATTGATTTCATAATAGTTGATTTTGACAAGTTTGGTATTCTACTAATATAATGGCGTCATTATGACTTTCCAATGGTCAGCCACTGACACTCCATTGAAAGAATTGGCAATCTCGTACATAATGACAAATGAAACTTCCTACTAAATTTCCAACTTCCTACTACTTCAGATTGCTTATAACACTAATAAATACTCGTAATATGTAAAAATATATATAAATTAAATCTGGCATGAATAAATGTTCAAAATGCCATTGTAATACAATTCTATTACGAGACCATTGACCGACCAATGATCGACCATTATGAATTTAGCAGTATACGAACTTTTAGCAAAATGACAATGGGATCGTGTTGGAGTGTCGAATTTATAAAAATAGCAGATTTGGGCCCCTGGTGTCAGAGTTTTTATGCCGCTCATGGGCCTCAGACGTGGCTTCAAATGCCGTCGAGAAATATCTCTCAGGCATTCCGGTTCCCTCACGATGTTTTCCTTCACCGTATTTTTAGCAAGTGATAATTAAACAACACGCACATGAATCCGAAAAGTCAGACGTGCGTGCCTTGGGTTCGAACTCACGACCTATAATTTGGCAGTCCGACAGTCACACCACTGTCAAATTGGCTATCCTATTGTGAGATTTTAAATCCCTTTTGTTTATGTTGGAAATTTATTTATTTATTTAATTAAATGCCTTAAAACTATCATTACAGGTCTTAACCTAATGCGATAGTCAAACACAAAATTAAAATTAAAGCACGAAATACATCTGAAGATCATAATGATCATTGCTTGTAACATAGTGTAAACAATAGTACTTTTTGCCAGAGGGGTTTTGGCCAGCAAGTTGGTCCTGGCTGATGGTACGGCCAGCAGCGGCGGGTTGTTAGTTACAATTTCAAGTTACTTAAGGGCGGGTTATTTCACGTCCACTTGACG
The DNA here is from genome assembly GCA_947523025.1 of Dryobota labecula. Taxonomy (NCBI): domain Eukaryota; kingdom Metazoa; phylum Arthropoda; class Insecta; order Lepidoptera; family Noctuidae; genus Dryobota; species Dryobota labecula. Next base: position 24,108,539 of record OX383287.1, on the reverse strand, counting down.
CACACGTATACTTCATAAATGGCGCTAACTATCGTCAAACCAAAAAAAAGCGTTGTTTCACAAAATTATGCCCTTAACGTTCGTTAAAAAATAACTATTACAGTAACCCATTGACTAACGTCATTTTATTCTTTTACGCTTTTTGTTTTTTATGCAGTGAAACAACGCTTTGTATTTAACGAACGTTAAGTGATCGTTATTATTTGACGTACGTATGTTACGTTAACCAACCGTTTGAAACAACCGGCCCTTAGTTGTGATAGTTTTCCATTTAATTTGATTATTTGATATAGGTACTACTGCCGTAATTTTTTTTCACATATCAAAGAAGGTACTCTAACCATTTTTTTTGATGTGACAACGTCTAATATATCGATGAACGCCGGCTGCATGCACGAAGAAGGATGACTCGTTTTCCCGTTACGCCCATTGTCCCGTTACGCTCATTGTACGGATGAACGCCGGCTGCATGCACGAAAACGTATGACTCATTGTCCCGTTACGCTCATTGCCCCGTTACGCTCATTGTACGCTTGCGCCGCATCAATGTTTTGTTATGACGTTGTCACATTAAACTATCGTCCATAAACCAACTTTGCAGACAACCAATTATTATTATTTTTTTCATGATTTTATTTTACCACTTTGTCGGCGTGATATGTCAAATTACAGCTTTCTAGTACTAAGAGTCTTTGAGATAAGCCACGGACAGACAGACGGACATGGCGAAACTATAAGGGTTTGGAAAGTTTGGAAAGTTAATATTGACACATAACAAACGAGTTTTTAGTGTTTCTAGAATCGCTGCAATAGATTATTTCACTGCTAAGTTTGCTCTCTTTTTGGCGTTAGGTAACCGTATACCAAGAAAAAAAAATTGATGAAGAGATACATTTACGGTGAAACTAGTCAACCAGTCCATTTAAATCTAAAATAAATAAATATACTTTAATGAACTACAGCTATTTTCCAGAAATTCCTATGAGGATTTGCAGCATGCAGGCTAAAATCACACACATTCGCACAATGTGTAACTTAATGCAAATTATGAAAGTAATTTGTTCAGAAGCATTTACTGAATCGATTTTTGTCATTTTTAATAAAGATAAGTTTTTATCCCAAAAAAAACTACGTTAATTACAATCCACTTCACTATAAAGTCTACCCGTGTGCGTCTGTGTGCGTGCGTAGATTTGTAATATGATCACAATTTTCTCCCACCATCAGTATATTTTATTTTTTTTAATAAATAAACAATGTTTTTAGAATAGAATAGAATAGAATATTTTATTTGTAAAACATAGGTGATTACATACAAAGATCTTAAAAATTAGGTAGTGCGCTATGTTTTGTCAATATATTGACATACAAATGAATAATATTACAAAAAAAAAATTTAACACAACAGTAGAAATTCTGTGTATGTATTATGATTAAAACATAATATTCTAAGTGGGGTGGTTTGTGGTGTGCGTTAATTCCAGGACACATTGTATATTATGTAAGCCTAAATAAACCCCAGGTCTCCAGTGTACAATATTCCTAATAACTCAGGACATACCATAAATCAGTCGAACTATTATCCGTAGGATTCCGAGCTTCAATCTCTACGTTATCCCATCTATCATTAGACTTAGTGTCATCTAAACGGGGGTTAACGCCATATATTCAAGCGCCTCTTCAATAGGAAATTCTATCAGAAACTGTTACAGCATGACTTTGTCACGAATAGAGCGTATTAAGGAGCCTTATAAAGCTTATTTATTCCCAGACCAGAATATTCAAAATCTATGCAGTCATACTATAGATGACTTATACATTAGGGCTTTCATCTCGGGAATCTCGGTCTCGAAAATTTCGAGTCTCGACGATTTTTTTAATGATATTTTCGATCTCGGAGAGGGACTTGTGGCTAAGTAATAACAGCCGCATGGATCGATCGATCAGGTTAGGCTACGCTTGCCGCGGTTGGGCTTTGGATGGGTGACCATCTTAACATACCATACACCCCTCCGTTTCTCGGAAAGTATGTTAAGCCGTTGGTCCCGGCTGTCATTCGTGGATCTTTGACAGTCGTTATAGGTCGTCAAAAGCGCGAACGTCTGAAAACCAGTCTTACCAAGGGGTATCGTATTACCCAGTTGTGGAGGTCAGATAGGCAGTCGCTTCATGTAAAATACTGGTATTTAGCAGCAAAGTCTAGGCAGATGATGATTTTCGGTCTCGGGAATAATAAAACTTTTGAGACTTGTCCAATGGTTTAGGGATGGTTTAGAAAGCTTTCTTTGCTTCTACAAAGCAAAGAAAGCTTTCTCTAACGCGGGTGTCTATTTTAATAAAGTCAGGTCGTCTCTGTCTGAAACTAAACGCCCTTTGTTTCTTCCGTACCCACTATAAAAATGAAAAATTCTCGATTATGTAAAATTAATGTTGATTTTATAATTAGAGTTTGTTACTGTATTTTTAATAAAGTACTTGTTAGAAATAACTTGATTTGCCTGCTTGAATGCCTAGCCTATAAGTATGAAACCTACTTTCGAAATAGTCTCGATAGTCTAGATTTCACCGAAAATGTCAAAAAAAAAAAAAAAATATTCGCCGAAAACCGCAACGAGTCTCGATTTTTTTTCCCGATACTCAAAAATGCAACGAGACGAAAAGCTAGGGCCTACACACAAGAAGGAATAGTTCTTTTATAAGAAGAAGGTGTAAGAAGACACTTGAGGAAACCGAGAGTTACATGCTCTTCCTTTCATTGCGATAATTTTACAGAAGAAGACTGAAGATAAGAAGACCGAAAGCAGAGATGTATTGTGACTTAACTTCAAACTGCAAAATGATCTATAGATTGATCCTTTGACACATGGGAGCTTTTAAATTTTATAGAGTGTCAGGCAGTCAACTGAACTCAATATTCCCAGCATGGAACGACAAATAAATCTCTAATGCGCTTTGTGATCGCCACTCACAGGCACGGAACTGCAACATCACTTTAATGAATTTACTGAAGAAATATGGGGTCGCAAATGTGAAGCGCATTTTAATTCTCTGCTCCGTAAGCATTTTACCATAAAAGTATGAAAAGAACTGAATTAAAAACTCTTTTTTACCGTGACAAAGAGAAAATGAAAATGGTAAATTACTATATTTATTCTCTTTGTGTCCGTGTCGAAATAATGCGATTATTGCTTGGCAATCATAATCAAACTATCATCAATTGTTCCGATACATTGCCTGCAGGCGCCAATTAAGGTTTATTGACTGATGTTCCGAGAGTATTATTTATCAATGTTATGATTTTAGTTTGCGTTAATTTCAGCCCCAGTTAATAGTTTGTAATGATGCTTATTGTATTTTAACAAACCAACAATAACCGTTGAACAAAGTTATTGTCTTATTCAAAGTTCGTCGGAAACTTTGTTTTTCCTCCCTGGAGATTAACGGATACAACAACTTGGTATATTTTTGAAAACTGGGCGTTTTGAAGTAATTCCTGGAACACGTCGCGCGTCTTTTATAGACTAAGAACACTAATTCGAAGGAAAAAATCGAATTTTTAGCTAGTTTTTCATGTTCGTTCGTTAAAAAGTACGTAAATACTTATTAAAAAATAATGAAACAATGGCTATTAATACTTTATTGAGCAAAGCTATATTTTTCGATTTTGGACTCTTTGTAGGAAGCCCTTGTCCCGATACACTCAGAGAAACAGGATACATCGCTTCTACACATTGAAAAAATCAACAACCGCTCTGATGTAGAGGCTTATTCATCTAGTGCTACGAGTACATACATAAAAAGTCCATAGATCTCGAGAAATACCTCTGTGACAGACGGACAGTAAAGTTATTTTATAAAAGTCCCGTAGTTTCTTTTTAGGTTTGATTCTTAAAAATACAACGTTAAATAGTTACCTGGCACCCAGTCTCCACATTGGCGTACATGCCCGGTCTGACTGGCACATGATGGCACGAAAAGCCAGTGTCTGGCACACTGTGGTATATCGGGAAGTCAACTCCTGGCGTGCCGGGAACATTGCGCAGGTCCTGGGGCTTCTCATGCTCACGGAGTGGCTTGGGGCGAACAACGGCTTGTTCGTAGTGGGTTTCATATGGGTCGTATTGCTGAAACAAAAGAATTTTGTAAGTTAATAAGTATTTTAGAAGAACTTGAGGAGGCCTTTGCCTAGCTGTATTATTAACTACTAAATTATACTAAAAAGATGTGATAACTTGTATGAATAACATACATACATAAACTCACGCCTTTTTCCCATGAGGGAAGGCAGAAACTATAGAACGCTACGCTCCTTACATACTCCTTTTGCTTCGTTTACGTTCATACATCTGGTCATACACGCACGCCGGTTGCGAGTGCTACGCACGCCGGTAGCGAGTGCTACGCACGCCGGTAGCGAGTGCTACGCACGCCGGTAGCGAGTGCTACGCACACCGGTAGCGAGTGCTACGCACGCCGGTAGCGAGTGCTACGCACGCCGGTAGCGAGTGCTATGCACGCCGGTAGTCAGTGATACGCACGCCGGTAGCGAGTGCTGCGCACCTGACTTTTCTGAAGAACATCAATTAGGTCACTATATGTCCTAGGGCGTCCCCAGGGCGTCCGCTCCCGGCGTTTCCACTCACATCTGCCTTGTAGATTACCTTTTGTTAGTCGCATTCATTCATTCTATATATCTACTCCTATAGTCAGTTTCTTTTATTGTTGACATAAAATACACAGTTCACGACTCCGTCGTCTGACTGCACTATTACACTGTTAATCACTTTAACGGCTTGGACTTTAATAGAGTACCCAGTGGCACATTACTTGGACGGAGTGTAAAATGTAACATTTTTAAAACGTAAGTAACGAATGAAAAGAAAGTTTCTACTGTTACAAATATAAATAAAATAGTTCATTGTGACACGAAGAAGTAGCAAGAATCCTACACCTATCTAAGCACGACTTGTTCTGGTACTAATATCAGGTGCTAAAAATGCCTACAGGCTGTGCCTGGTTTGGGACCAACACTATCCCCATGAAGAAGAAGAAGAATAGATAGATTAAGATTACACTTAATCTATCTATTCTTCTTCTTCTTCGTCGTTTCCTCAATGCTGAGGATCGCGATCACATACATAAACGTAGCGTACGTTACTCCATATAACATTAGCTAGCTATCTACCAGTGAAAATCCTGTCAAAATCGGTCCAGTTTTCTAGCAGATTAGGCGAAACAGACAGACAGACAGACAAACCAACAGAAAGACCAAGAGAAAGAAAGAGAAGGAGAAGGTTGTTATAAGTACCGTATACAGGGTGAAATTGAATTCATGGGCATCCTCTTAAGGGGTAATTGTACTCATCATTACGAACAACTTTCACTATGAGATCAGCCCTGAAATCTCGAAAAAATATCAGCTGTTCCCTACATTTTGACGAGCTATGCGAACATAAATGTAAGGAACAGTTGATTCAATTTTCGCGATTTCAGGTTTGGTCCCATAGTGAAAGTTGTTCATAATGATGAGTTTAGTGACCCCTTAAAAGGATGCCCATGAATTCAATTTCACCCTGTATAATATACTTTCATATGAACTTAGTAAAAAGCTGTTATTTTGACATCACAAACAGACACTTCAATTATATTTATTTGTATATGTATATAGATAGATAAATGGAACCTCGAAGGCAGAAAAATTATGACGACAAACATAAAAAAATTGTAGCTTTTCTGTATTTTTCCCGGGTCCAATAAAATACAACCTAGTCGACATCAGTGCTAATTATAATAATTGAAAATTTCAAGTCCAGCAATTTACTTTAGGAAATCGTATAAAATTATTTTATAATACTTTAAATACAGGAAAAGTTTGTAATCAGTGCGCAAATTTTGACAAATTAATCTTAAACGTGTATTATTATACACCTATTTCTTATTTTGATACGTTTTAGTACAAAAAAATGAAGTTATCGTTAACGAAAGATGTTTATTTTGGAACAGTAGAGCAATTCTGTAAAAATCTCACGGTGAAAACTTAGGTGAAGTGAGCTTGAAGTGCCGTGTAATTCCACCTGATGCTTGGGATTGACACTATTGACAGCTCACTCCACGCTCACTTCACCTTAGTTTTCATTGTGAGATGGTTACAGAATAGCACTGTTGGTTTAATGGATACTCGTCGCGCAACGCTGGTGACGCGGTCAGTGAAGCGAAACGCAGTAGGTACCTATCAGCTGTGCGCTCGCCCATTGATATTATTATGAATAGGTTGTATCCATATTTTGCTGATTACAAGTAGGGCCAAAAAAAAAAGTATTGAACAAATAATGGAAAATATGTGTTCTATTACTGATACTGAACCTCTTAAAAACTTATCCTGTATATAATGAAATTAAACAAGTTTCAGACATATTTATATCCCCGTACAGATGTCAAGAGTTTAATAGGAATGAAATTATAGTTCACTCAGCAAGTAACAGGCGACACTTTATGTGTTGAGTAAATAACTTTAATTATGTGTGCTATACTTAGATTAGAAGCACCGACCGACACTGACACTTTCATTTGAGGTAATAGAATTTAATTTTTATTATTTCGTTACTGTATACATACACTAATAAGCTCTCGGAACTCATAAACAACAACTTTTGTTCTATGACTTTTTATAATTCATCAGATTTTTAATTCATCAGACTTTCAAACAAAAACAAAAAAATAAAAATTCAACGATCTAAATGTATAGAACAAAGAAATTTTGAAGCTTGGTTTTTAGGGTTCCGTAGTCAACAAGGAACCCTTATAGTTTCGCCATGTCCGTCCGTCTGTCCGTGCCCAGCTTAGCTCAGAGACTCTTAATACTAGAAAGCTATAATTTGGTATGGATATATATATTAATCACGCTGACAAAGTAGTGAAATAAAATCATGAAAAAAATAGTTACTTAGGGTACCTCCTGTAAATGTAAAGTGGGGATGTTTTTTTTTTTTTTTTTCGCCTACCCTATGTTGTGGGGTATTATTGGATGGCTCTTTCAAAAATATTGCTGATTTGTGAAAACAATTTTTCGATTAAGGTATCCGTTTATGAAATATTAGGCTTTAAAATGCAAATTTTTGTTAGAGTTAAATGCCCCCCCCCCCCTCCCTGCCAGCTAAACGGTTGATTTTGCATAGGTGAAAAAATTCACGATAGTAGTATACCTATATAACGAAGTTCAAAGGAAAACTATCACAGCTAAGTAGGCTTTTCAAGTTTACGAGTAATAGTCGACCAACTTAAATTTGCAGTTGAAAAACATGTTCCCCTATACAATCTGTATAGGAGAGCATGTTTCTCAACTACAATGTTGTTTGTTTTCGGGATAAATTCATCCCAACTACGGAACCCTTCATTGTGCGTGGTCCAACACGCACTTGGCCGGTTGTGGTAAATGTTATGTTGTGTAAAAAGTCATAGAATAAAATTTGTTGTTTATGCAAGGTTGTTAGTATTTTGCCAAAAACCTTATATATTTGTTGTTAAGACCTTATTATTAGTAAGTACCCATCTAACTTGATAAGGTTTAGAAAGTCAAGGTTTTTATAATAAGACTGAATTGATACAGTCGAGATTATTCGTTAATAATCACGACTGTATCCATTGAATGCTCTACTATTACTTTCTACTACTCAACGAGATTAATTACCGAGAACAAATCGTAAGTCACATTACATAAGGCAATAAGTCAAGAGCTATATCAATGGCCGACCCTGACACCGTTACAGTTTTTTACGCGCACCTTTCGACACACACGTAGGCAACTATATCGTTATTCTTACATAAGGAGTTCGGGTTAACTGCTATAGTTATGAAGTTTTGAATTGTTAAGGAAGTAGTGTTATTGAGGCCGCCAGCGAAAGTTTGGTAAATAGCTTTTAGTTGTAGTATTTGCTTGTGCTAAGTTTAAAACCGTGTGTTGTCGGACTTAAAGAATAGCACCACCCCATTTCCTACCATGGGTGTCGTAAAAGGCGACTAAGAACTTACTAGAGAATGGGCATCAGCGTTCTCTATGCGTTTTTAACACAATACTGCGATCGCCAACCCACATGCCAAGCATGGCGATTATGACAAATCTCCCCCCCCCCCTTTCGGGGTAGGCCTATGTCCAGCAGTGGATGTCTTTCGGCTGAAATGATAATGCTAAGTTCATAACTGCGATTTACCTACCTACATGCAGATAATCACCATGAATACTACAGAGGTTAGCAGAGGTAGCGCCAGTATTTCATCCCAAAGAATAGCTAGGCAACAGCTCTCTGTCGTCAAAATTTATGTTTTTCATCATCATCATCATTTCAGCCGAAAGACATCCACTGTTGGATATAGGCCTCCCCCAATTGGGGGGGGGTTTGCTATAATCGCCACGCTTGGCGCCTGCGGGTTGGCGACACCCACGGGAGGAAATGGGGTGGTGCTATTCTTTACGTGTGGCACCACACGGCACATGTGTATATGTTTTTATTTTGTTGTAATTACAAACAATTTCACATAAAAAAATTACGCTTTGTTCGAAATTCAAAACAATACCAATAAAAAATCAACATCAATCTATAATAATCTATAATCAGAACGAACAACCTAATATCTAATATTTATCACTACCGACAGTAAATAAATCATAATGTTAATAGAGCTACGTTAATTTCGCCACAATTCCGCGCCCGCGCAGCCGGTAGCCGGTGAGAGGGGATCGCACGCATGCGCCGTCTTGTCACGGACGCCCGGAGTTGCGCAGTAGCTCCGAAAGTGCAACCGACTTGCTCGAATGAACTAGGTATTAGTAAGAACTGGCATTTTGCTAAAATTAAAGACCTAAGAGGAAACTGTAATAGAATGATTATTATTTAAATGTTTGACAAAAATACTGAACCTAAGGGCCTGCTTAGCGGTCTTACCATTGTCACCCTGTTTATGGCTATGTCACAGGATAAAGAAGAGCCTCAAATAATTGATTAAATAAACATAAATAAACATATTAATTTCAATAAAAGTGTCAGCGTTGTTACAAAATACAGAATGTAGTGTCTTAAATATATATGTAGTTCCTCTGGCCTGGCTCCCAAACTAGGTTCATACCGGTGACTTGGAAGTCAGTATACCTCCATTAAAAAAGCCATTAGGTAAACATACCTACATAAACTTCCGCTATTATAATTAATTAACAATTAATGAATACCTGTCTGATAGAAATTTGGGTGTATAATAATAATACCTACATATGTATAATTAGGGTGAAGACCAGTCCGTTTTTTTTTTTTTTTAATTATTCTTATTTGTATTGTAAATTATGTGTGGACTGTATTAGAAATTACTTAGTTATCATGACATTATATATATTCTGACATTACATGCTTATTGATTTGAATTTATGACATTGTGTATGGTACTATTTTGAAATTATTTTATAACTTATTAATGTGAATTTATGAAATGGTATAATTTTAATGGTGCTTATAATTTTAATAATAATTTTGCATGCCTGAATTGTTGCAACACAGTGGACTGCGCATTCACTTGACATCTAGATGTATGATTATGTACTGTGTTGAGCAATAAACATTCGAATATTTATAAAATAAGATGAGGTGCCAGTTAATCAAACCGACAGGCGGCAATATGGATTTGTTTAATGTTTCTTTTATAATTTTCTAGCCCCTGTCGAGGTAATGGTATGGTAGGTGTCAATTTTTTTTATTTATTTTTTTGAAAATGTGCCGTATTGTCAGTTAAACTAAGTAGGGTCCTGATGGTCTCCTTTCTTTTAATGGCCATCATAGGAAGTCCTACGAATCATCGAGCATAGCAAAAATCATAGGTGAACGCCAAGGTCACAGGTGGCTACAACATTATACTGTTACTCAATCCACATAAAAACCCATCGTAACTATTTTTCACACGGACATAACGAATAAGGTCCTTTAAAGGCTACTGTTATCTGATCGCCATATTATTGCCCTTGTACGGCGCGTACACTAAAAGAACAAACAGCCCGTCGAAATTGCCCCATTTGTGAAGCAGACATCGTTTTTATTATTATTGCGGAGCTTAATAGTATGTGTACTATTGTGTACTATGTTAATTAACGGTAATGAAGGGAGTAAAAAAGTCATTAATGTTTTAGTAAGGTGTTTTTTTTTTTTTTTGAAGGATTTGCATGTTTCGGTCGTTTACAACATCTTGGAGGTTTTCTAGACAATGCTAGAGATAATCATGGCCTTTTAAACAAATGTGGCATACTCTTTTGCTAGATAAGATCAATGACGGCACGGTTTGCGCAGTGGTTAAGCCATTGACTGCTGCGCTGCGTGTCGCGGGTTCGATTCCCGCACGGAACAAATATTTTATGACCTACAAGTAGTTGTTTCGGGTCTGGCTGTTTGTGTATGTGAGTTTAAATGTTTGTAAACGCACCCACGATACAGGAGAAATTCCTAGTGTGGGGCAAAGTTTTTCTAAAAAAAAAAAACCATTATGGATGGAAGAACTGGTCTTTAAAAGTTTAATAAAGAGAGAAGTGAAAAGAGATTAAAGCAACCTTTGCTCTGCATTCGGACACCATAGGCTTTCAATAAAAATAATAATAGTGAGCTTAATGTGACTGGAATGTCCTGCTTACAACTGTAAAACTTTTTTTGGCACAGCAAAAAAAGTTTCTGTGAACACTATGGAACCAAAACAAAACACTATGGACTGCTATTGTAGTTTATCACAAGCACGGTCGTTTGCCTCAGCTTTTATAATTATCGTATTTCGGCCATGTTTTTAAGTATCATCGCTTAACTACAGTTCCAAGTGGTTCTAGGCAAATGAAAATCCAATTCTTTTTCAGCCGTAGTGGTCGCAAAAGGCATCTAAAGGATAACGTCAGGACACGAGACAGGAATGACCCCCTAACTGCTAATAACAATAAAGTATGATCCAAAAGAAACGTGAAAATGTCGGCAATTCTTTGACCTTTCATGGTAGAGGACACTAAATAAGAACCCCAAGATGATCAGCTAAAAGAAAACTAGTTGGGAATTTGCAAGCTGATAAATGAAAAATTCATCAAGCTGATAGACGAAAAAGTAAAGCTTTCAGTCTACCTAAGCTCCTAAGTTAATGTAAATTACTAATTTTGAGTTGGTGCCAAACAAACCAAAAAGGCTCGTACAGACTCGCGCGATATCGCGGCCGCGACAGGCACCGACAAAGAAATTGTGCTACTAGTGTCGCGTCGCGCCCGCGATATCGCACGAGTCTGTACGAGCCTAAAGGCGCCAAGTAATATAATGGCAGTTTGATTGATCTTCGTTGATTGTTTATTTGGCGAAGACTCAAAATTATTAATTTAAGAATAAAAAATCTTTTTGACAAAAAATTTAACCGTCGAAAAAGAAGTTGAAAAGCGGAAAATAAACCTTTAGTCTAACTTAGCTCATGAATGTAAATTTCTCATTTTAAGTAGGTGCCAAACATACAGTTAACTTTTGGTTTGGCAAATCAATTAACGAGGATAAACTGCCATTCCTTTACTTGGCGCCTTTATGTTTGCAATTGGTGTGTACTTTTTTTTTGTCGGTTAATAAACTACCATTATCATCATGATGTCTGAATCAAAACAAAATAACCTTTAGCTCAAGGAAGTTAAATCTACATTACTCTAAGAGAAAGGTTACAATATAGGTCTTACTAAACAAACAACCTCTTACTAGAACATTTTGCAATGCTCAGAACTCAGCATTTCCTAGGTAACAAATTCTGGTATTAGACAGAAATTACGTCGTAACTGCGTCATTCTCCTTTGAGTTATTAGTTCTCTGTATAAGGCTCCAGTAAAGACCTAAACAGACTTTACTGGAAGCCTTATTTAATATAATAAAATCCTCTAGGTCTAATTACTTCGCTAGAGGGCAGATTTCTGGTCTAACGAGTAGTGATGTTAATTGCCTACTGCTTTAATTTTGTTATTGCCAGGTAGCTACGTTATATTGATATAAATAAAGAATATTAAATAATTTATTTTCCAAAAGTAATGTACGAAGTAGGTATGCGCAGCATTTACAGCGTGGGATTTAGAAGTGCACAGAGATTTGATCAATGACCTCCATCCTAGGTGGAACCTGTGGTACAGGGGTCATCCATCCGTCAATTAAATAAGACTAGCTTTTGCCCGTGGCTTCGCTCGCGTTAATTTATAATTTGACTCTTAACACACTACTAAAGTTTCGATATTAAAATAATTCAACCATGATTCGAAAGACACGTGGCGCCATCTATTATCATAAGAACGTTATTGTTGTTTTCCTCGGGAACAGTACTTTTTTTTTCGGGATGAAAGGTACCCTATGTCTGTTTCTGTACCTACACCTGACAACGTATATGCAAAATTTCAAGATGATCGGTTCGGTGGTTTAGGCGTGAAAAGGTAACAAACAAACTTACTTTCCCATTTATAATATTAGTTAGGAAGTTAGAATTACAGGTAAGTAAGTAGTACTTTTTTTTAAAGGAACAATTATGTTCTTAATTCTACAGTGAAAAAGGTACGGTGAGTGCGTGTGTGAGGGTGTGTGTGAGTGTGTGTGTGGCTGCGTATAGAGTGGTAATTGTATTGGTCATGTATATTGCGATTTTAATAGGTCTTCTGTTTTATAATAGTCATTAAACTTAAGTTGGTAGATATACTACTAATTGTAAGATCAATTAATTAATTAATTACCCCATTTCCTTCCGTGAGTGTCGTAAAAGGCGACTAAGGGACTTACTAGAGGGCAGCAGCGTTCTCTATGCATTTTTACACTATACTGCGATCGCCAACCCGCCTGCCAAGCGTGGCGATTATGGCAAACCCCCCCCCCCCCCTATTGGGAGAGGCCTATGTTCAGCAGTGGACGTCTTTCGGCTGAAATGATGATGATGAATTAATAAAAACTTACGCCTTCGTACCAACTATAGAACGCCACCTACTACGATCCCTATGTACATATGTATGTAATTAATGAAAAATGTCTAATTAGTTATCGACTTAATAAACAGTTATAAACTGTTATGAACGTTTTCAGGATTATCTAACCAAAAAAATTGGAAGCTTTATGCCAGGGTTTTTTTTTTTTTCTAAGTTAAAACTTCTATTTTTGAGCACTTTTTGGGTGAACAAAAATCATGGAACTCGCGTCATCGTCACCGAACGCTTTCCATGAGTTATATGTATACTGTGTATATGTGTACTTTTTGGGTGAACAAAAATCATGGAACTCGCGTCATCGTCACCGAACGCTTTCCATGAGCTATATGTATAAAAGAACAGTTATTCCAAAGTTTTCTGTTTTCACTTCTGTCGGCAGTCATTATGACTGCCAATTTTTTTTTTTACTACACTGAAAGAAATGTTTGCATAAAATTGTGACTAGCGAACTAGATGTTATCTGTTACAAAACCCTGTTTTGCACACTACAAATCAGTTTGGTTAATTTAAGCAAGGTTTATTTCCTTATAACTTAAGTTGAGTTATTTTTGAAGTAACTTAATTAGTTCGGCTAATTATTTCTTTCAGTGTAGTTTGCGCTGTCCCACTCCTCGCAAAGATGTTGTTATGTTTAAAAAAAAATCAAAACATTTAAAATAATCGTCAGGCAGTCTCCCTATGCTCTCACTTTCTAACTCCACAATCCAACTTCATAAAGTCACATTAAAACGAAATATATATAAATCCAGTACAGCAATATTAAAAAATATATCAAAGAAATGAAATGAGTGGAAAGAAAAAATTTAACAATTATAAAAGTGATTTCATTCTCTGACGGCTCCAGAGTCCCCTAGGACTTCGCCGAGGACTTTGCTATTTTTTATTACCTATTCAGATATTTTAAAACGTGCTCTCCATCCAACGTTTAATTTCAAACTTGTGAGACTAAGAACTTTCTTAAAGATTTTATTACTATGAATTCTAATATCAGATTTTAATCCATTCTTTTAGGGTGCCGTAATGAAAGAACTTTTGTTAATGTTTCGTCTTTATTTTGACCACATGTTATTAAAATTCGAAAGTAATATACCCACTACACAAGGATTTCATCAATTCATTAAAATTTTCAACTAAAAATGAAGGTGGTTGGAATGGCTTATTCATATACATACCTACATTAATCGTGCAACACGACGCCAAACAGTTACCGTAGTAGATCACTTAATAAGTTCGTTCATGGTTTTTATCTATTACATTATTTTTGACAGCAAAAATTGTGTCTACTGAACCTTTGTTTTATGCTTTCTCTGGCACGCACTTTGCATATTCTTTTTTACGTCTGACTTCGTTAGTTTCATCCTAATATTGTAAATGCGAAAGGAAGTTTGTTTGTTTGATTGTTTGTTGCCTTTTCACGCCTAAACCACTGAACCGATCATCCTGAAATTTTGCATATACGTTTTCAGGTGTACAGAAATGGACATAGAAAAAAATCCGAAAAAAGTACTGTTCTCTAGGAAAACAACAATAACGTTCTTATGAAAATAGATGGTGCCACGTGTCTTTCGAATCATGATTGAATTATATTATTATAGAAACTTGAGTAGTGTGTTATTATTTTATTTTATTTAAGCGCGAGCGAAGCCGCGGGCAAAAGCTAGTAAACAATATAGCACAAAAATTTACTTATTTATCATAAAATTAAAGGTGAATGAAATTGATGTTTTTGTTTAAAATCTAAAACTACTGCGAACTTTAACGAAAGTCAGAAAATTATTTTATGCTTTTTTGCACGCATTTGGCAAAAAAATACACAAAGATTACCTTATTTACCACAAAATTAAAGTTGAATGAAATTGATGTTTTTGTTTAAAATCTAAAATTACTGCGAACTTTAACGAAAGTCATAAAACTAATTTAATATCGCCACCTTCACAGCGACTTATTTTATTTTGCCTAATCTTTGTATAGAACTAATCGCAAATCGTCGTTTAATAGCAAGCCGGCAGAGGCTGTGTCTCTTTGACAGCCTTTTAAGCGACACAATAAGCTTAATTACTTAGTTAAAACTTAATAAACATCTTAAGCGAAAATAAAAATGTTTCAGTAGCACTAGAAGGTGCGAATTTGCAAAATTACTTCGGAATACCAATTCTTGGACCGAACCAAGTTACAAACAATTTCCACTTTGAGAGGCTTGATCAAAGAAATAAAACTAAAAAACAGGCCTTCCTTAGACTTGCCGACGAAAATGAGAGTAAATTTAACCAACAGTAATTCTCCTTTGAAGGCCTCCAGGGAGCTCAGTTGAAAGGAAAATTGCAAAAGTTAGCGTTCCCTTATGAGGGGCCAAGTTATAGCAACTAGATATTGTGAGGTTGCGAGTGGTCCACCCTTTTATTGTAATATCTGCGCTTTAAACATTTGTAACTAAGTTCGCCTTTGAACTATGCAGCTATTTGGAAGTTTTAAACGTGATTACGGTCCCATTTGCATGTTAATGTAAATTATTGTTGATAGTGTTGAAATGAAATTTGGTAAGCCTCCGCCCTCAATTGACTTCGCTTGTGACGCAATAATTTCTTAGCAAAACGGAGAAGAATTGAGTCAAGCTACTGTTCAATAAATACCTACATAATTATTAAACGACTTTCAGATTAACTTGGAAGGCTTTTTACTGCCGATCCTGAACAAATAAATTATCATTTAAAAAAAAATTATGCTCAAACATCATTCATTACAAAGAATCGTCATATCAAAACCGACCAACAAAAACCCAGACTTCCTCTCTTATTGAAAAATAACAAAACTTTAACCGAAAAACAGGAGATGGAAGAAAACAAACAGAATCCCTGCCTTGACAAATAGTACTATTGACTCGGCCATATGTTTGCCAACAAATACTAACAATATTTGTTGGTAGGCAACGTGTCGTAATCGCAATTTCTATTACCCGTGTGTCTTTGGGAAAAAACCAGTGTCGTTTTAGGAAATGTTGTCCGTTGATTGGTGATTTAATAGCCCCAAGACCAAATCGTCGTATTTGTAAAGATACATCGATTCAAATGATTAGTAAGAATTTAATGACTGTCAATTTCACAAGTTTATTGTATACTTGCAACTCATCCCGGCTTCGCACATTTGCAGTTTTTTTTTTTTTTTTATACGTAATATGTAGCCTAAGTATGTCCATTTCGAATAATGTACCTTTCAAATGGTGAAAGTTTTTTTTTTTTTTTTTAAATAGGAGCTGCGGTTCCGGGGATTACTCTCCACATTATATTCACAAAGTTCGCTCTCTCTCTTTATAATATTTGTATGGATCAGTAAAGTTCAGTTATTTAATTACCTCTACTGATCGTAAGCCATTCAAGAGATATCTATAAACTTTAACATAATCGTGTAATAAATAACTCTTGCAACATCACTTTCCTAACAAACTTCTGTTCCTGCCTTAAAACTGTTTGTATCAACGCGGGAATCAAACCCACGTGCACCATACCACCATAATGCACTTAAAGAATGAACGACCTTCGTACTTAACAAAAAAAAAATCCCACGCTCACTATAATCCAATTACTGCACAATACAAAGTAAGACTTATGTCACAAGTGTACACTTACGTGCAAGTACGCGGCATCAGACACGAGCCCACACAGAAGCGCTCCAGTGAGCGCCCTCAACACAGCTTTCCCCATTTCCCCACACATTTTGACAAAATAAACTGACAACAAAATGAACTGACTGAACGCAAGTGTAGCTGTAGCTGTGTAACTAAATAAAGTAAGGTGCATAGGTGGTCGCCCCACTAAGAAGCACCGGCGGTCCGTGGTAGGGTGGAAGTTTATGAAACAGTTGAACGGCCAACGACTTGTCGAATTAACTTGTTTGGATTGCGAATTTGATTGGCGGTGTCTGGTGTATTTACAAGTTTGACTTCTGCTTGGTTGAAGGTGACACGTTCCAGAAGCTAACTGAATAAGTCTTTGGCTTCATTCAGTCATTAATTCAATTTTGGAAATGTCACTGTGCAATAGCAATCTATACAAAGAATCCCACCAAATATATTCCATGTAAAGTGTGTAGCCAAGACTTACATAACCCTTTCACTGTTATAAAGTTATCAGATCTAATGTAGAGCCAAGCCCCTAACTCTCTATTATTATTTATTTATTCATATAACAATTCGCATTGTGTTTGAATGATATAGTACATTAATTGATTTATTACAGCTAAAAATAATCAATAACATATTATTTATTATTATTATTTATTTATTCATTAGTATGATAGATAGTAAATCAATAGATTGTAAATAGTTATTATATAAATGATTTTAAATATTATTATGTCAAATGATTTTAATTTTTTTTTCTACTAAATGTAAACAAAAATCTCATACTTAATGTGTTGAATTTAATGTCATAAGTAGGCAGGTGCAAGAAGGTAAATTACCAAAAATATATAAACTATATATCATAATTTGTCACCAATTCAGACAATGATAATAAACACTTATTTAACAGGAATGCTTAAGTTTAGCTTGGAATAGAGTACCTTTGTAAATCAATGATCAGTCAGATAAATGGTCAGTTGGCTACTTATTAAATAATTCTACTGTTTGGTATTTAGAGCAATGTTTAGCAATATTAAGTTTAGGTGCAATTTTATTTTTTATGACTTTTCTTCTAGTGTTCTTTCTAAGTTCACGTTCTTCTTGTGATTCCTGCTCGTGTATGTATTTTGCAAAGTGCCTGAGTAGTACTAAAACATATAAACTTGGTAGTCAAAGTCAAATAATTTATTTAAAAGGCACTTTTGAACGTCAAGATTTACAACATTAATTAATTGATTCTAGTTAATATACCATTTTTTTAATATTCTTTATATGATTCTCGTTGTGGGATTCTGACGATCGTTCTTAACGCACGTTTCTGTAGTATGAATGCTCTTTGGCAATTATACCCGTAACTGCTCCCCCAAAACATAATGCTGTATCGTAACCTGGATTCTACCCATGCATCATATACTGCTTTTAGCTGCCTTGAGGCTTCTTAGCGCGTAATAAGCTGAAGATATTGAGGAATCAATGGCGGTGAGCTCTTTTTCCAATTTAATAGGGAATCTATATAAACTCCTAAACATTTAACCTCGTTTACCAGTCCAATATTAACCCTTTTGAGCATGACATCTATACTGTCGTTGTTACGTGACGTTATTTTAAACAACATAACATGGATTTTATTTGCGTTTATTATAAAATTAATCGCTGTAAACCAAACTGAAAGATTATTTAAGCACATATTTACATTTTCTGTCAACTCATTTAAGTTTGGTGACCCAATTATGGGGTTCGTATCATCTGCAAACATTACAAGTCCTGCGTCTTATTGGGCATTATTCATAAAATTGAGTAAATCATTAGTAAAAATTATATATAATATTGGTCCTAAAATTGAGCCTTGAGGCATACCGCGGCATTATTTTGGTCATTTTTGACTTATAATATATCACTTCACTGACACAACGTCACAATTGTTTGCATTCATGTCTTTTATATCTACATACATTCTACGGTTTTTTAAATAAGATTTCAAAAGTTTTAACGCTTTTCCTCTAATCCCATAATGCTCTAATTTAGCCAGAAGTAGCTCGTAATCTACGGTGTCAAACGCAGAACTTAAATCAATAAATAAGCCAGCTACCTTCATTTTGTCATTCAATTTACTAATAATGTCATTAATAAGCTTGTATATCGGATCTGAAGTGCCTACCCACCCCACTTTGGAATCCAAATTGTCTAAAGTTAATTATTCTATTTAAATTTAAGTGAGCCATTAACCTAGTTTTCATTATTGCTTCAATTTTTTGTTTTTTTTTATTTTTATTAAATTGGTAATAAGGATATTGGACGATAGTTTTAGGGATCCGTTCTTGTTCCCTTTTTGTGTAGCGAAATCACCTTTGCCAATTTAAGTTGTTCAGGAAAAACAGACTCTTTAATACATTTATTAATGAATTCAGATAGGGTATACGCTAATACTTCTATGATGTTATCCTCGATCACCGATATCGGCACGTCATCGTATCTGCTATTTCTTGTGGATCTATATAAAATGTTCTGATAACAATTTATTAAATTTATTTGTTATAACTTACACTATAGAAGCTTAGTAACTTGTTGAGCCTATTATACAGAAAAGGACCTAAAAACACATAAAAAAGATTAGCAAACGCATTTCTAGTTTGAGGCTTTATGTAAACCAAGTCCTTCCTTCTCTTCTCGGTAGGTGCAAGGTCAAAAGGAAGCGCAGTGTGCTGGTTTAATACTATGCTTAGTATAAATAATTGCCGTACTGTTTGTACATTACATGCTATGTAGAGCTGGTGCGTAGGAAATCTAAAAGGGCGACATGTAGCAACCTTTAGAATTGCTCTTTGAGCACGCTCTAGAGGGAGTAAAATTGTTTTTGCAGCACCACCCCAAGAAATTATGCAATAGGTAAGAATGGATTGACATAAAGCTAAATAAACGTGTTTAATTAATTTATAGTCTGCTATGTTCCGTAAATTCTTAAAAACATATACTAATTTGCGCACTCTAATACAATATGTATAATATAAGGTTTGTAGAGTTATCGCTTCGAGAAAAAGTAGGTAGTGCCTCTGCTTTTTTGTTTTTGGCTCATCTTGGCGGGGCACTACCGGGCCCCCAGATTTCATACTGGGTCAGTGATTCAAGACGTTTTTATGCTGTTATAAGCATAATCAGCCTAAAATGTTCCCACTGCTGCACTGCTGGGACACCAGCCTCCACTCTGTGAGAGGGAGTGGGTCGTAATCTAACACGGGGGCCCAGTGTGGATTGGTGGATGTCACATGTCTTCGAACTTTTGTTTCTATGACATGCCGGTTTCCTAATAATATTTTCCCTCACCGTTTTGAGAGCAGTGGTGATGAATTATTTTCCACAAAGTGAATGTTAGTGAGACGTAGCGTTGGAAGGCCTCCCACAAGGTGGACCGATGACCTTATGAAAACCGCAGGAATCCGCTGGATGCGGGAAGCACAAAACCGGTCGAGGTAGCGGTGCTTGGCGAAGCCTATGTCCTACAGTGGATGTCTTTCAGCTGAAATGATGATGATGTTGATAATGTATGTTAGTGCCTGCTTGGATTTAAACCTACATCTCGAAAGTCACGGCCGTTTTCACTGGGCCACCACTACTCTCACTCCACTGCTCTGCTGTTTTAAAAATATCTACATTCCATTGAATAGCAGGAATAGAGAAAGAAGTCTTCTCAATGTTATTAAAGAAAGATCAATTATTTTATCATGAATGTGATCATAAATTTTGACGACACGGTTGGCGCAGTGTTTAAGCGATTGACTGCTTTGCTGCGTGTCGCGGGGTCGATTCCCGCACGGAACAAATATTTGTATGACTTACAAGTAATTGTTCCGGGTCTGTAATCGTCCGGTGGCTGTTTGTGTATATGAGTTTAAACGTTTGTAAACGCACCCACAATACAGAAAATTCCTTATGTGGGGCAACGTTTAAAAAAAAAATCCAGAAAGTATTTTTTCAATGAATGAAGTTTTAATATCGGATGAAAATTAAAAGTTAATTTTTACTAAGTTCATGTGAAAAACAACTAACTAATATTAAATAATAAATATGTTTCTGTCCAGAAATATTATTTCGTGCTCGCGTGCTTCATGCGTATACATATTATATTTCAAATAACGTAAAGTGAAATACCTACTATTTTCGAGCAACGAATAAAATAACTCGTCGAGTTAATAAAAACATTGAAGCACAAGTTACTAAGCAAACATTGTACACGAAGTTATATTTTCCACTTTTTAATGTAAACATGTTAACAAAGTGAATGAAAATATTCCCATTATTATTTAAATTAAGCACTATTGCCATTTGAATTCAGGACTTTTACTGACAATACCCTTAATAAATATCAATTTCTCAATTTGAGAATCGAAATCAGCTCCCTAATCCTTACGGTAGCCACACGCGTAAAGATTTATACTAAATCGCAACGTGTATGGCTACCATTAGGTTCTGAGTTGAGCTACACGATTCAACAAATTCGTGATTCGTTCGGATTCGAACAAATGCGTGCACTGACTGGACACGGGACAGGTACACTCAAAGCTTCAGGTTCATTCCTCAAAAGACCATCTCAGACACTAATCTGCTTTGTCCTCGTATGACCAAGATTAAATACGTCAGAAATATAAGAGACTGTGACCTCTGAGTTTGTTTCGGTCTTTCTTCTCAGAGTAGTAGAAAACACAGAACTCATCTAATTTTAAAACAAAACATCAATTATTTTTGACGCGTGAAGTGGGATTTACAACGCCACACGCGAACTACGCATCAAAAATGTGACGTCACACAAATCCTACATCGCGCAATCAAAGTTTACCGCGCTACTAGCATATATACAACATCCCGACATCAACCGTCGGGCAGTTGCCCACCAGAAACAACACCCGTTTGGTCGGAGGATCCTCCCTTTTCAATAGAGGATGATTGAATACTGTGAAGTGTTTTTTTTTTTTTGTTAATTTACAGAAAAAAATTGAGTCAATAATTATAGAGTGAATGCCTCGTTGGCCTAGGTGCCGCAAGCGTTACAGCTGAACATGAGGTCCTGGGTTCGATTCCCGGATCGGGCAAAGTGTTATTGGGTTGTTCCATCTGGAATTTCTCAGTAGCAGCCCGGAGTCTGGATTTGAGCCCGGTCGACAGCAATAGGCTCGCCCGCTATTACATGGGACTTAAAGGTACGCTTCTGCCGAACCCTTCGTTGAATACAGGCGTGATGTTATGTAATGTAAATATCATTTAATTCTGTAACACACTATTAATACAGTGACTTTAGTTAAAAAAAAAAACCATTTCGTTACCATTACGCTTTATCTTCTTTAGATATATTATTATCTATCTATCTATGTATATATGTAAATAAAAATCAATATTTGTATGTTTGTCCTCTATGCGTACCTAAACCATTGATCAGATTGTGATGAAACTTTGGTAGGGTGTTCTGAGGAAGCCCGCGAGGGTTTCTGGCCCAAAAAAAGAGTTCGACCAAACATTTTTTTATCTTACGTGGCATTGCAACAATATTAATGGTTTTGCCGCCATTATTAGAAAAAGATGTGCATCCCTGATGTCGCGGGTTTGCGGCAGCACCAACAGTATTCTCAGTGTGTTCGCAGATCGCTGGGATTCCCCGATGTGGCGGAGGTGGACGCAGCTCCACGCTGAATTTTAATTTTAATTGTTTGTTTGTTTGTTTGTGTGTCTGTACTAACACTAGATGTTAAAAAAAAATTGTTACTAACCATATGGACTAAATTATCTGAAAAAAAAAAAAACTATTCTATTCTATTGCAACGCAGCTAGTTTACTAAACAAAATTCGTGATCACACTAACCTAACGAATGTTGTTCAACTGCCATCCAACGATTCCGACGATTGTCCAATGATTGTCGTTAGGAGTGTGTTTCGTAATTAGGCTGTCTGCGCGATCAAGACCAGCCGGTCTGTTCTGTAAAAATCTCACCGTGAAAACCATGAAAACTTATATGAAGTGAGCTTGAGATGAGCTGACATTCCACCTGATACTAAGGATTGACACTATTGACAGCTAACATCACTTAAGTTCTCATTGTGAGGAGATTGTGAGATTTAAATTTAAATTATTTATTTATTTCAGACATAATTCTAGTCCATAGTTTGACACAACCAACATTTAAATTAAAAACAGATAAAAACCCAAAATAAAGCTGTGATTAATTAAATTTAAACACTCAACGACTCACAAAAAAAAAAATGTCAGAATCGTACAAAAAATAAAATGTCAAATATAAAACTGTAAAATTGTAAAATGTTACAAAAATGACAAAATATTAAAAACATCAAAAAGGTTTGAGAGAATTGATGATAGAGAATAGATAGCTGATTTAGAAGGGGGTTTTTTATTGTTACCAAAATAAATTAGATAAAATAAAACACCGGCCAAGTGCGGTTCCGTAGTTGGGATGAATTTATCCCAAGAACAAACTTAACATTGTAGTCGAAAAACATGTTGCCCTATACATTCCAACTGCAAATGTAAGTTTCTGCGCAGAATATTGAGTGATTTACCATGTTATTTTAAGACCTTAGACTTCTTATAGGTTTTCCTGTAATATATAAGTATGGAACCTATTTTCAGATTTTTTTCAAAATTTTAGTCTCAGCAGTTGCGATGATAATGTGGGTCATCTATATTCAAATAAAAATTTATATCCTCATAACAAATCTTTCATTCGATATGTCACATGGTGCAGTCTGCAATTTTTTATTTTTTATTTTCCCCTAAATATGAACCCCATATTCAAAATTCATAGCCAGTTCCTCTGTGGTTGAGGATTCCGGGTGAAGCTCGCTTCCATCTTCGGCCTTATCATCACTTGGAGATGAAGGCCAAGAGCTGCCCAGTTGTACGTAAAGAAAAAAAACATTCAATGTCGTTTTTGGGTAACAGAAATTCATGTGTACCAAATTTTAACTTAATTGGTCCAGTAGATTCGGAGCATATCGGCTGTGACAGACGGACAGACAAATAGACATACGAGTGATCCTATAAAGGTTCCGTTTTTTTTTTCCTTTTGATATACGGAACTCTGAAAATATCCTATCCTTTGAAACCATAAATAAAATCGGAACTCGCGAGTCACTAATTAAAAGACAAAAGAGATGTCCATCAAGCTTTTCCATAAAATAACGTTCAGAAAATAATATCAGCAGTGCTACACCGATATTCAGAACACATCAACGGAATTACACTGTCGATAAAAGCATTTTTTCTGACGGTCCGTTGAAAACTCGTGTGAATATGGTACTACTCTACAGGGCCGGATTTAGAGCAGGGCAACAGGAGCTCTAACCCCAATCCTCCGCAAAGAAGGGGCCTCCACAGTTCGTTTTTTTTAGATAAGAAAAAAATACATTCTTTGTGTTCATTAAAGAAAAAAAGTCATATTCACAAAGAACTGTTTTAAATAGTTTTTTTTTTTGTTTCGTGGCCTCCCGTTCTAGGGGTCCCCAGGGCCTCCACACTTTTAAATCCGGCCCTGCTACTCTATATGTATACGTGAACTCCACTTTGTGATTGAGTTTTTTGTGTACAGTCACGACCATAAATATCATACATTTACGCAAGATTCTAAAGCGATTTTCTCCCAAAGAATTTACAGACACCTTATGGTGTTACGAACATGTTATTCTCGAATTCATAATACTGTGAAATAGGTCTTTTCACAAAGTTGCAATTTTATTTCATAAATAAAATGCTTTTGAATGTTGCGTCACTGTAAGGTTTGTATGCTCGTGAATATACAAAAAAAAAACTTTTATTGGATTAAGACAATATTGTTTATTTTATCTGTAAAAGCCGTCAATATGAATGCGGGATCGGAGTGTTGATCAAATCTAGTGCATGGGATACCGGAATATTCCGAATTTTGTAGTGGTTTTATTTGATTGTTTAAATGTATGAATTGTACAAAAGGCATGGGCAATTGTTTGAGGCATTGTAGTTTTGGATTGTTGTAATAGGTTTGAAGGATTACATATTTTTCATGTTGTATTTGAATAGCCAAATTTCAGTTAGCGAAAGTGACTTAACAAATAGAGCTAAAAAAAATAAACATGTATCGTATATGTTTATTCGTTTCTCTACACGCTTCACTATCCCATGCTTATTCATAAAGAATCTTTAATCAACGTCTTAAACATTATTTAACCTTTTGACCCCCAACGTTAAAAAAGCAAAAACGTGTCCTCGGCGCCAAGATACGAATTCATCCTTTCGACTTTTTGTCATCTTATGCTAATATAGATGAAATATAAAGAAATAAGTTCAACTAATATAAATTAGGATGAGTCAAGGAACATAATTAGCAAAGGAAATAAAAAGACAATGTTGTTTTATGAGCTTTATTTACAGATTTACGTATAAAAGTCTGTCATGTAGTCGTGACCGTGGCGTGCTGGGCACATTTTGGTTTGTCATCTATACATGACTGTGGCGGTCAAAAGGTTACCCTAGTAGCATTTTTTGTTGGCATTTAGTTGGGCCACTTACAGAGGTAAGTGGCCCAACTAAATGCCAACAAAAATGCTACTAGGGTAACTAACGAATAAAACCTTAAATACTAATTTTTATGATGTTAATTTTTATTTTCTGTGATTAATATAAATTTAACTCACACACTTATTATATGTTTTCTTTTTTTTTTGGAAAATCATATACAATGTTTGTAAATATGTGAGCACAATGTACCTATCGCATTTATTAATTTTTCTGTAATTACTTCACTTTTCATTCTTTTTACCAATTGTGGTAAGTAATTTTTATTTTTATTCTAGGTACATCGTCTTCACCTATAATTACTAATTAATGTATACAAACTATTTTAAACATTTTAAAAGAGTAAGTATGGAGTTTCTTGCCCATTCTTCTCCATACATAACTACCTTTTGGAAGGCGCAACTAGAATCAATTAACTATTCATGTAATTTTTGACGTTCAAAAGTGCATCTTCGTGCCTATTTGAAATAAATGATTTGACTTTGACTTTGACTTTAATTAAATATTTCTTATTCATAAACGATATTTAAGCATTGCTTAACTAACCACTACTTATTTTTTTGTACACAGGCAACTAGGTATAGCTTTTTCGTAGAAAGATGTACAGGTATGCCTCCGTCTCTTGTATCTACTGTAATGACATCTTTCACAAGATTAATAACTATTTCGTAATATTTTCTTTGGAAAACCTGTACTTTGTTCGAAACTTCACATCATCGTACATCCAACCATCCAATCGTCGTTCCATAGGATCCAACTTAAGCTTATAACATTTTGTACGAGGTCACATAAATTAATTTAAATCCTCTACATCTTGCTCAAAAATACTTAAATCGTCATCTATGTCAAAATATTGATAAATATTGATTCGAGCTCGTCCTCCTGTCAATCTGCCATAATACCAGTGATGCGGTAACGTGTCCAAAGTCGACACTCTACGTAGTGCCCTGAGCGATTGCCACAGCACGTTGCCGAGAACCACCTTCCAACACGGTGCCACATTGACTCTACTTCCACTTCGGCTCCACTGCCACTTCCCACGGCTCTAATCATTTCTTCTCGCCTCATTAGACGTCTTCTCTCTATAATAATGTCCTTTTGAATTGACTCCACTCAGAAGTATGCCAGAACTTATACTGATTTAGCATTAAATCCGTTGCAAGATTATATAGGAATAAAAAAGAAGATAGAAGAAGAATTAATTATAATAATAAATTATTATAATTTATTATATTTATTGATAGAAGATTTTCAACTTTAAACCGAAATTCAAAAAATATTCCGTTTTCAAATTACGAATTTACTAAAAAGTATCCATAGGAATTACAAAAAAATATAATTAAAAACTATTTTTTTTTTTTTTTGTAAAAACGTGCTTGATCCCTAGACACTTTTGATGTATGTATGTTTAGGGCTAAATGCATCTGATTTGCGGTGCAGTAACTTATGAAACAATTTAACAATAAATCACGTCGCCCCGTCAATGCGTAATCGTGTAATGAGTAGAAAATATGTAGGTCTTTATCAAAGGCTATCGGTAACCTTTGCGCAAGCGTCGATCGAACATAGTTCTCGACGAATTGCGAAATATCCTGACAAATATTACACGTATAATCCTTTGTTTACTTAATGATGTTTTATTTGCGTCCATTCATCATACAATTTTTTTTTTTTTTTTTTGTATTAAATTTACAAGCTTAATTTAATAGTGATCATCATCAAAATTACACCATATGTCTGGCAGCAAAGTTCATACTAATATGATCATTTCCACCGCTTAAAATGTCCAATCATCTTCTTGTTCTTGTATAAAACAAAGCCCAGCAAACAAAAACAAAGTAGCATATGTGCAGCTCTAAACAATGTCGAGAAATTTAAATATTTGGGCCACTGGGTCAATGAGGACCTTAAGGATAGTGTGGATATCAAAAGGGAGCGCAGAGCGCTGTCTGACCGATACAACATGTTGGCCCGCAGGTTTTCACAGTGCTCGGGGATTGTGTCAGTCCTTTTACACCTCCAGCCGGTGGGTTGACTATACACAGCGGACATGCAGCGATTTGCGCGTTCAATACAATAATACGTTCCGGGTGCTGATGGGGCTGTCGCACAACTGCAGCGCCGTTCGCGGCGATGTTCGCGGCGGCTGACAAACTCAAACTCAAACTCAAAATCAAAGCATTTATTTCAAATAAACCAATTACAGGCACTTTTGAATTGTCAAGGGGTCGGTCAGTCAGAAAAATGAAGCTAGTTGCCCATTCCAAAGCGTAGTAGGTTCCTATGGAGAAGAACGGACAAGAAAATCCATGGACACTCTTTTAAAACAAAATATTGTTACAAAATATGGGTTAGATCATTCATGTTGAAGTTATACATGTGAGAACAATGTAGAAAGACGTGCACGTTAGAAGCATCCGTAATAGAAACAATTCAAAAATTAAAATAAGCCGTGGCAGCTAAGAGATGACCAGTCCCAACTGACGGCGCCCGTTCACGAACATGACGCATGGATCAGCACCATTTAGCTCAACCACAGACAGCTTTACGGCCATCATGCTTCTATCATGCACCGCACGCGCAACTGTCCCAACACCATCCTGAGCGCACTGGCGGACCAGCGGAACTCCCCGATGCTGGCTCGCTGGATACCACTGCACGCAATTGTATACTGATTTATCACCATCATCGGGGAGTCTACCCGGACCTACCACTTACTGTTTTAATTAAATGGGATAATTATTATTATTTAGATTCCGTATAAAACTCTGTTAATGCTTTACAAAGCCCTGGCCGAATCAACGATATCCTATGGTCTGTCCAGCTATGGTAGGACTTATAAGAGCCACCTTGATCAAATTTACGCACTTCAACTACGTATGTTAAAAGCAATTGTCCCGCATAATATTAAAAAGAAACATATAAATGACTACCATAAATTATTTGAATTCTGTAAAATAATACCTATACATGAAAAAACTAAATTGGCACTATTAAAAGAAGAATTTTTTAATGAAACTCTAAAGAAAACAAAAACCAGAAATATTAATGAAATTAGGACTCGTAGCGTCATCAATGCTGAGCTATTACTTCCAAAGTACACGAATTTACACGGAAAAAGATCGTTAAAGTATATAATACCATACCTAATTAATCAATTACCTATACCAGTGAGGGACAACATAACTCAGAAAAACATAAAATATAAATTAAAGCAATATTTTTTGCAAAATTTAAACAAGTAGGTACCTGCTTATTTATATTATATAAAGGAGTACCTAAGCATATTTTTAATTAAAACATATTTGAAAATTGATTCAGGTTAAATAGTTTAAAGCATACATATAAATCCTACATAAAATAAAATACAAAATAAGTACCTACCTACATAAGATTTATTAATAAAAACATTTATTTTTGCTCTTTTAATTCATCTAAGTTAAATACTTTAAAAAATACATAAAAAAGCAAATTACATATTAAAACTATAACACAAAAAAATAAAATATTAAAGCTAACAATTTATACTTTTAGACTTTTTAGGATCAACCTGTACCAATTCAAAAACATTCCTCCACCACTTCTGTTTTAAGGACGGACAGGACGGTCAGATTAGTCACCGATGTTCGCTCGTTAGTAATAGATAACTGTTATTATTTCGCTTACACCCTCGTTATATTTTTTTACCTGTTTTGTTGAGCAAGTACCTTCTTATGTTATTTAAATTATGTAGTCGATGTTTTTGGTGCCCGGTGAAACTCTAATGAGTTTATGTTGGCACCAACTTAAATGTATACAATGTATGTCAACTACTAAATGAATAAATAAATAAATAAATAATAATAAATAAATAATTTTATTATTATTGTATATTATTAAATTAAATTATTATTATTATGTCATTCAATTATTATTAATTACAAGCTTTTGCCCGCTGCTCCGCCCGCGTAGATGTCGGTTATCGCGTAAAAAAGCCTATGTCCTACTCCATGTCCCAGGCTATATCTCTGCCAAATTTCATGACGATCGGTTCAGCGGTTTAGGCGTGAAAACGTAATATACAGATAGACAGACAGAGTTACTTTCACATTTATAATATTAGTATAGTATTAGTATGGATTACTAACACTAGTTTGTAAGCTCGCAATTGTACTAACAAATATGGATGTAATCGTAGGATGAATCTGAAATAAATGATTTATTACTATTATTATTATTTAAAAAATGTCTTTGACATATCTGGGGACTCTGGGATCCCGAAGCCAACTCGCAAATGCCCCTTAGACAATTTCAAATGATGAGGGCCCACCTATTATTACCAAATTGTGTTGGCCCAAAACTTCGCCACTTCGCCACTTCACCCACAATACAGGAGAAATACATAGTGTTGAGCAACATTTAAAAAATAAACTTTGGCGTCGTCGATGCACATCTTGCTGCCGTACCGTCATAAATAAAATAAGAAGTGAGAGTGTAGATTACATATTTATTATTTAATATTATTTATTTATTAAAACTTTATGCACAAGTAAAAAAATACAGTGCAAAGGCGGACTTAATGCCTGAGGCATTTTATACCAGTCACCCTTAATTAATTACTGGAGTATATATTATATTATATTATATTTATTTATTTATTATTTAGTATAAAAATAGATAATCTACACTCCAGTAAATCTACGAACGGAAACATAAATATAAAACCAAACCTTCATTAAACTACTGAAGTATTACACTCCATCTAATACAATAAAACTAAACATAATACATTACGTTAGTTAGCGCATTAGAAAATCATTTGATAACAAACGCTTTCAGTTTTCACGGGCCGTTGCGCGTGCACTGGCCGCGGGTTTCCCGACGTTCCGACTTAATTGTTCCCGCTGTTTTGTTCCTACTGTTTTAATTGTTGTTTAGTTTTAATAGTGGTTTATAAATATTTTTTAACAAGCAATTAATCTTTAATTATACTTAAGTTATGCATACTAAAAAGATCTTTCCCATAAGCCAAAGGTACGCTCTGCAATTATATTAGTTAGCGAAATCCCGCAGACGTGATTAGTATCGATATCTAAATACGATACCTACCCATTACGTCCGAGAAATGTACTAAAAAAAAACATGTTTTTTTTTAGTACATTTTTTGCCCCGCATGTTTTTTTTTTTTTTGTGTCTTTGAGGACTGCCGATAGAAGTGAAAACTAAGTAACTAAAGCGTTTGGTGACGAAGACGCGAGTTCCATGATTTTTGTTCACCCAAAAATACACATTTATACACAGTATACATATACCTAGCTCATGAAAAGCGTTCGGTGACGATGACGCGAGTTCCATGACTTTTGTTCAATATATGTAATTAGTTTTCACTTCTATTGGCAGTCCCCAAAGACTGCCCCATTCTTTTTTTTTTTTTTTTTTTTTCATATTTAGATACCGTCTTATATCATGTAGATATTGATACCCATCACATCTGCGAAGTTTCGCTAGCGAATTAAATTTGAGCCTATATTTAGTAACAACATCTCAAATTAGCACACGTAGAAGTAAGTAGAAGAACCCATGGCAGATTACATGTTATTCGGAAAATCACACACGAACGAAATTAATGATTTCCTCACATAATAACAAAATAGGAGATTTTTACGCAATATTTTCCGACCAGTTCTTCACTCTTCTGTGTAATTCATCCAAAATAATTTCACAAAATTAAACGTGGATGTTTATTACTCTCAAAGGACAGATGGAAAAAAATCGCTGAAAGTTAGCTGATATTCTGAAAACATACATTACTTTTATCTCGCTTGAATACATAGTTCCCTTGAGGACGTATTGGTTAAAATATTATACGTTGTGATACTTATTTTATATATTTAATTGGTAGGCAACAATTGTGTTATTAATGAGGAAGTTTTTTTCTAAAAAGGGTCGAACAAGCAATTAATTCATGAGAAAACAAAAATAAATATCTGATAAATTACTAATTAACTACCAACAAGACTTTTAAGTACCTTCCTATAGAATGTGCAATCAAATCTTTTTGTAAGCACCATAGTTGCATCGTTGATATTATAGTTTTCAACGCAGACTTGTTAGAATCGAAGCTGACCCAAATACATACGAGACAGTTTGGGAAAAGTCTTCAACGTTCGCCAATTTACATGACAAATAAATGTTACTATGGTCAGGCCGAGATCTAACCGAATGTGATTGTCGCACTGGTATACTGACGTCGGTACTCGCGCGATCAATCAAGTCGCGTTTGTACGCCATTAATATAAACGATCACGTAATCGCGTATTCGCGCGACATTCCCTTTTGGTTAGGACACAGGGTTATTCAACACACAAAAAGGTTTTTATAAAGTTAAAGATTACTTGGATGACAAAAAGGCTTGGGATTAATTAAACTAGTCAAATGCCACCAACCCCTAAGCAAAAAAATATTTTTACTTATGCGTTGTAGAAATAATATTGACTTTAAATTTTTTATTGATTTATGTGACATAATTATATATGGACGTTGTGGGTCATATTTTTTCTTTTCTTTTTTTTCTCATTTAGTTTGAATGATAATAATCTGGCAGATTGAGTACTTTATGCGGCCTACCCAAATGACCTATCTTTGGTATTGTTTGTCGAATCATTGAGCTCCTTTTGAGCTGCACGATTACTGACAAATGCTTGCATTGACTGGACAGGTCCACTCAATCTATGTGGTTCTTTCCTAAAAAGACTGTTTCAGACAGCAATCTACACAGTCCTCACATGACCTGACCAAGATTGTGACTCTGAGTTTAAAAAACGGACTTAAGAAAACTGTGACTCTGAGTTTGTTTCGGCCTTTCTTCTCAGAGTAGTCAGATAGGAAACGCCGACCTCATCTAATTTTTAAAATATGATTGACGTGTTTGGACAACCTACTTACAGAACAAAAAACCTTTTATCATTTATCAAACAGTGAGTAGTCTCCGCCGCCTATGGATATTTTCAATACCAGGGCATCACAGATACGTTGCCTACCCGTATAAGACTGGACTCGCTTCAATACCAGGGCATCACAAATGTGTTGCCTATCCTTAAGAGTAGACTATGGATATTTTCAATACCAGGGCATCACAGATACGTTGCCTACCCGTATAAGACTGGACTCACTTCAATACCAGGGCATCACAAATGCGTTGCCTATCCTTAAGAGTAGACTATGGATATTTTCAATACCAAGGCATCACAGATGCGTTGCCTACCCGTATAAGACAGGACTCACTTCAATACTAGGGCATCACAGGTTCGTTGCCTACCCTTAAGAGTAGACACACTTCAATCTATTAATATACCAACATAAAAGCGCTAAAACATAGAAATGTCTTAAAACAAACTTTATGCACTTCTGTACAAAGTCTTTGAACCTTAATCAAGAGTATTCAACCACAAGGGACATAAGTTTTTAACATTAATTTGAATCTCAACACACAAACTTATGTTAACAAAATCGCTTAGGAATAATTTAGTTTAGCTAAGTACTAAAGTTGTAAAGGGATCCTATTTACTAAATATCAATTTAGCATAATATGAAATGACTGAACATGTGAGCCAAGGGATTTTGTAATTGTGCAGGCACTTATTGCATTGACATTTTAACTTTTGAGATTAATTTTAACAGTAATGTAAATGAGTAAATGGATTCTATGAATTTGACGTAAAGCAATCTTCTTAATACTAACTTCTGTGCTCACATAACAACATTTACTTAGTTTTAATAGATACCGTAGATTGTCTGTGTGTGTGGTGTAGGTAATGTAGGTAAGCCCTCATGTCCACGGGCGTAGAAATATCGCAACGGGATTCTATCGCGCACTTGATTTTCAACTCTCGGTGTTGAGTCGAGCGTTAGGAATCCAACAAAGTGTATCCCAGCGCGTCAAAAAAACACACTGCTGGATTTTTGCGCAGAGCAGTGCGTTGAAAATGCAGAGCGCGAAAAAAAATCACTGCGGGAATAAATCGCCAACCTGCACCCTAACTGCGTTACACAGTTTGACTCTCACTCCGAAAGTTTTGTAGGATATTGCTAATTCATTGCTTCATAAGTTTGAAAAATTCGTCTGCACTACAACGTAAATAACGCAATGGAAGTGGGTGAACTGTTGAAATTAAACCCATTGCGATCAATTGCAATTTTATGTGTGTTACCCAATTACCCCGCTGCAGCTGGGTAAGTCTCTTTAAAGCAGGGATCGATATCGATACTCGAAGAAAACTGATATTTTTAAGAAAATACCGATATCAGTATCGACATCTGGCATAAATACTGGTATTTTATATCAGTAATTTGAGTATCGGTATAAAATATCGATAATTATATCGATACTCAATACGGATATCAGGCTACAATGTGACGTCACAGAATATTTATTGATGCTTCTTAAATAAATACATATTTTTCACAGTCGCGAATCATATTTTAGTCAAGTTACAACCTGACACTGACCTGCAAATTGCAAAAAACGCAAGAAAATTTAATAATAACGGTATTATATCGATACCCAAATACCGGTATTTATAGCGATATTTTGGTATCATTCATCCAAATTATATCGGTATTCAGTCCCTGCTTTAAAGTCAACAGTCATAGTTTTTGTAAACTGTTTTGGAAACACATAACGGGCTAGTTCCATAAAAAAAAAACCTACTTTCTCCATATTTGACAAGGAAACATCGCAAACCTTAACAAACATCATCAGTCTTGACAAACATTTTGGTGTTTCCATGTGCCTCGCTCGATTTCCTAATAAATCTCCTATAATGAATTCGAGTCAAAGACCTAAGACAACTTTGTAATTATTCTGAAACTATCACCATTCCCTTCAAAGAAGAGGACAGAGCTATATATTATGCATATCGTTATCTCTGTTACTCATAGAAGCGATAGTTGGTAGTTCGGAATAGGTCCCCATGGGCCAGAATTACTGGTCAGTTGCGAAAGTGTAGATAACTTGCAGTGAGGGCCTTCGGAAACTTGTTCCTAACTACTGCACGTGGCGAAACAATAATCACACTTCCATGTTTACCATTTATTAGTTAAGTCGAGTTTTAGTTAGATATGATGAGAATTAAACTAGGACACACAGACGTTGTTACGGACAACAAGAATGTCATATAATTCAAATCATTCAAATCTCAATCATATAAAAGTAGTAGCTGTGATCATTGTGCTTAATGGGCTCAGATGCAAACAAGTTACTTAGTCAATCGAAAAAAAATCTTGATTATGGCAAATACTTTTTTTTTCAGTGTATTGTCCTCCGCCGCGTCTATCTGTCTGTTCGCGATAAACTCAAGAACTACTGCACCAATTTTCATGCTGTTTTCACCAATGGATAGCGTGGTTCTCGAGGAAGGTTCTAGTATATAATTTGTTAAGTTTTTGTATATATTTTTGTATACGTTAACGATATTTGTTGGAGGTGTCGGAAAAAAATTAAAATGTGGCTGGTATTTTAGTACATTGTGGTTTCTTACGACTTCCACGCGAACGAAGTCGCGGGCAGAAGCTAGTAATATTATAAATGTGAAAGTAACTCTGTCTGTTACGTTTTCACGCCTAAACCGCTGAACCGATCATCATGAAATTTGGCAGAGATATAGCCTGGGATATGGAGAAGGTCATAGGCTACTTTTACTATAGATGGCGAGTGCCTTTAAACGGACCATGCGTTTTATCTTCATCATTATCCCCCCCTGCTCCCTACACACGTCATGAATTTCTTGTATTTATTGTAGTTAAAAAAACTGAGCGAAACCAGTAGAATTATTGAAATGCAATTGTTTATTCTGTAAGTAGGATATGGGAATCACTTTTAAACATCATATTATAAAATAAACAATAATAAGCTAGATGTAGTCGACATTTCCTATCTGTCTACCCCTGAGAAGAAATGGCAAAACGAACTTAGAGCCTCTTTTTAAAGTCCAGACATAATCTTGGTCAGATCATGTGAGAACCATGTAGATTAGTGTCTGAAATGGTCTTTTGATGAACGAACCACACAGATTTGAGTGGACTTCTCCAGTCAGTGCAAGCTTTTGTCAGTAATCGTGCAGCTCAACTTAAGGAGCTCAACGATTCGACGAACTGCGAATCCTCTTCATTATCCTGCCTGTTCATATCTGCCTGTGTTTACATGTTCACAGTAAGTACAATATCATTAACAATATTGCTCAGAATGACAACGAATGCCATGATATTTTTCCTGCAAACAAGGTTAAGCCCAAATTTTCCCATAAACCACCGGAAAATTCACTACCGAATCAAGCTTTGTCTTGTTAAAACAATAACACAAAAGGCAAATTAATTACTTTCAACCGTGTGCACTTAATGTGTCCCACTTTGCACGGCTTTGGTCGAGAGACCGTTGCATAATCTCGTTTTAGTGTTGCCATTATGATTTTAAATTAAAGTGTCTTTGAAATTCAGGTTAGACGGAAGGGATTGCAAATATCGGTCTTTCTTGTTGCGTTACGAAGTAACTATTTCACTTGTTTTACTTAAGGTGAAAACGTCGGGGTATCCCGTGAAATTCAAAGGTCAGTATCAGGTGGTATGTTGATCTAAATATGATTCGCGGCCATATCAAATATTTATTTATAGAATTACGATCATAAAAATCATCAATACAACTCTTTAAGTTCATACAATCCTATGAATAACTATTTAATTAAATCATGACTTTTAGGATTATACTAACCTAAGGAGTTTTATTACTGATTCTAATGATTATAATTCTGCAAATACATATTTTTTACGGTCGCGTATATCATACTTTAATCAACATACATCTAGACCAGCGTTTCCCATTTGGTGGTTCGCAACCCGGTACCGGGCCATCAAAATAAAATACCGGGTCGCAGTACCTATTCCCGCCTTGTTTTAAAATACAACCGCCGCTGACTCAAAGTATTTACTAATACAAAACGAGTACAACATGAGTTCATGGCCACAAGATATCTTAACTCAAATTAAAGAACTTTTATTAGGACTGGAGAATAATCTTCAAGAATATTTTCCTCCAATCGACAGCATCAAAGCATGGATAAGAAACCTATTTGAATTCAACTTACGACTCCGAAACTAATTTTCCAGATTCAGATGTCGACTCGTTAATTGAAATGCCATGTGACACAGCACTCAAGGATATATATTCGAGACAAGACCATTGATAGATTTTTGGTTATCTTGTCGTCAAGAATTCACAAAAATAGCTAATCAAGCAATAACTTTTTTAATGCCTTTTGTCACAACCTATAAATGTGAAGCTGGGTTTTCAACACTGAGTTATAGTAAAAATGTTTTTATTGTAATACATTTCCCGTAATGAAACCAGAGGGGGGGGGGGGGTTAAGTGGGTCACGAAGGGGCAGTATGAAAATTACCGGGCCTTGACAGAAGAAGACATTCTTCTCTCAAGGCCCGGGAAACACTAATCTAGACAATGAGCAGCCAATTTCGCGGGCTGCCTTAGTGCATAGACCCCTTAAAGGTATAGACTGAGACGTAAATGTAGGTCAACGATTTACATTAGATAGCAATTTCCGATAACATAATTATGTCACTAATTAACAAATCAATCAAGTCGACCCATCGCAGCTCACTTCTGGACATAAGCCTGTCCTGAATTGTATCTGAACAATCTGCCATCCACATCAAGTTTACGCCAGTTGCTTCTAGCAGGTCATCGCATCAGTATCATCATCCGTCATTGTCTTTAGTCTGGCTTCAACAAGAAAACTCCTTCTTTAAACCTGACTTGGTTTCCGTACGACTTTTTCGGGTAACTACTGAAAATCAGCGCTGTGCTGTGGGTCCCTCATAGCGCAGCGTCGTGCTGAATGGAAGCCTTCTTGTCACAGTCATGACGTGCAGCTGCCGACTGTTTTCGGTTTTGTGCTCGTGATTATAATGTAGATCTATTTTGTTATATTCTTCTGTTTACCTACCACTCGAGATAATTATCATTTTGTATACACGTGTTTCTGTGACAAATAAATCTATTTTTTATTTCTTTTTCTTTGTTTTCTTTCTTCCACTCCCATGTTTTTTTTAATCCTCAACGGAGAAGCTCTTGGCCTTCATCTCACCTGGTGGTAATTGATGATAAGGCCGAAGGAGAAAGCGTACTTCACCCGGAGTCCTCAACTACGATGAGTATTGCAAAAATGAGGTTTCTTTTAGCCATTCCTTATCCACATTAGAAATATAGTTACTTACTATTACATAGCTATGTATTTCCCAGCCAGTTTATATATTTTAAGACTTTGGAACCATATTAGCAAAATAGTCGTATAATAAGCAAGCATTAATTGCAACAACATAACTATACACCAATCTAACTATCTAGACTGTTCATACGTAACGAATAGTATACAGACGCATAGGAAAGGCTTAAGATCGCAATAAGATAACCACATACAACTTTTTTTAACAAAAGCCATACTATATAGGGTGTATCTAATCAAACACGAAATATTTTAAGAGATACAAAAAAAAGCCACGGTAAAGAAGCCATGGAAATGATTTTTTATTAAATCTGAGTATATTATTTAAAAAATTAAATAATATAAAATTACTTTTTTTATATATATTATGCCGCCACATAGAATAAGATGTCGCAATGAAGCAGATCATTCATAGAATAAGTAAATAAAGGTTTTTTTTGCAAAATGTCTCAAGTAATTTGAAAATTTTAAACATTAATCAAAAATATAAAACAACTAGCTTTTGCACGCAGCTCCACCCGCGTAGATGTCGGTTATCGCGTAAAAAAAGTAGCCTATGTCCGTCTCTATATCCCAGGCTATATCTCTGCCAAATTACATGACGATCGGTTCAGCGGTTTAGGCGTGAAAACGTTACATACACAGACAGACATAGTTACTTTCACATTTATAATATTAGTATGGATTAGAAATAAAACATCGCTCCTATGGCTTTTTTACCACCTATAGATGTTTCTCTTAAAATATTTCGTGTTTGAATAGATACACCTTATATATAGCGTTATCGTTAACAATAAACCTTTTGAAACCATCTTGAGCTGTTTGTACCGACGAAAACAAGCATTCTACTAATTGTTATCATCGCTGCACCAGCCAGGCCCACTGAAGGGTCAAACTAACAGCGCATTGAACTCAGGAAGGTGTAACTCAATTGGACGCATTACGTCGCCGGACGGATCACACGAATGGAGCTGCTTCGCAACAAACTCTCGCAGTAAAGACCGGAGCACCGACTAACTACTGGAACAACGTAGGTTCACGTAGAAGAGAGGTACAAGGATATAGAGAGGATTGAGAAGACGTCAATTTTGACCCTAGTCTTGATTTCTGGCTTGTGTAAGGAAGAACCAATGCCATGACATCGGTAATACCAACTAATGCAGGTGTTTCTCTTCTTAATACTCTATTTGTTAGCCATGCTGAATAGGTGCAATACCTAGCACATAGCATAATCAGCCAATAATTTTCTTACTGCTGGGACTTAGGGCTCCTCTCTTAGAGAGGCAGTGGGCTATAATCTACCACGCGGGACCACCAGTGCGAGTTGGTAGATGTCACGTGTCTTCTAATTTTTGGTTCTAGGACATGCTGGTTTCCTCAAGATGCTTTCCTTGACCGTATTAAGAACAGTGTTGATGAAACAGGTGCTTTGTGGTACCGGATGTGGCGACCCCATTTCCACCTGTGGGTGTCGTAAAAGGCGACTAAGGGACTTACTAGAGAATGGGCAGCAGCGATCTCTATGCATGTTTAATTAACACCATACTGCGGTCGCCAACCCGCCTGCCAAGCGTAGCGATTATGGCAAACCTCCCCAATTGGGGGAGGCTATGTCCAGCAGTGGACGTTTTTCGGCTGAAATGATGATGATGAAATTATTGACAAAAAGTAAACTTCCTGCCTGGCTTCGAAACCACGACCTACAACTCGTAAGTCGGGCCTGTTACCACTGGGGTACCACTACTCCACGACTCGAGTCGTTGAGCTCCTTAAATCCTGAATTGAGCTACACGATTACCGCTAAATGCTTGCACTGACTGGACAGGTCCACTCAAAATTGTGTCGTTCTTTCCATAAAAGACCATTTCAGACACGGATCTACATGTGCCTCACATGATCTAATCAAAATTGTGTCTGGACTTTAAAAGAGACTTTGACCCCTGAGTTTGTTTCGCCATTTCTTCTCAGGGGTAGTCAGATAAGCAATGTCGACTCCATCTAGCTTATTTTTTTATATTTTATTTTTTAATATGACGTGTAAAAGTGATTCTGATATCCTATTTACAGAATAAACGATTTCATTTCATGTCCACTTAGCCCGATTAGCAATAATTTAGGCAAGTTTTGCAGTAATTTATTTTTGTAAAGATTCACTATGTTTACGACAATCAATAATAATTTAGTCAAGTTTTACAGTAAAAAAAAAAATGAAGATTCGCTGTTTAGTATTTTTATTTATTATTTATTTCGCTTTTTAATTTGATCTTAATTAGGAAGATACTGGGGCTTACGACACATATTCTTAAATCAAATCAAAAGTCACATATTCAAATTACATAATTGTAATTACAATTTGTCTGTACAAAAACGCCACTATGTCAGTCCGACACCAGGACCAGACCTCGAAACCTATTCTTCTGCAGCGAGGTGTGAGACAGGGAGATGTTATCTCTCCGAAACTGTTCACCGCTGCACTGGAGGATGTCTTCAAGGTTTTGGACTGGAAAGGGGTTGTCATCAACATCAATGGCGAGTACATTACTCACCTTCGGTTTGCCGACGATATAGTTGTCATGGCTGAGACTATGGAAGACCTTAGTACAAAGCTCGATGACCTCAGTAGAGCCTCCGAAAGAGTGGGTCTTAGAATGAACATGGACAAGACAAAAGTCATTTCAAATGCTCATGAATATCTGAGACGCTACACTCGAAGTTATAGATGAGTATGTTTACCTAGGACAAACTGTCCAGTTAGGTAGGTCCAACTTCGAGAAAGAGGTCAATCGTCGAATCCGACTCGGCTGGGCAGCGTTCGGGAGTTCGAGGTGGCGGTGCTTGGGGGAGGCCTATGTCCAGCAGTGGACGTCTTTCGGCTGAAATGATGAATGATGATATTCAAATTAGGCTGAGAATCAGCACTTTTCGAACGTCAAAATTACATACGACAGTCCCCCAAAACGCCCGCCCTTCACCACTTTCTAGTGCTTTAACTGAGAAGAAGAAGTGGCGCAACAAACTCCCCAGCAGCACATCAGTCTGTTCAATTAGATTCTTATGAAATCTGAAAACCAGATTTACAGGCAATACAATCCAACACTTCCTTATCTGATTTCCCAAAAACATTAAAATGATGTCCCATCCAGTTTATCTACATCGCTGTCGTATACAACAACTCGGCAGAAGGGTACTAGATAGAGTAAGTTAGTGAAGGCTATTTCTCTCAGTTTAATAGTTGCTAACAATATCGACCACCGGTCAGGAGCCAAGACCTCGCTATCTTCGCCCTTTATAAAATACTCGTATATTTCAGAATATCTACTACTGGTAATAAAATTTAAAAGTCTTTCAAAGTTTTGAGTTGGATCACCGAGTTTGTTCAACTCTTAACCTGGTCCTTTTGAAAAACTCGTAAAGAGCGGTCGTTTTAATATTTTATTCGTATGAAGGACTAGTT
This sequence comes from Dryobota labecula, assembly GCA_947523025.1. NCBI lineage: Eukaryota > Metazoa > Arthropoda > Insecta > Lepidoptera > Noctuidae > Dryobota > Dryobota labecula. Next base: position 24,067,655 of record OX383287.1, on the reverse strand, counting down.
GGGTTCTTTAAGTCTTAGTTCATCATTTAAATTTTTGTGGTGGATTTTTTGCTGTGATCCTGAAGACCTGAACGACGTTGTGTTCACCAATTGGTGCACTATATTCAAAGTAAGATAAAGAAACAGGTTTTCAAATTCTTAAAAAGCGTCTCAAAACCCTGCCTATTACGGAGGCAGAACTCAAGCAGTACTATACAATTGCCAATGGGGAATAAACATCACCCATACTACGATCAATAACATATTAAATAACTCACTTTCAAACACATTTCCATACAAGGTATCACTTTATATAATCCTCATAATCGTTGGCATTCATGCGGTAGTAATTACGATTCACTTTCAATTAAACAATTACGGCGGACGACTTTCGCGTTCTTTATTGAAAAACGTTCGCCAGTTACGTTGATTGATACTTACGATGATAGTTATGTGTTACGTTCTTTCAATGTCATAGTATATACACGATATCGATACTGCTATTCATTCATGGTTAATAAAGTAATTAACAATGCCCTGCGCTCCTTCTCCAAGTCTAGGTACATCATCTCCAAGATTCTCCATTACCGTTAATCGCAGTCTATTTTAAATCGCAGTCTGTTGTTATTGGCAGCAAAGATGATGTAGTTTCGTAATCTTTAAAAAAAACACCTCAGTCAAAGTCAAATTATTTATTTCAATAAGACACATAAAAGACACCTTTGTATGTCAAAATTTACAAGAAACTAGAATTGTTTCTAGTTGCTCCTTCCAAAGAGTAGTTTCGTATGGAAAAGAATGGGCATGAATCTGCATAGTTTCTCTTTTGAAATTATTTACCTATTTGACGAATTTCTTCTTCAACAGTTATCCCTTACTTAATAGTTTCTAGATGTACTTATTATTTTCCGATCAGATTAAAAGTTTTACCGCTCTATCTTTATAACCCGAGTGCAACTGAGATCAATGTTCATATAAAGTACCTACAATAAGACATTAAAAGGTTAAATACACCAACCAACTAGTACTAGGGCACATAACATTCATCTGGATTCTAAAAACATTTGACACTTTTATGGTTAGAACTAGCGTCACCATACTTTTTGCTCTAAAATGGACTGCTCTGAATGCCAACTGCAGTATTACGTAATTGCATACTGTTTTATGGTTTACGTAATTCCAGACTGTTTTAATATGTCTGAATGAAAAGTACTTTATTTTCCAGATTATCTACAAGTCTTCTTCTTTTCGTTTTGATGTAAATCAATGTTACTTATACTGTTTGAGCCTAGTAGGTGGCTATATTTATTGCGGCTTCAGAGGCGTGTTCAGATCATCAAGGGTGCAGGCGATGGGCACGCCACATTTGTGGCGATAAGTCCCCTCTTTGAGGAGTGGCTAGAGAGGCGTCACGGCGTCCTCACCTTTCGCCTAACACAGGTCCTCACCGGACACGGTTGTTTCGGGAGGTTCCTGTTTCGCATTAGGCGGGAGGAAACGCCCGGGTGTTATCACTGTATGGATCGCCCGAAGGACACGGTGGAGCATACGGTGGAAGTCTGCCCGGCAGAGCACCGCCGTGTCCTCACGGAGGCGATTGGCGGCGGCGATCTCTCGCGTCCAGACCTAGTCCAGGCCATGGTCCGGAGCGAGAGTGCATGGGAGGCAGTCACTTCCTTTTGCGACGTAGTAATGCTCGCGAAAGAGGAGGCGGAACGCGTGAAAGAGCGGTAGTCTGTGCGCCCTCACGCCCCTAGTCACCGCAGGAGACGCCCTGGGCGGCGAGAATAGGTAAGCGATTCCCGGCCACCGGAGGTGCGGTCTTGCGGACGACGAGCTATGGGCAGTTCGCCGTCCGGTAAGGACCAGACCCGGGTTGACGGCGCGTTGTATTCCATGCGCGCCTCAAAGAGATGTCAGCACGCACTAACGGGGTCCGCTAGGACCGGTGCCTGCCAGGGTTGTGGGTTTGTCCGAAAGGGATACCGTGGCTCTGGCACACAGGCAACTGAAGGTACACGGGTTGGTTTTAGTCAGTAAAAGTTTGACACGCCCTCCCGCTCCGCCCAGAGCGGGAGAAGTTATTTGATAATTTCCCACCAAAAAAAAAAAAGGTGCAGGCGAACGGACATTTGGGACACTAGCAGATGGAGCATACTAGTAGACTCTTCAGCAAACAATTTTTAGACCTTCAGATTGTAGCAAAAAATGAACTTTGTAAAGCGCACGAAGGGCCGAAGCTAACTCGCAGAGGCCCGTTAGATGTTTTTAATTAAATGAGGCACCAACCGACGGTTATCCTTGTTCGCACTATGTAAGTGCACCCAAGGACAACTCCTGGTTAAATCAGGACTATTACAGAATATTAAAACAAAGATATTGGATTATGGGTTTTGGTAAGAAAGACTTATGGCCCCTGCCTGACCAATTTTTTATATAAAATACACAGACATTGCACACTTAATAATAAGCCCCGAAAAACGGTCGCCAGCACATAGTATCGTAGTAACAAGGGGGCAACATGTCCTAAGATGGTTATGTGGAGTGGAGAGGTATTCCAAAGACAATGCAAGTACGTTCAAGATCCCTACTAACATCTTACTGGACAACTTCCTTCCTCCGAGCATGTTTACTCTTGCGAATCTCCACTCAAGCCGGCCAATAAAGGCAAGAAAGAGGTATGGGAGCTCTGTTCCCCATCAATGTTCACTCCAGCCGGTCAATAAAGGCAAGCCACAGGTGAGGAACAAGACTTCTCCTAGGATTAAGGGTCCGTGGGGTCGCTACTACCCATCAGCTCGCCACATGCCCTGCGGGTTTATGTATCTATCCTGGTAGGACCTATTTCGGAAAAGTAAACTCTACCGGCACAGACCTAGAGTTCGAGAGCGCGTAAGCCCCACCACGACGTCATCGTAGATATACGGCGGTGGGGATATCAAAGTCTACCTTTCAGATTGTAGCAAAAATGAACTTTTATTTTTTTGCCCCTCACTAGGCTCTTACGGCTCAATTTAATTCTGAAATTCCTATTTCGTACGACGATCTACCGTAGAACCTAACTAGATACTCGTATATGACAAGTTTCCAAGTTCCAAAGTATCGGCGAAGCGGTCGTCAAACACTATCTTAAGTCAATCAAAGTCAAGTCAGTCAATCTTGCGGTAAACCCTAGTTTATATCCTAATTTACATCATACTGCTAACCCTTGGTAGGAGGTTTATAACTTATGGAGGAGTATTAAAGACGTCCTCTGGTTTAACACCAGTTTTTATTTTTTTTCCTTCTTTTTTTTTCAGGTGAGACCCTGCGTTGGAATCATCTTGGATAGAAAATTTTAAACTCATCTTTGTAAACAAGCATATTATAAATTAGAGGATTATATCCAAGAGAGTCCAGACAAAATCAAACTGGTTGCTAGTTTAATTGTATAATTTATAATTTTTAGGATATAATTATATTTTCTGTAATTCATATACTTTAACTCACACACTGACTTATAACTAGTATCCAATCAGAAATAAATTGCTACTATTCAGTGCAAACTGCAGTTGCCATAAAAATAATCACAAGTTTTTCATAGAATCGCAGCAGAATTAATTAAGGCAAAGCAGAAACTCTTTAGAAAACATCCTTGTAATAACTGCTGAAAAAACAAGAACCCATTTAAAACATTTTATTACGTTTAAAAGAGAAAAGCGGGAAACCGTAAACAACATTAATTTATATCCACACACAATATAAACTGAGCAAGTAAACGCTTCAGGAGCTTCGGCCGTGTGTGGCAATGCTTAAAATGCGTGAATCACGCTTACTTATGCTCCCCGTTTAATAAAACTCGTCTTACACCGAGCCATATGTTCTCAGCCTAATATTGAACAAGCAATGTTTACTTAGGGGAATACGTAATGAATACACGCGTTCAGAATTTGTCACCAACTATATTACACTATTAGGTGATATTACATCAGTGACTGGGGCTTGTAGCTTTAATTATTATTTTATTTTCGTGAGTTCTAATAAACTAACTGGTGAACTTGATTTGGACATCTTCAATACCAGTGTCTCTCGGCTTAAGCAGTTTTTGGTGAAAAGCTTTTTTTTGGGAAAGAAATTGTTTGCGTCTGAATGATTTTTAGTTTGTGTTAATCGATCGTGTTATTTTGTTTCCTACTTTATGTTACAGGTATTTTTTACCGACCTATTTTTTTTTTGTTTTTTTGTTTCACGTGTTTATTAAAATGCATATTGTTTAAGAACACTGTTTATGTTAGCTGTAAGTTTCCCGAATAGTATAAAATAAAGTAATAACAGCCGCTCGGGTCGATCGATCAGGTTAAGCTACGCTTGCTGCGGGTGGTCCGTGGATGGGTGATCGTCTTTACATACCTCCCTGTCACGGAAAGCACGTTAAGCCGTTGGTCCCTGCTGACATTCGTAGATCTTTGACAGTCGTTACGGGTCGTCAGAAGCCCGAAAGTCTGACAACCAATGTTACCAAGGGGTATCGTGTTACCCGGTAACTATCTTTATTATTTAAACACTATAATATTGTTTCCGATGCATTCTAATAGCGGTTGCGCATACACCTTTGCCTATACAGCTACTTAATTTAATAGTTAATTTAATGTTAAACTTAGTTATAATTTACGAATCGTTAATTAATTTGAAATTTGTACAACAATAGTCTATTGCTAACTGTGGAGGCTTGTCGTCGATTACCTCACTGTTACTTTTGTATTGATAGCTGTAATCCACCCCAATACAATAAAATAAAATAAACTAGGTTGTGGAGGTCAGATAGGCAGCCGCTCCACGTAAAATACTGGTATTCAGCTGCACCCGGTTAGACTGGAAGCTGACCTCAACACAGTTGGGAAAAGGGTAGGCAGATGATAACGTCAGTCATCATCATCATCATCATATCAACCGAAAGACAACCATTGCTAGGCATAGGCCTCCCCCAATTAGGGGGGATTTGCCATAATCGCCACGCTTGGCAGGCGGGTTGCGATCGCAGTATGGTGTTAAAAATGCATAAAGAACGCTGCTGCCCATTCTCTAGTAAGTACCTTAGTCGCTTTTTACGACACCCACGGGAGGAAATGGGGTGGTGCTATTCTTTACGTCCGATGCCACACGGAACGTCAGTACCTAGGATTATTAGAAAATCTCTCTGTTTTTGCTTGACGAATTTTGTTGAAAAGTGTCGTGTCTGTTGGTGATTGATCGCTGCTTTGTGTAGTTCGATAGAAGACCTATCGAACTACACAAAGCAGCGATCAATCACTGCTTTGTGTAGTTCGATAGGTCTTGGTTGTATTAATCTCCGTTTTAAAGACAGGGCTTATAAAAGTAATAGCGGTTGTACCAATTATTTTACGATGATCAGTATATGATTAAGATCGAGCCTAAAATGACGAACCTTTATTAACAAGACGGTATCTATCAGAACTCCATCCCTACCGGCTTCCCTTGGGACGATCGGAGCAAAGTTCGACTACCACCATTGAAAAATAGCACATTCTGTAGTATCTACGATTGCCAAATAATATAGATAAGATAAGATAAGATAAGACAATCGTTTATGTCTCACCACAATATAGGTACATTAGAGAGGTATCAATACAAAGTACATAACAACAATAATTATACTGTGGGAGACTGGTGCCTAAACTAGACGTATGGTCTGTATTTCAGGACACCAGGTCTCCACCCCTTGGGTAATGCTTACATTTAAATTTTTGTGTACAAATTAAGTTAATTAATTGGTGCGGTAAGAATTTATAAAAGCATAGACTTTTAAGTTTAAAAATAAATTAAAAAATTAAAAAGAAATTGGTAACAGTTATTGGTGCTTGGTGTTAGTAGGTATGTTTAGTAGATATGAATGTGTATCTGTGAGTGAGTAAGGTGTATGTGTGGGTGAATGCGTGGGTGTAGTGTGTGGGGGGGGAAATGAATGAAATTGGCTATTTTAGGATAGCAAGTAGTTTTTCTGATTCTTCATAATTTAACTCCTGGAGCCAATTGCTTAGCTTAATTTTGCATTTGGTTTTGGTGAGGTTATAAATTGGGAGTATCTTATTTATTTTATTATAAAGAAAGCAACCAAGGTAGTAAAAGAATCGATGGGAGGAAGTAGTCGAGAGCCGGATATGATGGCGGACTATGGGATCGAATCGTCTACTTCTGTGGGAGAGTGAGTGGTTGAAGGTAGTGAGGCCGTGCTGTTTTACAACCGTATGCAAACCCCAGGTATTTAATACACAATTATATTCAAAATAAAAACGCCTATTCTTATCTTAGAATTAAAAACAAATGGTGTTAAATTCAATAAAGTAAAGGAATGTTTTTCATTTCTGCGTCGATAAATTATATTGACGTAATTGTATGAATATTTATAGAACTGAACAATTTCCTCTTCGGCTTCTCTTCTACGAAAATTGAAGCTTCGCCGCTGGTATCAATAACCTGATTAAGCTTCAAATAGACCGCCAACTAGTCATGATGGAACATTACCATACTAACCAAACTTCCTAAATGGATTGGTAGTAATCAAATTGTAATTGCGATGTTATAAGCATGTTCGCAGGTTCCTTGATAATTATGATCCCCTGGTAGGTCAATCATTACATGACTCCTGTCTCTCTGTCTGTTTGTTAGTCACTCGTGTGTCTGTCTGTCTGTCCGTCTGTCTGTCCGTCCGTCACAGCCAATTTGCTCCGAATCTACTGGGCCGATTAAGTTGAAATTTGGTAAACATGTGAACTTCCGTGACCAAAACACGGAAGTGTAACGAAAATAAATGAATTTTGAATATGGGGTTACATTTCAGGGGCAAAAAATAAAATTTAAAAACAAAGTTTAGCAAACTGTAGCGTGTGACATCAAATGAAAGTGCTCAGGATGTCAGTTTTTAATTTTTTTTTTTTTATTATAAATTTAAAATATTATACTTTTAAAGTTATTTTTATATTTTAAAATTTTAGGCTCAGGAGTTTCAAAGATAAGGGGGGCCTTATCTCCGAAACTACTGAGCCTAAAATTTTGAAAAACAGAAAATTACTTAGTGTGCATAAGAGTCGACAAGTATTCCATTTACATGTTTTTGTTTCAGGTCATAGGTCTTCTCAGGCTAGGTTTAAGTAGATATATTGCTGCGCTGGATAACAGAAGAGCTAGGTTTTTTTTTTTAAATTAGATATCAAATAGTCTCAATTTAATTCACAAACATCATAGCCAACACATACTGCATTCACGCGACACTCCCAGATTGGACCTCCTACTAAACGTATCTAATAATATATGTCATATATTGCTTTTTATGTGCACATGAACTTAATGTTAATCATACATGTCATGTGCCTTCGGCCTTGGGCGAAGGGAAAGGATTGCATGTAGGTATACATAGGCTGAATTTGTTATGTCGTCTACAGCTTAGGTAGTTTTGGCACGACTGGTCTTGAAGCTAATTAAGAAGGTAAACAAGTTGTCAAATGTCTAACAATGTCTAATAGCATGTTTATTGTTTTTTTTTTTTCATGCATGCAGTGCATTCTTAATTTAATTACGTATTCAGAGCATGTGTACTCGATAATATATAAGCTTTTACCTGTAATTGAGTGTGCATTACCGGATAATGTATATGTCGGAGAACGGAAGTTTTCTCTTATTATCATCAGCTATATTTTAACTACTGTGGGCGTACTGTGGGTAGTGTTGGTTATTGCGCAATAGAAAAACCGTTATTAGAATCAAAAGTCATTTACTCAATCTAAGCTGAGAATCAAAATTATATAAGACAGTCCCCCAAAACGCCCATCCCTTCACCACTTCCTAGTGCTTTAGCTGGGAAGAAGAAGAAGCGGAACAAACTCCCTAGCAGCACATCTGTCTGTTCAGTTAGAAGAACTTGATTCTATACAGTAATGGGTATGCAGAGTAATTAATACAACAACAACAACACAACTATACTGATCGCGCAACAGTTTCTCCACGTCTTCACTGCTTGACTGCCACCGATGAACTTCACTTGTGGAATATGCGGTAGACACTTGTCGCCAGTCGAACGTTATGTTGTAGACTCCGTCATGCGCCGCTAGGCAGCACTTGCGTCCCAATTAGTCAAGAATCGTTGGCGCGAACTCCAATAACTCCATTGAACGCGACTAGATGGCACTGGCGTACCGGATACAACTCGTCTCCGACATAATATATATTAAACAAGTTTTATTATTGTAAAAGATAATAAATTGTGATGCGTTGGTAATCCTTAAAGAAATAAAAGTTGTCTCAACATTGTACCTGATATTGTGGTCATGTCATCTTTAAAAGTCTTAAAAAAAAAAAATGAGGTATGCATACACGGACAGAGCCCAGCTGTATCAGCCGTGACTCACGAGTTGTAGGTCGTGGATTCGAACCCAGACAGGCGCTTTACTTAGTGTAAATTATTTCATCACCACTGCTCTCAAAACGGTGAAGGAAAACATCGTGAGGGAATCGACATGTCCTAGAAAAAAAATCGAAGACAATATATTTGTGGGTTGGTAGATGTCTCATGACATCTACCAACCCACAAATATATTGCAAGTTTATTGTCACCACTGGAGATAGCTAATAGACGAACCTGGTGGCATTTTCTCAACTAGGTCACCACACAGCTGGTTCCAGAAGTTGGTACATACTTCAAAGCACCTAAACACATACTTTGACTCCGGAAAAACCACTCCCCTTTCCCTCAAATATACATAATTGCCTACATTAAGAGGATGGGGGACCAAAATCACATATCAATTAGATACTCATCACAAGAACCAATTAAATAACCTTCAATCAGGCATCACGCCATAAAATAAAGCGAAGCCGCGGGCACCTAGTTTGCATAATAATTATACATTAGGTACTAGCGACCCGCCCCTGCTTTGCACGGATGCGATCTACTGATGAGGTGACATGTCAAAACATTGAGATTTCTGTGCTATATTTTAGTATAAAAAATATATTTATACCATTCCCCCTCTAAAAAGCTTATTTTATTCACTGAAAACAGTGAATAAAAACCACTTTTAATCACTATTTTGGTGTTTGAATTCAGAACACACCAATATATTCGACCTCCATCTCAATGCTATACAACCTCCTTGCGAAAAATAGGTACTCGATACAAACAATACTCGACGGCACGGTTGAAGCGATCGACTGCTGCGCTGCGTGTCGCGGGTTCGATTCCCGCACGGAACCAATATTTGTATGACCTACAAGTAGTTGTTCCGGGTCTGGCTGTTTGTTTATGTGACTTTAAATGTTTGTAAACGCACCCACAATACAGGAGAAATTCCTAGTGTGGGGCAACATTAAAAAAAACGCTTTACAAGTTGACCATCCTAATAATAATAAGAAAATTACTCCAAAATTGTTCCAATTTTAATATGCATTTTAATTAATTTAACCTTCCTTTTTCTTTTTTAAATGTCTATTTTCGCTAAAATATTTCTTTTTCTCGTAATCATGGTATAAAGTATAGTATGCAACACTTGAATAAAACGGATTTATATCGAGGGCCATGAAGCACTCGCTTCGCACGGGATTCTAACACTTGAAGCACTCGCTACGCTCGTGATTCAACCATCATGAATCACTCCCTACGGTTGTGATTTAGTCGTTAGAATCCTTCACTTGCTCGTGATTCATCTATGGCCCTCGCTTTAAATCCGTCGTTTATTCACTAATTGCATAATATACTATTTAAAAAAAAACTAATATATAGGAAGAAAGAAAAAGTATTTATTGAGACTTGCACAGGAAGATCACAAACTAAACACACAGTAATAAAAGTAAAACAAAAAAAAAACAGAAGATCCTGTAAAAGGCCATATATCTCCAGCAGGCTCCTATCTCACCATAACGCTGCGAAATTTAAAAATAATTGTCCCCGCGCTGGTATTCTGATAGGGCCCGAATAGGCACATAAAAGGCACTTTTAAACGTCAAATTGTACAAAAAAATATATTCTGATCGCCCCTTCCAAAAGGTAGTTACGTATGGAGAAGAATGGGCAAGAAACTCCACACTTATACTCTTTTAAAATGCTACCCGTATTTTGTTTACATTATATTTATATTTTTATGTGAAGACTACGTCGCCTTCACATAAAAATATACATACATACATACATAAACTCACGCCTTTTTCCCATGGGGATAGTCAGAAACTATAGAGCGCCACCTACTACGCTCCTTACGTACTCCCTTTGCTTCGTTTAAATTCATACATCTGGAGAGCACTGAAGACGAGGCGGTATGGTCCAAGACCTTAGCCGGCCCGAGAGGGCGAAGAGAAAAAAAAAATCATACATCTGGTCATACATGCACGCCGCCGGTTGCGAACCTGACCTTTCTGAAGAACTATACCACAATAGGTAAAAAGAATAAAAAGCGGAGTAATGACAGATCAATTAATAATGTGATAGATACACGGTTCTCGCATATTTATAGACATTTTACAGTACAACTATTTTCTTAATCTCCCTTGGCAAAGTTCGTGTTTAGCAGCTTTCCTCCCATTTTTTAAATAAAGTAAATTAAGTTAAAAGTTATTAACAACTCTATATACTTCCAAGTCAATTGAGAGTGTCCGGTCTGCTCCAAGTGCAAAGAGCAACTGATAGAAATCCGACGACTGACGAAACACGAAGTTTGCCGAGGGACAATAAAAACATAGTTGTACCGTAAAAGTAAATGATCTTCCTTAAATTTTTACAATTATCAAGTCAGTGTGTGAGTTAAAGTTAATCATCATCATCATTTCAGCTAAAAGACGTCCACTGCAGGACATAAGCCTCCTCCAATTGGGGGGAGGGTTTGCCATAATCGCCACGCTTGGCAGGCGGGTTGGCGATCGCAGTATGGTGTTAAAAGTGCATAGAGAACGCTGCTGCCCATTCTCTATTAAGTCCCTTAGTCGCCTTTTACGACACCCATGGGAGGAAATGGTGGGGAGTTAAAGTATAACATTGTTAAATTCGTAAATGTTCTGAAATAAATCCTCTAAATAATGGTGTAAACCCCATCAAAATATGTTTATTTATTTATATATACTTTATTGTACATCAGATTACACATTACAAAAGAAAAGGAAAACTTATACACTATAAAATATACAATGGGCGGCCTTATCGCATACTGCGATCTCTTCCAGGCAACCTTGGCATGGGTAGTGAATTTCTAGACATAAAATGGGGTTGTCATTGGTGCAAATAAAAAGTATAACAGTACAATATCTTATAATAGATACACAGAGATATGCTATATAATAGATACATAGATACATACATACTAACTATATAGCAAAGAAAATAAATTAAGTGTATAGATTATAACAGCTAACAACGAGAACAAAATCACAACGACAAGTAATGTTCCTTCACGAGTCTTTTAAACACAGGCAACGATTGCGCGCGTTTGCGTTGTGCAGTTTAGAAGAATTAAACGCGCGTACATACAGATACGAAAAGTGACTTGGTTTTATACTACTTTATACAATGTAAACGGCTTTAAAACTCAACAGGGTAATACAACAAATGCATTGGTATTATGAGATAAGAGTTTGGCGAATTTGTATTCAAACAGGGTGTTCGCCAAGGGTGGGACTGCAAAAGGCTCGTACACGCGTGATATATGCTAATAAGCCGGCCATTTTTAAACCCTTTCGTAAAGATTCATTGCGAGTGTTCTTTTGGTCGTGTTTTCGGGCTGAAACGTTGATGAAATAGACAGTAATTTGTGTGTCGAGGGTTCAAAAGCTTACTTATGTAATTATGAAATGGTAGGGACCAGCTAAAAACAAACCACGTGTATGTGCCGAGCAAACTGAACTGGATCACCTTACCACACATATTCTAGTGATCATCAATTCAGCCGAAGGACGTCCGTTGCTGCCTCCCCCAAGCACCGCTACTTTGACCGGTTCTGTGTTTCTCGCATCCCGCGAGGTCTATTTATTCCAGTGAAACCCACATGTTATTATTTTACTTCTCTGTAATTATTTTTGTATGCATGTTGCAATCGTTTTATTATATTTATTGAATGCAATGTTTTGGCAAAAAAAAAAAAAAAATACTATCAAACTGTTTTGTCCCTTTCTGGTAAACTTCATTTTAACTTAACAGAAAGGGACAAAACAGTAGAATAGAAGAGAATCCTGATTATTGTTGCTGTAATTTAAGTTAAGTTAGTAGTAGTAGTTTTTTAAGTTTTTATTTTATTTTTTTATTTTGGTCAAAAATAAAAAAGTATCACTAATCAAACATACCCTGTACCAAATCGCTTAGTGGTTACAATTCTCAATGAAATCAACTTCACAGACCATGACTGAATAGGGTTGCATATTAGAAAATCAAAACTTTCTCGAGCAAATTTCAAAAGAACAATAAACGAAATAACAAAATTTAAATGACCAAATGTTTTATTTAGAAAATTTTTTGAATCCCAATGTATGTGACATCAAATGAACGACTGATCAAAAGTTGCTAGATGTAATTTTAGAATATCAAATCTATAAAAACCCACATGTCTTTTTGTTAATTTGCTCGAAAGCTTAAAATCCCGAAGATCCATAAAATTCTGCGAGTAACTTGGAAGTAGCGTTAGCCGGCCGCTACCGCGGCCCCGCTCGCTACGCTCGCTCGGCTCACGCGCGGTTGGTCACAGTTCTAACCTAACCTAACCTATTTCACCCAGTTTAAAATGATGAATCATACAATCTGCCTGCACCTAGATAATTAGACAATAGTGAAAAAAAATCTGCGGCAGATTGTACCTATGCTTCGTTATTTTAACTGGGTGAAATAGGTTAGGTTAGGTTAGAACGGTTACAAGTCGGAGGCCATGGCGTTCCATGGTCCCCGGCGGGCGCCGCCAGCCGGATCACACATCGTGGTCGGTGGGGTTCAGATTGCTGTCGAGTCCACCATGAAGTACCTAGGATTGGTGCTCGACAGCCGGTGGGACTTTGGACCCCACTTCCGGCGGCTGGCGCCCAAGTTGATGGGCGCGGCTGGGGCGCTGTCAACGCTGCTTCCCAATCTGGGGGGCCCGAGCGTCGCCTGTAGGCGGCTTTACGTGGGGATCGTGCGATCGATGGCCTTGTACGGGGCCCCGATCTGGGCGGCTGACCTGACGGCCGGCAGCATCGCTGTCCTGCGGAGACCGCAGAGAGCAATGGCCGTCAGAGTCATCAGGGGGTATCGCACGATCTCCTACGAGGCGGCTTGCGCACTGGCCGGATCCCCGCCCTGGGACCTGGAGGCAAAAGTACTCGCGTCATTGTATCGGTGGCGCGAGGAAGCGAGGGCGCGGGGCGAGTGGCTGATGCAGCGACATGTGGAGCTGCGTCGGTCACAGCTTCGCGAGGTCCTGGTGGCGGAATGGCGGGACAGGCTTTCACGCCCTACCGCCGGCCTCGGTACGATCGAGGCGGTCCGGCCGGTGCTCGACCTTTGGCTCGGGAGGAGGCACGGCTCCCTGTCGTTTCGGGTGACGCAGGTGCTCTCGGGGCATGGTTGCTTCGGGAAGTACCTGTGTCGCATAAACAGGGAGCCGGACGCCCGGTGTCACCACTGCGTCGACTGTCGGGAGGACACGGCGTGGCATACGCTGGCAGAGTGTGCCGCTTGGGAGGAGCCGCGCCGTGCCCTCATCTCTGGAGTAGGCAGTGACCTCTCGCTGCCGGCCGTCGCTCGTTCGATGGTCGGCGGCGAGGAGTCCTGGGACGCGGTGGTTTCCTTCTGCGAGACAGTAATTTCGCAGAAGGAGGCTGCGGAACGGGAAAGGGAGATCTCATCCACTAACCCGGCCCGCAGCAGGCGCACCGGGCGTCGGCGGAGGGCGGACAACGCCCTCTTCCAGCCCCCCTAAATGGGTCCAGGGACGACGGACTAGGGGACGTCCGTCGCCCCCCATATATCGGACCCGAGGTGGCGGCGCGTAGTGTTCCACGCGCGCCCCTCTGAGACGTCGCGGGGGGAGTCAAACACCTCACTCCCCCCCTCGACCGGAGGAGAGGCCTGCAGTGGCGGGCCGGCACCAGTCGGGGGTCGCGGAAGTATGTTCGTTCCCGTGACCCCCGGCGTAGGTGTGAGACGGAACACCGGGGTGGTTTTTAGTCAGTAAGAGTCTGACAGACCCCTCCGCCCGCCCCAGGGCGGAGGACATCCATGAGGATTTTCCACCCCGGAACAAAAAAAAAAAAAAAAAAAAAAAAGGTTAGAACGGTTACCAACCACGCGTGAGCCGAGCGAGCGCAGCGAGCGGTGCCGCGGCAGCGGCCGGCGAACGCTACTTCCAAGTTCGTCCATTCGGGGTTTCATCCTTTCGGGCATTTGGACATCGGTATTTTGTTTCGATATAACGGCTATCGGCATTTAAAACTTTCGGTATTTTGAATTTCGTTGTTTTAGACGTCGGTATTTCAGTCATAGTTATTATGAAATTTCGAGATTTTAATACGTACCCTTTTCAGTTAATCCATTTGATAATTAATAATTTATCCAGTAATCCATTTTGCCCTTTAAACGATTTGGTCAATAGTGTAATAAATAATTTAAACATTGATATTCCAGACTTTGGTCAGCTGAACTTTTGATCAAATGACCATCGTTATTTTAAACTTTGTTGATTTGTACGTTGTTCTTTTGAAATTTGCTCAGGAAAGTTTTGATTTTCTAATATGCAACCCTGAATAGCAATACAATCCTTGCAAAACATGAGGGAAGTAATCACAAATGCCTGTCCCTTGCTCTTCTCCCCCAGCGATGCCCTAAGCCGAGGTCCGTACCCCACAGGCGGTGCCATTAACTTGTAGTCGCTTAGTTTATAACTGTATGCCCTGGCCGGAGGCCTTAATTTCCACAGGAAATTCCGGTTAAACAGACGACCTCCAAGGTGGACATGCAAGAAGCCATTCCCAAAAAAAATGCCTAGATTTCCGATCATTGGAGCAAATTAGATGACAGCTATGTTCGTCTCTTAATCGAAGAAAATCGAAAAGTTAGCTTTGGCAATGATAAAATATCTCTGATGGCGCCTGAGGGAATTAAGATATTATTGATCTGAGTATTACTGATAAGTTATATGAGTTACCGGCGTAATATTTACTTTATCATTCTTCCTGAATGAAACAGATTTATAACATAACATAACTTCACGCCTCGTAATCGTAAATACGAATACGTAATCTCGAAGAGTTAGGCAGAGTTGTACCTCTGCATACCCATATTTTGGCAGTTATGTATAAGTCCCATGTAATAGGGGACGAGCTTATTGCTAGCAACCGGGCACAACTCCAACTCCGGGTTGCTACTGAGAAATCCCTGATAGAAAAACCCAATAACACTTTGCCCGACTTGGGAATCGAACCCAGGACCTCATACTCAGCAGTAGCGCTTGCGACCACTAGACCAACGAGGCACAGAATTTTTTGTTGTAATAACAAAACTACACAGAGAGTGTTGTTTTAAACCCTATAAGAAACATAAAAGAAAATGGAACGCTTTTGGTGCACACTAGGAAATCCTGTGTCGCGGGGTGCAATTATACTTACAAATAACAGACATAAACATTAAGATTTGGAACCAGATTACACCATGTAGGCCAGTATTTGCTGTGAGGAAATTCAATGCTACAGCAATTTAGTTAGAGAATAGATTAGAACCTTTATGATCATGCTGACTAGAAATTAAAACGTCTATGCCAAGTATTGCCTAAACCTTATATTGACTAGGAAGCACAATGCCTACCTTGCAATATGTCTATTATTTTAGGAGAAGAAAGGGAGTACCGTTTCTGGCATTCGCCAGCCGCTGCCGCGGCACGCTCGCTACGCTCGTTCGGCTCGTGCGTTGTGTGGTCGTTCTAACCTAACCTAACCTACAGTTCAGAGGCCCTTGTGTGAATTTATTTTAACCGTCTCGACTTCTTAGAAATTATTGCATTTTATGCATTTTGCTTGTTAAACATTTTGATCTCTAGGCGATTTACAGCTTAGGCAATTTGCTGTGTAGATATTAATTTTAGGCATTTTGCTTCGTAGACGAATTGAAAGTTAGACACTCTGATCATAAAGTGATTAAAACAGTACGACAGCCCTCGATAAAGGGGCATTCTATCAGCAATAACGATGATGGAAGAGTAAAAAATGTGTTGAATTGACATAAACTACCAAGAAGCTAGTATAATCAGCCTATAGAATTTCCCCACTGCTGGGACAGAGGCCTCCTCTCGATGAGAAGAAGAGGGCCGTAAACCACCACGCGGGCCCAGTGGTTGGTAAGATGTCACACGTCTTAAAATGTTTGGTTCTAGGACATGCCGGTTTCCTCACGATGATTTCCTTCACCGTTTTTAGAGCAGTGGTGTGAAACAATTTACAGAAAGTAAATAATAATAATAATCATTTAATCAAGCAACAAGACTCAAAGTGTTAGTAGCAATATACTTACAAACTATGTTAGTAAAACATTAACACAGACACAATTTGTGACATCACTGCTGCAACAGGCGCAGCTGATACCCTACAGCAGTGGTTCACAAACACACAATCTAGCCTACTTGCTACCATAGACAGGATGCTGTTGGTACTGCTCCGCATCCTACTAACCTGGGATGCACACCGCTTCCGCATCACAGTGTAGAAGCAGTCAACGCGAGCGCCTGTCTGGGTTCGTAACCTGCGATCTACAACTCGTAAGTCACGGTCGTTAACACTGGGCCACCACAGCCCTTGCAATGCTTTAAAAAATGCCCAAAAAATCCTCACCGGGGAAGCTCTTGAACTTCCCCGGTGAGGAATTTTTGGGCAAGGCCTACATCTCACCTGATAGTAAGAGATGATAAGGCCGATGCTGGAAACGAGCTTCACCCGGAATCCTCAACCACAGAGGAACCGGCTATCTTACCTCTAACTGCCGAAACACAACAAATGCTGTTAACATTGTTGTTATGGACAGACTAAAGCTGGGCGGACGAAACCAGCGGTGGTCTCGGCGCGTCGAAACAATTTTGTACCTTCGCCATCACCCCGCCCGGCCACCGCTCCAAGCCACTGCTTTCGTATCCGCAGCCTTACATAAAATGGTGGTAGCTAGCCAGGCTGACTTAAAACAAGCCCTACCATCAACCAAACCGAGCAGAAAAATGTTGCCCTCTCTGGGAATCGATCCCGGGACCTCTGGGTCTGAGACAGGTGGACCACACCAGGTGGTGGTGGTGATCCACTAGACCACAGAGGCGGTTATACCTATATCGATCCTATTGAAAGTTGTAGTTGAAAGCGATTGCCACTTGTAGGCCCTCAGTATCAGTGTTACGAAATTATCGTAACATACTTTCAACCACAATCCGAGGGTTTCGAAGGAAATTTCTAATCCATTGCTTCATAGGTTTGAAAAATTCATCGGCTTAACAATATAAGTAACGCAATGAACGAGGCTGAACTGGCAAAATGAAAGACATTGCGATCAATTGTAATTTTATGTGTGTTACGAAATTATCACGCTGGTTGCCTGGAACAAAACCTTACTGAATCTGGGGGATTTTCCAAACAAAATATTTGTAGAAACTAAAACTGAAAAACTTTCATTCAAATTTGTGTTATCATATCGGATCTGAATAGAATTTAGGTTCTTAAGACGCAGATATATGCCTGTGAACTTGAGTGGTTAGCTTACGTGTTCTGTAGGTACTGAGCTCACGCAACGCGTCTTACGTCCAGCGAGTAATAGGACTCGCCCATCCAGGAGCGCTGTCCCAAATAAGACGCATTATTAATTTATTGTACATAAAACAAAAGGTATTTTAATAAAACCACAAGATCAATAACTGAATTATCTTTAAAAAGTTGAAGGTTTCAGAAAAATACGCTTGATGATTCTCAGTTTTTTATCTGCGTTAGACATAACTTTACAAATTAAATTCACTATGTAATATAAGCATAATCATATAGCAAGTTATTAATAATTGTATAATGTAAATGGTACACCACTGACTACCTGCAGTATTGTCTCTCCTACTTTTCAGCCATCCAAAGGTTGTCTGTAAAAGATCGCTTTTAGCGATAAGACCCATTGTGAAATCCTAAATAAAAGTTCCACATTTATATCTGTAATTTTTATGGTGTACATAATAAAGAGTATTCTATCTATCTATCTTTAATTAAACATATATTTTTTTCCTAATTATTAACACTACTCGTTTAGACGTGATACTGAAGTATAAAACCATTAAAAGACGGTTACCGTCGCCTTCAAGTGCCATTTGCGCTTCCATAACGAATAAATATAATGCTTCTGATAAAATATCCATAGGTGTTTTTATTTTCGACCATAATACCTGTTAAGTGCATAAAGCAGTTCTCAACTCCCGTACTAACATAGGGACGACGTATTATTGCAAGCGATAGCGACGATTAACGTATAATGAGGATTTTCAATTCAGCCTATCACAATCCACTGCTGGGCACTCTCCCAGTCTGCGCAACAACACCCTGTCCTCCGTCTTCCGCGTCCAGTCTGTACATCTAGCTGAGGGGCGGCCCACACTACGCTTGCCGATACGCCTTCGACAAACATGACGAGCCCACTGCCACATCAGCTTGCTTACTCTGCAAGCGATATCGGTAGCACCGGTAGTTTTCTGGACAATAGCCCGACTGTCAGTGTCCACTAACTAATGAGGATCTAAATCCAGGTATTTTTAAGAAAATCGGGATGATACTTTTCATACTTATTTATAATATTACTTTGTTCTTGTTTTCGATAGGAGGACAAAGTTTCAGGCATAATGCAGTAACTTCTTACATCGTTAGCCCCATCCATGTAACTGATTACTTTTGAGAAGCGTCATGGACAAACGGGCTTGGAATCATTACCTGGGTCATATCGTGTATGTATTCTTTCTCTGCGTCATGTTTGCCGCAAATAAACGTATTTTCTTTCTTCTTTCTTTCTTTTCTATATGAAATATGAAACTGTTATATGGAAGTGTTCTAAAACTCTCATAATCTTATTATTTAACTAACTGCTGCCCGCGACTTCACCCGAGTGGCTTTTTCTATAAAGCGACGCGAGCGAAGCGATGTGAAAGTCCCGTCAAAGTCGGTTCAGCCGTTTCGGAGATTAGCCGGCTCAAACAGACAGACAGACCACAAATTTCAAGATTGCTTTTTGTTATAGGTAGGTACCGTATATACCTTCATATATGCATTTAGTAAAAAGCTGTTATTTTGACATTACAAACAGACAGTCCAATTTTATTCATTTGTACATATGTATGTACATGTATGTATATCACTATTATTTTTAACTAATATATTATGAAATATATCTAACTGCTAGAGGATGGAGACCTGGTGACCTGAAACACAGGCCCTTAAAGCCTAGCTTGGGCACCAGTCTCCCACAGTAAACTAAACCATATCATGTTCCGTATGTGTCACAATGTCTGTAATGTTTTACTGTGGTGAGAAAAATAAATACATATAATTATGTAGATTCCATTAATTTTTGGTAGTTGTGATGTGGCGGCATCTACAACGCCATATGCGACCTACGCATCACAGACCTGACGTCACAAATCCTGCATCGCGCAATCAGAGTTTACCGCGCGACTAGCATATAATATATGTCGGAGAACGATAGTTCTCTCGTTATCATCAGCCATATTGCGCAATAGAAAAACCGAATTAAACTCAAAAGTCATTTACCCAACCTGAGAACCTTAAAGTTCACATAAGACAGTCGCCCAAAACGCCCATCCCTTCACCACTTCCTAGTGCTTTAGCTGGGAAGAAAAAGTAGAGGAACAAACTCCCCAGCAGCACATCTGTCTGTTCAGTTAGAAGAACTTGATTTTACAGTAATGGGTATGCAAAGTAATTAATGTTGGTACACGACACAACTATACCGAACGCGCAACAGTTTCTAGACGTCTTCACTGCTTGACCGCCACCGATGAACTTCACTTGTCGCCGGTCGAATGTTATGTTGTACTCCGTCATGCGCCGCTTAACAGCACTGGCGTCCCGATTAGTCAAGACTCGTTGGCGCGAACTCCAATGACTCCATCGAACGCGACTAGATGGCGCTGGCGTACCGGATACAACTCGTCTCCGATATATACAACATCCCGACAGCAGTTGCCCACAAGACACAACACCCGTCCGGTCGGAGGATCCTCCCTTTTCAATAGGGGATGAGTGAATTTTACACCCTGTTCCTCATACTTCTATAGTGGTTTGGTTGGTAGGTATCAGCACAGGGTTTTGCAGCTCCTAATTTTTCCGCAAAAATCCTCCCCGCTCCCACTGCGACCCGGTCCTATTAGTGTGCTCGGCTAATGTGGACATAACAGTAACGTCGTGCGATAGTACCCTCGCACCATGTCTTAATAGGCTATTATATTTTATGTTTAATTCAAACACTACCCCGGGAATTGGGTGCCGTAGGGATTATGTATATGTTGCAGTGTTTATGGTGTCTAATTGGTGATGATTGCTTTTTAAAGATTTGATTTTGAATTTCTGGGAGGGTTTTTTTTATGAAGATAGTGGTAGTCAGAGATGGTTTTGATTTAGTGGCGACAAAAATGGTCTATTTTAAAGTTAAGGCGATTTTGGACATGATTAACAGTTTTGGCGCTTCTTCTCCTTATTCGAATCGAATAGCTTCAATAATATTGTAAAAATAAAGAGGTAAATATGGCACTAGCGCGCACAAATTGTTGCAGACAAATTCAGACAATTGTTGTAATTTGATTTAGTCGGCTGATAGTAGCGAGCGAAATGAAGCGTGTCCGTGGTAACAATAATATATCTAAAATGCCAAGTTGTTAGTTATGAAAGTGGGAAAACTATGGTTCCAAGATAAATAAGAGTGAAGGAATTTCATACCATAATTTGTAATAACAACGCAACGATATCTGAACGCCGCTCAGTATGAACGTAGCATATCTTTCCTTTATAATATCACTAGTTTTTTCCCGCGGCTCCACTTGCGTGGATGTCGGTTAATGCTTAAAAAAATAGCCAATGTCCTTTTCCATATCCCAGGCTATATCTCTTCCAAATTTCATGACGATCGGTTAAACGGTTTAGGCGTGAAACCGTAACAGACAGACAGAGTTACTTTCACGTTTATGTATAATGGATAGCATAGAATTGATTATATGGATTGAATAGCTTTCGATTAAAACTTGTTCCCAGGGCTCTTATTTCATCGCTCATAACTCACAACTCTAAGGCCGCGTCCTATTTAAAAGCGATCATCGCGTTCATAATTACTTTTTAGGGTTCCGTAGTCAACAAGTAACCCATATAGTTTTACTATGTGCGTCTGACTGAATGGCTGTCAAGTGTCCCTCCCCCTGCCAGCTACGAGTAAATGGTTGTATTTTAAGGAAAACTATCACATCTATTAAGTAGGCTTTACAAGTCACCGAGTAATAGTCGACCAACTTAAATTTACAGTTGAAAAACATGTTCTCCCATACATTCTGAGAACATGTTTTTCAACTACAATGTTATTTATTATTTATACATTTAAACTTCATGTACAATAGAGGTACATAGGCGGACTTAATGCCACAAGGCATTCTCTACCAGTCAACCTTTGGGTTAAATATTAAAACATAGTTATGAGGTACAAAAATAATGTCTAAAAGACTAACTTCTTGATTACGAGAATTTATATACTTTTATTGATACTAATACACTTATACAGATAAAATAAACTAATCGATATTTTAACAAATACCACCTAATAATATTACTATGACTAGACTATTATTTGAGAGTTATTTAGTCTGGCTTACGTAGTGGTTACGAACTTTAATGTTAAGTTTGTTCTTGGGATAAAATCATCCCAGCTATACGGAACCCTTCATTGTACGTGGTCCGACATGCAGTTGGCCGGTTTTTAAAAAATAATATGACGTGTAAAAGTGATTCCGTTATCCTATTTACAGAATAAACAATTTCATTACACTGTAAGTAATTAACGACGACAATTAACAATTTATGGTTAGTTACACAAACCAATCATCAATGTTATACGTTGATACATGTAACACCTGCGAGTAATATCTTATCTAACATCAATTATTTGGACTACTCAAGCGTATCATACTGATTACTACGTTTATATAATTGTTTAACTGTTGAAAACGTATAACAAGTAAGCGCTTACTACATTACCTACACAGGGTTCTAGAAAAGTTGCAGGAAATTATGGTCGTAAGAGGAATATAGCCAGCAATACTGAGATTGTAAAAATATTGCTCATTGTAAAGGACGCCAAAATTCGTGAATAGAAACACCCGGAATGAAGATACAAAAGTAGCTCTAGCTCCCCTTTGGCTGTTACCTTTGATACCAACCTTCTAGACGGGTTAAATATACATAATTTAATAAAGTATGGTATTGTTGCGCGCCACAATTAATGCCTGGTACATCGTGTCAAGTTTAAGTACTGCTAGCGTCATCTAGTATCGAATAGCCGAACTAATGACCACTAGCGCCATCTAGTATCGAGTAGCCGAACTAATGGAGTCAAGAATTATCTAGAAGGTTCGATGCTAGAACTTTCCAGAACTATCGCCATCTGGTCAATCGGGGTATGTACCGAGCATTCTAGATGTTTCTACAGTAGAAAGTTCTGGAACTATCTAAGGACTATATAAGGCCTGTATGGACCGCGACCCGACACAACAACAACAACAAACAATACAAGCGATCATCGAGTGCGACTTTAGAGTAATCAGTAGTGCAGTTGTGCTTTATAATTAGTGTGTTTGTGTTGTTATCAGTGTTGTTTAATTAAAGTGTCATTTTTGGTTTTTAAATCGGCAGTTTTTATTGTCACGAACGGCAAGCTTGTAACAGTATGGATTAGTTTACGCAATTTTTTTCGGTGGTTCAGTATCAGTTCCAAAACACATTTCCATAATTTTTTCAATTATTTTTTTTTTTTTGTTCACTTTAAATCAGCAAAATATGGATACAATCTATTCGTAATCATATCAATGGGCGAGTGCACAGCTGATAGGTACTTACTACTGCGTTCCGCTTTACTGACCGCGCCGCCGGCGCGTTGCACGACGAGTATCCATTATACCAGTTTCAAAATAAACATATATCGTTAACAATAACTTATTTTTTTTGTACTAAGACATATCAAAATAAGAAATAGGTGTATAATAAAATACGTTTAAGTTTAATTTGTCAAAATTTGCGCACTGATTAGAAACTTTTCCTGTATATATTATGCGGCATAAATACTTCCGTAATTACTCGTGCTGACAAAAGGCGAAGAATTACCTGATCATCTCTCTAAAACCTTAAAACAATGTGAACACAGAAAAAATAGATTGATATTATCCCGTATAGATGTCAGTCTAGTTAATCGTGTCCCACACAATCAAGTTTCATGGAGACTTACAAGTTATATCTTTGAAACTATTGATCTTAAAAGCCTAAAACCATTCCTCAGGTACTCCATACTAGGCCGATTTGAACGCTCATCACGTATTCAATTAGAATTTGTCTTGCAAACACCAGGTTCTGTGTAAAACGCCTTTGCCACATACGCGTAAATTTATCAAAGGTTCGAAGGTTGGTTTGCTCCAGAAAAATGTAGCCTACATACATTTATATACATGGAATATGCTATATCAAGATGGTTATACACCGGCGAGGCGAGGCGTGGATGGGATGGGCGAGAATTGAAATTTGTATGGCAAAATTTCTATCCACGACCTGCCCATCTTTGGTGTAAAAGGAGCGCGATGCACAAGGATGTGCAAGGCGAGATTTGAAATATTTGTTAGTACAATGTTGAACTTTATTGCTGTAAGAATAGAGTGTTTATTTACTTTGTAAAACGGATATACAAATCTCGCACCGACAATAGAGGACCCGCATGGTCTCTTCAAGCGCAGACTTACGATGTCTCGTGCTGGCTCGCGCCGGCTCGCTCGCGAGACACATAAAACGTAGAAGGTGCGCGAGACACGGCTGACCGGGCGGCGCGTGATAGCGTGAGCCGGCGCGAGGTAGCGATGGCCGGCGCGTGACATCGCGGGTCGCCGCGAGGCAGCGCTGGCCATCGCGAGACAGCGCGGTATAGCGATGGATATCTTTCGGTGTAAAAGGGTAACCGTGATTTCATTTCTCGCCTATCCCATCCACGCCTCGCCTCGCCGGTTTAAACCACCTTTATAAAAGTTACTCGAACAGTTCAGTAGAATGGTTTTAGAGGAACTTGTTTATAATTAACTGCAGTACCAAGGTTGGCAAGAAAGTTGGTGGCAACAATCAATATTTCTATTGTTGCATGTTATTTACCAGAGGGAGCAGTGCGTGCCCAGAGATGACGGCAGCGACTTACCAGTTGTACGTTGTAGTTTCGAACCCAGACAGGAGCTTTACTTTGGGTAAATTATTTCATCACCTTTGCTCTCAAAACGGTGAAGGATAACATCGTGAGGAAAACGGCATGTTCTAAAATCAATCTAGAAAATCGTAACAGACAGGTGTCTGATAAAAATTCGTTGTCATGTGACATCTACCAACCCGCACTGGTCCCACGTGGTGGATTACGATAGGAGGCCTGTTTCCCAGAAGTGGGAACATTATAGGCTGATAATGCTTATGCTAATTTACCCATCTGTAGATTCTCATCGCAGTCAGCAGCTCATCTTCATCATATCAGCCGAAAGAAATCTACTGCTCGCCTCCCACAAGCAGAACAATCGGAGATCACTCGGACATCGGACACAATCGGAATGATAACAATCGGTCATTCAGCTGATTTCTGTGACGTTGGACTGACAGCGTTGTGAAACGTTATCAGTCAAACTTCTGCAGGGCCTACCCAAATTCAAGAACGTCCAGATTTCCCTATAAAAGGAGCCTGGAGAGGCAATTTCATCAGTTTTACGTCTGGGTTCTGATAGTGAACCATCTCCACTGCGGAGGGTCTACTGCTTGATTCCTTGAGAACCATCAAGTTCACGATAACTGTAAAGTGAACAGTGTTTGGGTCGCCGACGCTCTGACGCGTCCCTACACTTCTCGGAGTTTCCTTCTCGACACTTCGGAGATTGTGCTGACTTCTTTTCTTCCGAGCTGCCTTGATTCCTGTTCTTCGGAGTTGCCCTGTCTACTGGATTGCGGAGCTTTCCTGACGCGGAGCTGGGAGTGCCTTCCAAGTATTATAAATCTCATCTTCCTCCTTCTTGCCTCGAGAGTGCGTGTTAGGTAGATCCCTCTAATTAAAAATCTAATTACTGTATTTTTTACCTTCCTCTTTAAATTTATTAAATTGTTCAATCTACTTTTAACTTTTTATTTGTTAGGAATAAGTAAACTTGACAGTATGCAGTATTCAGTAGTTTTATTTGATTTGAGATTTATTTCAATTCAAATAACAACCTTACTTCATAACCAGATGGTGCTCCTGCCAATACTCTTCGAAGGAGTACTCAAATGTAATTTAATAAATATTCAATAAATTCGATATCGAATATCATTTTATTTTTAGGACTATGACAATGGTTTAACGTTTCTCCCCTTTTATCTTTTGAACATCTGATCGGTTCCGTTGTATTGAAGGCGACACCCAGCTTCGTACTCAGAAAGGGACGTTTAAGGCTCACGACACGATAACGATACGATGGCATCCCGCAGAAGTAAAAGCTAATAGATGTATTAGTTGGATTTTTTTAAGATTGAAGTTTTTCGAAAAGTTCTAAATTCAGTGACAAGCTTTAAACTGCTAACTTTTATTGCGTTTTCTTAAAAGTGGCCTAACTGACTAAATATTATTATCTGAATCTGACTTTGTAATGTTCGAAAGTTCGACTGGCCTATCATCATTTCAGCCAAAAGACGTCCACTGTTGAACATACTTAGGCCTCCCCAAGCACCACCACTTCAATCGGTTCTGTGCTTCTCGCATCTAGCGTATTCCCGCGGCCTTCACAAGGTCATCGGCAAGCCTATAATTCATATAAAAGTGTATTAACATAATATGATAGGATCAAAGTATCAACTGCGATCGCGCGATATAAGTATCTCCTAGAAGATAAAGATAGGCACATACCGGTAGGAGCATGTGTAATTTCTCTCCTTTCTCTATGTTTTACATTCCCCCCGTGTCTCCCGGGAGCGTTCCGACACACAGCCGGTTATTTCTTACATTCTTTACTAAATTCACAGTTAGGAAATTGAATTTTTCGAATTCCTCGTCTTATACAGTCGCGGCCATTTTAACCTGACCTTCCCTAACGTTCCGTGTTTCGACAACTTTGGGGTGAAGAGGTGTGATGTATCGAGTTTCAATGGTCTTGTTAAATTGGCAGTGTACTTTTTTATTCTCGATTGGTGAGCCAGAAAGACCAGTGAGTGAGTATGGCCAGAAGTGTTGCGTTGTTTATAATGTAGGTATGAGTGAGAACGTATTCACCCTTCTTTAATCATGTATAGTAACAGCGATGGAACCGCTGCGTTTAGTCCCAGGTGAATATCAATGTGTTTTTCATGAATAGACTCCGTCCTGGTATTTTTGGAACATAGGTACGCTTGTATGGAAGTTGTTTTTGGGGCTTGAGGATAAGCTTAGGTTGGCTTTATTTATGTGTCATGTATTGTGTACATCTTTTGTTGGAGATCCTAAATAAATAAATAAATAAGTAATAACAGCTGCACGTGTCGATCGATTAGATTAAACTACGCTTATCAGGGTAGGTTCGTGGATGGGTGACCATCTTTACATACCAAGACCCCTCCGTGCCTCGGAAAGCACGTTAAGCCGTTGGTCCCGGCTTTCATGGATCTTGACAGTCGTTACGGGTCGTCAGAAGCCCGAAAGTCTGACAACCAGTCTTACTAAGGGGTATCGTATTACCCAGTAAATAAAATAAAATTAAATCATTTATTTTTTTGCAAACATGGGTAGGGGTATAGATATTATTATTAACACAAACAGGATATTTACCATGTTTACTATTTGTTATGAGTTCCCGATATTTCGGCGCTGTTGCAAGCACCATGATCACGGATAAACTGAAGTCATTGCGGGTGGGTGTTTATGAGCAGACAAAACGGTCTACCCTCTTTCTTGTTCGTTTTTTGCGCTCAGTACCGCTACCACTGTCACTCGCAACTCGATTCTGTTCCGGACACACGAAACTCACTGTGTCCGCTCGCGAAGTTTTTTCGGCACTTCTTTGGTTTTTACACAGCTGAACCGCTGGATTCCAGGCTCTCGACAGTTGAAACCCATCATCGCGGTTGAAGTTCCTATATTTGGTAATCTCAATAGCTTCTCTAACCAGTCTAGGAATAAAGTGGCGTTCTGTCGAGATGACATACTCGTATAGTGACCATGACAGTTTAAAAACTTATAGGGATACTAGCTTTTGCCCGGGGCTCCGCCCGCGTACATGTCGGTTATCGCGTAAAAAAGTAGCCTATGTCCATAACCCAGGCTATATCTCTGCCAAATTTCATGACGATCGGTTCAGCGGTTTAGGCGTGAAAAGGTAACATACAGACAGACAGACAGACAGAGTTACTTTCACATTTATAATATTAGTATGGAAGTATGGATAGATGATAAACATGTTTTGGATGTTCTCCATGCTCTGCCGTCCCTTGGGCATGCAAAATTTACACATAAATTACAATCAAAATAATATGCTGAATAAGAATAAATACTACAAAATTGGAATAACATTTTAACCATTTTATTTTTCAATGTCAAGAAGTATCTGAAGTAGTCAATAATTGAATGAATGTCATATGTAGTTGGGAAAAGACAGGCAGATTATGAGATGAAGACGCTTGTATGGAAGTTAACTTATGTCGGTTATCGCTACCAGAACACGTGATAATTTAACTGCTGAAGAAATCTAATTTAGGGCATTTAATGCCAACAAGTCGATAAATGTTTATAATTCCGATATCAATTAAATTGATATTACACGTGTGATAAATTGATAGATTATCGACTCTGATGTTTAGGTACAATATTATTTACAAATTATCATCCAGTATGTTGAAAGAGATTTAATACGTTAATTAATATTGTCGCAGATTCACACCAACACATCAGTGGAGTGAACGTCAAAAATTTCCATTTTGCAATCCGCCTGTTACGAATTTAATTCTCATTGTGAAAATTTACAATTAATAACACGATTTAAAATTTCAGATCTCTGCTGTAGAACGTAGAGTTCAAAATGGAATGGACGGAATGTTAATAGTTAACTGAAAACCCATTATTATATGGCAAACAATCCCGCTAATGACGGGTTTTATTAAAATTGAAATGAAATCGTCCACGTCGCCGAGACATTTATAGCGATTTTTTACCTTAAAGTTATTTTAATGATGGTTTGTTTTAAAATTAACATCAATGGCAAGTCTATTATCTCAACTATCAAACTTGGAACTTATCAGACTTGTGACGTCATCTACATCACCACATGCGAACTACGCATCAAAGACCTGACGTCACACAAATGCTTCATCGCGCAGTCAGAGTTTACCGCGCGACTAGCATGTATATGTATACATAATCCCGTCAAAACGTCGCCCACCAGACACAACATCCGTTTGGTCAGAGGATCCTCCCTTTTCTATAGAGAATGAGTGAACTTTACACTCTGTTCTTCATAACTTTATACTGGTGTCCCCGAGAATATTCCTCATACCTCCATAGACTTCATTCATCATCATTTCAGCCGAAAGACGTCCACTGCTGGACATAGGCCTCCCCCAAGCACCGCCACCTCGACCGGTTCTGTTCTTCACGCATCCAGTAGATTCCTGCGGCTTTCATAAGGTCATCGGTCCACCTTGTGGGAGGCCTTCCAACGCTACGTCTTCCGGTACGCGGTCGCCACTCCAGAACCTTTCGGCCCCAACGGCCATCTGTTCTGCGTGCAATGTGCCCTGCCCATTGCCACTTAAGTTTGGCAATTCTTCAAGCTTTGTTGGTTACCTTGGTTCTCCTGCGGATCTCTTCATTTCTGATTCGATCACGTAGGGAAACTCCAAGCATAGCCCTCTCCATTGCCCTTTGGGTGACTTTTAGTCTTTTAATAAGGCCCATTGTGAGCGACCACGTTATAGTGCCATATGTCATCACTGGCAACACGCACTGGTCAAAGACTTTCGTCTTGAGACACTGCGGTATGTGGGACGAGAAGATATTGCGTAGCTTCCCGAATGCTGCCCAGCCGAGTCGGATTCGACAATTGACCTCTTTCTCTAAGTTGGACCGATCTATAGACTTATAAACAGATAATCAGAAAAGTTCCTCTCTTGCAGGTCCTATTCTGCAATGTTTTTACCAGGTATATTGTGGATTCGAGTTGCCGTGCCTCACTATTGAGTTGGTTTAATTCATCTCAGCCACTGGTTGTGCCAGTGCCTGGCACTGGTATATCTCTGTGATATTCCAGATTGTGTTGAACTTAAGTGACCATCAGATACAACCTCGTCTTTTCTAAACGAAGGATCTATATATTTTACGAAATGCGGGTTTTTTTAATTACCCATAAAAGAGGACACTATTCAACAGAATGTTGAACGATAGGATTTTTCGATAAAATTGATCATATTGCTTCGCCTTAACGGGTCGGACACCGGTGACCAGGGCCTCAAGTCTGCTATTACAATAGTGTCAGAATGGTCTATCATTGATCTCATAATTGTTGATTTTGCCAAGTTTGGTAATCTACTAATATAATAGCGTCATTTTGACTTTCCAATGGTCAGCCACTGACACTCCATTGAAAGAATTGGTAATCTCGTATATAATGACAAATGAAACTTCCTACTAAACTTCGAACTTCCTACTACTTCAGATTGCTTATAACACTAATAAATAATATGTAAAAATATATATAAATTAAATCTGGCATGAATAAATGTTCAAAATGCCATTGTAATACAATTCTATTACGAGACCATTGACCGACCATTGATCGACCATTATGAATTTAGCAGAATACGAACTTTTAGCAAAAAAAAAACAATGGGATCGTGTTAGAGTGACGAATTTATATAAATAGCAGACTTGGGCCCCTGTGCGGCTGTTATTACTTAACCACAAGTCCCTCTATGCTACCAGTAACGATACAGTCCACAAAACGGTTGATCGCGACATAAGCGATCACGGAGCACTACTGCTAACTAACAGTCGCAGTAAGCAAAATGTTTGTGCAACTAGCGAATGTTCACAAACGCTGCAGTTCTTTGACTCAGTCATTAATGTAGATTAGGATGTAGAGGGGTTAGGTGAAACATGTGGAGGAAGAAGAAGGAAGTTATGTAATAATAATCTGTGGTTAATAATAATTATATAATATATAGTTACTTCTGACATTTATTGAAATTGGTGTATTTTGGTTTGACTTATTTAAATACTTTTTAATTTGATTTATGTGATTGTTATTGTATGCCTAAGCGGCGGGACATAGCTGATCCCAATTTTACTAATAAGAGCATTGTATGTATTTTACCTACCTATGATCCACAATAAAGAATATGAATATGAATATGAAGATAGTGCTCAGTTTTAAGTTTTTTTTTTTTTTTTTTGTAGTTACCTACCTGAAGTTTTATTTCGGCCGAAACATTATTATGAAGTACATAATCAATTAAAAAACCACCCAAGTGCGTGTCGAACCACGCACAATGAAGGGTAGTTGGGACGAATTTATCCCAAGAAAAAACTTAACATTGTAGTTGAAAAACATACAGAACGTACCTATCGGAGAACATGTTTTTCAACTGCAAAAAGTTGGTCGACTATTACTCGGTTACTTGTAAAGCCTAATTAGCTGTGTTAGTTTTCCTTTTAACTTCGTTATATAAAACACAGAACAGACTGTGAATCCATCGTCTCGTGCGCTTATCTTAATAATTATTTACATTTGACACATGCAGTTTCTATATCTTCTGTGAGGCTTCTTCATTAAAGGGATATTACTCCTCCACCCTGACTGCACTTCTGTATTCTAAAAATATCTTTGCCTTTCTAACCATTACACTCGGAAAGGACCGTAACGCCTCACGATATTTGCTCGCAAACTTGAATCTAAAACTAACTTCCATTTGCATTTCTAATAGTCTTTATTTCAATATTCATAAGGCTGCCTTTTGGATGCACATAGAATCTCATATGTTAGCGCATAATCTCAATATGGAGCTCTTTGACATTTTGCGAATTGATAACATCTTTTCGAATACGCTACATGCTCCACTATGATTTTAGATAACGTACCTGTTCATAATCTACCCTTTTATGAACATTCCGATTAAAAAATACTCTCTTTTTAGGGTTCTGTAGTCAACAAGGAACCTTTATAATTTCGCCATGTCCGTCTGTCTGTCTGTCTGTCTGTCCGCGGCTTAGCTCAGAGACTCTTAGTACCAGAAAACTGTGATTTGGTATGGGTATACATATTAATCACGCCGACAAAGTCGTAAAATAAAATCATGATATTTTTTTTTTTTTTTTGGGGTACCTCCCCTACACGTAAAATGGGGATAATATTTTTTTACTCGTCTATCCTATGGTGGGAGTATCGTTAGATAGGCCATTCAAAAATATTGCCTGTCACCTGAGAATTTTTCCCGGGATCCTCTGACTTTCGTGTGCTTTTTCAGCTTGCGTACTATGTCAGCCGGGATAGTGGTAGAGCTGCCATGCCCATCATCCTTCCCCGTCCCCGTCTTGGTCATTGTCCGGGTTGGCGTAGCTGTTGCGCACGATGCTCTGTTGCCAGAGGCTCGTGGCAGGCATATACTCCGTAATGTGTGTTAGCGCGTGAGTCGAAGCCGAAGCTGTGGGTATTGGCGCATTGGTCGCAGCCGGGATCGTGTTGGACGGCGCGTGGGTCGCTGCCCGGGTTGTGGGCGCTAAAAGAAAAGCCGGCCGCGCTGGAGAGTACGGCGCCAAAATGCAGTCAGTTGCCCCTCCCCCTCCCCAGTTTACGTTAGGGGCTGAAAGCCGAAGCAGTGTGAGACTCCCCAGCTTGGCCGGAACCCACCTGGGTAGGTACTTGTTACTGCTGCTTCATGGTTATGGGGGAGGGGCTTTTTTGGAATCGAGTTTGCCCCTCCTCTGGGAACGGCGGGATATGGGGATAGGAGGGAAGGTTGTTGGGTGAAGGGTGAGGGTTCATTGAGGGGTCACCCTAGGCCTGGGATTTGGCCTAGGGATTTGAGGATAGACGGGATATATGGATAGGCAGGATGGCTTGGTTAGGTGTTAAGAACATGGGATAGGGGTGCATGGGTTACCCTCAGCCTGGGATTTGGGCCTCGGGAACTTCTCTTGTCCGGGATCTCTTTCGAGTTGCCCCGGATACGGGATCAACCTTGACAGTTGGTCCCGCAGCCGGAGTTGGGTTATTCGCAACCTGCCTACCCGCTCGATTGCAAGAGAAGAAGTGCCTGACAGTCTGGGTCTCTTCACCACGGACATACATACATACATATACCCATTCGCGTTGGAGCGATCCAGATCGTCCCGAGTATTTGCCGTCGTTATTTTTACGACAGTTTAGCAATCTAGGGTTAATACGATAGACTGGTTTTATTGAATTAATTTCATCATTGCATCGTCGTAACAATTAACAGACTGCTAATGTCAACTGGCCTAAAATTAGAAATGTTTTGTCGTCAAGAAAACATTCAGAAACTTCAGTAACAAATAAACTGATTAAGATGGGTAAGAAAAGCCACTGCTACAGTAATCCACCTCCCTGATAAAGCACCAATAATCCGCCTAGCAACAACTTTCTCGTAGCGGTCTCCAAAATTGTCAGCAAAATTGTTAATTGGGGCAATCACTGGCTTAGCCCCAACCACAGTTGATTACAGATCTCTGTTTAGAAAATCCGAACTCAATTTAGCTGTATCAATTCCACAGTCAACACTGCAAACGAATTTGTCATTAAGATTTCACAAATTAACCCTAATTTTGGTCTTGCCCAATAAGACCGCGAAAGGAAAATTTGTGCGCCCCTCCGCCTCCCAGGACCAGATGTTTTGAAATCGCTAAAGATTTAATTAAACAAACTTTTGGTGGTGAACAAAGTTACTTAAATATAGCGTTTTGTTATGCACAGCGCAATGTAAACATGATTTGTATGACAGTTTAATTTTAATTGAAAAGTCGCAAGTGTCAGAATGTCATTGGGAAATTCCTCTGTAGATAATATCGGAAGTTCTTGTTACCGAAGAGTGAGCAGTTGGAGTTATTATATATTTCTTGGGTTTGAAGTATTCATGAATAATTGCCATACTCAAATTAACATATAATATTTTTCGAGTATCATACATGGTCGTCAGTGTTGTATGGATCACTCACTATGGAAGCTTGTTGACAGAAACGTTTTTTCCACGGCGCGATCTAGAGGAATGTGGCCGTTTTTCTTTAGATCGAATTTTATTGCTTCGTGTCTCAATATGAAACTTTATAAAAAGTATTAGAAAATTCTAGACACACTTACCGAGGCAGCTGATAGAGCCGTTTTTCATAATTCCTGCTCAGTCACGAGATAATATTTTTTTAAAGGAGTGGCGCTAGTGGACGCGTAATAGCGCTCTTAAAAAAAAAATATTATTTTGCCTTGACAGCCTCGTTGGTCTAATGGTCGAAAGCGCTACTGATAAGCATGAGGTCCTGGGTTGGATTCCCAGGTCGAGCAAAGTATTAATTATTGAGTTTTTGCATTAGGAATTTGTCAGTGGCAGCCCGGAGTCTGAATTTGTACCCGATTAACAATAGGCTCGCCCCCTATTACATGGGACTTAAACATAACTGGCGAAATGTGGGTGTACTTACTATGGGTACAAGTCTGCCTAACCTTTCGGGGAAACAAGGCGTGATGTTATGTTATGTTATGATTGAGCCTTTCGATCGGTACAGTAACGTTAGTTTTCTTTTTTTTTTTTTAAGTGAAAATTTCTTGAGGCGCGTTGAGCACTTTTTGGTAGGGGAAAAACTTATGGGTTCGCGATCGTCTACGAACGCTTTCCATAAGCTATATGTATACTGTGTATATATCGACGGTTAAAAGGCAACATTTTGGTCGCAAATGAGTCATGAATGCCATCCTACTTACAAGTCTTATTTTGAGTAGGATGGCATTCATGACTCATTTTCGACCAAAATGTCGCTTAGGGCATAAGCGACATTTTACCATTACCTTTTAACCGTCGATATTTTATGTGTAGGTACTTTTTGGGTGAACAAAAATCATGGAACTCTCGTCATCGTCACCGAACGCTTTTAAGTTACTTAGTTTCTACTTCTATCGGCAGTCCGCAAAGACTGCCCTGTATTTTTTTTTTCTTATTTAGCGAGCTAGATTCCTAATTCAGGCAGGCGATTATTTAAAAAAAAATTGAATTCAGTTCGTGTTGATTTAAAATAAAAATGAAGTCTTCATTCAGTAATTTTTTCTATCTACAGTATTTAAGGTACTTTCCCTCCATATGGCAAAGTCGTGCGACGTCCTGTATAAAGATTTCCAAACGCCATGAAGAACATTAACTGTCTTGCTAGTACCTACCCTGATCCACCACGCATGGTAAATCAACTGTGAAAAACAGGCTAAGGCCGTTCATAGTCTATGAACTAACATGATAACAGTGTGAAGTTTCTACATGTCCTAATCATTGGAGCAATCACTTTGTCACTAATCAGACCCTATAGTGAAATTATCTAATTGCTACACGTTATTCTAGGAAACACCAATCATATTCATTTTATCGATTTTCATTTAAAAATGTAACTTTAGATTATTTTTTCCTTTAAGAAGTACACCGGTTGCACCTTTGCTTGACTGACTTTGTTTGACACTGTATATTTTGCTTATACACTGGGGCTAATTAAAGTCCAATTACATAAAAAAATTGTTTAATGAAAAATGATGCGTACAATAACAAGGTTGGTAGCGGAGTGGCTTAGACACTACGGGTGGAAGGGAACAGCGGAAGTACGATAACGCCTGGTAAAATATTGTTAGCAATTAGCTGCCGATCGATATGATGTGGAGGTTGACAACGGTGAGGCAATAGGCCGCAACAGACACTGAATTCACTTCATGAGTCTGCGGAGGGCTGTCGCTTACATCCTGTATAAATTAGGTTTTATGCCCATGTGTAATATTATAAATAATCGTATGCCATTTTTACGGCGGATATGTACTGAACATAAGTTCTATACTAACCGACTTGGTACCTACCATATCCAACGAATAAATGTCTTTGTCTTCGTCTTTGTGATTAGTGGTGCAAGCGAGCCTCAGGGTGTTAACAGAAGAGAATCTTACTTACGTATCTGCACTCTACTGTTACTCTCTATCGAAGAATCGAACTCGCGAATCCTACACTGAAAAAAATATTTAGCTTAACTAGTTCGGCTATTTCAGGAATAATCAAAGTTTGACAAGACTTTATAAAAGTTAACTTGATTTAATAAAAGTGATACACAACAGCCAGCACAGGTTTTGGTTACATGTTGCATAAAGTTATGTGGTCACTTTTTTGTGTTACATGTTCACGAAAGTTTGGTTATGTATAAGTAAACATTTTTTTCAGTGTAAGCATAGAATCTAAACTATCGTCATTCAGAAGCTTGACCAACCCTAAAGTTTTAATTCATCTTTTAAAACGCGTTGATTACAGTCCGCAAAAAAAGTCAGCTCAGTTTATAATTACTGCGTTCCTAGTAGAAATCCATCTTTTTTATGAACAAGTTTTCATTAAACAAGTTTTTATACTTAAACGATCACCGTGCGGTTGAAGTTTCGTAATTAGATTTCCATTATTATATTTTTATTCAACAGAAGTACTAGAAAAACTAAGGCGGTCTCTACACCTACAATATTATTGCACATATCACGGTTCAGTCAGTGCAATTTTTAGGAAGATTGCGCAATAACTGCACAAAAGTCAACAAGTTTCAATTTTATTACACAATATTTGAATTGCATTGAATCTTACGGGCCATAATTGCATGAAAATAATTGATTGCGCAATAACATCGAATCACCCCTTACACTGACGCAATAACATTGACGGCTCATAAGCGTCAATTTTATTGCGTCAATTTAATTGAATAAAATGCATATGAAAGTATATACGATAGGTACTTATAACAAAAAACATTCATTTTTCTTTTTGTCTATCTGTTTATTCTGGCTAATCTCCAAAACTGCTGAACCGATTTTGACAGGACTTTCACTGGCAGATAGCTGATGTTATAAGGAGTAACTTAAGCGTGAAACCGGCCAAGTGCGTGTCGGACCACGCACAATAAAGGATTCCGTAATTGGGATGAATTTATCCCAAGTATAAACATAGTGTGTTGAAAAACATATTCTGAAATGTAAGTTTATACGAACAGTATTGAGAGATTTACCATGTTATTTTAAGACCATAGACTTCTTATAGGTTTCCCTGTAATCTGTATCTTATCTTATTCTTTAATATGTATCTGGCTCACTAGTTTCGGAGATAAGAGGGGGGGGAATGGTCAAGTTTAAAAAAACTTTAAAACTTTCTTTATTTTGAGACCTTCACAGCAAGTCCTTTGATTTGATATGCCACACGGAACAGTTTACAAATCTTTTTTTTTTTTTCACTCTTTTTTTCTCATTTTTCTCCCAAAACTGACCCTCATATTCAAAATTAATTTATTTACGTTACACGTCCGTGTTTGGGTCACAGAAATTCATAAGTGCAACCAACTTAATCGGTCCATTAGTCTCAGAGCAAATAGGCTGTGACAGACGAACAGACAGGCAGACAGACAGACGAGTGATCCTATAAGGTTTCCATTTATTCATTCGGAACCAAAACAAAAAAAAAAAAACGCCACCATTTCTAACTTGCATTTGACCCCCTTCAAAGCCCACAATACAGTGACAAAGACGCTCGAGGCCACGGAAGCGATCCTTCATTAAGGGCCAGGGATCAATAGGCCCACGGGGACACCGCTGTCCTCTGATTAAACCCGAATCATGACCCTCGGCCCTTTTTTGGCGTTCTCTAATCACACAGTATGATAATTTTGGATTAAAATTAACAAGACACTTATTATGTAAAGGAGGGATCATCAATTCCTTTGTTTTATGGAATTTATGGTAATCAGGGTTGAGTGGACAATATTATTTTTGTCATCAAGCCTATGAGAATATGCACGTGGAATCATTTGCCTCGTGTATCTGGATCCAAAATAAAACCTAGTGTCTAAAACCTCTTGAATAATGGTTAGCTTACCTTGCTTGCTTTCCTTGTTGCTTTTGACACAAAGATTACAAAATTAAGAACATAAATAAAAATACATACAATTAAAAAGACCACATAAACATATCACATACTTCGTTTGCTCCGTATGTGAACCATACAGCAATGGTTCAGGTACTGACAATCGAACCTCTGCGCGAATGCTCTCAGGATGCTGTTAGAGCTAGCCCGAACCCTGCGCTCCAGGGATGTGCATCGTTTCCGCATAGTAGAATAGAAACAGCCTACTTGCGACTCGGCAAACATCCCTGATGCGCTGCAGAATCGGGGTAGCCCCATCAGCACCCTGAACGCATTATTATATTGCACACGCAAGGCGCTGTACTGTCTGCACATTTATGAGGCCCACAGGCTGCTTGTGTAAAAAGATGTACAATATGCTCTGAACAATGTAGTTTTCACTTCAGTGGTACAACGAGCAAACCTGCGTGCCAACATATTCGCCCTTACAGACAACGCCCTGCGTTCTCGCTCTATGTCTGCATCGTCCTTCAGAAAATGCGAAGAGTGCGGTAAATGTACAGCATAAGGTCGACCGTCTACTGCGTAGGATTCGCACGGAGCGGTTACCCACGTTAGCTACGCGGTTCTATTTGCCAGCAGTAATTCATGCATTGTGGGCCATTGGGGGTCGCTGTTAACGATCACGCCTACATTTAAATATAAATCGAAGCTAAGTATCTACACGTGCATAGCTTACGCTCATTTTCCCGTTACGCTCATTGTACGCTTGCGCCGCATCAATGTTTTGTTATGACGTTGTCACGTTAAACTATCGTCCGTAAACCAACTTTACAGACAACCAATTTTTTTAACGATCCCCTACTCTAGTTATTTCTCCTGTATTGTGGGTGTGTTTACAAACATTTAAACTCACATAAACAAACACTCAGACCCTTTAGGTAGTGCCCACCCAGATGCCTTTATAATAGTACCCAGATATCTTTAGTTAAATAAGAAAAAAAATTAATCTCAGGAAAAATACTATTAAGGTGGGCCGTTATTTTCCATAAACACGCTTCTCAATCGCCGGGACTCTGCCACAGATTCACAACAGATTAAGTTTAGTTTAATTTCCTCAAAACAAAACACAACAGAAAAGGCAAGCAATCATAAATACAAAGTCATTCCAAGTCTCCTCTAAACAGCGTCGGATAACAAAACAGTTATTCAGTTATCTGATGGTTAATAATTAATTAAGCTCGCATCACACTGAACAATCGCAGTGCAGTGGAGCAAGTATGTAAATGCAGCAAGCCGCAACCTCAAGATTTGTGGTGCGGCCTCTTGATATTCCTGTTTCGGAATTATGATAGTTGAGCGCTCCGGGAATATTAATCCCGCAGAATTGTGCGATCCCATGGCGTGCGGAGAATTCCCGCTGTATCTACATTCGGGGTGCTGTTATGAATTATGTTATTTTTAGGTGCGTTTTGGGTAAACCGTTTTTTTTTTTTTTTGTCCTGGTCGCGCCTAAAATTCATGCAAAAAAGAGTTATTGTCCACCAATGTCGTTAAAAGTCGTTCAGTGCTTCCCCAGAATATCTTTTCGCCCTGAATCCTGGCGCAATCTCCTAGTTAAAAACCTTGAATATACTTAATTTTAACGTCGTTTTTTACGTACTGTTCTTGTTAATCAATTAAATAAAACTGTTGTTCCAAACACAAATGACTGCTAGCCTACGATCTGTAATAGCTCAAAGCTGATCTTGGCGCATTAATATTGTATTAATAACGCATGATCAGTTACAAATGACTTCGGCTTCGCGACAAATGAGTGACAGCCACTTACTTCCTCAAATTGCACAATATTGCTTGTAATAGGAGGAACTAAACAATGATTTGGATGAAGCAAAATCTGTCATATTACAGCCTCAATGTAGCACTGAATCATCATCATCTATCTACCCAGCCTTTTAACAATGTTGGGGTCAGCTTCCAGTCTAATCGGACGCAGCTGAATACAAGTATTTTACATAGAGCGACTACCTATCTGACCTCCACAACAACTGGGTATTAATACGATACCCCTTGGTAAGACTGGTTGTCAGACTTTCAGACCCCGTAACGACTACAGCCGGGACCAACTGCTTAACGTGCTTTCCGAGACACGGAGGGGTCTTGGTATGTAAAGACGGTCACTCATCCATAGACTAACCGCAGCAAGCATAGCTTAACGTGATCGATCAACCCGTGTGGCTGTTATTACTTTGCCACGAGCCCCTCAATGTAGCACTGAATGTAATTAGTTTATTTAATGATATTAACTCCAAACGGTGATGGAAAACATCGTGACGAATCCAGCATATCCTTGCATAATCCGTTAGCGCGTTCAACCAAACAAACAAATTCTTCAGCTTCGTAATATTATAGCTGACCCGCGCAACTTCGTCTGTGTCACCTACTCGTAAGAGAGAGAGGTTATGGCCAATTCACACAAAATCTTTATAAATTGTAGCCTATGTGTTATTCTGATATATAAGCTATATATACATATTACTGTGAAGTTTCATCGAAATCTGCTCTGTAGTTTTTGCATCAAGAAGTAACAAACATCCATCTCCTTGCATAATCCGCACCGAGGAGGCCTGTATCCCAGCAGTGAGAACATTGTAGGCTGCTAATGCTATGACTTCAAATTCGAGCAAAGTGTTATTGGGTTTTCCTATTGGAATTTTCTCAGTAGCAGCCCGGAGCCTGGCTTTGTGCCCGGTTGATGGCAATACCCTCGTAGCATTTATGTTGGCAATATAAGTTTTTAAACTGTCATGGTCACTAATATTATTATTAACATAAGCGGGATATTTAACATGTTTATTCATTGTTCTGAGTTCCCGATATTTCGGCGCTATTGCAAGCACCATGATCACGGATAAACTGAAGTCACTGCGGGTGGGTGTTTATGAGCAGACAAAACGGTCTACCCTCTTTCTTGTTCGTTTTGTGCACTCAGTACCGCTACCACTGTCACTCGCAACTCGCATTGGCATTTAGCATTATATTAGCACAAAAAATGCTACTAGGGTAGGCTCGCCGCCTATTACATGGGACTTAAACATGGCTGGCAAAATGTGGGTGTACTATATAAATCCACCTCTGCCCAACCCTTCGGGGAAACTAGGCGTGATATAGGTAATGTTATGTTAAAATTACATAAGGATATAAAAGCACAAATACTTACTCTTTATTTTA
The DNA here is from genome assembly GCA_947523025.1 of Dryobota labecula. Classification (NCBI taxonomy): domain Eukaryota; kingdom Metazoa; phylum Arthropoda; class Insecta; order Lepidoptera; family Noctuidae; genus Dryobota; species Dryobota labecula. The sequence continues at coordinate 24,027,095 of OX383287.1, read as the reverse complement.
AACGCTCTTCGCCAAATTCAGGGTCTTTTTCTGGTGAAAAAAACTACATTAAAGTATTGATTTAATACTATATCTTGCCGCTTATTATCGGTATAATAAAGCTCTCCACAAACGCATTATTATCGGTCGCCTTAAGACGTCACTGTGAATTCGCGCTCGATGGCGATGCGGTGCTTCGAATGACAACAATATACGCTTACTCACCATAATTTACAACTAATTACTCACTGTGTTAATTTAAATTGAATTGCTTATACCCTGACAGAGAGACAGATATTGCTTCCCTATGTAGGTACGTCTTACCTACCTATTAGGTATATTATGGCACGTGAAATCATACCGTTTGATTTTCAATTACAATAAAAGCTTTCACTATTATTGGTCCTTAATTATTCGTATCAATTACTAATAATCCTTGTTGCGTTATTCAATGTGTATGAATAGATAATTCGAATAATTCATTAATTTAAACGCCTGACAATAAATTGATTTTGTGTGTAGCTGCAGCTAAAATACTTGCTAACACAACAGATTTAGGCCCATTCATTATTAGCTTGCAAGGTTTGATCTCAGCAATTTGTCACGTTATTTAATTTCATACTAGCTGCAGCTCGCGGCTTCGTCCGCGTAGCTTTTTCTAAAACAAAAGTAGCCTCAGTTACTCCTTATAACATCAGCTATCAGCCGGTGAAAGTCTAGTCAAAATCGGTTTAGCCGTTTCGGAGATTGGCCGGAACAAACAGACAGAGACAGAAAAAACAAAAAGATGTCTTTTTTTATAAGTACCGTATATATTTTGACATTACAAACAGACACTTCTATTATATTTATTTGTTAGTATAGACAAAGTTAAATCGAACCAAGTTGCTTAAAACGCAGATTGCATTATCTTGGTAGACACTGCAAGAATTATTCAAATCACTACATACAGGAACATATTAACTAATAGAAATTTATACGAAAATTGGAAGCTCAACCACCAACATACAAACATGAACCATTGGCTTATTCCACAAATCCCCCCTGAAAATCCCCCTTAGGAGGAAAAGTGGAATTTATAAAAACAGTCTAAAATTCACTTCTGATAATCCCGCTTAGGGGAGAAAACTAGAATTGAAAAAAAACTTATTCCAGGACCCCCCTGAAAGTGATTTTTTTTACATTAGGGTTGAGTTTTCCTCACTGAGGGGGATTCTCTTAGGGCGGATTAGTGGAATAAGCCAGATTATCAGGTGTGAATCCTGGATTGTTTTTTATAGATTCCACTTTTCCTCCTAAGGGGGATTTTCATGGGGGATTTGTGGAATAATCCCAACCATTCACCAACATCTAGCCAACATTGTAACACTCAACCAACATCCAAATTGGATCAACTCTTGTCTACAGGCATCGAACTAGTAACGCTACACATCCTTCAAATAACCCGTGGGCGCACCGGAAGACCTTTAACCACGAATCAAACAAACTTGCTCTGATGCACAAACTTAGCTTAACGTTTAAACTTAGCTTAACGCATTAGGTGTATCTTTTGGTTATGTTTATTATTGTTATTACAATCTATGGGAACACGTGTTTTTGTTTATATTAGGTCTTAACTTTTGTGAGACTGCCTGTTTCTGTTTGGCGTTTGTTGCTATGTTGTTGTTCTGCCCAAGGCTTTCCCCTCGAGTAATACTCAGAATTCTCAAGGAAGTAAAGTTATAATCCTATTAATCATCTCCATGAAGCTGCCAAGTTTGCTAACTCTTCATGCGAATAACGATTGACTAAAAATTTTAGTTTCACAATTATTATTTTTCAGAAGCCTTGCCCATCGGCAAAAATTACTAACTTTCAGACAAACTTCTTAAAACTAAAAAAACTCAAAGCATTTATTTCAATTAAACCATTTACACTATGTCAAAGAGTCGGTCGGTTAGTCAGAAAGTTGAAGCTAGTTGCCCATTTCAAAACTTAGATCTCTATGGAGAAGAACGGGCATGAAACTCCAAGGACACTCTTTTAAATCAAGATATTACAAAATCCTGGGTACATTATTCTTGTTTCTTCTATATGTGAGACAATGTAAAAAAACGGGGCAAGTGCGAGCCTGACTCGCGCACCGAGGGTTCCGTACAACTTAATTTTGCAGTTGAAAAAATGTTCTCCCATACATCGATATAAGTACGTGACGGTCCAACTACAAAAAGTTTGTAAACGCAAAAACGATTTTTTTATGTGATAAAACTACAAATTAACAATTTTCGAACTTTTCCTTTACTTGTGCTGTGAGACCTTGCTTCTTGCTAAATTTCATGATTCTAGGTCAACGGGAAGTACCCTATAGGTTTTGATTTACTTGCGAATATCGCATAAATGGCTGTATCTTTTTATTGCGTTGACTTAGAAGCTTGATTTTTTCAGAGCTCCAAGAGAGCAAACCTTTCTATTTGATATTAATTTCAACTTGATATTTCCACGCGTTTCTGAGAAAAAGGGTCTTGACAGACTGACAGACAGCCGGACAACGAAGTGATCCTATAAAGGTTCCGTTTTTTCCTTTTGAGGTACGAAACCCTAAAATTAAATAAAACAATTTAAAATATAAGATTAAAAATAAGCCCTGGCAGTTCAAAATGACCAGTCTCAACTAACGACACCCGTTTACGAACATGACGCCTGGACGACGTTGACGTTCATTTGGGGCAAAAATGTTCAAAAAACTATGGAACTTTTGCACAAAATGTCATGCTTCTAGATTCAGCCAGTCATTCAGTCAGTGAATTTATGAATTTTATTAAGCAGATTTATTTAAAAAAACATAACATACACCTTTTATATGTTTAGCCAATACCCATAGCATTACAGTTCTTCCTGAATTCTTACAAAAATATCAGCTAATCATAAACAATATAAGCAATACCTCATTAGCTACCTACCGTGTAGGTACACGGTAGGTTGCGGCTGCGTCAACATTTGCCGGTGATCGATTAGCGTCACGTGCGCCTGAACCGGCCATAACCGGTAATTAGTCGCCCTAATTAGTTATTTTATGGAATCCCGTGTTTGGCATTGATCCAGAAGATATTTATGTAGAAGTCTTGGTTTTCAGTACTTTTGGGCTTTTAGGGTCTTGTAGCTTGAGGAAAATTTCTTGAGCGAAAGTTATTTACATTATTTTATTCAGAAAATCAAGCAGTTCTAAGCTGTCCCTAGCATTTTAAGTGGTAACAAATGACTATATTATTATTCTTTCTCCGATATTTTAGGTTAAAAGTAAATAATCAATCATTTAATACGATTGACAAGTCTGAACACACCCTTCTAAAGAAAACTGAGCGTGAAAATAAATACGTGGAGCACGGAAGCAAAATTACACATTAGAAAATGCAAATTTTACTAAACGCCGCTAGTCTCTTAGGGATTTTAGAGATCTAAAATAGTTGTAAGGAACAATTGGAGCGCTTACATGGAGGAGTGTTGAACAATTAGTTTCCCGCGTTGTTGGAGTGAGCGAGGGGAGCCGACTGCTTATTTGAGTAGACTTGTATGCACTGTTGCTTTAGGTACGAGTTTCTGGGTTATTGGGTGCTAATGTAAAGTCATTTTGTTTCGTGGTAACGTGTTTCTTCCTTTGAAGGTGCGTGATGTAATATTAAATATCAAGTAATAGAACTTATTTCGTCAAGAAAGAAAACTGGATGCCGATGGGCGTTTTTATAATTTCTAACATCACGAAATTATCATGGACGTCCGGTCCGTATGGTATCACGATAACATAAAGTGAAATAAATGGAAATATAATTATGAAGACGCTTTTAAATTTCCGTTCACGATAAAGTCATAACGTGCACGTATTTCCATACATTTCATGGACATGGACGTGGCCGTTCCAATAATATCGGCACGTCACAAATTATAAAAGCGCACTATGGCTAATAGTACTAATGGATACGGACACAAAAACCTTGCGAAAGGAGTTTTAAAGCAATTTGAGCACTCCTGACAAAAATCCTGCATGTAAAGGTATAGTTGCCTACCGCTTGGGACAAATAGGGAGGAGAAAAAACTCACCGCACCAACTACCTAGAGTTGTCACCGCCCTAAACGAAAACAAAAACAAGTAAATACCAACCAGTTATTAAAAATAAATCCCAGGGAATAGATAGCCTGTCAGCAACACATCGCAGCTAGATTTACCACCCGCAAGGAAACGAGAAATAACGCCAAAGTAAAGTTTTATACAAACGACTACCACCGTTTTAAAGTTCCTTTAACAATCTTCTTTAAAGAAATCTGTTGCAAGGGAATCGGGTGAAAACGGGCGGGGCCGGACGGCGAGTTATGTCTGCGGGTGACACTCGTTCAATTGAATTTATTACAGTCTTTTATGCGCCGTCCCGGGGTGCTTCCACGGACACATCGTAAACGGTTTAGGTAAATCAGGTGAAGAGTTTGGAGTGTACTGACACGAGGTTTACGAGAATAAATCCTTGGTGCGAAGTCAAAGGACAGTTCACGTCTCAATACAATAGTCGACCGCAATAAAAGAAACAATAGTTTTCTCTTGCCGGCTTTGTTTAGTTTGCAATTCACTTTTGCTCCCCGATCCTCTGCAATTAAAATACTGCCTTTTTGGAAGTTATACAAAAATACATTTCAGTATGAATTTTAATGTTCTTTACCAGAGTACCTATCATTATTACCTATTATTCTACTTTGGCGGTGTGATAGCCCCGTGCCTCGGAAAGTATGTTAAGGCGTTGTCTCTGCGCCCGAACTCGCTTCGGTCGTTTAGGATTGCCGTCCCATGGAACTATGAGAGTCGAGAGAAGATAGAGTGCACCTGCGTCTGCGCACTCACTTGTGCACTATAATATCTCCCGCACCGAAGGCTCCGCTGAGATTAGTCGCCATGGCCGAAATTCAGTCTGAAGGACTATTATAGGTTGTAAACATGGGCCTAGTAATAGACCAGAGGTAGGAGGTAGGAGGTCCATCATTATCATCATCATTTCAGCCAAAAGACGTCCACTGAGGTGGTGATGTCCCGGAGCCTTACCTCCGACCATCTTTCTAATGACATCAGCTTTTTCTTTGGCCAAAAACCTTAAAAACAGAGAACTTACCTCAGCGCCAATCACTAACGAAGACACGGGCGTAACCAGTCCCGACAAGGGATCAACTTGGAACTGATTGACAAACAAAGAAACGGCTTGAGGATCACAAATTCCTGCCACGCTCGGCTTGAGGTTCAGTTTACCAGTACTCTTCCAAAACTTCACGAATCTTTCAATTTGCGCTGCTCAGCTATTTTGTTTAGATTTATTTGTGCTTGATTATGGCGACACCACTTTAATTTGGCTTTAAAAATGTTACGTGCATTTCACATATACTCGTAAATAGATCCTGAAGTTGGATCATTGACTAATTTCTAACACCGCATTATTCACGAAATTTACCCACTATACCTAATTCATGAACATAACGACCTTATACATTTAAACGTTGCTCATCAACTCCGAAACCAGCTTGAAAATCTAATTGGATCTACAACCCAGAGTACTCGACTAGTGAACGTAGGTTCGTACTAGCTCTACTAGGTAAGACAAACACAAACGCTCACAAACGGATTAAACGTGTTATAACGTTATTAGCACACAGGTAGGTCTTGCTGTAAACCCTAGGCTATTGTACTATGAGTTTGAAAACATGGGCCTAAAATAGACCAGTAAATGCAGTAAAAGAATTTGTGAATATGTTTTTAAATTTAGGAAATTCAATTTACAATATTTGTAAATATGTGAGCACCTTTTATCTATCACATAATTTTTTTATCTGTCATTACTTTACTTTTCATTCTTTTTAGCTATTGTGGTATAGTAATTTTACAACAACAAAATTAATTAATGTATTCAAAATATTGTTAACATTTTAAAAGAGTAACTGTGGAGTTTCTTGCCCATTCTTCTACATAATTTACAATATTCTTGTAAATTTTTACGTTCTCGTGTCTTTTATGTACCTATTTGAAATAGATGATTGTACTTTGACTTTGCAAGAATAGCTTTAACCTCGAGGTGAAAAAGTGGCATTAAAAAAAATGATGTCAATATGTACAAAAAAAAGGAGCTACGTCTGCCAATGTGCCAACAAACTGCAGATAATATATCTTGTTAAAAAATATTTCTGTGAGTAAACACTTTTACGTTTCATTTCATTTTCATAATGCACAAACCACCCTAAGGAAAGTAATAAGTGTTTAAAGATTAGTAGTACGTAATGTTTTTAATATGTATTTGTTTATTATTTAGTTTGTTTTATATATGGGCCTTAGTTGCCTGATAATAAAGCAATTATTCTTTGGCTTGTTTGAAGAAACATTTACGGACCGAGAGCAAACAGGTAAATGCAGCGAGTGTGTGTACATTTTTTAAAGTGTTTTTGTGTTATGATGAGGTCCTACTTTGCTCTCTTCTATCGGCATGAACTGAATTATTATTATTATTTTGGCTTTTCGCATACACACATGAAAAAAGTTTGCGATCACTTTGAAAATTCGAAATCTTTTTGTTAGGTACGGTAGATTATATTATGATTCGGCTCGCCTGACTTAAACCCAATAGAGCACGCATGAGATGCTCTTAAGCGAGCTGTTTGGAATCATCAGCCACGTCCCCAGACAATGCCAGATCTCAGGGAAGCCGCTATTCAAGAAAGGGACAGGTTACCCCAAGAAATGCTGCATAACTTTATTCTCAGCATACCCAGAAGGATCACCGCATGTGTTCGAGCCAGGGGAGGAGTTATATTATATTGAATATAAACCTTTTATTAATAAATTGTTGTTTAAGTTTGGTTAAACAGTCTTTGTCTTTCTTACGAATTTCTGTTACAATTACATTATGATTAATTACTCAATTTTTTTTTATAAAAAGTATAAAATCGTTTTATTTTTTCATTTCAAACAGGGTATTTCTATTTAAAGAAAACACACATCAAATATTTTTTCTAGATAAAGTTCAATTTAAAAAAATATATCAGCTTATGCTAGTGATCACAAACATTTTTTGATGTGTCGTTAGTGCCCAACAACTAGCCACATGCTGCCCTGCGGTTTATGTGTCTCTCTTGGTCTGGCTTCTCACCCTAGACTTGTTCCGGCAAATTACCTACCGGAACAGACCTAGAATTCGGAGCACCCAAGCCCAACCACGACGACTCGACGTCAACGTAGAGATATGGCGTATTATTATTAATATTATTATTAGGCCCTAATCAAAAAAATACATTACAAAAACAAAAACAAATCTTTTATACGGGGACATCCTGTACTATTTAAATCATCTGATGCTGAAGCTTCTCTACTCTACGCCGCTGTCTTAATTATTAAGAACCACCATACAACCACCGCCTCCAGCGATCAGAGGGACAGATAGTTTAGTAACCGACCGACGACCTATAAATTTTTGCCTTAATCAACAAAATCTCTTAGGGACATCACTGACAAATTTTTATTCGGTGTAATTATTTGAGATACAAATTATTTCATGTACATTTTTAGTAGCGCAGATGAGATACACTCGCGATTTATTAAAAAAAAAACCGCCAGCAACCTTGCGGACCAGATAATATTTTCACAAAAAAATCGAAGCACAAGTCACTCATTATTTTATTTTATTGATCTCATACTCTCTTCTCTTATTTTGCTTTGTTTGATCTCACGCAATGGCAATGTATATTTAAACTAGTTTTTTTTTTTTTTTAGTTTTAGTTTCATTGTATTTTACGCTTACTTATTGTCCAATAATCACTATGTAGGTACTATCCTTAAATTTTAAAATGTCGCAATTCCCAACCCCAAGATAGAGGAAAATGCCTAGCTTGGGGGTCACCGTCCAATCTGTTCTTGTACAACCTAATTATTTATTTTTTATTTTTTATTGGTAAATTTGAATTTGCCATTCCACCCTGAGTGAAGCAGTTTACATAAAACTGATACCATCCAGTCACCAAAACGTAATCCCTATATTTATTTATTTTCACACCCCTTTTGCACCTTATCAGCCCCTCACACCGAAAGCTCTTTTGTACAACAAAAACAAACTTAATCGAAAATTGTTTTAAATATCATCGATGTCACAAAGGGGGAGCCGAAAATGTGCAATTCGTCGGTCATCCGAACCGTATAGAGTCAAACAATAGCTGAGCGAACAACGGCCGTCAGTGTATGTCGCACAGTAATGTACAATTCGCCGACGAGCAATTTACACTGAATTATTGCATATAGCCGTCCCAATGGTGCGTTCCTTGTGGGACTATTTGTTCTGGAAAAGTTTGAAAGATATAAATGGATGGGTCCATTCCAAATGTCACCAGTATTGAATATTGGTTTTGTTTTGTGTTGTGACAGTGTCCACAAACTGTTTAATATTGCCTTCGTTTGAGAATGCTCTTTTAATTTCCAACACTAGAATTTTTCTTGTATCGTTACTACATTTACACACATGAATATCCCATGCAAATACAGCCAGATTCATGCTGAACCCATACAAACATTGTTCATTTTACAAATTCGTCCTTCAAAATAACACTAACCAACTTAAGAAGTTAAGTTCTGCAAAGTATTTATTCAAGTATCATAATTAAGTTGGGCTTAGATCCCTTTATTCAGAAAACAAGGTCGGTCTAGTTCAAGACTGAAGAAAATTAATGCTTTTCGAAGTTGTTTTCCAATTTCCATGGTATTAAGTTCTTGTTGAAGGCTACAAAGGCTTATTTTAATTGGTAAGAGCTCGTAAATGGATACTGAAAATTTATGAATAAACACGTCAAAAACATTGTTAATTATGTTTTTTATTAAACATTGTGTAGACGCGCTAACTCCACTGAACGCCCCGTAACGTCACGTCAGCCATAGAATAAATACATTCTTTATAAGACAATTCATTTTTGGTTCTAATATTGACCGGAAATAGTTGGGTTGCGCCCGTCTGGCAACGCTCCCGTTTGGAAATGCTACATATGCGTAGCTATAGCGGTGTATCGCATGCACCAGGTACAGTCAGTATTTTAAGTCTTACTTTTAAAGGAATGTTAAGTGAAATTTGTTTGAAATGAAATATGAATGATTTTTGTAGTGCATTTTTTTTAAATACAGGAATAGTTTTCCATCACTGTGCAAATTTTGACAAATTAAACTTAAACGTGTTTTATTATACACCTATTTCTTATTTTGATATGTCTTAGTATAAAAAATTAAGTTATCATTAACGAAAGATGTTTATTTTGAAACTGGTATAATGAATACTCGTCCCGCAACGCGCCGCGGTGCGTTCAGTGTAGCAGAATGCAGTAGTACCTATCAGCTGTGCGCTCGCCCATTGATATTATTACAAATAGATTGTATCCATATTTTGCTGATTTCAAGTGGAACAAAAAAAATATATTGAACTAATAATGGAAATGTGTTCTATTAATGATACTGAACCACGAAAAAAAATTTGGGTACTGGTTAAAAATTTATCCTGTATATTATATAAAAATACAATATTATATGACTAGTAATTATTTAAACTAAGCAAAAAAAGAATCAACGACCTATGTTACTACAATATTCAATAGGCAAACTTTGTTTATTCATTCCAAATGTGTCTACCTAATTGTGACTATACAAAAAACCCGGTCAAGAGCGAGTCGGACTCGCGCACCGAGGGTTCCGTACCATCAAAAATCATAAAAATACACTAGTTCCACTATCAGTCAAGAGATGGCGCTGACCTAAAACTGCATTATTAGAAAATGATAGACATCGTTTTATTCTGTTGGAAAAAAAAATCGCTTTTATTTGCAAAATAGTTGGGCAAACATTATCTAAAACTATTCCAAACAAGTTGATAGCGTTAGTAGTTCTTGAGAATTCCAGCAGTAACAGACGGACAGACAGACTGAGTCGTATCACAAGGGTTTCTTTTCACCATTTTGGTACGGAACCCTTAAATCAAGTAAATAAAATAGAAAGTCGAAAATATAAAATTAGGACTAAACATATAGCAAAATCAACAAATGCAATACAATAATTTGCTACGCTAAGTATTAATTTCATATGACGGTATATAATTCAACTACACAACAGAAAAAATCAACAGAATAATAAAATAAAATAAAAAACTATTAAATAATCTGCTTTATGAGAAATCCCGTGTGTTTACAATTACAATGTATTGTTATATTATATTAGTGATAGTTGTTCGTTAGGAATAATCTATAAGAATGACTGTGAGAAACATTCAATGTATCAGTGTTGTGCCATTAGTGTATTCAGGAACGCAGGCCTTCAATAATTCACTAGAAAAGAGCTAGTAGACCTCAACACTGGGCTGCAGACAGTCCAGGGAGGCTATGGCATTCTTAGATGGTAGGCTAACCAGGCGTTTATTACTCAGGCATTTTTTGGACAAGACCGGCCTGCGCCTGGTGACGGGGATCATCACGGGACACTGCTCGCTAAACAAACAGTTTCACACAATAGGCATAACGGACAATCCTCTGTGCAGGGCTTGCAAGGAGGCTGAGGAATCCGTCGCGCATGTGCTCTTTGAATGCACAGGCGCCACTCAGATTAGAACAGAAAACCTCGAGGCACCCAGATCTTTCACGGATGATCTAAACAGTTCGGGATACGTAATTAACTTCTAGAGGGAGGTGGGCTGGTTGGAATAACCACTGATGGCTGCCATCAGTGGTTATTCCAACCAGACTAAGTGCGGATACCAAACCCTTTACCATAGAACATAGAACTGTACGTCGCTTGCTCCCTCGTCAACAGTCCTGACTCTCTGTATATTTTGGCTGCTGTTACCAAAACTGCAAACGTAGTATTCAAGGAAGTTTTAATAAAATGTAGCTGGTATTTAAGTATATTGTGGTGTCTTACGACTTCCACGCGAACGAAGTCGCGGGCAGAAGATAGTAAGAAATAAAATATGGAAATATGGACACAAGAGAAGCACACCTGCTGACATCGACCGATAAATATAACAAGTAACGGTCTTCAATGATTCACGGTAATCCCTGAACATATAAATGATGAATATTTTTGGGTAATAGTCTGACAATTTTTTTTTTAAATCGTCGCCGACGTGTGTAATAACTTGTTACATTAACACCGTTTACTGATGATTTTAACCGACTTCAAAAAAAGAGGAGGTTATAAGTCAGTCTGTATTTTTTTTAAATCGATATTTTCGTCAATTGTAGACCGATTTTGAAAATTATTTTTCATTTTGTAGAGAAACCTTGCGGGGTGGTCCCATATAAATTATATTAACTTTCCTTGGGTATTTTTTGAGTTAGCTTCAATAATACGTATTTAATCCACTTTGTGTATCTTGATAATGTTATACTATAACATTTCCTGTCACTGTTGTTCACATAGCAAGTAGTAGTGTACGAATTGGTGTGGAGTAGGTACCATACCTGAAAAGAGAAAAATAAAAACTTTTTTACAAATAAAACAACCAACTTCCAAAAAAAAATACAGATCCAAAGACACCGACTATGGTGGCCGCCACTTAAATCTGAAATAAAGTTCATTGCTCTTTCCTTAATTTTGCTGCGTAGGTACCCCGACAATAATGAATCGTTTTTTATTACTAGAAAAAGTCAAGGATCACGATAAAGGTCGTTTCGGGACAAGTTTATGTCATTATTTCTGTTTTCGGAATTACGTACTTGAATAAATGTATGCGGGTCAATGACATTTAATTCAAATTTATTTGACGTCAGTTATAATAACTTGTACATTAACAGCGTTTACAATTTTTTTTTAAGAATATTTAATTGTAAACAGATTCTTTTCACACAACCAAAATAAAATGATACAAAAACAGAAAATTCGGCACTTAAATGGAATATGTTTCGCTCTTATTTCTACTAAATATATTTAGGCTTTTCTTATTGTTAAATACCAATATGTCGAAAAGTCACTTAAATAAATGCCTTGGTTCCAAATCCTGCTAGGTAATTACGTAACACACATAAAATGACAACATGATCGCAACAGCTTTCATTTCGACAGTTCAGTCACGTTCATTGCGTTATTTACATGGTAGAATGGACTGATTTGACCTTGAGCCTTGTCTCCCAGTGGGGTGATGACAATCTGGTCTCTTTTAACGCCACCAAAACACAGGCAAGTCTCTTTACCGCTAAAAGGAGTCGTTTTGAACAAACTCCTACTTTTCGGGGTACATCTGTTCCTGTAACTGATCGGCTCGAGCTTCTAGGCATGGAGTTGACATCTGGTCTCAACTTCGGCTCGACCATCGAGTGCACAGCTCAAACTGCAGCCAAGAAACTGGGCGTCCTAAATACGGTGAAGCGATACTTTACGCCAGGACAGCTTTTAACCCTTTACAAAGCACAAGTCCGACCCTGCATGGAGTATTGCAGCCACCTTTGGGATAGCTCAGCTAAGTACTAACTTACTGCGCTTGACTCGGTGGAACACAGAGCTAAGAGGCGCACATTGGCGACGTAAAACTGGTTGATGCCAAGCTTCACAGCTTGGCTCATCGCCGCAAGGTTGCCTCCTTGTCGGTCTTCTACAGATTGTACTTCGGCGAGTGTGCCCATGAACTCCACGACCTTATTCCACCAGCCCCCTCCTACCATCGGACATCTTGACGGACTGCAAGTTAGCACCCCTACCTAGTTGATATTCCACCAACTCGCACTAAGCGTTTTCAAACATCTTTTATAATGCGCACAGCAAAGGAGTGGAACTCTCTGCCTGCGTCTGTGTTTCCGAACACATACAAGCCTAATGAATTCAAAGTGAGAGTGAACAGGCTTCTTCTGGGTAAGCTCACTCCATCGTCGACTTTGTCTCCGTCACCTCTGACCTAGACTAGAGTCAAGAGCAAACCCATCGTAAAATAATAAATTTAAAAAATTACGTTGCTGAGCAACGAATTTTGCAAACCGAAGAAGCAATGGATTAGGAATATTCTTCAAAATCCTCAGATTGTGACTAAAAGCGTGTTACGTAAATAGGGTACTGATTTAACAAGCTACCGCCGACGGCAGACATAGGCTTACATGATCTGTAATACATTGATATGTTAAAAAATGTACGAGTACGTTAACTTATGGTGAGAGCGTCAAGGTAGCTCGCGAAATTCAAATCTTAGGTAATTTTTTTTGAAGTTGCAGGTTAATATTAGGTTGTATATTGATCTAAATAAGATTCGCGGCCGTATCAAATATTTATTTATAGAACTACAATCATAAAATCATCAATACAACTCTCTAAGTTCATACAATTCTATTGAATAAGTATTTCATGAAATCATGACTTTTAAGATTATACCATAGATATAATAAATAAGGAGATATGCCCGGCAGCTAAAAATGTAATAAACCCCATGTCTCCAGTCTGTCCCTTCCACTCGCCACATCACACATGCAGTTCAGTAAAAGCAATAGATACGAAGTCGCGCACACACTCGCGATTCATAAATCGTAACTTACTACACAATCAATTATAAACCTTATCGAATCAAATAAAACGCGCATTTACCAAGCACCGTACAACTCACACGAAAACGTCGGGCTCTATCGTTGTGCTGTGCAAAAGCCATTTATTTTACATAAAAAAATATCGATTCTTCCATTTATTATCGAACTATAACTTTTGTGGGGGACCTGAAAATAAAATAAATAATAAACGGTATACAAATAATAATATAATATAAATAAACAATATTTTGCTAAAAACCAAATATTATTAAGTAAATAAAAAAAATAAACAATAAATGAGAAAATACAGATGTGTAATGAACATTATTTCACTTAAGTCTTCCAACCGGGTTAAAACGGTTGACAAATTGAAGAATAAACTATAATAGCAATATATTCATTAGACAATCGACATTATTGTCGATAGCCTACGTTAGTAGATCTGCACAAGCACATCATTAGCTCGCGGCAAGGCACAGTGGCTGTACTACGCGACGCAACCGCATATACAAAATATCGTGTTGTGATTTTTACATTGCGTTGTCCAGTCACTTAGCGTCATACTTACGTAGTGGTTAAGAAGCAATGTATTTATAGCAAAAATAATACAGTCGCTGTTATGTATGAAAACAAAAATAACGTAGTAAAAGCAAGAAATATTTTACTACTTGTTGTTTTTCATGATTTTAAAGACAAATATAGTTAAATACTTGTACTTGTAGTAATTTCATGATGTACAAACATTTTGTTTTGGCTTCAGTTTTTGCAAGAAATCACTGAACAACACGGCATTCTTATAATTTGTCACGATCACGGTCAAAAGCGCACTAATTCGCCGAGACCGCCATTTGCCTATTTTGCGAGCGTTTTGATCATTGCGAGCGGACCCAGACACGCCCCCTTGCCACTTCTCCTGTTTTTTTATATTTCTATGGATTATACTAACCTATGGAGTTGTATTACTGACTAGCTTCTGCCAGCGGCTTCGCCCGCGTGATATCTTTGTAAATTATAGCCATTTTACTTAGTGATACATCATCATCCTTCATTCATTCATTCTACTGATGAAAGGATTTTTAAAATAGGTCCAGTGGTTTTTGAGTTTATTCATAACATACATATGCTACAAATGCATTAATTTCGAACAAATTTGATTACCATAAAAAAAGGTTATAGTGAGTCAATTTTAAAAGATAGACATATGCTGTCGCAGACTTTTTTTTAGAACTTTTAAAAAAGAACAATTCCATCATACATGATATTTGCGTAACTTAAACCGTTTATGCAGCGCACGGAACGGAAGCTCTCAAAAAGGAATACTTTTTCCCGTTTTTGCAACATTTTTCATTTATGCTCTGCTCCTATTGAGCGTAGCGTGATGTTATATAGCCAATAATCTTCCTCGATAAATGGACTATCCAACACAAAAAGATTTTTTTAATTCCAACCAGTAGTTCTTGAGTTGTTCTCTGTTCTTGTTCAAACAAACAAACATACTCTTCAGCTTTATAATATTACCTCCTTACTAATAAACGTTGTATAGCGTCTGTATAGTTACACAACGCTTTGTCTTCTTCTTTCGAAAGTCAAATTACTGAAGAGTGAAAGAGAGAAATCGGTGTGTAACTATACACACGCTATACAACGTTTATTAGTAAGGAGGTTAGTATAGATAGATTCTAATTCTAATGATTATAATTACGTATAATACATATTTCTTACGGTCACAAATCATACTTTAATCAACATACACCTATAAAATGAGCTGCAAATTGCAAAAATCGTAAGAAAATTTGAATTACGCTGGTTACCTTAGCGCTTCCCCCTTAACTAGAAAATAAAGTCTACGTGTTTCGATCACCTTTTGATCTTCAAAAGGTCAAACATGGTTCTATCAGGTTTCTTTAAAACATCTATTGCTTTTATTTCTGAAAATAATAATGTCATTTATGTACCTGTTACTGTTAGAATATCTCTACATCAAAATCAAGTTGAATTGAACTAAAATAATGAGAACATTGCGATTTGAATGTTTGATGTATGTTTAATTTCAAATAAATCAGTGAATATTCTGTCAGTTAGAAAAGAATACATATTTATTTTACAAAGATAGTGCTAACTAATAAGTAGTTAGTACCAATTAGTTTAATTGAGTGGCCCGTGGCTAAGAAATAACAGACACACAGGTCGATCGATCAGGTTAAGCTACGCATGCCGCGGTTGCTTCATTGTATAGTTAGATATTGAGATAGACTCATGATAGCACAAGTTTAAACCTTAGTGGTTTTTGGTTGCTATTTATTAAGTAATCCTGTGTTCTTTTGTATAAATGATAAATAAAAAAAAAAAAAAAAAAAAAAAAAAAAACATACCGAGACCTGTCCGTGCCTCGGAAAGCACGTTAAGCTGTTGGTCCCGGCTAGGGTTGCCAACCCTACTATATAAAATAGTATCCTGCTATATTAGGGGCCTAAAACTATATTTTTAAAGAAAAAATATAGTACGCAAAAATACTATATTTTTATTTTAATATACAAATGGCGGGATGACCGCAACAGGGTCAGTATTAATCTTATAATTTAGAGAGTAATAATGATTAGTAATGAGACATTTATAAAAAAAATTGTAGTTCGTTAGTAAAGCCTCAAACACTTAGGAAAAAATATGCATTTTAAAATTAAATATTTTTGATACATACACATTGCTCTTACTATTTTCTTATATATTTTATGGCTGTCTACTATATTTTTAGGCAATAGCTTCGAAAATACTATATTTGATGTAAATCAAGTTGGCAACCCTAGTCCCGGCTGTATTATCTTTGACAGTAGTTACGGGTTGTCAGAAGCCCGAAAGTCTGACAACCGGTCTTACCAAGGGGTATTGTATTACCCAGTAACTAGGTTGTGGAAGCCAGATAGGACGTCGCTCCATGTAAAATACTAGTATTCAGCTGCATCTGGTTAGACCGGAAGCCGACCCGAACATAGTTGGGAATTGGCTAGGCAGATGATGACTAATTGGTTTCATAATTGATTTTCTTTTGAAATCATGAAACAAATGACTACTATATATTATTTGCCTGTGATTATTACTTAACCAGTACTGTATTATGGCTCTTGTGACAGCTTACAAATTATAAAATAAAGCTTATTTCCTGTTACTTTTTCATTAATAATAATTTCAATAATTTTAGTAATTGAAATCACTATATTTCTAATAATTGTAATTTAAATGATTCTAGTAATTGTAATTCACATTTTCTTATAAATTGCATAACTCAAATAGTTCTAATAATTGTAATTTTATTCAAATAATAGTTGTAAAATAACTATAGTTTTGCATGCCCGTAATGAGGGTGAAATATATCCCGTGCTATAATTTAATTTAACATCTTATGTAACCATATTTTATGCAAATAAATGATTTATTTATAAATTTATTTTATTTCGAAACATCATTGTAATGTCGGAAATGGAATTCGAGATCAAAAATGTAAGCAAATAAATGTCAATATCAAAATGACGTTTCAGGGCTAGTCAACATTTCCCTTTATATTTCTTGCTTTTGAAAGCACGCTGAAGCGGCGTGTCATAATGAAACCAATTATAGCCTAAGGTCTCGTCGTAAACTAATGAAAATAAAACATTTCTATTCTTTTGAACAAGTTACTCATGTTTATTTATTTGATTTTATTTACATTTCAATTATTAACAGACATATTCGAAAAACTAAACAGTTTTCACCAGATAACATTACAAGATTCTCTTGTTTAGAAGAAAAAACCTTTTATAAAGAAAATAATAAATGGAAATCAAAATGTTTAGAGTTTCTGCCTTATTGCCAGTATAATAAAAATAATTTGCACAATTTTATTTCAAACAGTTATATTTTATTCTTAGATCGTAGTTTACGTCACTTTGAAGCTGAATACTGTGTGCAATATTATATTTTACCTGTTTAAGATATGCCTATAATTTTAACACTATATTATAGTACTTTTCGACAAACTACACAATTGTGGTTATTATTTTAAATTGGCAACACCTTTGTTTACATTTTTAATCTTGAATTCCATTTTTAGGTACATTTCCTGTGGTACCTACGTCATTACTGTGTCCTGTATAACAATGTAGTATAGCATTCGTTTCCTTACATTAAGCATTAAATGATAACGGAAATTTGTAAGAACGTATAAACGTCACAAGATTTTGCGTCACTTTATCCTTTCATAAACACTTTTTCTCTCTTGTTTCAGCACAAACTATAATTATTATCAAAACAGCAACTTAACAAAACTATAGAAAGACAAGCAAACTAGCGGGATAAAACTGAACTAGCCTGTTTAAAATTTAAAACGGCCAACGACGCTGAGTAATAAATCACTTTTAGTTCGCTATCTCAATGATGGATTATCGTTCCGAGTATAGTGCAATCATGAGTTTAAAATCCATTGACAATTTTCGTTAATGCAATACTCGTACCGTCACATAGGAATTCGTTTGTTTATTTGAGTTGGTTTAATTGTTGAAGGAGGAATCTGGAATTTGTATTTAAAAAATAAATACAGAATGACCATAATGCCTTGGAAGTTGGTTTCTGCAGGTGCAGAAAACGTCAAACGGCGCAAATATAACAACCTTATTGGAAGCGTTCGAGCCGTTTGGGGTTAAAACACTAGGACCGTGGGGTCCGAGTGTTCATCGAGTATTTCGGGACATCGCCAAGCGGTTGGTCGACTCTTCACGTGACCAGAGGGCTGACCTATTTTTAGGCCAAAGAATCTGCATTGCCACCCAACGTGGCAATAGTGCCAGCCTTTTAGGCAATTTTTGCCACTGACAGCGATGCGGACGAATTTTTTGATGCACAATGAGCTCTTCCCCTTTTTCTTTGTGTTCTGTGTGTATAAATATTTTAGTGTTAGATTGTATGTTGTATTAATTTTTATTAAAAATTAAATAGGTAATTATTTAAAATGAGTAAACTAAATTAATTAATTTGTTGGCAACATTATCCAATAGTTTTTACCCGAATACGGCAAAAAGGAAGGGTACCCGTTCTCACGGCAAAAACCGCCGTGAGAACGGGGCTAGGCAGTACGATATTTAACTGCATAATTTTGGGATCACTTTTCAGTTTCATGCTGCATTTATTTTAAACCGTATGAACAGTGGTATGTTGACGGGTCATCCCAACTTTTTATCGTATAATATCGTCCTGATCATCGCCGTGTGAACGGGGCAAAAGGGTTTTTTATATCATAATATCGTCTTCTTTCTTCATAACATTATGCCAAAAGCATTCGCTGTTGTTGGCATAATATTATCTATTAATAAAATATTATTTAGCAAGCTTAAAAGTCCCCGACCTTCTGCTGCATTACTGCACTGACTTTATGCTAAGGATCCATACAAAGTGTTTTTATTTTATTTTATATATACCATATCTCTAGAATATGTATAAGACCATATCAAAGAATCAACTGGCATACGAATTATTTATCAATTATACAGGGTGTTTGGCAGAACGTTGAACATACGAAAATGGTGGATAGGTGGGGTCATCTGCTACTTACTCAGCCCTAATTTATTTGGCCCTGGCCCCCTGAATATAAAAAAAAAATTTGTTTGCTTTCTTTTAGTTTCACCACTTTCTTAACTTTAAAGTGTATTTTTTTATTAAAAATGGGTAAAACAGGCAATATTTTAGTTTATTTTTTTATCTTTAATATTGGCAGATTCTTATAAAATTATTGCTTTATTCAGATGTTAGCTAGAAAAAAAGTTATGACTCCTCAAACTTACAGAAAGATGTAATAAATAAAAATATTGCCTGTTTTACCCATTTTTAATACAAATTACACTTTCAAGTTAAGAAAGTGGTGAAACTAGAAGAAAGCAAAACATTTTTTTTTAAATATCCAGGGGGCCAGGGCCAAATAAATTAGGGCTGAGTAAGTAGCAGATGACCCCACCTATCCACCATTTTCGTATGTTCAACGTTCTGCCAAACACCCTGTATATATTTTTTTTGTTGTTGTTTTTTTAAATTAATTTTGTATGAAAAATGTTTCATACAAAATAATTACACAAATACACGATTATTAATGTAAAACACCGTTACGTGAAATATGACAACGTCGCATTTTCTTAGCTTTAAATATGAACGATTGGTTTGAATGAAAATGACTTACTCGTATTTATCTATGAAAATTAGATACCTACACACATCGAGGGTCTCGGTTTCATCAGTTTGGCAATGTCGCAAAAGTAGCAATTCGTCTTACGGGTGACAATTTTTGACCTAAATTAATATGATTGATGATAAATATCTTCGAAACTATGCATTTATGGACCACATACATATTCTAGGACTTATTGTTTTATTTTTGCTTATAGAATATAACCCTAGAGTTATAGGATATAAAAAAAACACGTTGTATAAGCACATCGAAATGAAATCCACGCATCTTCATAAAACAGACGTTTACCTATATTGTTACTTAATACATTCTTACATATATGCCTCTTACGGCATTCAAAGAATTCAAAAGAATTGTTCGAAGTGGACTATTCTAAACTAGAAGCACTTGGCAATAGGCAACCATATTTTATGTATAGCTCACAATTGCCTTACTTACGGAATAAATGGAGCTCTAAATGGTACCAATGCGACGCGAATTGCTTTGGCTCGATGCCATATTATTGCTTTAATAATATCTATGCCTAATACGAATGTAGGCATACCTGCCACCCCGAATAGTTGGGTAAATGTTTACTTTGAAATGGCCTAGGATCGGTGATATTATTGGTGGTGCGTGTGCAATTTGATTTGTCGGCAACGATTCAGAAATCATCCATATTTTAACACAGCTATAGCCATGAGCTCTAACAAATACAATTTTTATTGCAAATTAGGTACGTACGAATCAATACTGACTAGCTCTATGATAACTATTATAAGAAATGGTCATTCATAACATAACACAATGTAGCATAACTACTTACGATACTTGTCAAGTATGTTAACGTGTGACGTGTCAACGTGTGTTATAACGTGACGATATGTTATGATGACGTGTGATGTGTGTTATAACGTGACGATATTCTGTTCTACAGAAAATTTTATAAATCCAAAGAACTCATTTGCAAACGTTAAATTCCAAATCAATTTCAAAATAAGTTTTCAGATATTTTACTACAGCAATAAAAATATTAAGCTCCCTAAAGACTTGCCATCACAATTTTACATAAAACTGCACCTGTTTTCATCCTCATTACCACCATAAAATACATAAGGATTATGTATTAAGTTTTAAAGTATAAAACTAATAGTGTGCAAAACTGTCTAGGCGCCATGTAAAGTTAAGGAGCTCAAGAGGCGAAGTTAGCCGGAGTGAGATTTTTAAACTTTACTCATAAAAGATTTCGTTACGCTTTATGAATATGAAAATGTTATCCGTTGAATTTATTGAGCTAAGTGTTTGGTTGTTCGGAGTATGACAGAAGTTGTTTAAAGTGTGGAGGCTGCTCAGATAGTGGGGCAGTTATTGCTTTTATATCGTTAGTTTTAAGTGGAGGGAATAAATTAAATTTTAGTGTGCCGCTTGCCGAACGAATTATGATCTAAATCGGGATCCCAGAAACGTCTAGCGACATCTTGAAAAACCCAAGCAAAGATGGAGGGCCAAGCTTGTCATCTGGACATTAATTGTTTCACAATAGTCAGAGATCAGGAGAAGATGAATCGAGGCAGGTAGGCATTTGTCCAGCTGTCAGAGAATCAAGCTTTAGTAACTCGCATGATTCGGTAATTCCTGACTAGTTTTAGTCTCGACCGGAATCTCTAATAAGGCAAAATGTGCATACATGTAGATTAGTTAGTCAGTTCCGTGTTCATGCTTTTAATATTCATAGAAAAATGTACATATTTAAGCAGTAATATCATAGTAATAGCTTAGCATACTGCACCAGCATAAACTTTTTGGTCGACAATGTTTAAAAGGATTTAAAGACCTAAAACTGAGTCTGATCACATGAATGCTACCGCACCCATAGCTTCAAAAGATAAAAGCTTATTATTTTGTAAAACATTTAATTATAACAAAATCATAGACGTATCTTTCCATATAAATGATTTTCAGGTGCAAATTTTCACAAGATATTCTTAAATTAGACAGACAGCTGCCAAGGTGACCGCATCTCAATCTAAATTGTGAATTCAATCGAAAGTTTCGTTCTACTGACTCTTCTGATCTATTCATTAGCATTCTTAGCTCAAATAGTATGTATCTATAGCAGTGTCTCTCTTTTGTTAGTCACAGACTGATTGATGCGTGATGCCATGCGTCATGTTCGTGAACGGGCGCCGTCATCGTTAGTTGGGACTGGTCATCTCTTAGCTGCCACGGCTTATTTTAATTTTTGAATTGTTTTTATAACGGACGCTTCTAACGTGCACGTTTTTCTACATTGTTCTCACATGTATAACTTCAATAAGTATGATGTAACCCATTTTTTGTAACAATATTTTGTTTTAAAAGAGTGTCCGTGGAGTTTCTTGCCCGTTCTTCTCCATAGGAACCTACTACGCTTTGGAATGGGCAACTAGCTTCATCTTTCTGACTGACCGACCCCTTGACAATTCAAAAGTGCCTGTCATTGGTTTATTTGAAATAAATGCTTTGAGTTTGAGTTTGAGTTTGAACGCGCCGGGACGGTCCTTTGAGCGTCAGTACAAGGATTAGGCTTGTTTGTAGATTAAGTTTTTGAGAAAAAATGTATCGAGGTCAGTGGGATAGACTGGGGTATGTATGAATTACTAGTTTTATGTAGCTTGAACTGCGACCTACAAAGATTAAGCATAGCGTTAAAAGCGTTAGCGTTTTGCACCAAAATTTCATCAATGATTATGTTTGCTACAGAGCAGATGACTCACGCATCTATCATAACTGCTCTGACGGCTCAGCGAAAATGAACTTTGTTTTTTGAATAAAGAATGGAATTAAAAATCCTAGAATAAAGCAACACCAAAATATTTCAAAGATCAAAAATGGTCTTAATGTAGTCGTACAATTACTGTCGTATATACGGACCATTTTATTTCCTCAACTTGGCAATAAAACCTGACCTACTCGTTACCTCATTCCCTAGGCACTAGAAACAGAGCGTTAGTT
This sequence comes from Dryobota labecula, assembly GCA_947523025.1. NCBI lineage: Eukaryota > Metazoa > Arthropoda > Insecta > Lepidoptera > Noctuidae > Dryobota > Dryobota labecula. Next base: position 24,004,417 of record OX383287.1, on the reverse strand, counting down.
CCAACAATAAATCAGGAACATATAATGTCTGAACAGTTCCGTTTTCGAACTGATTGGGAGCAAACAGTGTTATAGTGTTCTTTTGTTCACATATTGTACGTGTGATTTGTTAGTAAAGTGAACTGTTAGCAGCTGAAACTGGACAAAGACGGGACAAAGAGCTTGTTTAAGTTTCCAGGTCGCCTCGCTCGCGCAAATAGCCAACTTGTAACGTATTAGCTACTGTTAAACTTTGGAGTTGGTGAAATAGTGTGATGATTTATTTTGTTGAAATATTTTTGAGGGTGATTTAGTTTAAATGATAACCAATTGCCATATTACAAAAGTTTTCAGCCGTCTGTCCTGGATGTGACTGACCTAAAGATTTGCAACTATTACCTTCGGTGCCAAGCATGATTTCTAAAATCTTGTTTTTTTTTTTTTTTTTTTGTTTATATGGTTTTATTTATTGTATTAATGTGTTTTAAGCTTTCATCTTCCCTTTCCCATCTTTTTTCAGGTTTTCAGAGTGTATATCATAAATGATACACTGGCCTACCAAAAAGTTTTGTGTATTCTCATATCTCCAGGGCCATGTGTATCATTTTTGATACACATTGTATTAACAAGTGTGTCCAAAAATTATACACTGGCGCCGAAAGTGTTAAGACAAGACACAAAAATCACAACTAGCTTTTACCCGCGGCTCCGCCCGCGTGGATATGGGTTATCGCGTAAAAAAGTAGCCTATGTCCTTCTCCATATCACAGGCTATATCTCTGCCTAATTTCATGACGATCGGTTCAGCGGTTTATATGTAAAAACGTAACAGACAGAGAGAGTTACTTTCACATATATATGTTTATTAGTCTCCACATATTGGATGTTTGAGTACAATAAAGAGCGCTGTTTCGGGTCCACTAGCACTGCTCCTTCAAAAAAATATTATCTTGTGACTGAGAAGGAATTATGAAAAACGGCTCAATCAGCTGCATCATATTGAATCACGAAGCAACAAAATACGATCTAGAGGAATGTGGCCGTTTTTCTTTAGATCGAATATTGTTGCTTCGTGTCTCAATATGAAACTTTATAAAAGGTATTAGAAAATTCTAGACACACTTACCGAGGCAGCTGATTGAGCCTTTTTTCGTAATTCCTTCTCAGTCACGAGATAATATATTTTTTTAAGGAAAGAAAAGAAAGAAAGAAAGAAAAAAACGTTGTGGAAGGGCGCTAGTGGACCCTCTTAACGGGGTTACTAAACCAAGACCAAGAGAAACACAGTACGTGACAATTCCCCTGTGTCTTTGTAAAATCATGGGTGTGTGGCGGTATCTACAATGCCACAAGTGAATTTCGCATCAGAGACCTGACGTCACTCAAATCCTACATCGCGCAAGCAGAGTTTACCGCGTGACTGGCATATACAGGGTGGATTTCAGACGGGGCAGTAAGGGCAGGTACCTTAACAGTTGTACTTAGCTACAGGAAAACGGTCTTACGAGACTGCCCAAGTCATTTTGATCTGCATTCACAGATTTTTTTTTTTTCACAGTAGGAAAGAAAATGGGCAATGTTTTTGATACGAATCGACAAAAACTTGTCAAATATCATTTGCTAATTACTCCTACTAATCATTCTACAAATTCTCCCAATTCCTGAGCACTGGTAGTGGCACTATAACTAGCCGTCCAGCAAGATCGGTAGCCACGTGCCCCGACTGCCACGCGAATCTAATTTCCTAAAGCGTTGTCTACACTATCATGCCGATCGACCTTACTGTACAAGAAGACGCTTTAAAGTATCGTTGCACAATGAATTTCATGAAATATTGCTCTGGGATTTAGTTAGTCTTATTCTGAGATGGTTTATAGTGGTCGTTTTGTTAAACGTTTTAAGGGTGCTGAGTGTTTATTGTACCGTGTGGCGCCGGACGTAAAGAATAGCACCATCCTATTTCCTCCCATGGGTATCGTAAAAGGCGACTAAGGAACTGACTAGAGAATGGGCAACAGCGTTCTCTATGCATTTTTAACACCACACTGCGATCGCCAACCCGCCTGCCAAGCGTGGCGATTATGGCAAACCCTCCCAATTGGGAGGCTTATGTCCAGCGGTGGACGTCTTTCGGCTGGAATTATGATGATGATGATGATGAGTGTTTATTTAAGTAGGATCTACAACAAAAGATATACATAAAGACGTAAATAAATACGTCGTCTGTACCAGGAGAAGTATTATTATGACTTGTGCGTCGGGCGAGGATATGTTAGTAAATGCAGGCAATAATATCCTAACTAATATTATAAATTCAAAAGTAAGTTTTTTTGTTTGTTTGTTACGTTTTCACGCCTAAAACACTGAACCGATCATCCTGAAATTTTGCATTTCATACAAAATAATGAATAAATTTCCTCCAGTATGAAAGCATGTTTCACGCTACGATACATTCCATTCGGTCCTGTTATTATCTGATCAAAAAGTGTCATCCACAATTTTATTACACCATTAAATTTATTCGTATTTCACTTTACACGCAAAATTCGTTCGCTCCATATAAATACTAATCAGATTTATCATGATGAAATATGTTAACTGTTTCACATTGTGAGCTCATTCAACCCGAGAGCTGACTGTGACACGAAATAACGCGGCTCCGTAATTGAGCTGAATAAGTAGATTCACTCTATGAACCCGGCATTTCATCCGAATTACAAGCCATCTTCTAAAACGTTATTACAAGTCCCCAATAAGAAATTGAGATGACAAGATAAAAAATCGGTTTCAAAAGTTTTAACCTCAAATATTTGTACAAGTTTGATTCCGGAAAACCTTTTTCTCCCTAAGAGTCGCGGTAAATTCATAAAGAATGAAACATTTGCAAGTGAAATGAAAGCCGGGAGACGAGAAAAATAAAAGAATCCCGGTCGGAAGAGAAATTCCCATTGTTACAACACTCCCGAATGAGGTCCATTTATGCATACGAAAACTTATTACGATTTTCAGCGAAAAAGTGAGAAAATCTCGCTTTTTGTCTAAGTAAGCGGTCTTGGGAATATTCCAGCACCCTTTCTTTGGCAGCGAATTAAGTTAAAATGCGATGCTGATATTTTAAAAAGCTGATGTTTCTTATTTTATTTTGTGTTTTATACAGAGTCACTGGATAAAAAAGAAACTGAACTCTTAAACAGCAGCTACAAGGGTGTCGATGACTTGTTTAGGAGTAAGCGAATCCCCAGAATGAGTACTTTATTCGAGAGTTGGCCTTTTGAAGATTCAGTTTGCAGCACCCTTTGATACTTTCCATCGTATTTTGTAATGAGTCTCTCTAAATATATAAAGTATAAAAATACTTATGTTATGTTATGATATTCAAGATGAAATCTCTACAAAGATCACAGCAAATATAACACTAAGTAATACGAGAAATCTCATACCTAGAAGCAGAACACCAGCTGGAGACGTAGCGATTTATCCAACGATATCGCACCTTATTACTTGTCCCACGTGCTTGACCACCTGTGCGTGGGATAAGTGGGATTACTACCCCAGACATCGCAATAAAGATTACGTTTAGTAGTTATTTTGATATAAAATATGATACAAAAGAGATTTGTGGATATAACAACTGTAATAAAATATGTTTTCTGTTTTTTCGAGGTAGGTATGATTTACCTTAAGATGGGCTTATAATATCAAAGCATTAAGTATTTCATCTTGCGTAGAAAGGTAAATTATTCAAGCCTGTATTAAGTGCAAAAGATCACCAATAATTCTGCTACAAAGTACGGGTCACTTGAATGTTATCGTTTTTACGACCGAAATTAGAACTATGTATTTATGCGGCAGTCCTTGGACGCAATTAAGGCTCCTACAAATAGGCGCGACACGCGACGCGACACAAAGGCACCGCGTGCCGCGAGGCACGTGATGCCTTTGTGTCGCGTCGCGTGAGCCTTTAACAGTAAGGGTCAGTACACACCGAGACGCGACGCGACGTTACGATACTGGAAGAGGCCAGTGATTTCGCGCTGCGCCGCGCGCCGCCGCGAGACGCATCACAACGTCGCGAGGCACATCGTAAAATCGTTGGCAACACGACGCCTCGTTGCGCAGCGAGACGCCACGCGGCGCAGCGGTACGTGACTACATTCGCCACGTGCTCCCGCCCCGCCCCGCGTCCACCCGCAGTCCATTTTGTAATAATCATTAAAAAAAACTGGATAATTGGCAATGTGGTCATAAACCAAGGTATGAAATTCACCATGAATTCTTCTATTTCTCCATAAATTATGCACCCAAATACTCCTGTGTGATGTCTTCTTCTTAATGCTATTTTTGTATTCTTCTTCCTCTTCCTCTTTTGCAAGAATTCCGATTATAAGAAGATCTCAGTCTATCATTATAATTTCACTCGAGCACTCGACCGAACTGCATCAATTCTACACGAAGTCTGGACGGAAATACTCGTAGTAGAGACAAGTCGCCACGGCGCGGCGGCCTCGCGGCGTCGCGCGGCTTCGTGAGGCGCAGCGCCGCTGTTGCACGCCGCGCGTACCGACGATGCATCGCTGCGTCGCGTTGCATCGCGTTACGCCGCGAGGCATCACGAGGCGCAGTGCCGCATGGTGCAACGTATTCTGAATTCTCACAATGAAATGTGTATCTTTTCGTGTAGAAAATAAAGTTATACTTTGAGTCGCTCTTTTAAAGTGTGCGCGCAGCGTTGCATCGCGTCACGTCTCGGTGTGAGCTGACCCTAAAAGGGCCATTATTACAATTCATTATTACAAACAAAGCCACAGATCACGCGATAAGTCAAACTCAAAAGTACTTCCCCACATAGCCTATTCATCGCTCCAACAAAAGCTTCAGTTTTAAATTCAACATCAAACTTACAAAGTCCCATGAAAATTAGTTTCGAACAAAAAGATTGAAATCCTCAAACAAGCCGGTCCGAGGCAGGATAGTTTCCTTTTATTACTCGTACATGGTCGTCTATAAAGTCGTGCGGAGTTCGTTAGCAACATGAAAAGCAGCATTAGTGAGCCGACCTCCGGCTCAGAAGGATAATATCAAATAAAAGCCATAAAACATAATGCCACCGTATCATCTTTTGCGGCGGAGATGCTTGTGATTTTTGTAAACGAGAGCAAATGTGATAAGCAGATTTTGTACTCTATGAATCTTTCACATTGATTTCCACAAATGTTTTCACTGTATTTTTTGCTGCTTCTGCTTATTTAACTAAATGTGTAGCAAAATATGTCTTTTGTAGCACACTGTAAGTGACCCACTTAACTCCGTACGTAATTTAAAGAGTACTTTAGATATGGAATCGTGAGCAATTCACTCACCCCTGATTCCAGAAGTTTCTGCATATACAGTATACATGGCCTTAAATGCCCCTTTCAAAAACCAGGTTTTGATAATGTAATAATCAAATCAGAGTAATATAATAAAATTTAAATAAGTTGTAGTATGGGAGACCTGTACAAAACCGTATAACTGGGTAAAACCGTATAGCGTAGCTATTTTCGCTAATAATTAAAATTTTGCGCGTACAAGCCGCTCAGTGGCGCCTATCAATCAGAACTATTTGTAAACAAACACTTGTCGCTGCAGGCTCGCGCAATTTTGAATTATTTTATTTTATTGTTTTTCGGTAGTCCTGATCTTATTTTCGTGAATATACAAGCAGTGATTGTGAAGTGTACATACGCTACAGGTAAGTCACTAATCAACTATGTTGTAGGTGATGTATTTGCTCTTAAATGCAATGTTTGTACCGGCAAGTTTGTCTTGACTATGTGTGAGTGAATTATGTTTTTGTTCGGCTTATTCCACTAATCCCCCCTGAGAGAATCCCTCTCAGTGGAAAAAACTGAACCCTAATGCAAAAAAATCCTTTTCAGGGGATCTTGGAATAAGTTATTTTTTGTTTTTCCAATTCTAGTTTTCCCCCCTTTGCGGGATTATCAAGGGTGAATTCTAGATTGTTTTCAGATTCCACTTTTCCTCCTAAGGGGGATTTTCAGGGGGATTTTAAGGGGGATTTTCTTTTTTTTGTTCTACACTAGTGTTGGGGCTTGTGCCCCAACACTAGTGTAGAACAAAAAGGCTTATTTCACAAAAAGGCTTATTTTCGTATATAGCCGGTTTTAACCCATACGGTTGTCCGTATGGGTTAAAACCGGCTATATACGATTTTGACACGGATAGATTTTGATGACTTCTTTTGCACAAGATGCATTGTCTCACGGTAACTTCCGGAGCAATTGTAGGCTGTTTGTGTTGAGCGTTTACTCAAATCACCGTAAACATAACATAAAAAAGACGAACAGTCACACAGAACGATTTGTCTGTGTATAAGGCACGGAACGCGACCCCGGCAGCGGTAATGCCTAATCCGCTTTTTGGTCTTTTAAAGGCCCATTATCTGAGCCTCCGTCAAACAAAAAAAAGACTAAACGAATAAACAGACAAAGGAAAATGTACACCTTTGTATGTACTTACATATCGTGTAATAGGACCAATGTTTTTCGCTTTTGACTTCATATTTTGTTAATCTTGGGACCTTTGCCACTATTGGATTTGTCAATAATAATAATACCATTTATTTCAGGCAACACAGGCCCATAGAAACACCTTAACCTAAACATACATATTTTAATATAACAATTTTTTTTAGTACTTCACTTAGCACTAGTTGCACTTTGTACTGTCCTGTGGAACTTGTCCGCGGAAGCGACGGAACACCACGTCCTGCGGCCAAGTCTTCTTCCATGACGATGGGCAGATACAGATTCGGAACACGCACGATGAACGCCTTGAAGTTGACGTTCCGGTGCGATAACAGTAACTGCACCCTCGGCGTGTACGTTGTCCTTTGGCGCACGTACTCCACGATGTTCTCCGCCTTAGTGGTGTAATGCAGGCGGGAGATGTACACCGGTGTGTTCGGCTTTTCTTCGTGTTATTTGCGAGCTTTAAGGTTTGATGTTTATTCTCAGAACATTCATATTCAATCAATCAACTCAGCCTATCGCAGTCCACTGCTGGACATAGGCCTCTCCCAGGCTGCGCCACAACACTCTGTCCTCCGCCTTCCGCATCCAGTCTGTCCCAGCCACCTTATTAAGGTCGTCGGACCATCTATCTGGGCGTCCCACGCTTCGCTAGTCGATACGCGGTTTCCCCTCCAGGACTCGTCTGCTCCACCGGTCATCGGGCCTTCGACAAACATGGCCAGCTGTGGGCTGGCCATGTTTGCCCACATTCATATTATAATATTTTAATGATGACTAAGAAGCAAGGCTATAAAAAATGTCGTCATGGTTAAGGCCTCGCCTCTCATGCACGAGTTTGTGGGTTCAAATCCAGGCAAGTACCAATGTGACTTTCTCAATTCATATATATGTACTTCCTAGGTTTATCTTAGACAGCACTGACATCGGTTATAGGAAAACATCGGGAGAAAACCTACCTGCACTTTCTGTCAATTTAAAATGAAGTTTGACAGAAAGTGACGAAATAGTTCGATAGCTAAAATAGGTTTATGAAACGGATAACTTTATTATGAATGAGACGGTTAATATTATTAAGTCTGAAATCGCTATTATTTACCAGTGAGCCCCAAACTAGACAGTTCGTCTGTATCTTGGGGCTCGGGGTACGAATTCCAGAGTGGACACTAGAAAGGTGATTTCCGGTGTTGTATGGTATGTTTGTGTATATGTGATATGTGTGTGGTCTGTGTGTATGTGTGCGTATTTGTTAAAATCAAAAATCTAAATCAAAATATTTTATTTCACATAAACCTACATGGGCACTTATGAAACGGCAGAAGCTAGGTGCACGGTTCCAATTAGTCGTTTCCAATGGAGAAGAGCCGGCAGGAATCTCGGTTACGCTACGGCTACGGTCACTCTTTTAAAAATAATTGGCTTTTACAATTTTTTCAAATAACAGTGTTAATAGGTATGGGAGGACAGTGTAGGCCTTTCAACAATTACCAGGTACTTAAGAAAATAGAAAAGTGCCAACAAATGTACACTCTACTAGGCCTACAACGTCCTCACATTCACAAAATAGAAAATAATCATATAAAAGATTTAAAAAAAAGATATAAAATGAAAACCTATTTAAACCAAATAACAATGTTCCCATTGTACGTCGTTTGATTCAGAGTCAAGTCAGGGTATTTATATTAACTGTTCCGAGTCATCATTACCAGAGTTTTGCAAAATTTTCTTTCTTATTTTTTTGCAACTGTTTGAGTTAGTATTTTTATTTTCAGAATTTGCAGACGACGTATTAATGAGAGTACGTATGATTAATAGACTGGTTTTATTATTTATGTGTGTAGTTAAAAATGTAACTAACTATACCCAAAGTCTCAAATTCTGATCATCTATGTAAACAAAGGGGATAACATATCAAACAAATATCTTCGTAATGGTAATTCACATAAAATGGCGAAAAAAAGGTTCCATTTTCTTTTAAGTACTGAATTTAAGAAATAATAATTCAAAAATAATCATACCGTAATTATTTTTATAAATTTTCGGTTTTAAACAAAGTTATTAAAAAAGTTAGATTTTCTGGTATAAACTATTTTATGATACTGGTAACAATGCAGGAGATCCAAATATTTTCACATTTTTTTACATCTTCAACAACACTAATATTACAACTCTCATTCATAGATTCATATTGTATGTAGCATATCTAGCCACATTTTAGATGAAAACGGCTGTAAACTGTTTCGAGTGGAAATCGATTTTGGGAGGCCTACGTCTAGCAGTGGACTTAAAAGGGCTGATTAATTAAGACGATCATAGGCCGTGTCTCCGACACACTACATAAGACATTGTTTGGCAACGGTATTTTGTTTGCATAGTTCTTATAATTAATTCACTTTAATTTCATAGATGAATATTTACAAAAAAAAAAATTATGATATAATGTTTTGCACCACTGTCCTGTCGTTTTGACAGTGACATTTCTTGACATTACTTTGTTTACATAAATTATCTGAATTAGAGACTTTGGGTATAGGTTTGTGTGTAACAAATAAGTCAAATAAAGGTGTGTCTAAACACGGCGTGCAAGGTGCGCGGCAGCTACGCGCGGCATTCGCAAGACACAAATTTGCCGCGCGACTAATTTAGACCTTCTGCGCGGCAGTACTGCGCGGCATGTCCGTGACACGCCGCGCTCTTTATTTCGTATTCAAACCACAATGAAAGCGGCCGCGTGTGTTGTAGCTCCCTAGTATCCCATAATGGACTATGGGAGCCATTCAATAAGACCAATTACTGTTTCATTATACTTGATAAAATACGCCTGTCCACACACAACCACTGGCGACCAAAACTACACCGTTCGCGGCGTTCGCCGATCTAGTTTTACAAAGATTTAAGTGATAATATTGAAAGCAAAACCTGACTCTCATAGCTTGAAGCTATCTGCAAACAAACACTGTCAACATGAGACACCTTATACCTCCTGGGATTACAAACTTACAACTAGATACTTACAACGTCTTAAAAGTTTAGCGGTACTAAGACGAGCTACTCACAATATTATAGGATGGGTCGCTAATAACTAGTACAAAACGAAGTCACTTTTCGTGTTTGTCTGTTTTCTCAACAATACAATGAATTTTGATGAATTTTCCATCATCATTTAGACAATCTATTCCGAAAGGTTTGTGGTTTGTGTTTTGTTTGTATTTAACTTTGATATGACACGGTAATCTTGATGTATTGACGTGTCACACATCAGTAGATTGCACCCGTTGCGAAACAAGGGTGTCTCTAGTAAAAGTATTAAAAAAAACATAAGTATGGTGAAGACAGAACAAATTTCCCAGGAGAGACGTATTGACGCCGACGTACAGATAATGAAACTTTTTCTTCAGTATCTCTCTGATCCGAGATATTTATAATGTTTATGAGGAATGTTGACTCGATATATGTGTTGGATATCACGTTAGATATTAAGTAAGCTTGACGAGAGTCGATCTCCTTGATAATGGTGGAAGAGCTTGTCTTGGGTTGTGGTTTGGTTGTGGGGTTGGGTTGTTGAGTTTATGAATACATCTCTAGCCTTTATGTCATAGTTGTCTGTTGATGAGAAACTACGTCGCATAACGTATCACTCACTGTTCGCAAACCTAAAACTTAAAAATCTAACAGATTGTTTCAAAAATGCAAATAGCACTTTTGAAACAATCAAATTATAATTACCATCCTGTCAACGGTCAAACGTTCATTCGCTTAATCACAAGTCCTTACATGCACAAGCCAACAAATCTAGTCCAAAATTAGTTTCAATTGCCGTGCACAATCTTGGCATCCCACGCGTACTTAATATACATACCTACATAGAAACATACAAGAACTAACACAAGTAATATATCATATCAAATAAACGGATTTCAGGAGGTTGCCGAGTTCACGCGAATTAATTTCAGAGTACATTCGACTGTGTACGTATGTTGGTTGTGTTGCAACAATGTTAGTAATACGCTTCGGTGGAACGTGTTGCGTTTGTGAAGCCTACTGTGAATAGAGTTATTTGTTGGAGGATAGTGTTTCGATAATGTTGTAAAGCCATTTGTATAAACTGAAGATCCGTTTTGTGTTTCTTACCAGTGATCTTCATTAAGAACACAATTACAAAATTATGCCATTTATTCACTTCCTTGTCTTATATATTTTTAAATATTTCTTAAAATATACAAACTTTAAGAGGGCACTCACCGGTCCACTAGCGCCACTCCTTTAAAAAACATTATCATAGAATTATGAAAAACGGCTCAATCAGCAACCTTGGTAAGTGTATCTAGAATTTTCTAATACCTTTTATAAAGTTTCATATTGAGACACGAAGTAACAAAATTCGATCTAAAGAAAAGCGGCCACATTCCTCTAGATCATATTTGCTTCGTGTCTCAATTAACAAACTTTATAAAAGGTATTAGAAAATTCTAGACACACTTACCGAGGTTGCTGATTGAGCCGTTTTTCATAATTCCTTCTCAGTCACGAGATAATATTTTTTTAAGGAGTGTCCATTCCACATGTCAAAAACCTCGTGTGCTAAGTCGAGATATTTTATTTGTTTCTCTTTCTCAGCTTTCACGAGGTTCCCGTCATGTGGAATGGTATCAAAGACAAATTATTATTATTTTAAATGTCTTTGACCCTGGGGTCCAGGACCTTTGGAAGGTGTACGAAGGGCCGAAGCCAAGTCGCAGAGGCCCATTCGACGTTTTTAATGAGATGAGGCACCAACCGACGACTATCTCTGTATGCACTGTGCAAGTGCACCTAAGGACAACCTCTAGTTGGTGTGGGACTATTGCAAGATATGGAAACAAAGATATTGGACTATAGGTTTGGATGGTTAAAATGGACTGGTTACCTAAAACTATGAAAGGACTATGGCCCCTGCCTGATCAATGTTTTGTTGTACACGGATAAAATGGCAGGGGGTGATTTGCAAATTCATGGGCACCCAGAAACGGTCGCTAACACTTAGTGCCATAGCAACAAGGGGACAACATGGGGACGAAGATGGTCAAGATCCCTACCAGCACTTACTGGAATAATTCCTTACTCTGAGCACGTTTGCTCTTGCAAATCTCCACTCAAGCCAGCCAATAAAGGCAAACATGAGGAGGGAGCTCAGTTCCTCGTCAGTGTTCACTCCAGCCAGCCATTAATGGAAAGCCAGAGATGAGGAACATAACTGCTCCCAAGAGATAGGGTCCGTGGGTTCGCTACTATCCAACAGCTCGCCACATGCTGCCCTGCGGGTTTCTGTATCTCTCTTGGTCTGGCTCCTCACCCTAGACCTGTTCCGGCAAAGTTAACTCTACCGGCACAGACTTAGAGTTCGGAATGCGCAAGCCCCACCAATTTTCATCAATCTTTTATGTTGAAGGCCTCGATCTCCATTGAGTCTGAGGGCAAGCAAATTTGTGTGATTTGAGAGTCTTTTCTGGTAGTTGGTGCTATATTTCGCTACCTCCTGCGTGACAGTTGGCACATTTAAGTCAACATACCAAAGGCACATTTATGTCCAAACCAAAACTAAAACATATTATTACTACAGTACCTTCTCCACATTAACTTTCTGAAGGCAAACGCTGGTACGTATGAATAAGAATTGATATGAAAACGTGTTCATTTCGACAAGTGCAAACGGTCGTGCGTGGCCCTTTGATCTTGAAATACATCTCAGCTAAATATTGAATACGTGATAAAAATGTAGGATGTCTTCGTATGTTCAAGGTCTCAGGGAAGTAGGTTTAATATGTTTCGTAGAGAGTTACAGATTCTATGGAAGAACTAGCTTTTGCCCGCGACTTCGTCTAAGTTTATTTTGTATTTCATCATTTGTAAATACCCTTTGTTTATCGATTAGTGATTAAGGCATGAAAAAATAACAGACAAACAGAGTAACCTTCGCATTTATAATATTAGTATAAAATAGATGCTTACACGGAGACTTGCTTATTATGCATGAAAATGTATTAGAAATTAGAAGCAATATGCGAGATTTACATTAAGCTTTTTATTTTATGTTTCTTTCTGAGTAAAGTCGGTGTATTCCCGATGTCCCCACCGCCCATGTCCCTGTTAATGATAATTCACATTAAATAGCGAAAAAAAGGTTTAGTTTTCTTATAAGTACTGATTTTACAAATAATAACTTTAAAAAACCGGCCAAGTGCGAGTCGGACTCGCGCACGAAGGGTTCCGTACCATTATCTATAAAAACGGCAAAAAAAACATGTTTGTTGTATGGGAGCCCCCCTTAAATATTTGTTTTATTTTAATTTAATTATTTATTTTTAGAGTGAATATTTATTTATTTATTTAAACTTTATCTACAATAGTGGTACATAGGCGGACTTAATGCCACAAGGCATTCTCTACCAGTCAACCTTTGGGTTAAATATAAAAACAGTGATAGGGTACAAAAATAATGTCTAAAATACTAACTTCTTGATTACGAGAATTTATGTAGTTTTATTGATACTAATACACATATACAAATAAAATAAACTAATAGATATTTTAACAAATACCACCTAATAATAATTACTATGATTAGACTATTATTTGAGAGTTAATTTAGTCTGACTTAAGTAGTGGTTACGAACTTTTCTTTTAAAAGTAAATTTGTTTTCAGGTTTTTTAATGCCAAAAGGTAGCGCGTTCCAGAGCTTTATAGTAGAGATAGCGTAAGAATTTGACATAAAACCGGTACAGTGTGAAGGAATTTGGAGAAGTAGATTCTTGGAAGCGTAGGTTACGACTATGAGAACTGCCCAACACTTTGAATTAATTCTTTAGATAATCGGGAGCACATGGATCGTTCATAACCGTGAAGAGCAAGCAGAGTGATCTGAGGGACCTCCTGAGTCGGATAGGCAACCATTAAAGCTGAGAATGGGAGGAAGAAATGTGATCGTATTTACGAAGGCCAAAAACAAACCGAATACAATTGTTGAGAAGTCGATCCAATTTATTTAGAAGTTCTTGGGAAAGATCAGAACAACAAACATCAGCATAGTCTATAATAGGAAGCACAAGTGAATATATATCTAAATATTCTGTAAATATTTCAAGCGTCTACCTGTTGCCGTTATCAATATCGAACAAACCGAGCAAAAAAAAATCACGTTTGTTGTATGGGATCCCCCTTAAATACTTATTTTATTCTGTTTTTTAGTATTTTTTGTTATAGCGGCAACAGAAATACATCATCTGTGAAAATTTCAACCATCTAACTATCACGGTTCATGAGATACAGGCTGGTGACAGACGGACAGACCGACACAGATAGACAGATGGACAGCGGAGTCTTAGTAATAGGGTCCGTTTTACCCTTTGGGTACGGAACCCTAAAAATCAGTACTTAAAATAAAATGGAATCTTTTTTTTTCGCCATTTTATGTGAATTACCATAAATGGGGACACGGTGGGGACAGCGGGAACACACCGTACAGTCCAGTCTAGCCCATTCTTAAGTTGTTGGAGTAACCCGGTAGTCTCGGAAAACAGATAAAACATAATGATAATATCAGTGTTTGTCATCAATTCATGATTTGGAGTAGAGCCATACATAAACTCAGTCAAAGGAGTAGCCATTTTCTTCACTAAAAACTCATATGCTTCTTAAAGTAAAACACTTAAGAGCGCATACATCGGTCCACTAGGGCCACTCCTTTAAAAAAATATTATCTCATGACTGAGAAGGAATTATGAAAAACGGCTCCACAGCGACCTCGGTAGCCGCGGTAGACGCTCCGGGCCGGGCGTTGGGAGCCGCGTGACGACTCCCGGCCACCGTAGGCGCGGGCCTGCGGGCGGTGAGTAATGGGTAGTTCACCGTCCGATCAGGACCAGGCCCGTACCGGACGGCGCGTACGTGTTCCACGCACGCCTCAAAGAGATGTCAGCAACAACGAGGGGGCCCATTAGAGCCCAAGCCTGCCGGGTCAGCGGGATTGTCCGAAAGGAGTACCGCTGCCCCGGAACATCAAGGGCCAAGGAAGGATCACGGGTGGATTTTAGTCAGTAAGAGTCTGACACTCCCTTTCGCTCCACCCAGAGCGGGAGGGGTCATTTGATGACCCATCCTCAAAAAAAAGCGACCTCGGTAAGTGTCTCAATCAATTCCGCCTATCGCAGTCCACTGCTGAACATAGGCCTCTTCCATGCAGCACCACAACACCCTGTCCTCCACCTTCCGCATCCAGTCTGTCCCAGCCACCTTTTTGGGGTTGTCGGTCCATCTAAGTGTTTTTTTTAAAACCACCTTTCATAAAGTTTCATATTGAGATACGAAGCAACAAAATTCATTCTAAAGAAAAACGGCCACATTCTTCTAGATCGTATTTTGTTGCTTCGTCTCTCAATAAGAAACTTTATAGGTATTAGAACATTTTAGACACAGTTACCGAGGTCGCTGTTGAGCCGTTTTTCATAATTCGTTCTCAGTCACGAGATAATGTTTTTTTAAAGGAGTGGACAGATGCTAGTGGACAGATGTATGCGCTCTTAAAAGCATGTTTACTTACCCAAACTTCGCTCCCTTGCACCAAACTGAAGTACGGAAAGTCTCAACTAATATTTGTATCGAGCAATACCTCTGAAATCGAAAACGTGCTATCCCCTTTGTTTATTAAAACGGCAATTTGTACTGTGAAAATACTGGCACTATTCCCCGTGTTGGCCCACGTTTTATATGAGAAACAAAAATTTATATATCAACAACAATATGGTGGATTGATGGATAACTGATGCTGTGATGTAGAGATGAGTCCGATATCAAGTCACATGTAAAAATCATCGATATTTTAAAATCATTTCATCATGCAATGACATCGACAAAATCATCATGCCTAAATCATTACTTGAATGAATGCGAACTTCGGTGATTCGGACGGGCGCACAGTGGAACGAATGTATGGGAGCGGTTGGACGTAGACATGTCCGAAAAAAAAGAGTAAAATTATGCCAAACTAATGATGCCATCTTATTCGATTACTTAATGCCTTCATAACTTGTGGTGATGAATTTCTTCATAACTCCCATATTTCGGGAGTAATTTGAGAAAATGTGAAATTTTACTATGAAAATGAGTGTATCGAGCTCTCTCCCTCCTGATTCCGGGCTTGTTTCAAGTAGCGGTCTCTAATATCATAATGCTAATACTAAGAGCTATATTTAATACTAAGACACATAGTGCGCCAAATGTGCACTTTCTGGGATAAAGAGTGATGTTTATTTTATAACACAATTTTTTTATTTTTTGTTTATTTTGTTGATTAAAACCGTTTTTCTAAAGGTTTACCTTATTACAATAACATTTCTGAGCAGCCAATTAGAGAAGATATAAGCTAATTAGGATATATAATTAGGGACTTAAGGTTTACATATAAAACTGATGCACTAATGATTACTGATAAGAACATTGCTATTATTTAATTACTAAATGGCTCTTAATACACTAATTTAGCATGCAACATTTACTAATTATCACAATAACTAATTACCTTGCAATATTTAACAAAGGATACCTGGGATACCTGGATTTTATATAAATAGGTCACTATTAGTAACTTTAAAATCAGTGTTGATTTACACCTCGTTGTATCCAAGCTAATCTCGCAATGTATTTTCCAAATTTTAATACAAATCTTGATATTCACGTTGCTTTATGCGCACGCGCACATAAAGATTTACGCGACTTTAACTATTTGTTCAGTGTTTTAAAAGATAACAGTTGTGTTCAGTTATGTGAAAGTGCTGAAACAAGTTTAAAAGACTGGTGTCGTCGATTTTGCTACCGCATTTATGCAAAATGGACACAGTCTGGAAGAAGCACAGATAAGTTTCGGAAGAAACATGAGATTTGGCTACAGGCTGCAATTCAATGGCCGGAATTACAGAATGAAAATATGGAACCTTCTACAGAAAATATAAGTGACGTCATCGAGCCCATAATTTCTCCTGCTAAATCTGATGCTTCAACTTGTACACATCCTAGTCCTCGTAAATCTTTTGAGGACCTTAGTAACCGGCAAAAAAGAAGACGCACTGAAGATAGTCTTTCATGCAGCAGTAGCAGCGCTGAAATTATGTTTTCGGCCGAAAGGGCGCTTCAAAAGGCAGGACAAAGCGATACAGCTTATGTTATGAAATACTTGACGGAGAATCCAGAAGAGGCCTCAAAAATCAAAGCCTTCATTGAAGGTAAATCAATTCAGGTACGGGAAATATCCCCTTTGAAGGCATTGGCTCTTTATGTATCGATGAACTTATCGAAATGGCGCTATAACACTCTTCGGGATTTCAACACTCAAGAAGGAGCTCTTCAATACCCGAGTTACTACATGTTGGTTAAAGAAAAAATTAAGTGCTATCCGGCCAAAGAAGATCTCACAGTTACAGAGAGCTCTGCAAAAATCAAATTACAAGCCTTGATGGATTTAACCTCAAGAAGACTTATTAGGTCGTTAGAAACCCCTGTTGATCCCAATCAACAGCTCGTATTGACCAGCAAATGGGGTTTTGACGGATCATCTAGCCAAAGCATTTATCATCAAAGGACGAGTGAAGATGAGCAAATCGATCTTGCTAGTAATTTTATGATTAGTCTTGTACCACTGCGGCTCGTCTCAAAAGGTGTAACAATTTGGGAAAACGAGCGACCATCTTCCACTTCATTTTGCCGGCCAATATTGTTTAAGTTTATAAAGGAAACCAAAGAAAATGTGCAGAGAGAGATGGCTGAAATCGAAGCAGAGATTGAAGCCTTAACTCCATCCACCATCACTGATGGAATTAGTGTCAAACACCAACTGCTGTTGACAATGATTGATGGTAAAATTCATTCCATTATATCCAATACAGCAGCTTCAGTGTGTGACATATGCAAGGCTTGTCCTAAAGAAATGAATAATTTAGAGTTAATCAAAGATAAACACGCAAACGAGGACATGTATAAATATAGCTTAAGCACCCTTCACGCTTGGATTCGCTCAATGGAATGCTTATTACACATTTCCTACAAATTAGACATAAAATCATGGCAAGTAAGGGGTGATATAGCAAAAAGGCAAGTTGATGACAGGAAGAAAAGAGTTCAAGAGGCTGTAAGAAGAGAAACGGGCTTACTTCTCGATGTTGTGAAACAAGGCAGTGGATCCACCAACAATGGCAACTCGGCAAGGAGATTTTTTGAAAACTACACTAAATCTGCTGAACTGACCGGAATAGATGCTATGCTTTTAAGAAAAATCTGTGTGATCTTGCAGTGTATTTCATCAGGAGAGAAGATCAACGTAACTAAATTCCGAGAGTTCTGCTTTGATACTGCTAAGCTTTACGTGGAGTTATACCCATGGTATTATATGCCTTCTTCACTTCATAAAATTTTAATGCATGGGCCAGACATAGTTCAGAACATGTCAATTGTGCCCATTGGTTTTCTATCCGAAGAGGCATCTGAGGCTAGAAATAAAGATTTTAGAAAATATAGAGAGGGGCATTCTCGAAAGCATAGCAGTATCTCATGCAATGAAGATATTATGCACAATCTTTTACTGTCTTCTGATCCACTTGTTACAAGTATCCGTCCAAAAGGAAATAAGTTTGTAAAAAAATCTTCTTTTAAGGAATTTTATGAGCTTACGGATTCTGAGAAAAGTGATATCGAATTTGTTAACATAAATGATTTAGCGGACATCGATTCTGAATTTGAATTAATTGATGATGATGATGATGACGAAGATAATTAAATGATGTTATTGTTTTAAAATGTGTAACTTAGTAAATTAGAGCTTACATCTTAATTATTTATTGTACTTTTAATGAAACTAGGTAATTTATTATCAACTTACTTAAAAGTCATACTCTCATCAGTTCTTGTGAATATTTTTGTTAATATATATTTCTGTATATATATAATATATTTATAGACCTCTTAATAAGTCTGTCTGCGGTTTAAAGTAAATACAAATGGGGAAAAAACGTTTTTTTTTTTAAATTTTCATTTCCTTTTATCCCAGAAAGTGCACATTTGGCGCACTATGTGTCTTAGTATTAAATATAGCTCTTAGTAATAGCATTACGATATTAGAGACCGCTACTTGAAACAAGCCCGGAATCAGGAGGGAGAGAGCTCGATACACTCATTTTCATAGTAAAATTTCACATTTTCTCAAATTACTCCCGAAATATGGGAGTTATGAAGAAATTCATCACCACAATTTATGAAGGCATTAAGTAATCGAATAAGATGGCATCATTAGTTTGTCATAATTTTACTCTTATTTTTCGGACATGTCTACGTCCAACCGCTCCCATACATTCGTTCCACTGTGGGGCGGGGCCGTCTCGGGGCGACGCGGAAGTTGCGAGGCTGCGCGATCGGCGACACTGACTGATGTCACAGAACCAAAGAGTTTCGATAAAATGGGCGCATAATGATAATTTCACTAAGCCGTTCCTGTTCATTTCAGCACTCATATTTGAAGTGACGTGATCTTATACATACTCAAATAAAAATCCTTGATGACTTTTTTTATTGTTCCCGACATCGATATTTTTTTGTCATTGTGCAATCATTGATACAGAAAAATCATCACTCAGCCCATCTCTACTGTGATGCAATGTCCCGTGTTTAAACTTTTTGCGAATGAACTTTTTTTATTTGAGGTGTTTTAAATGTTTTTAAGCATATTTTAGGGTTCCGTAGACAACAAGGAACCGTTATAAATAGTTTCGCCATGTCAATGTTGGTTTGTCTGTCGGTCTGTCCACGGCTTAGCACACTCTTAGTAAAAACAAAAATATATAAGGGGGAGTGTGGTCAATTTTCATCTATTAGTATCCATACTATTAATATTATAAATGTGAAAATAGCTCTATCTGTCTGTCTGTCTGTTATGTTTTCATGCCTAAACCGCTGAACTGATCGTCATGTTTGGCAGAGATATAGCCTTGGATATGGAAAAGGACATAGGCTACTTTTTTACGCGATAACCGACATCCATGCGGGCGGAGCTGCGGGCAAAAGCTAGTCTTAAACTAATTTAAAACCATTTTTTTTTTATTATAAAAAGATATACCTACTTCAGACCCTCGCAGTAAGCCCTTTCATTTATGATGTCACACGGAAACGTTAGAAAACTTTTTTTTTTTTTTCAAAATTTTCCCCCTAAAGTGAACCCCATATTCAAAATTTATTGATTTACGTAATACGTTCGTGTTTGGGTCACAGAAATTCATATGTGTACCTTTCAGCTTAATCGGTCCAGTAGATTCGGAGCGAATCGGCTGTGGCAGATGAACAGACAGACAGACACACAAGTGATCCTATAAGGGTTCCGTTTTTCCTTTTAAGGTACGGAGCCCTAAAAACACAGCAGCTTATTCAAACAAACGTCACGACCAAATCATAACCATACAATATAATTTAAAATCCAAAACAGTGCCAATAAATTAAACATTATTGAGGACAAACGGGCGAGTGTCGTATTGTTTACCGCCGTAACAGGAGAGAGCGAACAGAATACTAATTCGAAGGGTAGTTCGTTCCCGGGTTAGGCAAATAACGGGGAGATCCATTTAAAGGTGCTCTATAATTAAATCAGAACATCTTGTGTTTGCTATAATTGGTACGGACTGAGAGAAATTTGATTTTGAATCCGTCAATCTGATGGAAATCTGTTGTTTGTGAAGTAAATAAGGATTTTCAGCGCAATTTCTGCTGTAAATAGAACGGAATTTTTAGTGGGTGTGATTAGATTTGAGCTTGATGTAAAGTTCACGTCCTCCTACGTACTGAAAATTACTTCCTACGAAATGTGATTGTGATTAGGAATATGAGATGAAGGTTAGTTTTAAACGGGCATAGTAGCAGAGAATGAAGAGAAATACCTAGATATTCAACGGCACACAATAGCAATATCAAGCTATTTAAAGCGTATTGTTAGAGTCTGTACACGGTTAGTCTATGGGTTAGTTATACCAAAAAATCCATGGACACTCTGCGCGTCCAATACAATAACATTTTCAGATGATGTTGGGACTTCCTCGTTTCTGCAGTGCCTCCGAGATTTTCGCGCAGACTCGTACGGACTATTTTCATGCCGTCATTCGGAAAAAAGTCGTGTCACTTATGAGGAGGGTGCGGGGGAGTCACAACAGCATCCTGAAAACTGTAGCTGAAGATGTGCGTGCTCCTGTGTTGAGGCATTTCGTTCGTGTGGTGATCTTTTAGGGAGGAATCTACCTTCCCTATTGGTTATCGTGATGGGGAGGGTCTCAGCACAGGGCCATTTGTATATAGAATAAGATGATAGTGTTGTCCTTTGTAATTATATTTAAGAACTAACAATAGTTTCTAAGTTTTTGTATTTACCTTTGGATTTAGTTTGATTTTAGTAGTTTGGATTTAGCCCAAAATAAAAATTTTGAATTTGAATTTTGAATATGGGCAATATCACTCTGGCGATTTGCTACCGTGTTTCCAGCAAAGTCAAAGTCAAATTCAAAGCATTTATTTCAAATAGGCACATAAATGGTACTTTTGTTTTGAACGTCAACATTTACACGGAAATAAAATTGATTCTAGTTGCCCCTTCCAAAAGGTATTTTCGCATGGAGAAGAATGGGCAAGAAACTCCACGGTTACTCTTTTAAACTGTTTTACCAACGTGACGACTTTTCAACGCGCTCTCTATCGTTAGTGAGCATGTTGAAAAGTCTCTGCGCAACAGTAGTCTAAGAGCTAAGTAACCTTGAATGACCCACGCACACACAATCGGCGGTACGCCATCTAGCGACCACAAAGCATACCTACTGAGGTTTTGCAATAACGGTTTAACGAGGTGACGCCCGGGGATTCTAATAGATGGCGTGGCGACAGCGCGCAAGTAAGATATAGATCTAACAAAAAGTAGACAGGACAATATATATATATTTTTTTAAATTTGTTTTGAGTTTTAGTCAAAAGATTAGGGACGTCGTGTGACGGCGGTCGTAGTGTGACGGCGGACGTCGTGTGACACGGTACGTCGTGTGACGGTGGTCGTAGTGTGGACGTCGTGTGACACGGGATGTCGTGTGACGACTGATGACTTAAGAATATGCGGTTTACAAAAAAACTATTTATTAGACAAATAAAAACACTATAGGTACGTAAATATGTTACTTCTCGAATAATCTGACAAAAAATCAGAATGATTGCAGATAGATACATCATAATTATGGGGTTTTTAAACTTTAAAATATTTTTTTTTTTAAATATCTTTGTGAATTTTTCTATCGTATCAAATTAGTTGTATCATGTTTTCAATACACTATCTAACTAGCATACGAGTAATTATATATCCTGAAGAATATCATATATTTTTCTGATTTTGTTTACTGCAGTGTATTTATATACTTTTAGACATTATAAAAGTTGCGTTTAGCTCTTGTAGTCCTCGTACAAGACCGAGTGAGTCAAGCGAGTTAACAATTTTGTGAAAACGCACGAAACACGTTGCGTATACCTACGCGGCTAGCTCGCTTCGCACCCGCGGAGATCACGTTCACAAACGGCCTTACTGGAAACTCGCTGGCAAACGTCAGTGTGTTAACGCTCTAAGAATCTTACATAGGTATACAACTACAAGCCCAAACATAATGTATCTACATAACTTGCATGAAACTTATTAAAACCAACCTTCATGAAACTCGATAGAATATAACCAAAAATAGTTTGTACTACCAATTTCCAGACTACAAAAATGTACCACGGTGCCGCATGATTTTTATGGGTGAAGAGCACAAGATTTCTAAAAGCTCCTGCTGTGGTCACACCTTGGTACAAGTCCTGCAAAACTTGAGTTTTGCAGGTTTTGGAGGAGGATTTATTGGCTTCGAAGCCAACAAAATAAATGAAGACAACGATGTACCTTAAAAACATATCACCAATACCTGACACATTCTACCAGCAGGCCCCGAAACTTACCCCAATTAGCGTCCAAGGCTGGCAACAGACGGACGCCCGTTAATTCGATGGGGGACACAACATAATTCCGGCCAGGTAAAAGTATTATCCCCTAAACAATATTAGCTACGTGAGGTGAATGCTGCAACAATTGACTTATTGCTTCACCTTGTGTGTAGGTGATACTTGCGTCGAAGGAGACGGTATATTGCTTGATACCTTAAATTGCTTTGTGTTGTTGTGTGTTGAAGTTTTGTTTTTAATTTTCTAGTGTTGTCTCGGAGGGGATCTGATCAAATGATCTTAGGTTTCGTTTTCTACAGAGTTTATGAATAACGAAACTATAATCACGACAATCTAAAAAGTCGGATTTGACGTTTCTCATTCTACATGCCGCAATGACTTTGTATGAACGTCTACTTATGAAATCGAAAAATCTAATTCATAATCCTAATTAATTATTATCCATACACTATAATAATGAGTATCATTCTTAAGCACCAAGTTTCACTTTATATTGGAAAACTGCACTCAATAACACGAATTATACGTTGATTAATATTCCGACATGACGTAATTACAATGTTATTGTATTTATTTGGGTTCGCTACGGTAGTGTTGTGACCGTTATACCTACATAAGTCGTTTTTTGACCGCATAAAATCGATGTTGTGAAAAATCGATTATTTTCCAAATATTACATTATTTATTTTTAAATTTAATTTATTTATTTATTTACCCATCCACCCCCACTTATTTATTGTTTATTTTAAATCTTGAGTAGTGACCCGCCCGGGCATTGCACGGGTGCATATCAGTGGCGTACCTAGGGCTTGCCTCTAGGCAAGGAGAGAGGGGGTGGAGGTACTCTAGGGCTCTCATAATATACAATATATTATTTATTATACATAAACCTTCCGGAAGAAATCAGTATGTCGGGTTTTAGTTTATGTCTTGGTTTGTCTTTGAAACTCTCCCAAAACATAAACTTAGTTGGGATTGATGTAATAACTGTTAAATATTACTAACTCGTACGTGTAATAAAACGATATGCCTCGAGAATCAGTTTTAAGCAATGTAGATAAATTATCGATTACAAACCCTATGATAAATCGATATGACTAGAGAATCGGTTTTTTTTTTCCCATCACTACATAAAGTATTTTTATAGATGTCAAATTCGACTTCTTAGATTATCGCGACATGGGTTTAATCCAATCAAATCCATTTATGTACCAGAATGTAGGTTTATTATTACAATATGGTTTAAAGCTATAATAGCCCCTTTACATTCTACCATCACACATGGTGTGCAACAAAGCACGATTCACGAAAGCTTTTAGTATACTGTTTGTTCTGACATTTTTCTGCGTTTCCATCTAGTACTCTGTTTTTTCCGACTGAACACGGAGCGACCACCATCAGACCACATTCTTTCTAAAATTCAGAATTTCCTGGAACACTTTTATCGTTCTATAAAAATACCTCTTCGCAAAAAACCTCTCGAATTTTCATCAGAATCCACAATAAACCGAAGTGAGTGGGGCGCCGAAGTAAAAACGAATGCCTAGAAACAATTTTCGTATCTTCCTTTTAAAAACCGCGTCATATATTCCTAACACCCGACACCCTATTTCCCGGGGCACCTATCTTCGAAACCTCAAGCTTTCAATAGCGGTGCCGCGAGATGTACACAATTTTTTCATACAAAGATACGTACAATTTACGACTATTTTCCGTAGTTCGTATATCTAGAGATGGTAGACTATCAGCGTACGCATTTCACGTAATAGGTACCCAAACGCGTGGCGGATATTCAATGTGCCGTGTGTCGCCTACGATCTACGATCAAGGTTGTCTTGAGTTACGTGCGCACTGAAGTGCTGAACACATTCGGTACGAGGAATGTTTATTTATTTTTGTGATGAGGTATAAAGTGTTGAAGAGGTATCACGATCACACTGAAAAAAATGCACTCCAATCAAGTGACTTTTTAGCTTGATTGACGATGTCTTGTTTAGATTAATCAAAATCTTAGTTATGTTGATCATCACGACATGATTGCAGCAATACTAGTTCAAAAGATTGAACGCTCAAACAAGTTTCTCGGTTACCCTTAACATGACATCATTGTAGAAGAGTTAAAAAAGAGACAAGTTAAAAAAATCTTAACTGTAAACAAAATAAGTTAGTTGTGTCAATCAAGCATTTTGATTACTTCAATAAAGATCATTGAAACTTTAATCTAATAATCTTGGTTGGAGCAACTATGTTTTGAATTGATTGCTGCAAATAGGTTTTGTGATAACTCCAATCAAGATCCCGTTTCAAATCTCAATCAAATAAAAGTAGTAGCTGTGATCATTGTGCTTGATAGGCTCAGATGCAAACAAGTTACTTAGTCAATGTAAACAAAATCTTGATTGTGGCAACAATTTTTTTTTTTTTTTTTTTTCAGTGCAAGACTATGAGAAAGTAATCGAGTTCATTAAGATATTGTAAGACGAAGATCATAGAATATTTTATCCTTACAAGTTACAAAACTTAACTTCTCTTCTAAATCAAACCTCTGTTATGTAGGTGCCAACTTTACATACAGAAAATCCACAGAAATTGTCCTGAATTGCAAGGTATTAAGAAGTGAATATAGGCGAACGCTCTCGATTAACTACAAAAAACTCTTCCCAAAATATAACCTACATACAATTCTGCACACCCCAAAAACTGACAACGAACACAACCACCAGTGGGCACAGAACTTAAGTCCCGCGACACATATTGCGGGCGTGAGGCGAAATATCGAGCAGTCGAGCAATACATACAGTTGAGCAATACATACAGTTGAGCAATACATACAGTCAAGCAATACATACAGCCGAGCAATACATACAACACTCGGATGTGCCCGTGAATTCCGAATTAGATTTGATTATTGTGAAGAAGCGATAGCGCACGTATTATCTATTCCCCTGTTTATCGTATTCATAGCTGCTTCAACTCTGTTAGAGTACCTATTTGTTTTGAGACTAAAGATGTTATCTAAATTATTTTTGCATACGGATTTCAACAGATCTCTGAAAGGCTGAGAAGTATTACTATGTTAGTCAGCCTTATCATAGCTTCTTACTTCTTTTGTGAATAAACAATTTTAATGTGATATATTTCCATCGGCCAAAATGTAAACTTTGGGTAATTTTAAAACCACTTCCGAAATGACATCCTTGAATAGAGCTCCAGTTCATTCTGAAATAATTATTTTTATTGACATATGTAAAGATTTCGCCAAGGATACATATTACATCCTAAAACTGATTAGATTCTCCCAAATGCGTATGGATATTAGGGACACTGACGATTCTTCGTTTTTTTTTTTTTTGTGTTAAAAGGCCAGTACTTACACACCTATATAAATAATAATGATGATTTGGAATTATTCAAAATGAGAAAATTTATATAAAACAAACTTTTATTAAAAAATAATATTAAATCATAAAAATTAAGGATTTAATTTTAGAATTAGTTAAATGCATATATAATAAAATAATAATAAATAATATATAAAACATCTCTAGAATATAACCTATCCAACAATTACACACATTTACAAACTTCTCGAAATTCCAGCGATACACGCCGGGTGTGCACTTGCGGAATATCAAACATAGGGTAACTGTAGTGCTTTGTTTCGTTCCGGTCACGTGTTCTAGCCTTTATCTGGTCTGTCATGAACATGTTACCTTTCCGTGAGAGTTAGGAACAATTTCAATACGAGGTGTATTGGAAAATGCAAGGAGTTTTACTGCAATATGGCGGATGCGATACCTACTTGTATGTGTCGGAAATAAGATAATTTATTATTTTAATGTAAGGTATACATTATAAGAAACTGTAACAACAATTAATAATTATTATTACAAAACCCTATTTATTCTTCCTACAGTATATATAGTACATATAGTACATACAGTATATATAGTAGGTACAGTATATTCCTATAGTATTGGTGGAGAAACAAAGTGTTCATTTTTACCAATATCGGTCGGCAGCACTTAGAAATCAGTCATTAAGTAATTGATTGATAAGAGTTCAGAGCAAGTTAGGTCGATTACATAATTCATATAGTAATATTAAGTAACACGTGATTCTGATTAGAAATGTACCTAAAGAAATAGATATTCTCAAGTGGGTATCTACCCATTTCATTTGTTTTTCTTATCTGTTTACAAATTAGATCTATTGACAGATGAATAAATGTTTAGATAATGATATCTAGACTAGAATGATAGGTACTCGTATACAAGGTGAAGATGACAATTATATGACTTAGATCTATTGACAGATGAATAAATGTTTAGATAATGATATCTAGACTAGAATGATAGGTACTCGTATACAAGGTGAAGATGACAATTATATGACAATGATTTAAACTTCGTATACCTGATGACGTTCCCAGTCCGCATACAAAAATTCCATCAAAAAGTTATACAATGTGTATAACTGAATTAATGCACATTATGAAAGTAGTTCAGAATCGTTCCCTGAAACGATGTATGTCATTTTTTATATAGCAATTTTTTTATCTCAATAATTATAAATAAATAAAATTAATTTAATTCAGACATTTTTTGTCCATATTTTGTTAGTTTTACATCCATTATCTTAAAACTATGTTAGTAATGATCGATCAATGAATTCATTAGATAACCAAATAAATAATGTAAAATAAATTGAAATGAAAATAAAATTTAAATAATTATCTAAAATGAAAACAAAATTTAAATAAATAATTTAAAATAAATAAAATTGTTAAAAAATTAAAATAAATTAAAATTAAATTGAACTAAAATAAAATAAAATTAAGACAAATTAAAATACAGACAACAAACTTAACTTCATCAGGCAACATGCAGCCTGATGAGCCTTAGCTGCCGATACTGGTCTATCCGTAATCATCTTTAGGATTCCGTTGCCACTCCCTCGAATTCGGCGAGAAATTTAGTGAGGCTGACTTTTTGCGCATTATAGCGTAAAAGTCATCCACCCTCGCGTCGACAAACCGAGGCACTGCAAAATCGAGGTAGTCGCACCAGAATCCTAAAAGCTTTGTTATACTGTACTCTGAGAGCATTGTAGGCCCGCTGCGTGTAGTTGATCCATAGGGCGCTCTGGTGTAAAAACTTTGGCAGTAGGCTCTGAACAAAGTTACCTTTACATGCGCGTACACTTCGCAAACCAATATTCCAACATGTTAGCACGCACCGACAATGCTCTCCGCTCTTTCAATATCTTCGTCTTCATGTAAGATTTTTGTTACAACATGCCCTAGATACCTAAACAAACTACATACATAATCCAACACACAATGAATGATGTTCTAGATACATAATGAAAACGACGTAAATTACAGTCACACTTCCACTGTACAGTCAAAACAAACCAAAATGGACGAAGCACTGAATTAGACTGTATGTAATGTAACTACAATTAGATTAGATTGTGTATTACGTAGATTTGTAATGTAACTACAATTTTATCCCACAATCAGTATAACTAATTTAATCATCATCATCATCAGCCTATAGCAGTCCACTGCTGGACATAGGCCTCTCCAATTGCACGCTATTCAGCTCGATTCTCGGCAACTCTCATCCAGCTGCTACCAGCCACCCTGCGAAGATCGTCGCTCCACCTAGCCTGAGGACGTCCTACCTTACGTTTGCCTATTCGCGGTCTCCACTCAAGAACGCGTCTACCCCAACGGTCATCGGTTCTACGGCTAATATCGCCGGCCCATTGCCACTTCGACAACTTTAGTTCTCTGCCGGATCACCTCGTTCCGGATTCGATCCCTCAGAGAAACTCCAAGCATAGCCCGTTCCTTAGCTCGCTGAGCGACCTTGAATTTATGGACCAACCGTACCGTGAGTGTCCACGTTTCGGCTCCGTAAATCATAACAGGCAGGACGCACTGATTGAAGACCTTGGTCTTTAGGCTCTGTGGAATACGCGACGAGAAGACTCGACGAAGCTTCCTAAATGCTGCCCAGCCCAGCTGAATTCTTCTTTTAGCCTTCCTCTCAAAGTTGGAAAAACTAATTTAATAAATAAACAATATTTTACACATAATAGTAAACATTCTGTGTGTGTATTATGATTATAACATAATATTCTAATTAGGGTTTTGGTGGTGTGCGTTAAAGACATGTTGTATATCCAATATTTTATCACTATGGCTAGTCGACTGATTGGCAAAGCCATAGTCAGCCCATCACTACTATACTCCATTTGAAATAACATTAGACATTTAAGTAAACCTTTTTTCAGCCCGTTCAATCGACTTTGACTTCTATTGCATTGGAGGCATGACTTACGGCAGCTGCAGTAAACAGTTAGTATTGTAAACACTTTTTTACTAAAAAAAAAAAAAACATATATAAATATTTTCTTTCGGACCCATAAATATACTCGTAGTCCACTTGGTTAGTATACACACAACTTAGAAACTAGTGTTAGTACTTACATCTACCAGAAAAACAACAAACTACTAATTACTACGCCACAGTGGCATGTAGGCGTATCCAATGCTGTTCCGCCTATCAGCTATGGTTTTCAGGATATTGTTGGGGCTGGCGCGTACCCTGCGCATAATGGAAGCGCAACGCTTGCGCATGATGGCGTGAAAGCCATCTATTCTCGCTTCTGCGAACATGCCGGAAGCACTGCAGTAGCGCGGCAGCCCCATCAACACCCTGAAAGCATTATTGTATTGTATGCGCCATCCTTATGCCTACGGAATATAAGTCAAAATCAGTTGAATGGACTGTAAAAAAGGTTTTTTAAATGTCTAATGTTATATCAAATGGAGTATAGGTATAGGTATAGGCATTTGTATGAAAAAAAAAAGTTTTTTTAATTTCTTGCTACGATTTATTGATAGTTACAAAACACTGCATAAGAGCATTTTGGAACCACCAATAAATCGTAGCAAGCAATTAAAAAATGACTTTTATACGACAATAAATGAAATCGCTGGCAATACTAATGCATAAGTTTCATTATTTCATTTAGTGTCGTATTATTGTCTCTACGTTGTATATGTTACGGGCGACTTGATTAACCGGGCAGTATTAATATGGACCGGTCATTATGAATAATTACCAAGAGCGTCGGTCAAATTGATAAATTTATTACTTTGGCCGGCCCATATGAATAAATTAAGGTTTGAGATAGCTTGATATCACTTGGACCGAGCAATATGAATACTTCCTGACTTCTAGCGGGCAATATGATAAACTTCGAGAATGTGCTCGTGTGCTGTGTGTGAACTAACTATGGAAGAAAAAATATACTGTACGAGGGAGCAAAACTGTATAATAAATTACCTGATGATGTAACCAATAGTGACACCATTTATAAATTAAATAAAAAAGCCCTAGAAGAACACATTAGAAAACAACACTAACAATACCGATTGTCACCTTGAACTCTTAATTTTCTTATTTTGAACACAGAGAATCGCACTTACTTTTATTTTTATCCTACTTTTCTCAATATGTTAAGTGAACTGTTACCTTCTTTTATTTTGAGAAATAAATATCTTTAAACCGAAAAGACTCTCATTTTGAGGGACAAGGCTTGCAACATTGCAATTTTACTGGTGACTGCAATTCAAAACATTGTAAATGCAACAAATCAAACATTCTTTGCAATTCAAAATGTCACAAAACCTCACCGTGCAAGAATAAATAATTCTAATCATAATAAAACTCTTGCATAATCTTATAATTTTAAATATTTCAGTATTAATCAGTTGATTTTTCCTAGTCCAAAAGAATTACTAATTGCTAACAATTGCTTACAAATTTTGAAACTGTTGCTCAAGTAATATTTTTATAATATTTTTTTATTATGTTGAATTGTGTTATATTTTTTTTTTGTACCTTTACAACAAGAATTATGTAAGTTTAATTTATAAAACAAAAACACTACAGAACATCTCTTTTATTACTTTTCTCAAGATATTTTTATTCATTATTCATACTGACCGGGAAAAGTGATTAGTCATAAGTACAGTTTAACTTACATTACCCACTTGATACAAGCAATATGTATACAAACCGGCCATTATTCATTGTGACCGGACTTCTCGAGTTGTCTGCAACATCATCCCGCACTTCACGACACGGCTCGCACGAACGACACATTACTTCAAGGTCAATAACTAAATTAGGCCAGTAGACGTAGTTTCGCGATAAATTTTTCATTTTGTAAAGCTCTGGTAAAACTGAGGCGAATACTGCGCGGGATGCGAGATGGAATTTTGCTCGCGCCGCAGCGACGATGGTGTCAATATCAACTAACTTCTAAGGAGGTTTTAAAAACTGAGTTTTTTTTTTAGTGTAATCGTTACTACTACAAAACAAAACAAAAAAACACAAAACAGATTGACTCAACTGATACTTCAAATAACTACACTACCAACGATGGGTGATCCATCGTTGATCCATCGTCGTTAAATTATATGTAGGTAAGTTAAAACTTGTTCCCACAATAACTACTTAATGATCTCCTAAAACAGGGCTTCCTCTCTCCTAACCTTTTGCTGTGCCCTACAGGGTCCATAATGATTGAAATTATATAGTTACCACCTAAGTACACATTATGGTAAAGCAATAAACATATTGAGTATTGAGTACTTATATCTTGTCTGCGGAGTTTCGCTACGTAATTTAATTTGACTTCTATATCATACCTACATCACTTTTGTAGTTGATGTAAACACAATTTCTTCACAAATAAGAAATCATTATAAGGCCTATTTCAGAATATTCTTATGAAAACAGAATTATTCAAGCCATAATAGTAATTACGTCACAGAAAATGAATTAATTGTAGCACTAAAAGTCACAATCTCAATAGTATAAAAGGCCTAACTATTAGCAAATAAACGTTAATTGTTATTGTGTGGAATCAGGTTTAATAATAGACGTTTCCGTCCTTTGTTATTAACTAATGGTAATACTTAGTTCATTAAATAATCACAAAGTGAGAGAGTTACTGAAAGGGGAAATACTGTATTGATTATTTGATTAATTAGCATGCTTAAGGTGAATGCACCAGGATAGCCCGAGAAATTCAAATTTTCTTACGTTTTTAAATTGCAACTCATTGTCTGGGTGTATGTTGATTAAAGTATGATTCGCGACCGTAACAAAAATGTATTTACACAATTATAATCATTAGAATCAGTATTGGCAATTTTCTATTTTGTTAAGTACCTGGTAATTGTTGAAAGGCCTACACTGTCCTCCCATACCTATTAACACTGTTATTTGATAATATTGTAAAGCCAATTATTTTTAAAAGAGTAACCGTGGAGTTTCTTCCCGGCTCTTCTCCATAGGAAACGACTAATTGGAACTGGCACCTAACTTCTGACATTTCATAAGTGTAGGTTTATGTGAAATAAAATAATTTGATTTTGAGTAATACAACTCCTTAAGTAAGTATAATCCTAAAAGTCATGATTTCATGAAATAGCCATTCAGTATGATTATATTTAAAAAAAACTGAATATGGAGAGTTGTATTGATGATTTTTATGATTATAATTCTATAAATAAATATTTGATACAGCCGCGAATCATATTTAGATAACCATACAACCTGATACTAACCTGCAAATTGCAAAAAAGTTAAGAAAATTTGAATTTCGTTAGCTACCCTGACGCTTCCGCCTTAAACGATTTATAGCGTTTGCTCAAGGGACCTTTGATCAGCATAAACGGTGCAATAACTAGCGTCTTGCACCTTTCAATAAAAACACTACAAAAAACTAATAATGATCGTCTTATCGTTGTAGAGATCGCACGGATTTATTTCTTGCTTTAATTCGATTATTGTTAGTTTTTTAAGAAAGTTTTCGTAACACACCATATTAGTACTGTTCCTCTATTTCAAAATGACAATAGACTCACAACCAATTTTTATCTCTTGGATATTCTCACTGGTCTGTAAAGAATGGAGAGTCATGTTTTTCGACTGAAACCCCACGGGGATCCTCCTGCAACCGTGAGTTTAGGAGCGCGGAAGTTACGTGATGCCTACGTACAACACTACACTTTCGTTACAATATTGGGAATTACAAGCATGATACTCATAGGTAAATTTAACATGTGACGCCCCTTATTCACATGGAAAACTGGCAACCGTCGCCGATAAGCGCCGACAAGTTCCTATCTGAAGTGGTTGGCGCTGGTTCGCGCTAATTTGGTAAAAAGTATGAAAACTGCCATCGCCGAATGCCGACCAACGTTGACAACCAGCGCCTTGTCGGTGACAAGCATATCCCATATCCGCGCCGGTTACCAGGGCCTCAAGTCTGCTATTACAATAGTGTCAGAATGGTCTCGCCATTGTGAGTATTTGACAGTGTTTGTATGGCACATCTGTCAAAAACTCACCATGAAGAGACCATTCTGACACTATTGTAATAGCAGACTTGAGGCCCAGCTTTCTACGTGAACACATTCTTAGATAGATGGACCAACAACCTTATAAGGGCGGTTCGGACAGGCTGGATGCGGAACAGGATTGTTGTGGTGCAACTGAAAAAGACCTATATCCCGTCGTGAACTCTGAAAGGCTGTGTGTTAATGATTGGCACCAGTCTTCCCACAATATTTTTCCTTAAGCCCATGGCTGGACAATATTATTTGTTTTTATAAATAAGTAATTTATTATTATAGATACCTAACTTCAAAACCACAAAATGCGCAGTGACAGTATACGCAGCAATAAGTCACTTCATTACTCAGAATAAACAGATATAACCTATTTACAAAGTCGAATATTCTAGTGGCGCAGGCGCAACTCGCTGATATCCCGTCAATATAAACGATGTCGGCAGCGATTTTTAACTCAGTAGCAGAACATAGTGCTTTAAGTATTGTCGTCTTTTGCGTAATATGTGAGTAATTTTTTTTTTTTTTTCAAGTTATTTATTGACTTTAGCCACTAACAACAGTTGTATTTTGTGTTTAAAAGAGATTTCTTTGGTATTGACCTTAAAAATTACAACAGCTCTGATACCACTAAGCTTATGACTAGTGTGACATATACATGCTCAAAGATAACTACGAGTTATATAGTTATGTAATACATTTCTTTTATTTGATTTAATAAAAACATGAGTAGAATTTTTTCAATAATATTTTCCGGCCATTTTTATTTATGAATTAGAAAACAGAAGAAGTTTTTTCTCAATTTTCAGTGTCTCTTTAAAACTCAAAGCAACATTATTTCCCACAGCAAAGACACTTCTAAATGCCTAATATATTAACATGGTTATAGTGTTATTTTCCTCAGATTATGATGATTGCTACGAGTAATTCTCGTAGAGCTTGTGCGGGATCAGACGCAGCTGGTACAAGGTGTACATTTGAGCCCAAGCAAGTGTCAATGAGGTGACTGTATATTTTTAGATGTAGTATATCTAACAATTATGCACA
Organism: Dryobota labecula; assembly: GCA_947523025.1. NCBI lineage: Eukaryota > Metazoa > Arthropoda > Insecta > Lepidoptera > Noctuidae > Dryobota > Dryobota labecula. The sequence continues at coordinate 23,970,393 of OX383287.1, read as the reverse complement.
TTTTAACTAGACGCGCATACAAATTTAAAAGTAAAATATTTCTTCAGTTGTATAAATTTGATTAACCACATAATTAACGATTGTCAAACATAAAATCACTGACTGTAAAGTATCGAAGTGCAAAATTCTATGATCAAAGCTGTTTGGCTGTTTGTGTATGTGAGTTTAAATGTTTGTAAACGCACCCACAATACAGGAGAAATTCCTAGTGGGGCAACGTTTAAAAAAAAAAGTCATTTTGACCGTAATGATTTTTAATTCTAACTTATATTATAGCACTCTTGAATGGACTCGTACGCAAACAAACATAGTATTTTGCCTTTCAGTTACTTAGCTTGGAAACAGTCAAATCGTTGCTTGTACGAATAATTCTCTATGACCGGTCGGTCAATTTAGTTTTTATGTGCGCCTAGTCTTAATCAAGTATTTTAATCATAGCCACAGACTTGGCGACTACAACCAAAACATGTTTTGTTAGAATGTTTTTCAGTCGTGTGACTAAATTAGACTAAAAAAACCGGACAAGTGCGGGTCGGACCACGCACAATCATGGGTTCCGTAGTTGCGACAAGTTTATCCCAAGAATAAACTTAACATTGTAGTTGAAAAACATGTTCCCCCATACATTCCAACTGCAAATGTAAGTTGGTTGACTATTACTAGCTAACTTGTAAAGCCTACTTAGCTGTGATAGTTTTCCTTTTAACTTCGTTATATATACTACTGCCGAGAATTTTTTCACATATCCAAAATCAACCATTTAACTGGCGGGGGGGGAGGGCACTTGACTGTCACAAAAATGTATGCAAACGGATTCCTGCATCGAAAAACAGTTTTCACAGGTCTATCCAACGATACCCCACACCATTATACATATACCACCATTATATTAAAAAAATATCATCTCAACGTGCGAGGGATGATAACGCCCAAAAAAAAAATTTTTTTCTTGATTTATCTTTACCACTTTGTCGGCGTGATTAATATATATACCCATGCGAAATCACAGCTTAATAGTACTAAAAGTCTCCGAGCTAAACCGCGGACAGACAGACAGACGTACATGGCGAAACTATAAGGGTTCCTTGTTGACTACGGAACCCTAAAAAGGTTACAGTTAAAAGACTTGATTAAAAGTATTTGTTTTATTTTACATACCTTTTATTTATTGTATTATGTATGAGGTACTCTTTACCCTCAATGACAAAATGTTGACCAAGCTGATGATTGTGACTTGGAAGATTATTAATTATGTTTTAATTGGATTATTAAATGATTCAATAAGTTATCATATTTACTCAATGTTATTAAGCCTATTATCTGCCAATTAAAAAATAAATGACGAAGAATGATGTAAAAGCGATTAAAAATTGCTAACAATTCGCATTTTTACTGTCCTATTTTCTAGTAGTTATTATCAGAACAGAGTTTTATCTTAAATAAACATTTCAACAATCTTATCTTATTTTCCCTCTGAATACAACAAAGAAGATATTTACTTGTTACTATTATATGACAGATATCTTGTCATATATGATTAAACGTATCCGCTTCATTTATAACTACACCAAGGACAGGGTTCACAAGGGTTATTCACCTAACCCCACCTCGGAATCTTGTCAGAACAGGTTATCTGGTCTTCGCACATCACACCTGAGCACATTCACACTGAATAATGGTTAAGGCACGTTAAGTACTGCCACACTATACTATGGAACACTTTACTTAAATTAAGATCGAAATAGCACGACAGTGGTGCCGATTCCCTTGTTCACAAACTAAACTAAATTTAAGTTCAGTGCATCTTTTTGTTTCTATTTCATTAAGAAAAGGATAGAAGATAAATTTTAGTTTAGTTCTGTCAAATTAATCAGAGCTTGACGTAAATTGACGTAATTTTAGTAGACAAGTTTTTAATCACGTCTAAACTTGTATGGAGTAGTGACAGGCGCTGATTCAGTTGACAGGACTAAACTAAAATGTATGTTTTGTCCTTTTCTTAATGAAATAGAAAGAAAAAGATGCACTGAAATTTAGTTTAGTTTGTGAACAAGGGAATCGGCACCATTGTCAAGTTTTCTTTACCTACCTAAGTGCCGCTATGTAACAGTTCTGCATTTATATCTATAATTTTTATGGTGTACATAATAATGAATATTCTATCTATCTATCTATCTACCTACGTGGTGGGTTCGATTCCCACAACGAAACAAAAGTATTATCTAAAAAACACTTTATGTTCATAGGCCAGTTTCGATTTCACTGCTATTACACCTCGCATTGTATAGGATTTCCGTACAATGAGAGATCAGCTTATACTGGAAATGTATAGCTTGATTTGTAGCCGTGCGAACCTACAGTACTTTGATCTAGTTTTTTTCTGTTACACTCACACTAGCTCGTTTTAACATTTGGACACAACTGTGCAATAGATTTTATGTAGTATTTTATAAGTTTGATGTTTCTAGATACAGAAAATGGGCGCTACCGGTGCAATGGATAAAAATAACGAGAATAAAGGGAAAATAACAGCTACACTCGATGACGCTATGTTATTATCAGGTAAATGCCAAAAAGTTATACTAGTAGAAACATGAACCAACTAAATGATATATATGACAAAGTACATTTGACGGCACGTCCGTCAGTGATAGCACTTTGACTTTGAGCCAGCCCAGCGTAGTACGGAGTTATATAGAATACGAGACCAGCGGGGTAAGAGGAAAGTGCCCGGTGTAAAAAAAATTGGTTTAGTCTGTCAATGAGACAATAAAAACATATTAGGCACGTATTTTTTTCTTTATCACATTAATAAAAACTGAGTTAGATAAACACATTAAAGTTGGGGAATGGGGGTCGTTACGTCACAATTCTAACAAACTACGTATAAAATCTAGCACAGAGTAACGTCATGCCACACTTGAACTTAAGAGCGGCCAACCTGTCACACTTTTCATATATACAAACGCTCGTACGTGATTATGAGGTTGGAACGCATCTTTCAATGAAAATTTTGAACTTATTGGTACCATGTGCACTATATCTAGGTTTCTATGAAAGCAAAAAATTAAAATTTGGACAAACAAATTCATTACAAGCCTCCAAAAATCTGCTTTTTGCACACATTTTACCTGAACTTTGTCCGTTCATAATGTACTCATAAATTGTAAAAATAAAGAAAATATCTCCATAGAATCATCGCACATGTAATGGAGATTCTAAATAACACACATTTATTTCATAAACTTGTAAGGATTTCTCAAAAACACGTATTTTCTGGAACAAGTTTTATTAAATTTCCGCACACTATTTTTTGTTCAATGTTATTGCGTTCTCACTTGCCTGTTAGCATTAACATTGCGCTGGATGAAACAACAAGCTTTTCAATCATGCTCGCGTTGACGATAGAAGGACCGGGAAGGGCCCTCTTAATGTATCGCCTTCATTTTTTGATAACGTAAAAAAAATTAAAATACTTGTCAAATATTTTTTTAATAATCTACACGAAAAAAAAAATTGTCAACATCCATATTGCGTATCACACTTATGTATAGTAGCGATGGCTTTCATTATGACAGTTCAACAACATTCATTACGTCAATTATGTTGTTGAGCAGACTTTCGAACATAATGAAGCAATAGATTAGCCTTCAAAATCATTCATATTGTAATTAAAAGTGTGTTACGCAATCGGTGTCATATTGGGTGCTGCTCATACTGACTTTGTTACCGCTGACGTGCGTAGGTACACACGGCTACATATCAAGCTATACATTTCCAGTATAAGCTGATCTCTCATTTTACGGAAATCATATAAAATGCGAGATCAGCTTATACTGGAAATCTATAGCTTGATGTGTAGCCGTGTTTACATATACAACATAGCGGTTATTAATGGATTTAGCTAAATAGCAATGGCGTCGAAAGCAGAGTATAATAATAGCTGCCAAGAGTTTGAATGACGCAATTACTACAAACCTCTTGTAATCATGACGCACGACGACGAATAACGAATTTGGCCTCCAATAACACGTTCATTGATAGTAAATAGGGCACCATATCACATTAACAAAGTCACAACTACTGTATATTACGTAAATATTTCTTTGAACATCACTGACATCTATCTTTGCTTCATTTATTATAGCACTAGCTTTTTACCGCGGCTCCGCCCGCGTGGATGTCAGTTATCGCATAAAAAAGTAGCCTATGTCCTTCTCCGTATCCCAGGCTATATCTCTGCCAAATTTCATGACGATCGGTTCAGCGGTTTAGGCGTGAAAACGTAACATACAGACAGACAGACAGACAGAGTTACTTTCACATTTATAATATTAGTATGGATAGTATGGATACGTATTAGAAAATTCTGGACACTCTTACTGAGGGAGCTGGTTGAACCGTTTTTCATAATTCCTTCTCAGTCACGAGATAATATTTTTTTAAAGGATTGGCGCTAGTGGACCTGTGAGCGCCCTCTTAAATAATATTGTTGAAATGACTGCACTTTAGAGTTTAAATTCATTTGTAAATGGTAAATAGTTTACAATTCTCTGTGTTTATCGTAAAATAGCAGAACTAGTCGCTCATATCGAAATAACGATGGCGTATTTCGGTATTTGTCTAATGTTATAAAAAATGGAGTATACTGCAAGTTACCACCCCTACCTAGTTGATATTCCACCCAGGGCTTGTTAACGTTACCAAATAACAAAATAATAACCGTTACGTAACGTTAAATTTCAATGTTATACCTACTAACGTTACAAAAATTTAACGTTACTTGATAACATTACCGGTAATATAACGTTAATTAACATTAACAAAAATACGATAATTACCGTTAATTTAGCTACGTTGCCGTACTGTGGGTAAGAATCAGGCAGATTCAGGCAACGTTTTGATCGGCACGGCATCAGAAAGACGCGAGGGCGGGCTCCCGCACGCCTCAGGCCCCACTACTTACATCTCACCCGTTTAAAATAACGATAAAATGAATAGTCGCATAAATAACGTTAAGTCGATTACCGTTATTTTAATAATAACGTTAACTCTGTCAATACAAGGTAACGTTATGAAAATTTACCGGTATTTAAAGCCCTGATTCCACCAACTCGCACTAAGCGTTTTCAAACGTCTTTTATAATTCGCACAGCAAAGGAGTGGTACTCTCTGCCTGCGTCTATGTTTCCGAACGCATACAAGCCTAATCAATTCAAAGTGAGAGTGAACAGGCTTCTTCTGGGTAAGCTCACAACATCGTCGACTTTGTCTCTGTCACCTCTGACCTAGACTAGAGTCAAGAGCAAACCCATCGTAGAATAAATTCCCTCCCGAGTGCTTTTAATATTTTCTTTCTATTGCCCGTCTTTTGTCTCTTGTTTTACTCTACTGACAACTTGTAATATACCTTCCACTAATGTTTTTTTTTACTATTTTCATCATAGTTGTAGGTTTTCTAAAAAGGTAAAATAAATATTTTCAGGATTTGGGATGTATAACATCTTCCACATGCTGATGTCTGGTCTAATGTTGATGGGAATGATCATGCAGTGCCTAGCACTGGGCTATGTAATACCTGCAGCACAATGCGACTTGGAACTCACCACGCGACAGAAGGGATGGCTGTCTGCTTTGCCATTTACAGGTCAATATTATTATTTTGAATTAAATTTTAGTATTTACACTAATGAACACATCGTTTTGTTTAAAAACTACATGAGCTCACAGTAATTCGATACTACGTTACCCATACTCACACTGTGCAGTGTAATTGAGATTTTTTGTAAAGCAATCTTTATTTGTATGCATCGATTTCTTTTTTCCTTGCTGAGTTTGTACTTACTGTATTATAGTTCTCATTTAACCCTTTAACGGTCATAATGATTTAGCAATCGGACAACATTGCCAAATAGTCATAAGTTGTGAAGAAAATGTATATTTTTTTTCTATCTTTTTTGTATATTTAGTCAGATATTGACATGATAACTCTTCAAATAGATAGACTTTGTAAAGCAATAGAATTTCTACTTGTAACGCAATTTTTGAGTTGTAAGTAATAATAATAATAATACAAATTGGTGGAATGAATATTCCCTTTGCCTTATAAAGGCTTGAAACAGATTATAATAATAATATAATATAATACCATTTATTTCAACACAGGCCCATAGAAAAATACCTTTACCTTTACCTTTTATTTTAATATAAAGCTTGTGTTAATAAAAAGGCTTAAGACTATGTTAGCAGCACTTCACTTTGCACTAGCTGCACTTAAATAGTATATTATATTTAGATTGATAAGTTTAGTTTTGACAAGTTCAAATTATCTATGTTATTCTTGATCGCCTTCGAAAACGTCTGTTTCAGCTATAATATTAACGTCATATTTCTGGGGATGGTTAGCTGATACGAAGGGCAGGAGGGCAGCCATGCTGGTTGCCATGTTGGTATCTACTACAGTATCAGTGGTATCGAGTTTCGCACCAAATCTTGCATCTTTTGCTGTTCTGCAGTTCATCTCTGCTGTTTTGTAAGTTTGATATTCTAATTATGTCTATTTAAAATAAGTATTTACCATTGACATAGAATTTGATTTTAGGTTTAAGTATATTGATTTCAATATCCAAAATTATATTTACATAATTAAAAAGCTAACATTCTTAAAATAATAATAATAATAATATGTAAGTACAAGTATATAAAAAGGAGGGGAAAGAATCATAGGGCATAAAAAATTCCATATCTGCATCGCTGTCAAGAAGAAAAGTGCCCTAAAAGGCTGGCAGCATTGCCACGTTGTATGGCATTTCTGATTCTTTGGCCCAAAATAGGCCAGCCCTCTGGTCACGTGAAGAGTCGACCAACCACTTGAGGATGTCTCGAAAAACTAAGTGGGCACTCGGACCCCTTGGCCCTAGTGTTTTAACCAATTTATTTGATTAGATTTTTTATTTTTATTTGTATATTATCATCAGAATGCAAGTTTTTAACGAATAATAAAAAACACGGAACATCTCAAATCAACAGCTTTATTTTGTCCTTTTTACCCGACTGCCCCGAAAGGAGAATAATATTTTTCGAGAGTATGTATGTATGTCTACTTCTTTGGCACGCTCTGTAGCCTACACGGCTTAACGGATTTTAACATATGGGGCGTCGTTAGATTCCTGTTAATTGTGAAAGGGACATAGGCTATATCTAGACGCGGCGGCCAAAAATACTTAAGTCTTTTAAGTTTAGATTTGACTTAAGTGCTTATGGCTTCCGAGTCTAGATATAACATTTATTATATTGCTTCAGCAAATACAAAAAAGGGGTAAGGGTATCTAATAAAAGCTAGTAATGAGTCAATTCCAAATATATATATATATATTAATAAAACTAAAAAGCTTGAAATAAAGCAAATTAATTAAAAAAAAGACTGCGTAAACACATAAAACAAAGTTAAAACAAAATTCTATAGATTATATTGCTTGTTTTTGTATTTTCAGTTATGTGTTTTTGCAGTCGGGGTATATTTTTTATTTTTTTTATTTTTAATAAATTGATTTATTACATCTAAAATTATTTGTTTTAATTTACAGTATGACGGGTCCCTCAGCAGTAGTCTACACCTATCTTGGAGAATTCAATAATCTTCGTCATAGAGACAAGATGGTCGCTTTCGGGTCATCTTTCATTGGAATTGGCACTGTAGTATTACCATGTAAGTTGAAAACTTTTATACTCACACTCAAATTAATAGCTACAGCACCAGATAGCCATGCTACTGTTACCAATATTGGGCAATAATCTGAATTGTCTCGAGTTCGAAACCAAGGCACGCACCTCTGACTTTTCTGATTCATGTGCGTATTGTCTAATGATCACTTGCTTAAAAAACTGTGAAGGAAAACATCGTGAGGAAACCTGAGAGATATTTCTCGACGGCATGTGTAGACAAGTCAGAGGCCCATTGGCGACATAAAAACTATGACACCAGGTTGGTCACTAACCACACGAAAAAGAAAAATCGGAATTGTGGCAAACTGTATCATAACCAACTAAATTGATTTAAGAGGGCTTATAACGGTCCACTAACGCCACTCCTTTAAAAAAAATATTATCTCGTGACCGAGAATTCCTTCTCAGTCACGAGATAATATTTTTTTTAATGAAAAACGGCTCAATAAGAAACCTCGGTAAGTGTGTCTAGAAATTTCTAATACCTTTTATAACGTTTCATATTGAGACACGAAGCAACAAAATACGATCTAGAGGAATGTGGCCACTATTTTTAGATAATAATAAAAGATCTGAATTTGCAAAAATAAATTTAACAACCTTGCACAATTCATGTAAGTAATAAATAAGCAGTAAATGTAGGTTTTTTTCTTTTTCTTTTGGTATGTTTCGGTACTTATAATGGTTGCTAAAACGAAACTGATGCACTTTGTTCCCCGTACTCGTACTAGTATAAACTGTACTACAGTGGAACAGTTTTCCTCGTTCTCTCAATCGAATCTTGTTGCTTCGTATCTCAATATGAAACGTTATAAAAGGATTTTTTTTTAAGGAGTGGTGCTAATGGACAGTTTTAAGCCCTCTTAAGTAATACCTGATCAGCGTTATTCAATTGATTAATATCTTTTTTATTTTTCCTTAGCTTTTGCCTGGCTGATTCTACCTCGTGAGTTCTCCTACTACATCGACTTCTTGGATATTTCCTACTGTCCTTGGCGTCTACTTATCGTAGCTTGTACGATTCCATTTAGCATTGCCACAGTCCTTCTGTTCTTTGCACCAGAAAGTCCTAAATTCCTGTATGCTAATGAACGCTACGAAGAGACTTTGGAAGTTGTGAAAACAATCTACGCAATTAACAATTCCAAGCCTAAAGATAGCTTTTTAGTAAGTATTAAAGCCTTTTAAACGTTATAACTACTCAGAAAATGGAAACAAATTATGTTATCTCGTTTATTTTTCACAACGATGTCTTCTTGTAAACACAACAACTCTATCCTGCCATAGCTATTAACACTGTTATTTGAAAACTAGCTTCTGCCGGTGACTTCGTCCGCGTGAAATTTCTTGTTCCCCTGTTCCGCAATCCGTTCTCGAGATATCATCAAGAAAGTCGTTCTGTACAAAATGCATGCGAAATTGAATTTACTACAATTTTTCGCAAGTTTTCATAGTTATTCTGCTTATTCGGGGCAGAGACAAATACAACAAATTCAAGATCATAAAAATCGGTCCAGCCGTTCTTGAGTTACAAATGATGTAAATAACTGGACTTTGTTTTATATTTATTAAGATATTGTAAAATCCAATTATTTTTAAAAGAGTAACCATGGAGTTTCTTGGCGCTCTTCTCCATAGGAAATGACCAATGACCTACCGTGAATCTAGCTTCTGACGTTTCATAAGTGCCCATGTAGGTTTATATGAAATAAAATAATTTGATTTGATTTGAAACAAATTGATGAATAATCTGTCTTTTGTATTACAGGTAAAATCGCTGATTGTGGAAAGCCATATTACAAAGTTGAACAGCGGCAAAGGTATAACCGCTATCCTTGCCTCCATGAAAGAACAAACTTTCCCAATCTTCAAACCTCCGCTACTTCCTTGGATTTGTCTCACCTGCTTCGTACAATTCGGGATATTTGCTGCGTAAGTATTTAAATCTAGCTTTTACATCGCTTCTTTTTAACCGACTCTTATAAAGCATTAGGTTATATGTTTTACTGTACTGTCTCGTCGACTTTGTCGTTAATTGTGGACCGATTTAAAATATTTTTTTTCATATGGTAAAGGAACGTTGCGCGGTGGTGCCATCTAAATTTTATTATCTTTGCTTGTGCAGTTTTTGAGTTAGCTTCGATAATATGTATTTAATCTAATTTATATATCTTGATGATATAATATTGTTGTGGGGTAACCATAACTAAAAAGTGAAAAATAAAAATAGTTTCTACAAAAAAATACAACCGACTTCCAAAACTTTCTTCATTCAACACACAACTTACAATATATACATATTTTTTTTTTTTGTTTTTCAGAACTAACGGTTTCTACATCTGGTTCCCGACCATTCTTAATTCATTGGCTAGCCAGGATGTTGTTAACATGCAAATCTGTGATGTCATTGAATTGACAAGAAATAAAGCTGCTGCTGACGCTTTAAATAGCACTACGGTTAGTATCATAATCATAATAATAATTATATCACTAGTCAACAGTGATTTGTTGGTCTTGTTAAGAAAGGGGTCTTATGTTAAACTTAAACCCACGACTATGGTAATACGAAGTTTTTTAAAATTGGCTCTATTTTTTTTTATTGCTTTTTTTTATTTTAAATAAATAGATCAGTAGGTATGTATTAGTATTTTTATTTTTGCTTGATTAACTAAAAAAATTGTTCTTAACCATTTCAGTATTCTATCGAATTATTTAGAATACTAATAAAAAATAAAAATATATTCAAGTATTAATCATGTTCTTAATCAGTTGAGAGTATTAACTCTCAACTGATTAATCTAAGCAGAGTTATTTTTTAATTTATTTTTTAATATTATGTTGGATACATACCAATACAAATCTAATCTAATTATATCTAGTCTGCAATATCCTACTACTGGGCAAAGAATTCCTTCTCCCTTACATACAGATATTACCCAACACAGATACCCAATATACCCAATCATACCCTATACATACATACTCCAATAACTTAGAAACAAGAGTGAATCTAATACTCTAATGACTTTGTTCCTAAATTGTGTGTTATAAATTACAAAATCCCGCAAAAATATCCAAGGCAACACGAATTAAATGTTTTTTTGTAGACCAGTGAATCCGTCCTTATAAGTCTATCCAAAAGATTGTTAAGTTGGTGTTTCTTGCGTTTTTGTATTATTTTCATTTTCAACCTGCTCTAAATATAAAAACTTTTTCATTGCAGGTAATATGCGACGATACAATCTACACATCCACTTTCGAACGTTCCATCTACGTCGGCCTAGTCTTCTGTTCCATGTACATCATAGTAGGAGTCCTAGTGGACTACGTAGGCAAGAAACCTATCCTAATAGTGACCCTCTGCATCACCGGGATGTGTGGTGTTGCAGCCAATCTTACCTACAACCAGCAGGTTGCCGTTGTTCTGTTTGCAATCTTCCAAATGTCTGGAGCTTGTATTGGACTGACGAATGCCGTTGCTGTGGAATTATTTCCTACTAAGTACAGGTATGTTATTTATCTACAAGATCTTAAGCGCAGGCCCCACCGCTAGATAGCGAGGGAGCGAGCGAGCCCGGCGAGCATCATTTCACCTCTTTAGAGATAAGCTACGTCAGCGATACAAAATACCGATGCGAACGAAATATCCGACGATGCTAGCGATGCTAAACGTTCACTTCGTTAGCGTAGCTTAGCTCTGTAGTTCGCGGTGTAAACCGAAGTATGAAAAGAGGTGAAATGATGCTCGCTTGGCTTGCCCATCCGCCCGCTTCGCGCGGTGCCCCCCCAGCTCCCGCTTTGGCGATCTTCTTTGGACTAGTCGACGCTCGTCTTTCGAATAGGAGTATAGTTACGTTGCGAATATGATGTATATCGACGAAAATTCAGATGATTTAACTCAAAATGTTAAGAAGAAGATAATCTCTCCCGCCCGCCCGCTCGCTCGCCCGTCCGTACGTCCGTAGTTTTCGGTGTGAACCCACATAGTTCAGTTAGCCATTTTTTTTTTTTTTTTTTTTATATAAATGGCATCTCAGAGTGTAACCACGAGGGGTTGAGAGTCTTTAACCGGGCTATCCTGTGGTGCCTTAAGCTCCTAATAGAAATTTAAGGCCTCCAGCCAGGGCATATTTACAAGCTATCCGACTGCGCTCTAAAGGCACCCCATGTGGGGTACGAACCTAGGCTTAGGGCAGAGTCGGGGGAGGATGGCAAGGGACCGTCGGTGGCAGGTCGCCAAAGCTCCGCTTAGTTTATATAGTTTCCCTCTCCTCGCTTCGCCCGCCAGCTCGCTCGCTCGCTTGCTAGCTAGCTGGCGGTGTGGCCTGCGCTTCATTCACGTATAATTATCACTTGCTTTAAAAAAAACAGTGAAGGAAAACTTAGTGAAGAAATCGGCATGTCTGAGAGACATTTCTCGACGACATGTGAAACCTATTCAGAGGCATCAAAACTCTGACACCAAGTTAGACACTAACCACACGAAAACAAAAGAAGAAGAAAGCGCCAAAAGATTCTTGTAAGACTGTAGTCGAAAGAGGTTTACAGCAGTTTGTGTTCCAATTTTGATTTCCTGTTTTTCTTCACACAGAGCAATGGCTGTTTGCTTGTCAATGATGTTGGGACGTACTGGATCTATGGTGGGATCCAACCTGATTGGCTGGTTCCTTGACGTCAATTGTGGAGTTGGGTTTTATCTTTTTGGAAGTCTTCTTGTTGGTAAGCTTATTTTTCTTATCGGCCAAAATTATTTTCCAAATAATTATGTTCCCTGATGACACTGCTGATAATATTTTTTCTGTTACAGTAAACGGCTTGATCTGTATAGCTTTACCAAACATGAAGAAAGAAAAGTTATCAAAATCAGTGGCAGCTGAACCAACACAAAGACAAATACAAGAACCCTAGTCCACTATAAGATCATTTAGGAGATAATAATTTATATTGATGGGAAGACTGAAAGAGAAGAAAGGATTTCGTATTTTAATTTAAGAACAGAGTCTATTTGCAAAACCAGCAAATCTGACGATGAAGATAGGAGAAAGGTAGTTTCTCCCGCCCAACCTCGAAGATAAAAGTGTTTATGAAAAAATCGAATGAAAATTCGTAATGTCGTTACTGTCTTCGTAAGTGAACATTTTTGTTAGAACCAAGCTTTTAATAAAAAAAGATGTTCATGAATATGTATATTTTATTTCGTTAATTTACGATCTCTTCAAGATTCATCAGAGAACAAAATCACTCATTTAAATCTAGAAAAAATATCCGCCTCCATTATTAACGAGTAAAAAACAATATCTTCACAGCAGTATTGTCGAACAACAATATAGCCATTGCAAGATTGGATCGCGCGCTATTAAAATCATTGAAGTTATAACGGTTTGCGTGATGCACTACCAGTCTGTCTGGAGATATTGTAGCAGATATGATTCTCTAGATATGGAACGTAAAAAAACAGAAAGTTATTTGAAGACTTGAAAACCATTTTGAAAAAATGAAATGTATGATGTTGAATGATGAATGATGTTTTGTAAATCTGAATTTGTATTTTCAGGCTAATAGTACATTACTTACCAAGGGCTGTAAAAGAAATAAAGCCCGAAATCGCAGGTATTTGTGACCCGAGCCGTATACGAGGGTTGCAAATATGCGATAGAGGGCTTTCTTTTTTACTGCCCGTGGTGAGTATACAATTTTACGTCTTCACCTGGCCACAATGCGAGTTTTACTGTACGCGTAGCGTGCGGTAAAATTCACATTATGGCCAGGTGTGACGTAAATAAACTTACGAATTTTACCATGATAACTATCATGGCAAATATTAAGCCAGAAAATACAAATTCAGATTCACTTATGTTATTCATGGCCTTGTAGACTGTAGGATTGTTGACTATTTTCTATTTTGTTAAGAACCTGGTAGTTGTTGATAAGCCTATACCGTCCTCCCATTACTATTAACACTGTAATTTGGAAATATTTTAAAAGCCAATTATTTGTAGAAGAGGAACCGTGGAGTTTCTTGCCGGCTTTTCTCCATAAGAAACGACTCATTGGAACCGTGCACCTAGCTTCTGACGTTTCATAAGTGCCCATGTAGGTTTATGTGAAATAAAATATTTTGATTTTGATTTTTAACAAACTCTCAAAGCATTCATTTCAAATAAACTAATTACAGGCACTTTTGAATTTTCAAGGGGTCGTTCAGTCAGAAAGATGAAGCTAGTTGCCCATTCCAAAGCGTAGTTGGTTCCTATGGAGAAGAACGGGCAAGAAACAGAAAAGACTAGTCCGTACTGACGGCGCCCGTTCACAAACATGACGTATGGATCAGCAACATTCAGTTTAGTCCTTTTGAAGGGAATTTAATGATCCAACACGCCACCACCAGCGAGACATTTGCATGAGCATGCCATACTCTCAGCCGCCAGGGCACATTCAAGTCAATGAAAGACGAACCCAGTAAATGGTAGCTTTATAGTAGGTACATAGTTCTCTTATACAATACTAAAACATTGAATTTATATAATACAAAGATAGTTTTACCGTGTGGTGCCGGACGTAAAGAATAGCACTATCCCATTTCCTCCCGTGGGTGTCGTAAAAGGCGACTAAGGGACTTACTAGAGAATGGGCAGCAGCGTTCTCTATGCATTTTCAACACCATACTGCGATCGCCAACCCGCCTGCCAAGCGTGGCGATTATGGCAACACCCCCCTAATTGGGGGAGGCCTATGTTCAGCAGTGGACGTCTTTCGGCTGAAATGATGATGATGATGAAAGATAGTTTTCATAATCTTCAGCAGCTCTAACAATATTTTCGAATGCTAATCAATTAGTTTATTCGCCCTTGTAGAGCAGGACCAGCGTTAAGCCAAGCATTTTTATCAGCGATGTAATACCCTAACTTATAATGTGCTTGACTGCATAGTGTGCGCTTTATACTAATGCAGGCCACACTCGTTACGATATATTTGCGCAAAATTGGACTTGCACGAGTATACATTAACGAAGTCCGAACGAAGCAATTCGGTGTCACGCAGACTTTTGCAAGTTTTAACTTGCGCAAGTACATATATGGCTACCATAACATTATACTATTTACACTAATCAGTTATTACCAGGTTCGGAGAAACCATGTTATATTCAATTCCATTTGTTTCCCATAATAATATCATTCTCATTTATAGAAAGCATTTCAACATCGCATTTATATACTAAGAGGAAAATAATGAAAGAAAAAAACTGACAAGGTACGTCTCTCGTAATCTCAGCTTAATTTCCCGTCGCGATCCTGTCTGTTAAGCCTGCAGTTTCTAGAATATTGGTTTTCTCAACCAAAACACATTTGTCTTTATTGTTGTTCACTCAAGAACTGCTCCTAGGATTTGCATAAACTATTCATTTTGATTTCACTTTATTTGTGAACTCAGTACTCTGTGCAAATGGACGACTCGAACGGGTTTAAAGCATTATGCTTAACGAGTATTTTCTTTTTATTTTGTTTATACTACTCCCTTGTTTGTTTTTCGGTTGTGCTAGGAAAACAATGGTTGCTGATGGGGATAAAAAGCTATGCTAAATCTACGTCAGACAATGTCTGAAGTAAAAAGGTGTGACGGGCGCACGCGAAAGAGTTTTCATGACCTTTTTATTTTACTCATTTAAATTCTGCTGGCAAGAGTTTACTTAATAATTTCAGTTTTGCTAGTAAAATCTTGAATCGAATCCAAACCTAGTTACCTGGAAGAAACTTTATTTCCAAGCTATAACATGGAGTTTTTTTCTAAACTAGCCCCAGCAGTTTCCATGAAATTTATTTAGCCATCACAAACGTTATAGAAGCGCAAAATATCCTATGCATTCCGAAGTGATTCGATAACTGGCCCGTCGTGTCCGACCCCTCCTATATGTAATTTTATGGATGTTACACCCTGGGCTGCGCCTTATCTAGTTTGGACACCCTACCAATGATAATACAGACTAAAAAAATACGATGAAAAATATTTACGCACTGAATTATGCATAATTTTTTATGCATATTTTGCTACACTGTGGCTTTTTGATATGGTGTTTAAGGGGTGTCTGAAATGTGATTTGTCGCTAGCCTCGGGCACAGGAAAAGCGTTTAATTGCCGTCGAGTAGGTATCAAGGATCCGACCAATGGGACGACCTGCGTATATTGAATAAACTCACCTTTAGTGACTGATATAGCCCACCTTTTAATCGAGACGTTCAGAATTAGGAAGTGTATTTGATTAGTCTACATGAAACGACAATTTAATTAGATTTTTATTTGAAAGGAATGAATAAAAGTCAAATAAAAGATGGAAATAAACTCACACTGTTTTCTACGTATAGGACTTCATAAAGTAAAAAAATCTCATAAGAAAGACGAATCAAGCAAAAATTGAAAATCCAACCAACAATACGGACAATTCTCATTTGACAATTATCTGCAACTTTAAACCACACTCAAATACAGTCACAGAAATGAACAAAAACAAGGGACTTTAGCGGCAGAATATTTAAATATGGAATTGAAGCGATTTCAAACACACAACAATGTTGTGGTCTACGGCAGCGTTAACCGTTACTAATATGGCGGAACGGTAAACCACGTCAATTATGTCCCAATTTGCGCATTTAAAATTCATGAAGGGTAAACCGATTTAAAGGTTTATAGTGTGTGTTGAGCCGTAATTTACTTACTTATCTTTCCAGGCCACCTCTCCGGTAAAGTGAGAGAAGGGGGACAAGACAAAACCAACAAAGTAGTAAAATTAATTGGAACTGCCCTTAAACAATATTCGCATGACCAAGAAGTTTAGTGTTTAGTATTATTACAATTGTCAAATTTAGGGCAAACCTTTAAGAGGGCTCAACGGTCCACTAGCACCACTCTTTAAAAAAAATATTATCTCGTGACTGAGAAGGAATTATGAAAAACGGCTCAATAAGGAACCTCGGTGTCTTGAACTTTCTAATACCTTTGTAACGTTTCATATTGAGACACGAAGCAACAAAAGTCGGCTTATTCCACAAATCCCCCCTGAAAAATCCCCCTTAGGAGGAAAAGTGGAATATATACATACCTACATTACATACAACATCATTCATTCATATACTCGTATTTTTTATATTTTTATTTTTTTCATTATTATATTTTTTACATTATTATATATATATACATTTATATCTGTAATTTTTATGGTGTACATAATAAAGAGTATTCTATCTATCTATATAAAAACCAGTCTAGAATTCACCCCTGATAATCCGGCATATTTCACTAATCCTCCCAGAGAACCCCCCTCAGTGGGGAAAACTGAACCCTAATGTAGAAAAAATCACTTTCAGGGGTATTGGATCAAGTTTTTTTTTTTTTTTCATTTTTTTTTTCATTTCTTGTTTGCCCCCCTAAGCGGTATTATCAGGGGTGAATTCTAGACTGTTTTTTATAGATTCCACTTTTCCTCCTAAGGGGGATTTGTGGAATAAGCCCAAACGTCGATCTTTAGAACACAAACGGCCACATTCCTCTAGATCGTATTTTGTTGTTTCATGTCTCAATATGAAACTTTATAAAAGGTATTAGAAAATTCTAGACACACTTACCGAGATTCCTTATTGAGCCGTTTTTCATAATTCCTTCTCAGTCAAGAGTTAATATTTTTTTTAATGGAGTGGTGCTAAAGGACCGTTTAGCGTCCTCTTAAGTCAGTATCGACAAAGACCTCTCTGGTCTATGATATGAAATACTGGAGAAGAAATAAGATTAACCAAAAGAAAGGCACAAGGCACAACACAAGTTATTTATAAAGCATGCATAAAGTTAGCCTGAAAAGACTTCCTTGTGGTACTCCAAATGATCACTGAAGATAATCGGTATATACCTTTGTAAATCTAACGTATTAAATTATTTCATGAAAGCAACTTTATAAACGAAAACAGAGATTCACTATTCGGAAAGACTATTCCTATCCATTAAGCAGTATTGGAATCGAGACACTATAGAATGCCAATGGTAAGACTCTCGATAGAAGTATACTCGATACTAATCTGACACTTCCCCGACTTACCACTTGATACATTAGGAGCGGGTCGAATGGATGACATACTCGATGGTCAGGTTTAACAGGGCAATGGAGGTGATCAAACGAACCAGTACTTAAGAGATATGTGATACGACATAAAGCATGATCAGGATTTTAGAAGGTATAAATTAATAAGGTATAACACTAAGATATTTTTTGAATGGCCATCATATGTTTGTTTTTTTTTTTTGCATTTATAATAATAATAATAACCCCACCGCCGTATCTCTACGTTGACGTCGTGGTGGGGCTTGCGCGCTCCGAACTCTGGGTATGTGCTGGTAGAGTTTACTTTGCCGGAACAGGTCTAGGGCGAGGAACCAGACCAAGAGAGATACAGAAACCCGCAGGGCAGCATGTGGCGAGCTGATGGGTAGTAGCGACCCCACGGACCCTATCTCCCGGGAGAAGTCATGTTCCTCATCTCTGGCTTGCCTTTATTGGCCGGCTGAAGTGAACACTGACGGGAAACTGAGCTCCCACCTCATTCTTGCCTTTATTGGCAGGCTTGAGTGGAGATTCGCAAGAGCAAACGTGCTCGGAGGTAGAAAGTATTCCAGTAAGTGCTGGTAGGGATCTTTACCATCTTCCGGGCTCTGGGATTGTTCTGACAGTCTTGGAATACCTCTCCTGTCCTCAAGCTCCTGAGGATATGTTGCCCTCTTGTTGCTACGCGACTAAGTGCTAGCGACCGTTTCCGGGGGCCCATTAATGAGTGCGAAAATCACCCCCTGCCCTTTTATCCGTGTATAACAAAACATTGATCAGGCAGGGGCCATAGTCCTTCCATAGTTTTAGGTAACCAGTCCATTTTAACCACCCAAAACCTATAGTCCAATATTTTTGTTTCCATATCCTGCAATAGTCCTACACCAACCGAGGGTTGTCCTTGTCGGTTAGTGCCTCATTTCATTACAAGCGTGTAACGGGCCTCTGCGAGTTGGCTTCGGCCCCTCGTACGTCTTTTAAAGTCCCCGGACCCCAGGGTCAAGATATATTTAAAAAAAAACTCTTGGCATGGTTTCCATTACCATTAAAGATAACAATAAATCTAATGCGACAAAGTAACTTAAAATATACTTAACTATACCTTCCATGCTATACACAGTACGTGGCCCTTGTGAACTCACCCAGTGTACAGGTGAATATGTCTATGGCATCAAAATCAAAATCAAAATATTTTATTTCACATAAACCTACATGGGCACTTATGAAACGTCAGAAGCTAGGTGCACGGTTCCAATTAGTCGTTTCCTATGGAGAAGAGCCGGCAAGAAACTCCACGGATACTCTTTTAAAAATAATTGGCTTTACAATATTATAAAATAACAGTGATAATAGGTATGGGAGGACAGTGTAGGCCTTTCAACAATTACCAGGTACTTAACAAAATAGAAAACCGCCAACAAATATAGACTCTACTAGGCCTACAACGTTCTCACATTCACAAAATATAAAATAATCTAAGTATATAAAATATTAATGACATGATTGCAATTACAACTACAGTAACATATCTGAATAAATATCATGTCCACAAAAGCCACTAATAAAGAATTGGAATTCGATTTGTAGGTAAATAATGTCAAATAATGAAAAGATTATGTCAAGGAAGTATGTAAAAAAAATATTAAAAATTCTAAATAAACATCGTTATTTAGGAGCAGTTAATAGACATTGACATAGTTATGTTGTTTATGAGGTACCAGGGAAGCCACATGTGCAGAAGGAATTATTGCCAAACTTCCTTGTCTTCAACGTAGTCTTTTATCTTATAATATGCTTTTTTGATAAGGACACGTTTAATGTGGGTTTTGAACTTTCCGTCGCTAAGTTCTGTAACCGACTTTGGCAACTTGTTATAAAAGCGGATACTGTTTATAAGAAATGACTTGCTAGTTTTAGTTAATCTGAATTTGGGTATCACAATTTCATGTTAACTACGTGTATTTATATTATGGAAATCGCTTCTTATTTTGAACCGCCACCGTGTTGATAGTGCGCAGCGCACGAGTCAGCGGTGCGCGCCCCAGCAGGTTAGTGCGCGCCCCAACAGGTTAGTGCGCGCCCCAACAGGTTAATAGTGCGCGCCCCAGCAGCTGTGGCTTGCGCCGCCGCGCCACGTACCTATCCAGTAAATTAAACCCTATTTCTGGTAGTAACTTTGAAAAGATACATTGCCAGTGCCACTTCACGCCTAATTTCTAAGTAGTAGTAGCCCACCATACCGAGACAGAATAACGAAGGATTCAGTAACGGGTATCCCGGGTATCTCCCATAATCGCAGTTAGCAAATCATGGGAATCTATGTCAATAGCTGGATGGTTAAAACTGACACGTGACAAAATTAAGCGGTATTTTTTTTTTGGGCAGAAGGCTAACAATCATTTTACATTCATGTATAAACTTACAAACTACAACACTACAAACTTAAACTATATGGCCGTAACACATATACTAATATTATATAACATAATATTGGCAGTTTATTGTAGGGTCAAAACAATTACCACAACTATCGAGGAACAAACAAATCAGCGACAATTGTGTGTTATGTTTACTACAGACAAACAAACACACGAACGGAGCGTCGGAAACCGCAACAATTTGGGGCTACACCGAATGTTTGCTTAGATATCTACAACATTCAACATGCTGCTCGCAACCACTTTAGTAGCCAAGTAATAAAGGCGACTATTAAATGTTTTCTGACTTAGTTAAATAGGTTTTAAATGTAGATGACCCGAATTTACAAGCGGGTACAGCAAAACAAGTTTGGACTTTTCGAGATACAATCTTTCTGTTTGGTTTGTACAAAATCCATACTAATATTATAAATGTGAATGTAACTGTCTGTCTGTTACGTTTTCACGCCTACACCGCTGAACCGATCGTCATGAAACTTGGCAGAGATACAGCCTGGGATATAGAGAAAGACATAGGCTACTTTTTTACGCGATAACCGACAACCGCGCAGGCGGAGCCGCAGGCAAAAGCTAGTATTATTATATTACGTCACATACTAATAACTTTTCTCATAAAAGATGTGTTGACTGAAACAACATTGTAATTACCAGTAGAAATAGCTAATTAATTAATTAATTCCATTTGCGAGTATATAATAGTAAATAAAATAAATAAATAATAATATTGGGTACATTACCAGTTGACAGAAATGTAAAGGAATTTTCCGACCCCATATTTTAGTTTGTAAATAGTTTTAGTTGGTTATTATACTTATTATTATTTTAATAGTTTGTTATTTAAATGTACCTACTTAAATAATAATAACCTACCAGCAAAAATATAGGTGGATAAAAATGGTAAATAAACCCCTAGATCATAGAAAATGATCTGAGACAAAACCAAGTAGGAATGTTTAAAATTTAAATATATTTTCATAATTAACATGGACTAAGGGACTTACTAGGGAATGGGCAGCAGCGTTCTCTATGCATTTTTAACACCATACGGCGATTGCCAACCCACCTGCCAAGCGTGGCGATTATGGCAAAACCCCCCAATTGGGGGAGGCCTATGTCCAGCAGTGGACGTCTTTCTGCTGAAATGATGATGATAATGAACTAACATGACCGAGCTAACACACCGCATTCATTCCTACGTTTTCTTACCCAAAAGACCTTAAGGACCAAAAAAGTTGGTTTACGCGTCCGTAAACCAACTTTTTTGGTCCTTAAGGTCTTTGACACAAAAAGTTGGTTCACGCGTCCGTAAACCAACTTTTTTGGTCCTTAGGGTCCAATGAGCGTAACGGGACAATGAGTCATCCTTTTTCGTGGATGCAGCCCGGAGTTCATCGATTTATTAGACGTTGTCACGTCAAAAAATTGGTTGTCTGTAAAGTTGGTTTACAGATGACAGTTTAACGTGACAACGTCATAACAAAAAATTGATGCGGTGCAAGCGTACAATGAGCGTAACGGGACAATGAGTCATCCTTTTTCGTGCATGCAGCCGGCGTTCATCGATTTATTAGACGTTGTCACGTCAAAACGTTACAATATTTAAAGACCCACTGAACATCTCAACTTAGAGTAGGTAGAAGCTATAGAACGCCACCTGTTACGCTCCTTGCATCCTCCGTTTACTTCGTTTACATTCATACATCTGGTCATACACGCACGCCGGTTGCGAGTGCTCCGCATCTGACCTTTCTGAAGAACATCACCAATTAGGTCACTATTATGTCCTCCCGGCCACTCACATCATTATTTGTTTATCATCATTCATTCATTCATTTCAGCCGAAAGACGTCCACCGCTGGACATAGGCCTCCCCCAAGCACTCCACCTTGACCGGTTCTGTGCTTCCCGCATCCAGCGGATTCCTGCGGCTTTCATAAGGTCATCAGTCTACCTTGTGGGAGGCCAACCAACGCTACGTCTTCCGGTACGCGGTCGCCACTCCAGAACCTTTCAGCCCCAACGGCCATCTGTTATGCGCGCAATGTGCCCTGCCCATTGCCACTTAAGTTTGGCTATTCTTCGAGCTATGTCGGTTACCTTGGTTAGCCCTCTATATTGCCCTTTGGGTGACTTTTAGCCTTCTAATAAGTATAAGTTACATTTGTTTATACAAATTCTTAATTTATTCTTCTCATCATATTATTCAAAAGTTAGTTCCCAACAATAAGGGCAGTGAGATCTTTCGTTATTTCATTAGTCTCTTAACATCTGTTACTCTGAAACTTGATGCTATTGTTTCAAGTTTACTCCACAGCCGATTACACTTCATCGATCCACTTTAACCTAACAAAATACACAAAGATCCTTAAGGCAAACAAGTAAGGTTCTAAATTGAATAACCTTTAAGAAAAGGATACGCAAATAAAAAATTCAAAACTTGACAGTTCACGATACACTTCCCATAAATTTTGCTAATAATGGAAAATTTTGAAAGCTATAAATAATTTTATTATTGTGTTGTTGCCGACTGAGATTCCTGAAC
Source organism: Dryobota labecula (assembly GCA_947523025.1). NCBI lineage: Eukaryota > Metazoa > Arthropoda > Insecta > Lepidoptera > Noctuidae > Dryobota > Dryobota labecula. The sequence continues at coordinate 23,947,604 of OX383287.1, read as the reverse complement.
AAATATTTTTCAGCGGGCAGTTTTTTGATATACATTCTCGTAGAAAATTCTTATTTACACCGTAAGTAAATTAGTTTACTCGGAATAATCCCGAGGACTGAGGTTTACACAAGCGTACCACTTTTTAATAGACAAAAAATTGGTTGTCTGTAAAGTCGATTTACGGACTATAATTTTACGTGATAACGTCATAAGAAAACATTGCGTCACAAGCCGAACGCTTAAGCCTGTCATGCCTCTCTATCGCTTGTTCCGCACTCTCGCTTGCACACTCGGCTCAGGCGGAACGTGACAATGAGTCATGCTTTTTCGTGCGTGCAGCCGGCGTTCTTCGATTTAAAAGATGTTATCACGTCAAAACGTAAAAATTCGTGGATTTTTCGCAAATATGTACTACAGCTATCTGAGGCAGGTATGCGTAATCTACATTTTTTTATATTATCTACAAACAAGCAGCGCCCCGCGGTTAACCTGCATAAATGTCGATCCCGTGGGAATATCGAGATAAAAAGTATTCTATGAGTTAATTCAGGTTATAAACTATAATAAGTCGTCATTGCGACTTTGAGACCTCTTTTGTGTCACTTTTGGCAAAATCACTTTTTTCCGCCAGCCTTTTTCACATTTTGAAGCTCTATCGAATGCAAAAACTCTCATGTTTATACAACGATTTAATCGTCATTTCTTTACGAATTTCAAGATCTACAATGTGCTTCTTAATAAAATGTTGGTGCTTAAAATATCGATTTTCTCATAAAGTTGAATTTTACACATAAGAGGTCTTAAAGTCGCAACGGCGATGTGTGCCTTTCATCCCAATACGTTCAGCTGTTTTTGCGTGATTGAGTAACAAACATCCAAACATAATATTAACTTTCAAATTTATAACATAACTAGCTTTTGGCAGCGGCATCGCCCACGTGTATGTCGGAAATTATCCCTCAGGAACGAACTACCGGGATAAAAAAAATCCTATGTGTTAATCCAGGTTACAAACTATCGGTGTGCCAAATTTCATCGTTCAGCTATTTCTGCGTGACTGAGTAACAAACATCCAAACTACAAGTAGGATATTAGTAGGATAAGTGACGAAATTGTTACAAAAAAAAATGCAATTTTATTCCTACCCACTAAATTCAGTTCCGAGGTTGGATAGGCAGCTTAATTTTTAGGGTTGTGCGTTATTTATCGCGCTCGTGTCACCTACACCTGCAGTATGAGGCGGCACTTGCCGGTGCGCGCGACACCCCTGATCAATGGCGTGGCTGTTAGACTTCTAGTTGGTCGGATAATGTTTGGGAAAATATGAAATGACTTTAATTGTGTTTAAAACACGTTTATAACGCAAACATATTTCGGATCGCACCCTTTACCATATAAATAAAAAATTAAAATAAAAAAAGCCTATATTTCTTACAGAATCTAGTTAACAAGGTTGTGGTTAGTAATATAAAACAAGTGAAATGATTTTTTTTAAATTTTGTGTTAGTATTTTTTCTTTGGTTTTATAACAAGATGTTTTTTTTTTTCGTTTGTTATTCTGCAAGAACCCCTCTACGAGTAAAGGCCCCCTCCAAAGTGAGCCAGTCTTCTCTTCAGTAACCCTCCAAAGGATGAAAGAAACCCACCAAAAAACTTATACATATCGACTTATTAGAACTGAACGAAGCCCTTAAAGACATTAAATACTACATAATAGGGCTAGCTGAAACCCTTTACCATATATCCAACCACAAATCTTTTACCTTCGCCCAACTCTTAAGAACGCACAAGTACGCCCGTACAAGGGTCCACTAGCGCCACTCCTTAAAAAAAATATTATCTCGTGACTGAGAAGGAATTATGAAAAACGGCTCAACAGCGACCTCGGTAAGTGTGTCTAGAATGTTCTAATAACTTTTATAAAGTTTCATACTGAGACATGAAGCAACAAAATACGATCTAGAGGAATGTGGCCGTTTATCTTTAGAATGAATTTTGTATTAAAATGCTTCAAACTCTAATAATAACAATATTACTTACTAACACTAGCTTTAAGGTATTACTAACATTATGGATCTTTGTTATCTAAATAAAGATATTTTGATTGATTGATTGATTATGAAAGGCAAGACTAGTGACTGTATATAATAAGTAAAGCCTAATTTACACGGTGCGATTTTACATACCATAAGTTGAAGCAACTATAAAAGTTCTGTAACAGTGTTCAGACGATGCAAGACATTTTGTTGCTTCAATTTTATTGTACCATAGACCAGTAACTTGCATCGTGTAAATGGGGCTTTACAGGAAATAAATTCCACTGAATGTCTTTTTTTTTACATTCCAGAAAGTTCCAACACTTTCAGCCTCGCTGTGGTGGACACAGTTTAACAGTTTGTGTAACAGTTTACTAGTGTCGTGATTTTTGATCTCTTAGCTCTTACAACTTCTTAATTTGTATTATATGTTTCTGCGAGTTTTACGGGATTTCATTTTAACAGAAACCATTTATCAATATCATTTTCATCTTTTCATGAATACGGAGTTCGTTTCCGGTCTAATCCCTTCCAGCCAAAAGATTTGGATAAAAAACTACGTGCATTCGTACTACTAAAAACTCCTAGAAAACTCCAAAGGTAGCAATAAAATTCATTGACAAAGAATCCCAAAAAAACAGATCTAGATTTTATGACTTTACGAGTACCTAACATTGTTACGTAAAAAACTTAAAGCAAGTCTCACGCGATGATTAATACGTCGTATATATTTCATGGGAAGTATTCGAATCAGCTGAGTATTAGCATAAACAGAAGGCAGTAAAACGTTGACGCCTGGGCTTTGAGCGCCGGCGCCGCCGGTACCACCCGGCACCGAACATTAGGTTTTAAGGGAATTACGTCGCATTACACTCTAGTACCGTTAACGACGGAGTGTGGGATTATTTGTGAAGGCTACGCGATGTTTCACGACAATTTCTTGAATTAGAAAGGGATATAATTTTAAATGTTAAAAGGTTCTGGGATGAACGTTAAAGATTTGGTGATGGATTGACATAATTTTCAACGGATAAAATATGTGTGATATTCTTTTTAGAGCTTCCCTGATACATCGTACATTCAGTATGACATAAACGAATTGCTTGCAGGCTACAATGTTGCTATAAAAGTAAATAAATAAATTTAATAAATAAATAAATATTTAATTTATTTTCCACTGAAAAACCTATCACACAGATTACCACCCCCTCCAAATTAAAATAATTTGTAAAAAAATAAATCTTAAAGATAATATTAACAAATTATTTTAACATTTGGTAGGAGAAAACAGTAAACAAAAATAAAGGAAGAAATGATACAAAATTAAAAGTTATTATTGAAGATTGTGCGTACCAGTGAAGTGTGGTATGGTGTGGTATGATAAGTATGGTGTAGTGTAGTGTAGTGTGGTGTGATATGGTGTAGTGTAGTGTGGTGTGGTGTAGTGTGGTGTGGTGTGATGTCGTTGGTTCCTGGTCCTGACATGAAGCGATGGACTAAATTGAAAAACTTTTATTGCTTAAATACGATACCTTTCGCTACTTTGCATGTGTGTATTTATTTTTTTGTAATGTGCGTTTTGTTTGTGCAGAATTAACCATTTTTCTTTCTTAGTGTTGTGCATTGTGGTGTAGTGTGGTGTGGTGTGGTGTAGAGTGTAAGTGCTTTATAAGTAACCCATAAACTATTTAATCATGCCAGATACATAAATATAGACAGTTCTTAATGTCGTTGACCTGAAGTTATCATTATCAGGAAGCGACTCATATAGAGGATGTCGTCAATATAGTTTGAGCATAGAGTTTGAGTTAAAGTACAAGTGTCTCTTCGCACGCAAAATTATCAAGTAGAGCATGTTCCTGTCTATAACTTTATTAAACCACGCAATCCTAGTGAATACGTGACCCGATGAGTAATCTATGCTCGGCATACCGAATGTACGGTTTAGATTAGTTCAAGTGGAGTGCTACCTATATAACTCGGCTCAAGTTTGTCCATAAGCAAAGCGAATGCATTCGATTTATATTACTTAATGTTAGAAGGAGCGAATGTGACATCATGTTGAATGGTGAAAAACTTTTAGAATCAAACGGTTTTGGAATTAATTAATCAAACGGTTTTCTTAAAATTACAATGGAGACCTCATATATAACATCTCTTGCGGGGTGGCTAAGCTCGGCTGCTTATGCTGTTAGAAAGATAAGACGATTAACAGATATAGAAACCGCATGTTTGGTCTATTTTAGCTATTTCCACAACATTGTATCGTATGGTATTTTACAGTGGGGTCGGGCTGCTGATATTGAATCTATTTTTATCATGCAAAAGAGAGCTGTCAGAGCCATTAATTATAATCTACGTCGTCGCGAATCTCTCAGGGAACTATTTAAAAAGATTAATATTATGACGGTACCTCTTGACAATTAATTGATGAAAAAATAAGTATGTAAAAAAAATCTACATCATTTTAATAAAACCAGTGATATACATAATTTTAATACTAGAAATAAAGATAAAATAGATCAAACATTTTTCAAATTATCTTCATAAACATTTTTACGGGCTACTGTGTCAAATGTTACAATCAAATACCTTCAAATATGATGAAATGAAATGAAAGAAAATTTAAAACTCATATTAAGAGCACACTTTGTATACAAGCATATTACAAATTAGATTATATCCAAAATAAGAATACTTGGAAACATGCTGGTCCTGCTCCATACGACAATTTAGAGTCTAGTCAAAATCAAACTGGTTGCTAATTTAATTATATAATTTATAATTTTTATAATACTAATTTTATATTCTGTGATTAATATACTTTAACTCAGACTTATTATTTGTTATAATTTTAGGAATATTATCTATTTTTACAATGTTTGTAAATATGTGAGCACCATGTTTCTATCACATAATTTATTTGTCTATCATTACTTCACTTTTCATTGTTTTTACCTATTGTGGTATAGTGATTTTATTCTAGGTACATTGTACATCGTCTTCACACATAATTATTAATTAATGTATACAAAATATTGTTAACATTGTAAAAGATTAAGTATGGAGTTTCTTGCCCATTCTTCTCCATACGTAAACTACCTTTTGGAAAGGGCAACTAGAATCAATTAATATTTTTTGATGTTCAAAAGTGCCTTTTATGTGATAAATGATTTGACTTTGACTTTGCATCACCAGATTGATGAACCTATGTTATACTGGAATGCTAAGGAGAGCAATATTAATCCTTAAGAGGAGAAATCGCACTGTGGTGAAACATTCTTATAATGGCTACAGTCTAGCCTATTTTCATAAAAAAAAACTGTTTTTAATTAGGTACCTAAAAAAAACCGTACATTCCATATGGAAGCACCACCTTTACGGATTGATATCATAACAAATCGGTATAAACCATGTGATTTATTTATTTCATGAAACATTTAAGTACCTACCTTTAATAAAAGCCAGATTTTAAGACCTTTAATAAAGTCAAAGTTTTAAGACTAGGAACTTTGGTAGGCACAACCAAAATTTTTCAGCAGCCTTACGTTACGTCACGACAGTAAAACTGCTCGTTTATATTTACGCATTCGGAATACCAGCACAGCACGCGGTACACTGTTCTCTTTTACGATCACAGTTATACTATCCCTCGGTACTCGGCATATTTACTTTTATTGCGCCCCGGCGGTACCTACTCGTATTTTGTAGGTGCCCTCGAATTAAAATAACGTATCGAGACCCTTCCGTATGATGACCATGTGAAGTTGTCAGTCTCGGTTTTTTACAAATAAAGACTTTAAATTCTAGACGCGGCGGCCAAAAGTACTTAAGTCTGTTAAGTCTAAGATTTGACTTAAGTGCTTATGAAAAAAAAAAACTTTATACAGTTCAGAAAAAAAAAGATATAATGTTAAAAAAAAAACTAGTAACAGCTTACTAACATAATGCTTACATAGGTGCTAGATTTTTACAAATTCCCTGAGCAAAGTGAAGTGAAGTGTGTCAAAGTGTGGGGACACTAGGATTCCCTGTGTCGTATGGCTTCCGAGTCTAGAATTAATCTCGATCAATCAAAAGCCAAGCGAATTACACCTTTAAAATCATTAAGGTCAATGAAAATTCAAGTCGTAATAGCGGTGTAACCTTAGAACACCGGTATTCTCAGGCATTGGGTTTCAGAGACAAGGTTGGAGTTATGAGCAAGCTATGAGCAATGAGTTGATATTTAGACAATTTTTAATTTAATTATTTTTCTTTGACATTTTTAATTTGATAAGTAGACAATTCTCGATTTACCTAGTACATTTTTTTTTACAATGGAATTTAATTGTTCTGTTTAAATTGATTAAATTAGAACAATTATTATTATCACAAAATTGGCATGCCGAATTTAGTAGGCGGAATATGAAGAACTATTGTGTATGTGTTTTAAAATCTGTAAAATACCATATTGCAGGCAAATAAATGAATCTATCTATCTAAGCAGACCCCAACAAATTACAACAAGCCGAGACAGATTCAGTTAAAACTGCTGGACATAGGCGTATCCCAAGCAGCGCCACAACACCTTGTCCTCCGCCAGCCGCATCCATTCTGACCCAGCCACCTTCTTAAGATCGCCGTCGGTTCATCTAGCTGGGGGGCGTCCCACACTACGCTTGTCGATACGCGGTTTCCATTCCAAGACTCTTCTGCTTCACTGGACACTCCTACAAACATGGTCAGCCCTCTGCCAATTTAGTTCAATCAAAACCGTGATACATTAAAATAATAAACCACCACCATTCCTCAGAGTGTGATAAAATTGAGGGGCAATTCCCGTATTTTAACCTTTTGACCGCCACAGTCATGTATAGATGACAAACGAAAATGTGCCCAGCACGCCACGGTCACGACTACATGACAGACTTTTATACGTAAAACTGTAAATAAAGCTCATAAAACAACATTGTTTTTTTATTTCCTTTGCTAATTATATTCCTTGACTCATCCTAATTTATATTAGTTGAACTCCTTTATATTCATCTATACTAACATAAGATGACAAAAACTCGAAAGGACGAATTCGTAGTTTGGCGCCGAGGGCACTGTTTTGCTTTTTTGACGTGGCGGTCAAAAGGATATTCGGATTCTAATCTCAGTCTCAATCTGGGAATTTTTTAAGTTTTTGACATTGATATCACTAAGATGAGTTATGGTTGTAGTACATAGTACTATAGAGCTACCATTTACCGGGTAATATGTCTTTTATTGACTTGAATGTGCCCTGGCGGCTGAGAGTATGTCATGCTCACTCAAATGTCTCGCTGGTGGTGGCGTGTGTGTTGGATCATTAAGTTCCCTTCAAAATGGTTGAGCTAAATGGTGCTGATCCATGCATCATGTTCGTGAACGGGCGCCGTCAGTTGGGACTGGTCATCTCTTAGCTGCCGAGGCTTATTTTAATTTTTGAATAGTTTCTATTACGGACGCTTCTAATGTGCACGTCTTTCTACATTGTTCTCACATGTATAACTTCAACATGAATGATGTAACCCATATTTTGTAACAATATTTTGTTTTAAAAGAGTGTCCATGGAGTTTCTTGTCCGTTCTTCTCCATAGGAACCTACTACGCTTTGGAATGGGCAACTAGCTTCATCTTTCTGACTGACCGACCCCTTGACAATTCAAAAGTGCCTGTAATTGGTTTATTTGAAATAAATGCTTTGAGTTTGAGTTTGAGTACAATTGCCGAAAATCAACAAAATAGTCTAGTTTTAGTCTTCCCGTCGAATAAAGGCTGAAAATTATCATAATGGTTTAAGTTGGCAGATACATGGATATCCACTTAGCTATTCCAGGAACTGTTACTAGCGTTATTAGGGTCGGCATTATACAGGGCGTCCCACGACTTTGCCACATGAAGGGAAAGGACATTATCTAAATACTGTAGATAGAAAAATGTACTGAATGAAGACTGTGTTTATATTTTAAAAACAATACGAACTGCATTCAAAGAATTTTAAATCGCCTGGCTGAACCGGGAATCAAACCCGCTAAATTTTAAATTAAATGTTAAATTTCATGGTCTTTCTTTTATTTTAGTTGCTATCTCATTTATAAGAAATAAATGTATATAATTGACCCTTTCGATCGGTACAGTAAAATGACAGGTTTTTTTTTTCCACATTTGGTGGGTATGATTACCGGTTCAGCCAGACGATTATTTAAAATTCTTTGAATGCAGTTCGTTTGTTTTTAAAATAAAAATGAAATCTTCATTCGGTAAAATTTTCTATAACAGTATTAAAGGTACTTTCCCTCCATGTGGCAAAGTCGTGGGACGGCCTGTATAATTCTTGAACCTTCCAGACACTAATTCTTAATGAAGATTTTAATGGTAGCCCATGCACGTAAATGGAGAAAAGACTATGAATAAGGTAGGATTTAGAATTTATAAATATAAAATACGTCAATATAATTACATCTTCAATACCTTATATTAAGAACTAGCGGATACCCGGCGTGTGCTTTCTGAATGTTATCTTTTTGCTCCTAAGGGTCATAGCGTGATATTAAATAGCCTATAACCTTCCTCAAGAATTGAGCTATCAAATGCAAAAAGAAATTTCAGAATCTGTTCAGTAGTTTCAAAGTTTATAACGGACATAGATAGATACATACTTTTTGCTTTTTATATACATAGATAAGGAAAATACCTAATATTTAACGAATAGGTATGGTTATTGGGTATTTTTCTCGCTGGTAAGAAAATTTGGTAGGTAAAACGATGGTTAATCAATGTACCGTATTGATTCCGAAATATAAAATCCCAAATACACAATTATTAACTGCTTACACTTACTCATTTACGTCTCTTTACCCTCATATCACCGATCTTTTCAGTGAAATTGGGTCACTAGGGTAACGTACCCAAAAAGAGCCAAACACGTTACAAGGGTCAAGGCTACCCAACTTATACACTAACCCCCATAAATAACCCCTTTAGTTAAAGAAATCAAACGAGCGAGCGTACTTTATGTTATAACCCATTGATACGACACCAGCCATTTCTTTCCCACACATACGTCGTTCAGACGTAAGTTACTGCGTCTGACATTAACCCGAGCTTACGTCTCTATTCGCATGGCAGGCTTACAGGACAGAGAGATAAGAGATAATTCGATAGGAGAGGATTAGTATCGCGACACTAAATACAGATTACTCTGACGTACGGACATGGCGTCGGAGGGTTATGCCGATACGCCCCAATGGCGTACATAATACGATCGTGTGTATTAATATATGCTACGCTCTGTTGTGTAAGATTATTATAAGTGTCTGGGAATACGGAGAGGAGATGAGAACGAAATATTATGTCAGCTGCTCATCAATTTGAGGATTAATACGGTAGACTTGAGGCCAAACGAATAAGAGATAGTATTTCGTATTTGGCAACAGCCTAAGTCTTCAATTTGCTTTAGGGCTATTACAGAAATTCGTTAATTGCGGTATTATTACTGTGTAATGGAAAAACAATAAAAGACGTTTTAATTGGAAATCATTCCTTGTTAAACCTAATATTAACCGTTCTATAAACAGTCTAAGTGAATACTCAACAAAATACTTACTTCAATGTCAAATTGAATTATCGCGAGGGTACATCAACGTTAAAGGCTCCTACAAACAGGCGCGACACGCGACGCGATACAAAGACACACGCGCAGACTCGTCGTGCATCGAGCGGTACCTTTGTGTCGCGTCGCATGTCGCGCCTGTTTATAGGAGCCTTAACAGAAGCACGAACCTAGTTCAGTATATCTATCTTACAAGATAATGCTGCTGTAGGTTATGATAACAAATACAAGTGTGTGAACTATTAATTCTTGGAAATCTGACGGCAAGATACGCTCAAAGCCACTTAATATGGTTCAACATAGTGCAGATATAAATTCTAAAGAGATTAGCTGACATTTATTTGCATGATCCAGCTAATTAGAACAAATATATGTCGGAGACGAGTTGTATCCGGTACGCCATCGCCATCTGTTGGCGTTTGATGGAGTTGGTGGAGTTCGCGCCATTGGTTTTTGACTAATCGCGACGCTAGCGCTGCCTAGCGGCGCATGACAGAGTCTACAACATAACTTTCGACCGGTGGCTAGTGTCCGCCGCACATTCGACAAGTGGAGTTCATCAGTGGCGGTCAAGCAGTGAAGACGTCTAGGAACTGTTGCGCGTTCGGTATAGTTGTATGGTGTACCAACATTAATTACTTTGCATACCCATTACTGTATAGAATCAAGTTCTTCTAACTGAACAGACAGATGCGCTGCTGGGGAGTTTGTGCCAATACTTCTTCTTCCCAGCTAAAGCACTAGGAAGTGGTGTAGGGCAGGGCGTTTTGGGGGACTATCTTATGTAAACTTTAAAGTTCAGATTCTTAGCTTGAGTAAATGACTTTTGAGTTTAATTAATTTTTTCTATTGCGCAATAACCAACACTAACCACAGTACGCCCACAGTAGTTAAAATATGGCTGATGATAATGAGAGAAAACTACCTGTTCTCCGACATATACATGGAAAACATAACCTGGAAATTGCTGTAACATACAGCCAAAAAAAAACAAAAAACGTACATACGGAACATAAACATACAGTCGTTCAATTACGCTAATTTTTGTAAATAACAAGGAACAAGACCCAGTGGGACGGATTGCAACAAAATTTTAAACTACACACAACTACTGCAGTGTTTTTAGGCAATTCACTTTGCATTCGTATAAAACAAATGGGTGGAAAGTTCAGTTAAAGCTAAATGTGCACTAAATATAGTAAACGTCGAATTTTGTTGAAAATTTGTGGCTGTATCATGTTCTAAAGTTTTGTTAGTTAGGGCATTGAAACATGCTCTATTAATTATGAGAATTTTAGTAAAATATTGTGAGCACGTGTGGTCCCGTGATACTACTGTAACACGTTTTGCTGCTTCTGTGAGTACATACATAATTTAGCGTTCTACCAAATACTTATTTGTTGTGTTTTGCTAGAAAATTCAGTTGAATGAATGTATGAATGAAATGCACTGACCCCAGTGTGGTTAAACCAGACTCTATTTCTCGAATGAACCCAAAGATTCGCACTAGCCCCTGGAGCCTCATGTTTCATGGTGCTACAGTGACCATTACATATCAAGGAGTAGACCGGGGGCCACGATAATGGCAGGGAAGACGTGCCCATAGCATATGGAAAGATTATTAAAGTCGTATCGGATATGCATCCTTGAGTAGGCAAAGGAATAGTGGAGAGACGGGTGATATTTATTTTTGGGAGGGCATCTTTTCACGTCGTCGCCCGATGTTGGCTCCGATCAGGTCCAGCTGCTTCCTCGACTCTTTGTTGTGCTGCTTTTATATTGTGTTAAACGTTACTGTTTCCAATTTTCTCGTCTGTGTTAGAAAATTCAGTTATTCAAATATTCTTTAACTACTTGTATGGACAAGTAGTTAAAGAATATTTGAATAACTGAATGAAGACAAAGTATATGGATATATGGATATCCATATACTTTGTCTCCATTTTCTATCGGCAATAATATTATCAAGAATGTATTTTATTTCCAACCAAAGCCTCGGTAAAGATTACTGTTTTTGTTTTTTTTTTTTTTTTAAAAACGTTGCCCCACACTAGGAATTTCTCCTGTATCGTGGGTGCGTTTACAAACATTTAAACTCACATACACAAACAGCCAGACCCGGAACAACTACTTGTAGGTCATACAAATATTTGTTCCGTGCGGGAATCGAACCCGGGACACGCCGCGCAGCAGTCAATTGCTTAACCACTGCGCCAACCGTGCCGCCAACTGTGTGTACCTACTAAATAATACATTCATCAAATTACCGCATTGTTTTAACAATATATTTTATAATCAACTATTTAAAATGTAGCATATAATGCAGCATCACCACACTAGTTAGGAGTAATGGAGCAGCAACACTAATCGTAGAGTTCTCTTCCAAGATAAATGCAATATACGTTGGAAATAAATACAGTTTACTTTAATTATGCAACCGCACGTTCTATTAATTAATTTATGTAACTAACTTGTGTCTGCAGTAATGTGATATTACTCGTTGCACTTAGAGGGTTGGGCACAGAAAAAGTAAAAAACAGAAGTTAAATGTAGCTTAGGATTAAGGAACAGTGTAGTAAACAGTGTATAGACAAATAAATGATATTTTATTATCTTATCTTACATCTCTCATCATCACGGGTCGATCGATCAGGTTAATAATAATAATCATCATTTTATTTCAGAAACATCCATAAAGTTAGTGAACCTTTAACCTTAATAACTATGTTAGTAAACATGCAGGTTGGACAAATAACGGACGAGCGGGCAATCAAATTTCCCTGCAATAACATTCAGGAGACTGTTCGAGCTGCCCCGAACCCTCTGCAGCAACGACGTGGCACACTTACATCTGGTCGCTGCGAAGCCATCAGTGTGCCCATCAGGAAACACTCCCGACGCACTGCAGAAGCGTGGCAGCCCCAGCAGCATCCTGAATGCATTGTTGTATTGAACTCGAAGAACTTGTTGGCTTTCTGCGTACACTTGTCCAAAGGCTGCACGTGTAAAATGTCTGACAATATGCTTTAATAAGCATCACTTTCACTTCACACGTGCAACGAGCAAACCTGCGGACAAGCATATTGCATCGAACCGCCAATGCTCTTCGTTCGCTTTCTACCATCAGATCATCTTTGATGCTCGTGGCTGAATGTGGCTGAGATATTTAAGTTGAACACGATTTAAGATATTACCTGCAAGTTTAATGGGAGGAAAACTTTCTGAGGACTTTGCTTCAAAAATAAGAACCTCACTTTTTTGGCATTGTATCTTAAACCGTGTTCCCCAACATACCTCTCACAAACATACAACAGTTTTCTCAAGCCTGAGACTGACGGGCTCAATAGTGCCATATCATCGGCGTAGCTGATATTATTAAACGCAACGTTGTTAAGCTACGCTTGCCGCGGTTGGTCCGTAGATGGTTGACCATATTTACATACCAAGACCCCTCCGCGCCTCGGAAAGCACGTTAGTTGGTCCCGGCTGTCATTTGTAGGTCTTTGACAGTTTTTACGGGTAGTCAGAAGCCCGAAAGTCTAACAACCAGTCTTACCAATGGGTCGCGTTACCCAGTAACTGGGTTGTGGAGGTCAGATGGCAGTCGCTCCATGTAAAATACTGGTATTCAACTGCATCCGGCTAGACTATAAGCCGACCTTAACAAAGTTCGGAAAAAGCTAGGCAGATGATGATGATAGGTAGTACAAATTTTCTGTCAAAGGGCAACTCTTTGACACCCAACAGATGCTTTAGGACACTCCTAAAGAACTGATCATACTGAGACGTATACCGCATGGGAAACTGGACTATACGCGTCGATTTTTTTAATGATTGAGAAATCAGGGGACTATTCGCGCCAGGTTGATGAACACATATTAGTTGACACAATCGCGCGAGCGAATTTCATCCCGCATCCCGCGTAAAACAAAAACTGTTCGAGTCTAGGCTATAAAAACCGGCCAAGTGCGTCTAGGACCACGCGCAATGAAGGGTTGCGTAGTTGCGTCGAATTTATCCCAAGAACAAACTTAACATTGAAGTTGAAATACAAGAAAGATTGCCAATGGAAAACTGGTGATTCCGGGCTGTTGCATAAAATCGGACTGCGAGTGACGTCCGTGTTCTTGCGTAGACCTCAGTTATTGCACACCCCAGTGGTAGCCACTACGTACAGACGGAACTCGTTCATGGTAAGGGCGAGTCGTATGTATGTACAACGCAATCTGCCGGGAAGCTGATATCGACATTCTCTGTAGTGTTTTTAAAATGAATAAAATTTTATCTAATGGCTTCTTCGAGCGTAAATAGTTATTTTTCTTTTTGTGGCTATTTTCAATCTTCTGTTTCATATGATTTATATACTACATGTGGGAACTTGTAATTGGCAATATTTTGCATAAACTATTACTTACTGTATCTGTTTAGCTGTAAGTTTTCCTAAAAATAAAATAAATTTCCGATTCTATTCGGCAAAGCTAAAGGGGTGGACACAAAAACTTCCAAGTCGTCTCCACTTCCGTTTTGCAACCTTCAGTTTTGTATCAAATGCTGTTTCAAGCGATTGCATTTCCGTACTTTTCTGTTTCAATTGCATTCCGTTCAGTGAGTTTATAGCTGCTTTGTCTGTTTTGAACACTGGATTCAATGTTGCAGACATGTTTTTTTGTTATTCACGTATTTTGTATGTAACCTTTGGTTGAACACTCATACATAGGAACATGCCTTTTTCCCATCGGGGTAGGCAGAAATATAAGAACGCCACCTTATGTGTATTAATGCAAGTTATTATATAAGATACAGGCAAATGCTTAGTTTGGGGGTCACCATCCAATCTGCTCTTGTTTATGATTAATAATAATAAATAAATAAATTTGAATTTGAACTCGAAACAGTTTACAGCCGTTTTCATCCAAAATGTGCTATCCATGAATGAGAGTTGTAATATGAGTGCCGTTGAAGACGTAAAAAATGTTTGGATCTCCTGCATTGTTACCAGTATCATACAATATTTTATACCAGAAAGTCTCCTTTTTTTAAATAACTATTTCAAACCGAAAATTTGTAAAAATTATTATGGTATGATTATTTCTTAAAATCAGTACTTAAAAGAAAATGGAACCTCTTTGTTCGCCATTTTATGTGACTTACCATTACGAAGATATTTTTCTGTTGTGTTATCCCCTTTGTTTACATAAATTATCTGAATTTGAGACTTTGAGTATAAATGATGATTATTATTATAGTTTCTTGCCCAAATGTCTCTATTCGAAACTACCTTTTTATTTATTGTATATTTTGACATTCTAGTGCCTTTTATGTGCCTAATTGAAATAAATGATTTGTGTCAACTTTATTGTTACACACTTCACAATGGTATTGGGTGCTTAATTCCACAGTTTTAAATATACATAATTGTACAGAGCGCGTGTATGACGAATGGCTGTACCAGAGAGAGAGAGAGGTAGACAGTGAGATAGGAATGGATAGATTTGAATATAAATTATTATGGCAATACTGAACATACGGTTCCCATAACAAAAAACAGTTTTTTAAATGTTTTTCTGTCTGTCTGTTTGTTCCAGGTAATCTACGACGGCTACGAACGGTGACGGCAACGGCTGGACCTTTTGTGGCGGGACTTTCACTAGCAGATAGCTGATGTTATAAGAAATAACTTAGTCTACTTTCATTTTAGAAAAAAAAACACGCGGGTGAAGCAGTGTGCAGCAGCTAGTCAATAAATAAAATAATTTAGTACATACTTCCAAAGAAGATATTTGGATGGAGTTATCTTACTGTGTTACATCCATACAGTGGCTTATATTCTGTTTGAACTGTATAACAATTAACAACCTCAAATTATGGCACACGCGAGTGTTGTGAATTATAAAACTTATTTGAATTAAGATGGCGAAAGGAGTTATGATTTGTTTTCTTAAAACAGATTAGATGCACCATTACATTTACGTCCGTAGTTGAGACGACTCCTACTTATTTCAGCTATAAAGACAGCTATAATAGCACTCGTCAGACTTATTTACTGAAAAGCTTACCTAGGTACTGTTTATGCAAAGAGTAATTTATCTTCTTTAGTTTTGTACTTTACCAAATTAATTTGGCCAGAAATTAATAACCATATTTTTTTTTAATCTCTAATAATGAGTTTTTTTTGCTAATGTAAACTCTGTAGGTACAAACACAATGTCAGCTTAAAGTTAACTTAATAGAAAAAATTATATAATCATGTTTTCTTAAATAGAACCTATTTATCCAAAAAAAAAATCGGCACATATAGTGTCAAAGTCAAATCATTTATTTCAAATAGGCACCTAAAAGGCACTTTAGAACGTCAAAAATTACAAAAAAGAAAAGTGGTTCTAGCTGCCCCTTCCAAAAGTAGTTACGAATGGAGAAGAATGGGCAAGAAACTCTATACTTACTCTTTTAAAATGTTAACAATATTTTGTATACATTCATTAACGTGAAGACGATGTACCTAGAATAAAATTACTATACCACAATAGGTAAAAATAATTAAAAAAGGCGGAACGACAGACAAATTAATTAGCCATGCAGATGGCTGAAGTTACGTATACAAGGACCAAACAGAAAACCAAAAATCAAAGTTTATTTATTAAAATTAGGTTAAGAATCCGTACTTTTAAACGTCAAAATGATATAAGGCTGTTCCCAAATCACCTGCCCTTCACCAATTCCTGGTGCTTTAACTAGAAAGAAGAAATGGCGCAACAAACTCCAGCAGCACATCTGTCTGTTAAGTTAAACAACAATAACCTACTAAATATTAACACAGTTCCCCACAACAGGCAGCTGACACCCTTCACATTTTTAATCTGTAGCAAAATTATTGAAAACATTCCATTATATCGTCGCGTAGCGCTAATGAAATATGCATGACGTCAGAGCGCAGCATTCACAACATACGCGACAACAATGACCCAAACTGTTGTTCTTGTTTCCTATTGTGTGACGTCATCGCTGCGTTTATTAACTTGGAACGACAGAGACATGATGTGTATGGAGGACGTGCATAGTGGATGTTGTTTCGATTGGCAGCTCCCTAATTAGTCTTTCTAGGGCCATGGATTAGTGGTGGGTAGTTGTCGAATTTTTGACGGACGAGACGCAACCGTTTTTCCGACGATAAAACGTTTGCAAAAAACGGTCGTCGTTGCAACTTGTTTGAAGAGGGACGACGGACGATGAAACTTATCCAACATGAAATAGAATTGAGTTTTCGTCGAGTGAAATAGTTGCAGTTTCTTACAACAATCAACGGGTTTGATCGTCGCATCACGAACGACACCATTGACAACTGGTAGGTAAGGTAAGATAATACATTATCGACTGTATTTCATAGACATAAAGTACAATTTCTATTGTAAGGACTGTTTTGTAAACGAACGCGGAACGACAACGCGACGGACGAGATAGTTGACTCATTACGTTCTCGACTGTTTTTTCATAGACGTAAAATATAAAATCGCACTAAATAATTCGAAGACTGGTTTGTGCAACGAAGACTGTTTGAACCCAGGACGAAACGGTTTCATCGTCGCAGAACACACAACGGTCTTTGAAAACGGTTCGTCATCGCAACGCCCACTCCTACCATGGATAACGAAAATACATCAAAAAGGCCAATTGCGTATCGGACACACAATGAAGGGTTGCGTAATTGGGATGTATTTATCCAAAGAACAAACTTAACATTGTACTTGAAAAACATGTGCCTCCATACATTCCAACTGCAAATGTAATTTGGTTGACTATAACTCAGTAACTTGTAAAGCCTACTTAGCTGTGATAGTTTTTCTTTTAACTTATTTATATACTACGGCTGTGAATTTTTTCCCATATCCAAATAAAACCATTTAGCTTGCAGGGGGGGGACACTTGACTCTAACAAAAATTATCAATTTAAACCTTAATATTACGCAAACAGATCCTTGAATCTTAAAATAGTTTTCACAAACCCCCAATATTTTTAAACGGCCTATCCAACGATACCCCACACTATGGGATAGACGTGAAAAAAAAAAACATCCCCACTACGTGTTGTAGGGGAGATACCAAAAAAAAAAGTTTTTGTGTTACCACTTTGTTGGCATGATTAATATGTATACTCATGCCAAATTACAGCTTTTTAGTACCAAGCGTCTAAGCCGCGGACAAACAGACGGACATGGGGAAACTATAAGGGTTCCTTGTTGACTACGGAACCCTAAAATCACACAGTTTCTTGAACATGCCAGACCTGGTGCTACTTACCATTTCTCGGTGGGGTATATTAAACCTTCCAGGCAAAATACGCCCACGGCTAACGAAACTATGTGTACTTTACATAGTTACTCTCTAAATAGTCTTTACGTGAAACAAATTAAATCTAAATGAAAAAGCAAATCGTGTAGCTCAATAATTTTCAGCTTAAACCCAAATTAACGAACTTGCGTCTACCTGCATTATATAATGATAAATTCCCATCTTTCATCATCATCATCATCATTTCAGCTGAAAGACGTCCACTGCTGTACATAAGCCTCCCCCAATGCCCCCAATGGGGGGGTTTGCCATGATCGCCACGCTTGGCAGGCGGGTTGGCGATCGCAGTATGGTGTTAAACATGCTTAGAGAGCGCTGCTGCCCATTCTCTAGTAAGTCCCTTAGTCGCCTTTTACGACACCCACGGGAGGAAATGGGGTGGTGCTATTCTTTACGTCCGGCACCACACGGTACGGTAATTCCCCGTTTTGGACCTCTTTAATACCACACGAAACAGACTTAAAAAGGGGATTATCCAATTTCTCCAACTCATACTCAGCTTACTAAGTAGTGCCAGATGTCATACGTACATAGACATACATATACATAACATCACACACATTTAAAATGCACAGATAGATACATGCACGCACACACTATAAATATTAATATTTATGTTACTCTCTGTATTTCTTATTATTCTGAGTACTTCCTAAGTGGCGTAATGTTTAGAATAATAATATGACATATTTACTGTCAGCTCTGAGGAGCTCGTAGCTAAGTAATAACAGCCGTATGGGTTGATACATCAGGCTAAGCTACGCTTGCCAGGGTTAGTCCGTGGATGGGTGACCATCTTTACATACCAAGACTACTCCGTGCCTCGGAAAGCAGGGTAAGCCGTTGGTCCCGGCTGTCATTCATGTATCTTTGACGGTCGTTACGGGTCAGAAGCCCGAAAGTCTGACTACCAGTCTTACCAAGGGGCATCGTATTACCCAGTTACTGGTTTGTGGAGGTCAGATAGGCAGTCGCTCAGCTTCATACGGTAAGACTGGAAGCCGACCCCAACATAGTCGGAACAAGGCTAGGGTGATTGATTGACTTAATGGTGCCGATTCCCTTGTTCACAAACTAAACAAAATTTAAGTTCAGTGCATCTTTTTCTTTCTGTTTTATTAGGAAAAGGACAAAAGATAAATTTTAGTTTAGTCCTGTCAAATTAATCAGCGCTTGACGTAAATTGACGTAATTTTAGTAGGCAAGTTTTTAATCACGTCTAAACTTGTATGGAGTAGTGACAGGTGCTGATTAATTTGACAAGACTAAACTAAAATTTATCTTCTGTGCTTTTCTTAATGAAATAGAAAGAATAAGATGCACTGAACTTAAATTTAGTTAAGTTTGTGACCACGGCACCACTGTCAGCTGTGAAGCTACCTTATACTAAATAAATAAATTTTAATGTCAAATATTTTACTACTATTCACCGTGAACCACTAAAACATCAACAAACATACTAAAACAGACACGAACTGCACAACATTCATAAATCAAGTAAAATTACATCTCTAGCGAGCGAGTCATACGGTGTAATCTTTATTAGTGGAAACTTTTCACTCTGTATTAGTCCCCAGGTCCTCGTTCGCTTCACAAATTGTTTTACTGCATACACACACGTGAAATAAAGAACAAAGTCGACACTGTTTTTGATAAAAGTTTCTTGTTTTTGGGAAACAGATGTAAGAATAATAATGACATAAGGACCATATTTTTTTAATTCCATTTATTTTTTGGCATAAATTACCTCATTTTACATCTACTGATTACATACACTATTTATGTTTGCATGCCTAATATAAGGTAGATTGTACAAAGATCATTTTATTGTTACATCTTAAGTACTATGGGGGACATCCGAATCGGCACACTTTCAAAACAAAATCCTGTGCTCACGACTGTCCACGTCTGTTTTGCGACGAACAATAAAAAAAAACTTTTTTTAAATAAATTTCTCAGGTTCTGTTACAATTATCACATATGTATGTTTACGGTCTTTTTAAAATCATTTACAAAAGCGAGGACTCAGCAAAAACCTGATTCTGCGATGCTATTGGTTGATGAACGTAGGTAAGCGTTACTATAGCGGCCGAGCACTGCAAGCGAGAATAGTTCTTATGGTGGTCCGATTCGAAAGTCCGTGATAGTACCTCTTTTTTTATCCTCAATCCTAAATCCTCCTAAATCCTCATCAATACCCTACGTCTAGGAAGAAAAGGGTTGTGTCGGACTCCTATCGACTAAGACCTAACTGTTCCTTCTAGTACCATGATTCGGGAGTCCAGAAGATACTTTTAGTATCGGGGACATCCGACTATTACTGTTTACAGCGCTTAGCCGCTCTAGCGGATAAGAACTGCAAACAGTATGGTTATGTAACGCTTACATAACCATTGAGCTCATCAACTAATAAGAGAGTTTTTGTAAATGTAAAAACAAAATCCGTTAAAAATTGCTATTGGTCGAAAAAGTATGGACAGACATCTTTAATCATGGTAACAGAGCCTGAGAAATGTATTTAAACAAAATATTCCTTTGTATTTCTGTTTTATTGGTCGACACAAAAAGGGCCGGAAAACAGATGTGGACACTGTGAGCCCGGGATTTTGTTTAGAAAGTATGCCGATTTGGATGTCCGTGATAGTACATTCGCCGCACCCTCGACTGATATCAGCCCGCCATGCCTAGCGAGCCCCATCACCAAGTGAAGTGCGGCCGATCCCACGACCGCACGTCCTCCCATCAAGGCACGCATGCCACACTACGCGCCATCTCTCCGAGCCCGTCTGCTCTATCGACGACACAGACTAAATTTCGCCGCCCGCAGACCCCTCCTTATGGTGGCCGGAGATTCAAGTATATACCTAAAACTATTGCCAGTATAGGACGATGGGCAGCTTAAGGTCAGCTCACACTGAGACGCGACGTGTTGCCAACGATTTTATCATATGCGCCTCGCGACGTTGCGATGCGTCTCGCGGCGGCGCGCGCTCACTGGCCTCTTCCAATATCGTCGCGTCGCGTCGCGTCGCGTCTCGGTGTGAGCTGACCCTTACTATAGACCCCGTCACCAATTTTTATGTTGTTCCAAGAGACTTCGTTTTGTCTCATATATTTCATTCATTATCATCATCATTTCAGCCGAAAGACGTCCACTGCTGGACATAGCACCGCCACTTCAACCGGTTCTGTGCTTCCCGCATCCATCGAATTCCTGTGGCTTTTAAAAGGTCATCGGTCGACCTTGGTTATATTTCGTTACGGACTACAAAATAACAAACTGTTTGATTCAAGTTTTAAATACTTGGGGTTTCCTGAAAAAAATCACCTTTCAGTTTCTTTAATCTAACGAAAATACAGATGTTTGTTTTTATTTTTATTTTTCGTCACAATAAAAGAGATAAAACAGTAATTGTCGCATTATATAACATGGAACATGAACCAACATAATTTCACGGCTATATTCCACGAAGGGGATACTTACTTATTTACTTACTCGAAAAAGTCTTCACGAGTAGACAGAAATTGTCACTAAGCCATAAGGAAACATTCAAATTTACAAAAAAAAAAAAAACAAGAATGTCATTTAGCCAAAAAATTTATTATAACGCACAAAAATCCGGGCGTATGTTATATCTACGAACGTAATGTACGTAATGCGTATCGTAGGTTCACGTTGCCCTGCACGCGCTCAGAATATTTTGCATAACGAAAAAAATTAAAAGCGCCCCCAAACGCCGTTCTTCGTATTCAATTAAAATTGTATGTAACCTGCGTATGTAGGTACGCACGCGTGTTATGTGATATTACGGGGCTGTTTTTTTTTACATGAACTACATGTCAGGCGTTGATAATTTATTTTCATTTCTCATACTCGGAAAGTAGTGTTTGATTGAACCGAGTAGCGGGAGGAACACGCTGCTTCCCACCTTTGCGCGGGAAAGACTCATAGTGATTGCTTCCCTCTCTAGGGCAGGAATGAATTTTAAAAATAGAACTAAATTTGGTTAGGTAGTCGGCTACGAATTTTTTTACATAATTAAGAAAAATATGGATTTAAAAAATGCTGCGATCTTGTGAGTTGCTAAACAGCCAGTGTGAATTAAAAACATACCTATTAAGCGGGACGGCCCGCGGTGGTGATGCGGTGTGTTAGATATAAAAAAAAAGACTACATAATTTGGCGGAATAGTAACTCTGTAAGCTGTACCGAAATTCAAAATTCGGTTTTATAGACTAATATTTAATTAAAAATGAGTTCAAGCGATTCTGAAATGTTAACCCCAGATTCGGTTAAAGACGTCAGATAAACAATCATCGAAAATCTTTTGCCAGAAATTTCAAAGTAAACATACTTAAATACATGTTATTATTATTAATAAATATTTCTACTCACTGCGCTCGGGCATCTAAATGCCTCGTATGGGAATTAATTCCTTTCGACCCTTGTATAACAATCTACTATTTTATCACGCGTTTGTCTCATCTTTGTAGTTGACCTTTTCATCATGCGTTAGTATTTGAACTACAAACTTTCCGTCAAAATGATAATTATGATAGTAATTAATTAATATATTAGTAGTAGTCTGATTTTGAACATCAGTGGCATTAACAGAGATGATTATTGATGCCTATTCAAAAGGGTTTTTTTTTTTTACAACGAATTTTAGCTCCATAAATGTCAGCCTAAAATGCAAAGAAACTTAAAAAGAGGCCAGATCCGCCTATTGCCTGTAGGTACTATAGTTAGTTTTTAACTCAAATATGTAATTTATTTACCATGTAGTATGTATGTTAAATATAGCTTGTTGAAAACTCAACATTAAATGGCGTCGCATGATTCCAAGTAATAAAGGCAGCGGTTCACTTCACGCGTTGAATTTATTTTTACAGAGTGCCGGCACATATTTAATCTGATGACTCAGCGTGTGTTCCTGCCTTACTATTGTTTCACGATTTTTTTTTCGAAATAATGGACCTAATTGATGGATTCGGTTTTAAACATGATGTCTTGTGTTATTGTCGAAATGATTAGATAAATATGATTCACTTTACGATATGGTGGGAATATCCTATCGACAGTTCCAATTATTTTCTAACCCCAAATACAATCAAATTCTTAGTGATCCCAATAAACCGTTTCCATGAAGCTACTGAGTACTCATCATCATCATCGTTTCAGCCGAAAGACGTCCACTGCTGGACATAGGCCTCCCCCAAGCACCGCCACCTCGACCGGTTCTGTACTTCCCGCATCCAGCGGATTCCTACGGCTTTCATAAGGTCATCGGTCTACCTTGTGGGAGGCCCTCCAACGCTACGTCTTCTAGTACGCCGTCGCCACTCCAGAACCTTTCGGCCCCAATGGCCATCTGTTCTGCGCGCAATGTGCCCTGCTCATTGCCACTTAAGTTTGGTAATTCTTAGAGCTATGTCGGTTACCTTGGTTCTCCTGCGGATCTGTTCATTTCTGATTCGATCACGTAGAGAATCTCCAAGCATAGCCCTCTCCATTGCCTTTTGGGTGACTTTTAGCCTTCTAATAAGGCCCATTATGAGCGACCACGTTTCAGTGCCATATGTCAACACGCACTGGTCAAAGACCTTCGTCTTGAGACTGAGTACTATTTTCCAAGATTACACAGAATACAGACTGAAATTGGATATCTAACAACCAAAATCTACTCTCACTGCGTCAGAGTAAATACAATTCAAGCAAGATTTCAACAAGGTATCGAATGGATGCTACATCTTGTCTACGCTTCTACGCCGCCGCTACGACGTAGCAGAGTGCTACGCCGTAGCTCAAAGGTTACACGAACTGATGTGGTGTAGGTTCCGTCCGACATTGAAACGACCTCTTAGCTCGAGCTAGGGTTACGAATAGATAAGTACGTTACACTTATCTTACAAATAGACTGAGTCTGACTGAGGGTAATGTCAGCTTTGTTTAACAGAGTTCTTAGGGTTAATGCGTCATCCCTGCCGTTTATACGTTAGTCGATCCAAGACATGACAATTTAATTTTTTAGGATATTATGTACATTATTCTCTGACAATCTATATATTATATTTATAATCACATAAAAAAATTAAAAAAAGTTTTTAGTTCAGACTTTGAAATCCATAGAACGTTAGTACAGAAAAACTTATGAAACTAGTGTTTATAGTTACAAAAAAACCGGCCAAGTGCATATCGGACCACGCACAATCAAGGGTTCAGTAGTTGGGATATATTTATCCCAAGAATAAACTTAACATTGTAGTTGAAAAACATGTTCCCCCATACATTCAAACTGCAAATGTAAGTTGGTTGACTATTACTCGCTAACTTGTAAAGCCTACTTGTACTCCATTTATTATAACATTAGACAAATAACTGTTCTCACCCGTTCGTTATTTCGATGTAAACGTTTAATAAACTCCGTTATTTCACGATAAATACAAAGCACTGTAATCTATTTACCATTTACATTAAAAAAAATACTCTAAAGTGGAGTAATTTCAACAATATTACACAATAACTGTCGTTATTTAGCCGTTATTTGTCTAATACACAATAAAAGCAAATGGAGTATAACTGATAGTTTTCCTTTTAACTTCGTTATTTATACTACTGCTGTGAAATTTTTCACGTATCCAAATACAACCATTTAGCTCGCAGGGGTAATGTTAAGCTTTACAGTGCTAATTTTAGTTACAGTCAAGTGTCTCCCACACTCGACTCTAACAAGAATTAGCACTGTAAAGCTTAATATTACACAAATGGCTTTCACAGACATGCAATATTTGTATTAACGGCCTATCCAACGATACCCCACACCATAGCATACATGAAAAATAAAAATAACGTCCCAAGTTCACGTGTAGGGGAGGTATTAAAAAAATATATATTATAAAAAATATTTTACCACTATTTCGGCGTGTTTAATATGTATACCCACACTGGGAAAAAAGTAGTTACCACAATCAAGATTTTGTTTAGACTGACTAAGTAACTTGTTTGCATCTGAGCCTATCAAGCACAATGATCACAGCTACTACTTTTATTTGATTGAGATTTGAAACGGGATCTTGATTGGAGTTATCACAAAACCTATTTGCAGCAATCAAGTCAAAACATAGTTGCTCCAACCAAGATTATTAGATTAAAGTTTCAATATATATATATAATATTAAGTAATCAAAATGCTTGATTGACACAACAAAGTTACTTTGTTACAGTTAACATTTTTTTAACTTGTCTCTTTTTTAACTCTTCTACAATGATGTCATGTTAAGAGTAATCGAGAAACTTGTTTGGGCGTTCAATCATTTGAACTAGTATTGCTGCAATCATGTCGTGATGATCAACTTAACTAAGATTTTGATTAATCTAAACAAGATATCGTCAATCAAGCTAAAAAGTCACTTGATTGGAGTTATTTTTTTTTTCAGTGCATGCCAAATTACCGCTTTCTTATAGTAAAAAGATTCACTGAGTTAAGCCGCGGACAGACAGATAGACAGACAGACGGACATGGCGAAACTATAAGGGTTCCTTGTTCACTACACAACCCTAAAAAAAGCCATATTCATTCATTATAATCTAGGGCTCCTTTTGAAATTATCATACCCCAAAACAGGGCTTGTTAACGTTACCAAATAACAAAATAATAACCGTTACGTAACGTTAAATTTCAATGTTATACCTACTAACGTTACAAAAATTTAACGTTACTTGATAACATTACCAGTAATATAACGTTAATTAACATTAACAAAAATACGATAACTAACATTGATTTAGCTACGTTGCCGTTCTGTGGGTAAGAATCAGGCAGATTCAGGCAACGTTTTGATCGGCACGGCATCAGAGAGGAGCGAGGGCGGGCTCCCACCGCGCCGCATGCCTCAGGCCCTACTACTTACATCTCACCCGTTAAAATAACGATAAAATGAATAGTCGCATAAATAACGTTAAATCGATTACCGTTATTTTAATAATAACGTTAACTCTGTCAATAAAAGGTAACGTTATGAAAATTTACTGGTATTTTTAAGCCCTGCCCCAAAATGACTATATTTTCGTAAGGAAAACCCTTAGTAATTAAAACTCTGAGCTTTTAATTAACAGCAAAGAATATACAATATTTCGTGTGTCTAACTACAGTACGCTTATCAGCGTTGATTTTGCTCTTATCAGATATTCATAATTACTAGCTTTTAAAAGTAATGAAATAATTGGTACGCCACCAATTAACCTACATGAGTTTGGTCAAAGTAAATAAGTATACAATTTTATAACTGTAACGTCAGTAACTCATTAATTATGCGACTCGTGGTTAAATAGGAAACACGCGAATTGATCGATTCTTGCTGAAGTTAAGCTGTCGCAACACGGGCCGTCAATGGATGGGTGACCATTGATAAAACATCCCTTTTCTGAGAACGCGTTTAATAGTTTTTTTTTTTAACTAAAATATTTAGTTAACATTTTGCCACCCAATACATCCACATTTTGACGACTAAAAACTACTATACTGCATTATATAATTTTTAGGGTTCCGTATTCAAAATGAACCCTTATAGTTTCGCCATGTCCGTCTATCTGTCTGTCTGTTTGTCCAAGACTTAGCTCAGAGACAACTATGTCTCTGAACTAAATACCCACTTACTTAAAAATCATACCCACTTACTCATGCCAAATTACAGCAACGCTGCTTTCAGACTACGCTATAATATAATAGTATATAGTATATAGCTCATAGCACAACAATATCGCGCACCATACATTCCAATAATATATAGTACAGTACAGTGTGAACGTATCCATAACAATGTATGGTGCTATATGCTATTATATTATAGCGTAGTCTGAAAGCAGCTTAATTTGGCATGAGTACCTAAATAGGGGTATTATTTTTATTTTTTTCATAAATACCTTGGTGTGGGGTATCGTTGGATAGGCCGTTCAAAAATATTACACCTTTGTGAAAACTATTTTTAGATTCAAAGATCTGTTTGCAAAATATTAAGTTTTAAGTGATAATTTTTGTTAGAGTCAAGTGTGTGTGTCCCCCCCTGCCAGCTAAATGGTTGTTTTTGGGAATGTGAAAAAATTCACGGCAGTAGTATATACCGGATGACTTTTTTTACCGTCTAGTAAAAATTTGGGTATACTAGGTGAACGGAGTAGAAGCCTATGGCATAGTTTTTATTATTTTTTCTTTAACCTAGAAAGAAATTGATCTATGGATAAATACCACACATTTGAAGTAAACTTATCATACTATAACAATAAACACAGAAATTTAACAAAAAACATAATTCAATAAATAAATACGATAAATAATATTTAAATTTAAATCATACGCACCCAAATTTCAATATTTTTTTCTTTTATTTTAGTTTTATTTCAAAAAAAAAAAAAAATTGCTATGCCATAGGCTTCTACTCCGTTCACCTAGTATACCCAATTTTTTTCGAGACGGTAAAAAAAGTCATCCGGTATAACGAAGTTAAAACTGTCTCCCTCCGACTCTGCCCTAAGCCGAGGTTCGTACCCCACAGGGGGTGCCCTTAGCGCGCAGTCGTTTAGTTTATAAGTTTTTACGCCCTGGCTGGAGGCATTAAGTTTAAGTTTCGTTAGGAGCTTAAGGCAACCACAGGGAATACCGGTTAAATAGTCTCAACCTCCCATGGTTAACTCTGAGATGCCCTATTAAAAAAAAAACTTTTAACTTTTTTTTTCAACTAATATTTGCAGTTGAAACGTATGGGTGAACATGTTTTTCAAGAGAGAATTTCATGGAGAATTGACCGTGACGTATATCGATGTATGGGAGAATATTTATTTATTATTCCCAACACAACTAGCATTACAGGTTGCCCCAAATCGGTAGCGTGGTCTTAAACAATATTTTTTCTATTACAGCTTATCACATGTAAAGTAATTTTTGTGAACTCATTCAGACAACTGGTAAATAAATCCATATGTAATTCAACTACAATATTAAGTTTGTTCTTGGGATATATTCGTTCCAACTACGGAACCCTTCATTGAGCGTGGTCCGACACGCACTTGACCGGTTTTATTAACTAGTAAGAGAAATAGAAGAACCAATTAAAGTTACAGATCTTCAGAGAATCTTTAACGTATTTAAACTTGAAGGGAACCAAACATGTTTAACAACAGGTCCACCAAAACCTACACTCACCTTAAATATACCCAAACCAGCGAATCTAACATCAAAATTTCAAACGTCAACCGTTAAAACAATATATGGTTCAACCCTAAACCACTAACAATAAATGTGTAGTCATCAACAATGATTCACAGAATACGGCCCAGGGTTGATATACGCCACCTCCTTGCTAAGATACAACTACGCTAGTGACCGCAAGAGGGCACAGCAAACGGCATGATTAACTGTTATTGGCCCTAGGCCCTTCGGCCAAATGAATGGTCAGGCACGAATCTAGATATGAGTAATGGGTTATAATAAAGCTGGGGTCATGTAGAACTATTTTTAGATTCAAAGATCTGTTTGCAAAATATTAAGTTTTAAGTGATAATTTTTGTTAGAGTCAAGTGTGTGTGTCCCCCCCTGCCAGCTAAATGGTTGTTTTTGGGAATGTGAAAAAATTCACGGCAGTAGTATATACCGGATGACTTTTTTTCAGCTGTTTTAGGTTTGGTTGAGATTACGAGTATTAAAAAAAAAAAAACTAAACATATAAAAACCGGTCAAGTGCGTGTCGGACCATACACAATGAAGGGTTCCGTAGTTGGAATGGATTTATCCCAAAAACAAACTTAACATTGCAGTTGAAAAACGAGTTCTCCCATACCTTTCAACTACAAATGTAAGTTTGTACGCAAAATATTGAGAAATTTACGATGTTAAATTACAACCATAGACTTCTTATAAGTTTTCTTGTAATCTAAGTAAAGAACTATTAAAAGTCATTTTTTTTTTTTTTTTTCATAATTTTAGAGTCTAGTTTTGTAGATAAGTAAATATCAGTAAATAAATAGTAAATTTTCATATATTTTCTTAAATTATTTTACAAGTATTTGTTTTAAAAATATATATCTGAAATCCGTACAATAAGCCTTTTCATTGGATATGTCACACGGAAAGAGTTCGCAAAACTTTATTTTTAAATTTTCTAATTTGCCCCCTAAAAGTGACAAGTATTGAAAATAATTTTAATAATATTGCACGTCCGTGTTTGGGTCACAGAAGTTCATATGTGAACAAAATTTCAACTTAATCGGCCCAGTAGATTCGGAGCAATACGACTGTGACAGAGGAGCGGACAGACAGACACGAGTGATCCTATAAGGGTTCCGAGTTTTCCTTTTGAGGTACGGAACCCTTAAAACTGACTTACATCGGTCGATTGATCCGCTTTCACTGAATTTGTAATAACTTTTAGCCTGCGTCATCATCATCATTCCAGCCGAAAGACGTCCACTGCTGGACATAGGCCTCCCCCAATTGGGAGGGTTTGCCATAATCGCCATGCTTGGCGGGCGGGTATATCCTGCGTGTTTACTAAGAATTTTACATACACACATCAAATTAAGTTTGAGATCACTAGCATAAGCTGATATAATTTTTTAAATTGTACTTTATCAAGAAAAATAGTTTGTTGTGTGTTTTCTTTAAACAGAAATACCCTGTTTCAAATTAAAAAATTAAACTATTTTTTTTTTTTTTTTAAGTAATTAATCATAATGTAATTGTAACAGAAATTTGATAGAAAGAAAAATACTGTTTAACCAAACTAAAACCACAATTTATTAATAAAAGATTTATATTCAATATAATATAACTCCTCCCCTGGCTCGAACTGGCGTGATCTTCCTGGGCATGCTGAGAATCAAGTTAACCAGCTTTTTTGGAGTAGCCTGACCCATTCTTGAATAGCAGCTTCCCTGAGCTCTGGCACTGTCTGAGGACGTGGCTGACGGTTTTAAACAGCTCACTTAAGAGCATCCCACGCGTGATCTATTATTGGGTGTAAGTCAGGCTATATTTTTAACCGACTTTCCAAAAAGGAGGAGGAACTCAGAACTCCGTCGTTTATGAACCGATTTGGATTTTTTTATTTTTATTTGAAAGGATATTCTTCCAGATTGGTCCCATTTTTTTTCAAAATCCAGTTCTGATGATGGGATCCATGAGGAATTGAGGGAACTCATCAAATTTTATAGGCAAACATATAGCGATTTTTGTATTTCCATCAACAACTCAAGCATTTGCATTCAGTTAGTATCATTTGATGAAGTGGAACTGATGAAGAAGACCACAAATGGCCAACGGAACTCCTCAATGATAAGTATTTCACGGGTGGCGATAAGATATTTCGATTAAGATAGTTAAGCGATTATAAAGAAAATTTAAGTAAATAATTCTGATGAAAATGGTACCATCGAACTGATCTGAAGATGAAGCCGGAAGGTGTGCACCGGAACTCCGTGATAAAACAATGTATCCTAGCCATGTTTGGGCTTATTGGAATTGTCATGAGATGCACTCGGGCTATAAATGGTTTTTAATCGATTTTTATTAACTTTGCTTGGCTAGTTTTTGAGTTAGCTTCGATAATACCTACGTATTTAATCCACTTCGTAAAGGTATCTTGTGTCACCGTTGTTTGTGCGGTGTAGCCAGTAGTGGTTATCGAATTGTTGTGGGATTGGTATCATAACTAAAAAGTGGAAAATAGAAACCTTTTAAAAAATAAAAAACAACCGACTTTCAAAAAAAAAACACTAAAAAGTGAAAAAAACTTTAATTTCGGAAGTCGGTGGCATAAAACGAAAATACAGAACCAATGACACCGACTTCCGAAATTAAAGTTTTTTTCACTTTTTAGTGTTTTTTTGAAAGTCGGTTGTTTTTTTGTTAAAAAGTTTTTGTCTTTAAATAAAGTATCTAAAAATAAGAAGAAATCATAATATAAACTACCGTAACAAAAAATATTTCGATTTTTCAAAGTGATCGCAAACTTCTTTTGATGTGTGTACATACGTACTACAATTCCGGAACACGCAGGCACTAAACATAAAAAAAAACTCAGAAAAGTATGAAAAATCTAGTTGGACAGCTTTCCTGTATAAAAGCAAACAGAAAAGGCTAATAAAGAAGTTTGACATGTGTCGCTCAGTAAAACATAAGACCTACTTCAAACAGGCAAAAGCTCAAACAATACACCAACAAAAGCATCTAAATTACGCTTCACTTTCAAGTATAAATAAACTCGCACTTCACTTCAAACTCGAAACTTAGTTCCGAATTCAGAGCGGCATGTTCGCTAAGTGATATGCACTCTTAACTTTTTGGTCCTAGCTCGCTTCATCAGTTGTGGAGACAGATGCTCCCTGGATGCACTTCTTGAAACAAAGTGACAGAATTAAGGCGGTGGAGAAAACGTTTTAAACTAATTACTGTCACCAGTGGCAGCGAGTGCGACTGTTGTAGCAGACGAAAGCGTCTAGTCTTTAGGTACGTTTTATGTAAACGTGGACTGGAGGCACATGAGTAAAAAAAGAAACGGAACAGAGACAAAGCTTCGTACAAACGCGCTATGATAGGTACACTACTAAAAGCATAAGGCGTGTGTTTGGGCGCTTCCGGCAATCTTCGGCTGCTGTCGTGAGACAGCGGAATTCGGTGGGCGGCGGCGTGCGGGACGCGGGCGGTCGGACCACTTCACTACCGATCTCGCACGACGGCACGCGCGCGCAATCCATTACGTTTACCAACACCGTTTTATTGTACAACCTATATGGATTAAATTAATTTTAAAATACAGTCCATTGCATATCAGTTCAAGTCCTTAGTTAGGTACCTAACAGCGTGTGCGAAAAGAAACCAGCCAGCCGCGACCATTGCTCGAGCTAGCCCGTGCCGCTGAGTCTGTAGCTTTAAATTCACCCCTAAATAATTATAATCCGATCCAGCGACGCCCTAAGCCGAAAAGCCGAGGTCCGTACCTCCGCAGGGGGGTGCCCTTAATGTAGTCGCTTAGTTTTAAGTGTTATGCCCTGGCTGGAAGCCTTAATTTATTGAGGCAACCACAGGAAAGTCAGGTTAAGCAGTAGACAACCTCCTAGTTGAACTGAGAGAAGCCATTTATAATAAAAAAAGAGAAACCGGTTTATACTGGCTCGGCTAGTTGAATCGCTCAGGGCTACGCGTACGCGTTAAGTGTCATGTTTGTTTATGTTTCACGTTTTAATTTAAATAGCACATGACTAAAGGTTCCGTTGTGTGTTAATATAAAAAAGAATTGAAATATGGTTTACTGTACTGTGTGTATGAACAATAGTTGAAGGAATAAAAACATATCATTTTTGAATGACTGAACTTGATTATTTCTAATTTGCAGTAGATAGATAGGTACCTCAACATCGAAAGAAACCTCAACCCGGTGGTGCAAAACAGGGTTGGTATTGATCATAAATTGTTTAGTGGTTTTTTAGTGGCACAGAATAGGTACCTAACTATCTCGTAAATGGTGCGTTCAAGAACAAAAATAACGACTATTTGAGAACTTTTAAAGTGAAAACTGCTTTAGGCACATTTGGGCTCTTTTGGGATGGAGAAAATGCACTGAACTCGCTTCACGCTCATCATTTGTGAAGCTTAGAAGTTTTCACTTCTGACGTGCAATCCTACGACTGACAGGTTTTTTTTCTTTTAACAATTCATGCCAGATAATTGGTGCTTATAATTTGGAATACGTAGGTAATACCTAACGACCTTTAGTGATTGAATAATTTTGTTTACAAATTTAAACACGTAAGCTGATTAACGTTCTGTTTATTTAGATTGACCAACCCGCACTGCACCCGTGTGATAGATTACGGCCCACTCCTTCTCAGAGAGGACGCCGTGTCCCAGCAGACATTATAGGCTGATTATGTTATTTAGTTTTATCCTCCTCTGCCAACCCTACCAAAATAGGTATCATGTCTGCACGCTCTTAAGAAGCTTTGTCTCTGTTCCGTTTCTTTACTCTATGCTGGAGGTACGTTTATCTAGTTGAGTTCTTACGCGTCCTTTTTGCGGTGTAGCGGTCTGTTATTATTTACTGAAATATAGTAAAAGCTTTTTATTAAATTGATGTTTTAATATAACCATTTTACCCAATATATTAATAGAGGTATGAAGAACAGGGTGTAAAGTTTACTCATACTCTATTGAAAAGGGAGGATCCTCCGACCAGATGGGTGTTGTGTCTGGTGGGCAACTACTGATGTCGGAATGTTCTATATATGCTAGACGCGCGGTAAACTCTTATTTAGTTCGACCCGCCGTCCAAGGCATGCACTGACCGACCCAGACGACCCAACTACTCTCCTCCAGGAGAGTCGTAGGGAAACTAGTACAGTTCGCAAAATAAGAATACACAATACACGATCGTCATTCCGACCTCGCCGCCGAGGCCCCGCGCGAAATCCCCGATTAACGAATAGTCCTCCCCGACCCTTGACTGTAAGTGAAGCGCCGCCAGCACACGCTTTAGCTGAGCAGCAAGTAATCAAAACTCCCCATGATAATAATCAAAACACTGATTTATCCAGCCACCGACGGTCCCTTGCCACCCTCCCTCCGACGCAGCTGCCCTAAGCCGAGGTCCGTACCCCACAGGGGGTGCCCTTAGCGAGCAGCAGTCGTTTAGTTTATAAATTTTTACGCCCTGGCTGGAGGCATTAAGTTTCGTTAGGAGCTTAAGGCAGCCACAGGAAAGTCCGGTTAAAGAGTCGGAACCTTAGTTGTTATCCTCTGAGATGCTCGATGCAGGATTTGTGACGTCAAGTATTTGATACGTAGTTAGCATGTGGCGTTGTAGATACCACCACATATTCTATTACATACGTTTTTCGGACAATCATATTGTACTTTCAAATCTGCATAGACAAAAATAACCATATACACAATTCGCTTGAAATAACTTTCCGCCAAGTTGTGTGGTCTGTGCAAGTGTATGGTACCAGAAAAAAGGAGATAATATGTTTTAGTATATTATATATTTTATGTTTATTCGATTACAACACAACAACAACTTATGTTATAAATTCACAGAACGGACTTCAAACTCAAACTCAAATCATTTATTTCAATTAAACCATTTACAGGCACTTTTGAATTGTCAAGGAGTCGGCCAGTAAGAAAAATGAAGCTACATGTCCATTCCAAAGCGTAGTAGGTACCTATGGAGAAGAACGGGCAAGAAACTCCATTGAAATTAAATTGTTATTTAAGATGAATTTATAACTAAATGTGAGAACGATGTAAAAATAAAAAATAAAAACTTACACATTAAAAGCGTCCAGAGTAGGTACAACAAATAGAAACAAAATAAAATATTTAAAAAAAATCCGTGGCAGCTAAGAGATGAACAGTCCCAACTGACGGCGTCCGTTCACGAACATGACCATTTTCATAGATCTCTGTCTCGTTTCCATCTGAAATACTTGGTAACTCTTGTTTATCGATACAACACTTCGTAAAACTTGTCATTACTTAGAGCTGAAAATATTTTTTGTTTGTTCTATGATAAATTTTAATTAAGTCGAATGTTTACCAGTAACAAAAGTTTACAATGTTTATTATTGAGGTTGTTCTAAAGGGCGAACGAACAATGGAGTGACCTTGAAGTATAATATAACGACTGCTAATTAAGATCTTGTAAATATAAACAAGCTCATCCAAAGACTAAGTAGTTATAAGTAATATATAGTATCAAGTAAGGCAAAACTTAATTTGTTTTTAACGCAAACAACGCGTACCGTACAATTTGGATAAAAATATTTGTATTTCTGATTGAGATTGTACAACTTTAGCCATAAAATCTTTTTACAAAATTCAAACTGTGTGACAAAGGTTACGGATTTTAAACATAAGTACTTTAATTCTTCGCAAAAGTAAATTGTAAAAAAATATACAGATAATGTAAGTGTCACGTCATACTTACGAGTATCAATCAAAAATACAGCGCACCAAATAATAAAATAAAGTTGATTAACTTTTATTTTATAATACATTGTTAGGAAAACAAACACTGCAATTAAACTAGAGATCAAGCGCAAATCAAAATAGTTTTAACTAAAGCAACAATGTCCTTTTATTACTAGGAGCTCTCACGTATAAATTTAATTGAAACTACCCTACTTTCGCTTCACTGTAATAATTGAATTTCTCTTTACAGTATTTTGTTATACGTATTGTGACGTTTGAATCTCTAGTAAAAACAATTATACCAGCACTATAGACAAATAAAAAAGAAGCCAAGTGCGAGTCGGACTCCCACACGAAGGGTTCCGTACCAAAGTACAATATTTAAAAATATTATTTTTAATACTTTAGTAAAAAAACGCCGCAGAAATACGTTTATTTTATGGAGAACCCCTTTAATTTTTAACTCGATTTATTTTGATTATTATTTGATACTTTTGTTTTAATATTTTTTTAAAACGCCAAAAAAACACGTTTCTGGTATGGGGACCCCCTTTAATTTTAAACTTTATTATAGTGGCCATAGTGTGAAAATTTCAAGTGTCTACCAATTACGTTTCGAAAGACACAGCCCTGTGTCAGACAGACGGACGAACGGACAGCAGAGCCATAGTAATCTCCCTTTGGCACCCTTTGGGTACGGAATCCTAAAAAGTGTACTGCACTACCTACCTAAGGCACATAGTTTTATTTTTAGATATCAATTATAGTAGTAGTGCTCTATTTTGACCTATGTCCGACCTGATGTAAAGCGACGCAGTTAACGATGGTGCATCCATAAAATGGAGCTATTATGAAGTTGCAAGTGCTTCAACACTGCAATTTAATTATTGCTATCAATTGCATTCAACAAACAATTAAATAGCTTCGCTTAAGAGCGCGCATATGGTTCCAGTAGGGCCACTCCTTTAAAAAAACATTATCTCGTGACTGTTGTGGACCGACCAACCTTATTTTTTACTAGCTTCTGCCCGCGACTTCGTCCGCATTAAATTTCGGCCCACCCATCGCATCGCATTCGCATCCCGTCGCTCCCCCGCGCTACAACTTCGTTATCGCTTAGTGTTCTTTCTGATTTCCGTTATTTTCGCTTGGCTTCTAAGGATCGTAGCCTAGATATATAGCCTATAGCCTTCCTCGATAAATTGGCTATCCAAAACTAAAATATTTTTTCAATTCGAACTACTAGTTCCTGAGATTGGCGCGTTCAACCAAACAAACAAACTCTTCAGCTTTATCCATACCGTAGATCGGGGTTACTTTGATCAATATTGAACTTTGAAAGTCCATATCTTTTAAATTAGTGGGTATAAAAAAAATACAAAAAAATCTAATAATCGGTTTTTTTATTACTCTCGATTCCTGTAATCATAAGAGAAAAAATATGGCGAGAAATTGAGAAAAAAAATAAAAACTGGCTGATCAAATTTATACGTAAAATGGGGTTACTTTGATACCCCCGATTTTATTGCGTGATTAAAAAGTAACCGCAATAACAATGCCAATTCAATTTAAAAAATCAAAATCTGCCAACGGGAAAAATAATTATTGACGTTTTTGTCGTATGGGGTAACTTTGATCTAATTAAAGTCATCAAATAATTTGAATTTCGTCAATCAAAATGGTGCTTACAACATTTTAGCTTACAAAGCGTTTTAGTGCGGATTTCACCGATGAAATTGAATGCGCTCAGCACATCTAAACGCATTCAAGAGCTGTCAGTGTACTATTCCATAACAATTTTGACACTGACAGCTATTGAACGCGTTTTAGAAATGCTGATCGCGTTCAGTTTTATTAGTGAAATCAGCCCTTACAAAGAGATAATCAGTCTTTGATATTTAAAAAAAATAAAAATTATTTTCACAATATGTAGATAGATAGAATACTCTTTCTTATGTACACCATAAAAATTACAGTTATAAATGTAGAACTGTTAAATTAAGCAAGACCTTACAAACAGACTCAACAGTCTTTCATATTTGAAAAAAAATCACAAAAAAAAAAAAAAATTAAAAAAGTTCTGCGATATCTATATTAAAAAAATTGGACACAAACATCACTATCCTGACTCACAAAAAGCTTTGGTTTTTGCAGGTAGGCTTATTAGCCTACCTGCAAAAACCAAAGCTTTTTGCGAATCACTTGCCTCAATTTCAGAAATATCATCACGAACCAATTTTAATTATTTTTTATTTCCCAAAGATTTGATCAATCTCACACCATATACCCTATCAATGACACCCCGCACTAAACAAACTCAAATCATTGCATTAATTTTGAGGTTAGGAAAAAAATTATCAAAGCATTGGATAATTGATAATAGGCCACATAATGCAATTTATCTAAAAATTTCATTACACCATCAAGCGATTGAGTACACATGAAGTTTTGCAGCACAATTATTTAGCTATGAATAGAGAAGAACAATATATTTACCTTTTTTAATTAAAATCGTTGATGAAGTCTCTGTGTGTCTTCAGAAAAGGATTTGTGAGTTCTTCAGTGTTACTGACATCGAAAAAAAAACTACCAAATTGCGTTTCGTTTAATGCAATTCGCGATTTTATATGAAATGGAAGTTTCGATCAAAGTCACCCCGCGATTCAAAGTAACCCCGATTTACGGTACTAATATTATAAATGTGAAAGTAACTCTGTCTGTCTGTCTGTCTGTATGTCTCTCTGTCCGTTGTTATGTTACGTTATGTTACGTTTTCACGCCTAAACCGCTGAACCGATCGTCATGAAATTTGGCATAGATATAACCTGGGATATGGAGAAGGACATAGGCTACTCTTCTACGCGATAACCGACATCCACGCGGGCGGAGCCACGGGTAAAAGCTAGCAAATTATAAAGCTGACCCTCGCAACTTCGTCTGCGTCACCTACTCGTAAGAGAGAGAGTGGTTTAAGTAATGAATTTTCTACTTATTTTGTTGCGGAGTTATTTTAAAATTATGATATCTCCTAAGATGTTGATTGAAATCAAGTGATATCAAGGACAATTTTGTTTACATTTAAATACTTGTGATTAATAACATATGTATATATTTGGATAAGGTTTAATATTATGTTGATAAAACTCCTTCGCAAATAATGAATTAATTTCGAAAAAAATTGATTACCATAAAAAAAGGTTATAGTGAGTCAATCTTAAAAGATAGACATATGCTGTCGCAGACTTTTTTTTAGAACTTTTAAAGAGGAACAATTCCATAATACATGATATTTGCGTAACTTAAACCGTTTATGCAGCGCACGCAACGGAAGCTCTCAAAAAGGAATAATTTTTCCCGTTTTTGCAACATTTTTCATTTATGCTCCGCTCCTATTGGTCGTAGCGTGATTTTATATAGCCTATAATATTCCTCAATAAATGGACTATCCACCACAAAACAATTCAACCAGTAGTTCCTGAGATTAGCGCGTTCAAACAAACAAACAAACAAACTCTTCAGCTTTATAATATTAGTATAGATTGGCAGTATGTATTATTTACTTATTTTGTCAATATAAAGAACTTTTTTTTTTAACCATTGACTTGTTAGGAAAAACCTATGTAAAACTAAAAAGTAAAGTAAAGATAAAATATTATCATTTAAAGTCTTTATTTTAGAGTAGTGTTTTAGAATCTAGTGGCTTCCATCCTCCACAGTGACCGAGAAATAATTATGAAAAACGGCTCAACAGCGACCTCGGTAAGTGTGTCTAGAATGTTCTAATACCTTTTATAAAGTTTCATATTGAGATACGAAGCAATACAATTCATTCTCTAGAAAAACGGCCACATTCCTCTAGATCGTACTATGTTGCTTCGTGTCTCAATATGAAACTTTATAAAAGGTATTAGAACATTCTAGACACACGGAGGTCGCTGTTGAGCCATTTTTCATAATTCCTTCTCAGTCACGAGATAATATTTTTTTAAAGGAGTGGCAAGTGGACCCATATACGCTCTCTTAAATAAATAAGTTGTCATGCTTTATCACTATATTGTTTTTTTTTTTTTTTTTTCCTTAGCTCTCTCACCCTTTTTCGACGCCATTTGTCATTATTTCCAGGGTACTTCTTCTCCAACAAAGATACATTTTAATGTTTATTCATACCAAAGTTTTAACAAAGATTTTAAGGCAGAAACCACATAACTTATTACGGCATACACATCACATAAACAGTACATGTTCAAATAGTATTAACTAACTCCTCGTTACCTCAACCAAATAGAATCTGCACGCCGCGCCGTACGACGAACGCGGTGCGACTAATTGATCAGCTAATTTGTAGATCGCAGGTGTGCAGCCACCTTTATGAATTACAAATAGCTATATAGTTGGTATCCATTAGAGAAATCGAAGGCGGCTCCTATTTCATTAAACATGTTGTGTTAATTTATCAAATGAGTTGTCAGCTTGAATTGGAGTGTATATTATTGATGGACTAATTTATTATTTGGTTGTTGTATATGAGCTTGATAAGATTTGGCCATCTCTGTTATTAAATTCAATGTCAAGTGATTGTATCAAGAAATTAATTGAATAATGTAGAGTTATTATTAACACAATTTATTTATTTATTCAAAATTACGTACATAACACCAAAACAGCTATAATGCCAATGCAGTGTTACCTACATACTATTATATATATACACAAATATACATTACTCACATCCATGTTAAAAAATACAATAAAAAATACCATCAAAATACAATTAAAACACAAATCAAAACATAATATAAAATACAATTAAAATATCGTGTCAACACTTGTTTCGGGATATTTACCATGTTTACTATTTGAGTTCCCGATATTTCGACGCTGTTGCAAGCATCATGATCACGGATAATAATAATGTTTGTGACCATGACAGTTTAAAAACTTATAATGTTGAGTGCTACAGGGATCCTTTGTCGCCTTCGCCTTCCCGTATAATTATAGTAGCTTCTGTCCCGCGAATTCGTCCGCGTGAAATTTCGGTCCCCGACACTCGTCACATCCCGTTGCCCACTCGCGCTATTACATCATTTTCACATAGCGTTCTTCCTGAGTTTTTTCTTTTTTCTTTTTGTCCGACTCCTTAGGGTCACAGCGTGATGTTTAATAGCCTATAACCTTCTCCAGGAATTGGGCTATCAAATACAAAAAGAATTTTCAAAATCCGTTCAGTTAGTTTCCGAGATAGGTACCTCCTCCTACCTCTTTATAATATTAGTATTGAGAATTAATCATCATCATTTCAACCGAAAGACATCCACTGCTGGACATAGGCCTCAGTTATGACCAGCTCTGTGCTTCCCACATCCAGCGGATTCCTGAGGCCTTTACAAGGTCATCGGTCCACCTTGTAGGAGGCCTTCCAAGGCTATGTCTTTTGGTGCGCGGTCACCACTCCAGAGCCTTTCAGCCCCAACGGCCATCTGTTCTGCGAGCAATGTGCCCTGCCCATTGCCACTTAAGTTTGGCAACTCTTCGAGCTATATCGGTTACCTTGGTTCTCCCGCAAATCTCTTCATTTCTGATTCAATCACGTAGGGAAATTGCAAGCATAGCCTCTCTCTCCATTGCCCTTTTGTAACTTTTAGCCTTCTAATAAGAGAGAAAATTTATGTATACAAAATGAAATCTTTAACATTTTAAAAGAGTATTTTTGGAGTTTCTTGCCCATTCTTCTCCATACCTTTTGAAAGGAGCAACTAGAATGAATTCAATTTTTTTATAAATTTTGACTTTCAAAAGTGTATTTTATGTGCCTATTCGAAATAAATTATTTGACATTGACCAGGGAGCGTAATTGGTAAAAAATTCTTATTTTAATTTGAATTTCGCGGGCTATTTTAGCGCATCCCCCATACGCTAAAATAGCCCGCGAAATTCAAATTTTCATTTTTTACAAATGTTCTGGTCAGTGTCAGATTGTATGTTGTCCGCAGTTTAGGTATAAAATACATCGAAGACATTTGTTCCAAACTTTCACATCTTTTAGGAAGTCTTATAATAAATTAAGATTTACAAAACAATAAAAATACTATAAATTTGTATGTATCAACTTATGTAGAGTGGAAGTGAGGGTGAGAGTGTTTGTGTGTGTGTCTGTGTGCGAGCGTGAGTGTGTGCAAGATGTGCGTTTAGTCTATTATGATGAGAGAACGCTACCATGAGAATTTATTTATGATACCATGCAATAGTTATTCATTATCGTCAACGATCTGTAGAAACATTTACCTACACACATCAAAAAAAGTTTGTGATCTAGCATATTAAGCTAATATAATTAATAAATTGAACTTTATCAAGAAAAAATCATTAAAGAGAAATACCCTGTTTGAAATTAAAAAATAAAACAACTTTTTTTTTATTGAGTAATTAATCATAATGTAATTGTAACAGAAATTTGATTAACCAAACTTAAACAACAATTTATTAATAAAAGGTTTATATTCAATATAATATAACTCCTCCCCTGGCTCGAACACATGCGGTGATCCTCCTGGACATGCTGAGAATCAAGTTATCCACCATTTCTTGGGGTAACCTATCCGATTCTTGAATAGCGGCTTCCCTAAGATCTGACACTGTCTGGGGACGTGGCTGACGGTTCCAAACAGCTCGCTTAAGAGCATCCCACGCGTGCACTATTGGGTTTAAGTCAGGCGAGCCGGCAGGCCAGTCTAGTCTTCTAGTCTAAGAAGAAGAAATCTTAATGATTATAATCTACTGTAACATCGTAGTGATCGCAAACTTTTTTTGATGTGTGTACGTCTACTTCTATCGAATACAACTTCGATTAATTAAAAACTTTAAAACTTTGATGAATGAAATTGGTTAGAGAAATTAAAGTGAATAAACAAAGAAAAATATTTTACGTAGAAGACGTTTGAAGGAGTAAAACATTTATCTAGCCTCTCACTTATTTCTAAGGTACTTTTAGTTACAGCTTCTTTCTTCTTGAAACAACTGTAATGAGAAAAAGCAGTCAGCTTGCAAATTAGTTTACTTCTTATGATTAACATAAATATTAATTTAATAAAAGTCTCAGATGTAAAAAAAAAAATAAGACGCTTGTTTCATAAAAATTTAACTTTACGACGAACTTGCTTGGATTTTACACAAAATCTTTAATTTAACTTAACTAAGACTTCAACTTCTGCA
Source organism: Dryobota labecula (assembly GCA_947523025.1). Taxonomy (NCBI): domain Eukaryota; kingdom Metazoa; phylum Arthropoda; class Insecta; order Lepidoptera; family Noctuidae; genus Dryobota; species Dryobota labecula. The sequence continues at coordinate 23,905,448 of OX383287.1, read as the reverse complement.
AAGTGTTAAGTAAACTTAAAGTTTTAACAGTTTAATTTATTTGTTACAAACACTGTTACATGTTTAAAACACTGGTAAAATATTGATCTATTAAATTATATAGATAACAGTTTACGTGGAAACCACAGTTTGTAGCGCAGACTAAGTTTTGTTTCAAACCACATTTTCCATAAGTAGGCTGTATGTTATTCTTATATAAGAAAAAACAATCTCCAGGATGTATCTATTTTGTACTAGCTGACCCGACAGACTTCGTCAAAAGCTATTTGATTGACTGTGGCAGTTTGTCTACGCGCAAAGGAAACTACCTACCTACCCTACCCTACCTTACCCTATCCTACCCTACCCTACCTACCTATCTACCCTACCCTACCCTACCTACCTACCCTACCCTATTCTACCCTACCCTACCCTACCCACCTACCTACCCTACCCTACCCTACCCTACCAACCCTACCTACCCTACCCTACCTAACTAAGACCTTCAATTTTTTTTTTTTTTTTTTTTGATAAAATCTATTCTCAGACCTACCAAATGATGACTGACACGTTATGTCAAACGCCATAAAGTTACATTAGAAGATAGAGTTACCTACTTATTATTACAATAAAAATGTAAATATGGTCGCTTTCTTACAATTTTTTTTTTAACTTTCTTAAATTTTTCTTACATAAGAACCTTCTCCTGACAATAACAAACACAACAAAAAAATAATTAGCGAAATCGGTCCAGCCGTTCACGCGTGATGCCGTGACCAAGGGAAATAGGGATTCATTTTTATATATATAGATAGATAATACTTTAAAAAATTGACAAGAATCATTCCATTTTGAATAACCAGTCTGACAAATGTCATATCTACAATTTGTAACTGACTTAGGGCGGGTTGTTTCATGTCCACTTGACGCACGCGTATACGTCATAAATGGGGCTAACTATCGTCAAACCAAAAAAAAGCGTTATTTCACAAAATTATGTCCTTAACGTTCGTTAAATTCGTCATTTTATTCTTTTACATTTGAACGTTTACGATCGGTTTTTTATGCGTTGTTTAACAACAACGCTTTGTATTTAACGAACGTTAAACATCATATGTAATCGTTATAATTTGACGTACGTATCTATTTTACGTTAACCAACCGTTTGAAACAACCGGCCCTTAAGAAGATTAACGCCGGTCCACTAGCGACACTCCTTTAAAAACATATTATCTCGTGACTGAGAAGGAATAATAATTATAAATACGATCTAGAGGAATGTCGCCGTTTTAATTTAGATCGAATTTTGTTGCTTCGTGTCTCATTATGAAACTTTAAAAAAGGTATTAGAAAATTCTAGACACACTTACCGATATAGTTAGTTGAGGCGTTTTTCATAATTCCTTCTCAGTCACGAGATAACATGTTTTCAAAGGAGTGTCGCTAATGGACCAGTTTTAATCCTCTTAATGCACATCAAGAATGTAGTTTGAGAATCGTTTACTGAATCGATTTCTGTATTTTTATTATAATTAATTTTGTATCCGAAAAATAACTAAAACTACCCACGAAAATTACAGTCACACTTACACTGTACAATCAAAACAAACCAAAATGGACTAGATACGTGTGCGGCTGTATGCGTGCGTAGATTTGTAATGCGACCACAATTAGTATAACTAATTAATAATACAAACAATGTTTTGAAAAATTACGTGGATGTTTCATGATTATACCATAACATTCTAATTCGGATGTTTGGTGGTGTGCGGTAATAGGGATGTGTCCTGGAAAAAAAGAAAAAGAAAAACTGTTTAGTGATTAGTCCGTCAATCAGACAATAAAGAAATATTAGACACGTATTTTTTGCTTTATCATATTAATAAAAAATTACTTAGATAAAACACATTAAACTTGGGGGCTCGTTACTTCACAGCTACGTATAAAATCTACTGAGAAGTGACGTCATGCCACATTTGAACTCAATGTATCGCCGTAATGTTTTGGTTACGTAAAAAAAAGAAAAAATACGTGTCCAATATTTTTTAATAATCTACATAACGGACAAAAAAAATATATTTTAGTCTACATCCCTCTTCCGAGTCATCCATACTAATATTATAAATGTGAAAGTAACTCTGTCTGTCTGTCTGTCTGTCTGTCTGTATGTTACGTTTTCACGCCTAAACCGCTGAACCGATCGTCATGAAATTTGGCAGAGATATAGCCTGGGATACGGAGAAGGACATAGGCTACTTTTTACGCGATAAAACCGACATCCACACGGGCGAAGCCGCGGGCAGAAGCTAGTGTTGTATGATTATGTAAATCAACTTTTAAAACAACTAGGTACAGCAAATATTTCGCAAAAGTAATAGCTAACTGGTGAAAAACACATCTTTCTCACTCCCTAACATGAATACACCCTGTCAAATCAAACGATACAATACCATATGTGTGAGTGTTGCCCGTGCAACACTGGAATGATTTCATTACAGCTAATAACTCCGCGTGTTACGGAATTTAGGTACTTACCTACTTAATCAGATTCTTGAGCCTTAAGGGTTGTAATAAGATATTGATACGTCTGCTGGTAAATGCAATTGGTTACCTATTACGTTGATGAGCTGGTTAGAATTCGTGAGACTCACACGGGTAAGAATGATTAAAATGACATTCAAAATTTGTAAGAAATATCAACTAAAATGTAATCATCACTATCTGAAGTCACCTTCCCCTATTTTTATAAGAAGAATGTTCTTAGTTGATTTCGAGGTTGATCCCCCAACTAAATCAGAGGCGTAGCAAAAAATATATAAATCTATTTAATTTCTTTATATTATTTGATTACCAAATCTCCAGTTATCACTTACTTATTCACTGCCATTTAGAATTACACCCCAAATTCGATGCTCCACATGATTACCTTAAACCAAAATTCACGAACTATACAAGAAAAAATGCGGCCGAAAGTCCCCTACCAATTGCGTCGAATCAAATCGTCGTATTACTTTCCTATCACTAGTGTTTATCACTTGCCCGAGGCCATTCGACCTCCGACGAAATAATTTCGGCAAATGACGTTTAGGCGCCGAAAACGTCGGAAAACGTCGGTAATTGCCCTCTCGCTATATAAATTGGCTGAGTGTGTTACCGGCAGTGGGAAGGGCTACGGGTCTAACTAAGAAATCTCGATTTAAGGGATTTTATTTTTATGATTGAATTGTGGGAAGATAAATACTGTTGAGGACAGACAAGTTTGAACAGTTAACACACTTTCACGGATTAGATAACAAAATATCTTTCACAAGACTTACGCTTAAGGCTCCGTGCACGAGAAAAAAACTCTCTTTTGTCAATTTCTTATCTGATTGTGAGAAAACTTGAAATAATCGAAACATTAAGTCTGTGTTACTATAAAAGTACAGTTTTCGTAGTACTAAACCATTCGTGTCAGTCACAGCAGCTGTTAATATTGCATCATTTTTGTGCTCTCCAAAATATAGTTTATTTCGCCGTTGATTAACTTAATGAAGATATTGTATAATCATTAAATAAAATTTTGAATATATTTCAAGGATAGCTGAAGACTAATTTGTGATTTTAAATTTCTTGATATGATTTGCTAAATAATAGAAAAAATATATTACTGACGGGGTTTAAAACAAAAAAAAAGGTTTTTTTCAATATTATTTTACTGCTATATTTTGTATGGAACTTGAAAAAAGTGGTTCAACCAAATGGTTCATACAAGAAGGCCATATTATGATGTTGGTGATATTTTTTAATGATCAAAATCAAAAGTTTTTTCTTGTAGAATGATGATCAAATGTCAGTCTCGCGTCATTTTTCGGAAAACTTGTTGCGAATATTAGTGATTTACCTAGAATACTTAATTAATTTGAAAAATCCCTTTCAGCCATGCAAAACAAAGAACACGACTTTTCAAATCATATTTTTTTTTAATTATTATTTTTCCCTTTCTCACAAACAATGAACAAAATTGATCAAAATCAGTCGATTTCGTGCACGGCCCCTTAAGCTCTATTCATTAGATAGGGCAGCCACATGAATTAAAGAAAAGAACATAGCAACCATTTTTACACCAAATTTTTTTTTTTTAACTCACGACCTGAAAATATATTATGCAATTTAATAATATTCTTACAATATCGCGTAATCTTGTAATTTTCAACAAAAAAAAACTTCTAAAATCGAGAACCGCAAGTAGTAATGTTTAGTAGCACTCCTGCAAATGAGGTTTGTCGATGGAGCCGGGGCGGTGCTTCGCGCAATTACCGCGCACCAGCGGGGCGCCACCGCCGCTCGCGCTGCACAGGAATTTATGGGAGGCGCGTGTCAAACACATTTTTACACGATAACAAAAAAACAGTAATGAGAAGGAAAGTCTGGTGATAATTATTACAAATTAATTGTAAGACACCGAAAATGTCATCAAAATACACATGTAGGAACTACGTATGTGGAAGTATACCTCATTGAAATAGTACACACAATTATGTAGATTCATTTATAAGGCATCTACAAGATTTAAGTAACCGACAACCTCCCAGGTTGAACAGCGAGAAGCCCTGCAGAAAAATGAATTGGCAGTCATGAGGACTGCCGACAGATGTGAAAACACAAAACTTTGGAATAAACTGTTCTTTTATACATATAGCTCATGGAAAGCGTTCGGTGACGACGACGCGAGTTCCATGATTTTTGTTCACCCAAAAAGTACACATATATACACAGTATACATATAGCTCATGGAAAGCGTTCGGTGACGATCGCGAACCTATAAGATTTTCCCCTACCAAAAATCGCTCAACGCGCCTAAAGAAGTTTTCACTTCAAAAATCTGTCATGGAGGTAACATGCCTCAGTTAGACGGACTTTATTTTAATTTTTGAATTGTTTCTAATACAGACGCTTCTAACGTGCACGTCTTTCTACATTGTTCTCACATGTATAACTTCAACATGAATGATGTAACCCATATTTTGTAACAATATTTTGTTTAAAAAGAGTGTCCGTGGAGTTTCTTGTCCGTTCTTCTCCATAGGAACCTACTACGCTTTGGAATAGGCAACTAGCTTCATCTTTATGACTGACCGACCCCTTGACAATTCAAAAGTGCCTGTAATTGGTTTATTTGAAATAAATGCTTTGAGTTTGAGTTTGAGTTTTGGTATAACCCAAAAACTTAACGATTTTACGCCCAGAACATCATTCTCAGAAACAACTTCAAAACTGAGAAAAAACGCTCTAACAGAAGATCTTTCTCATGTAAATATTTCTCGTAATTCTTTTCAGAAATAAAGAGTTCTCGTAAAATACACCCTTACGTAACAAGAGTCTGAAGTTATTATGACTGGTTATTTGCAGGGGCTTACTCGTCCCACTTGCAGTCATATAAAGTCACGGCGAGGGAATTTACGGGAGGACTGTGCGCCTGGCATTTTTGAGTTAATTCACAAAACATTATGTGCATCACATTCAGAGAGTTGAGTTGAAATGCAGGGGTTTTAGATGAAGTTTTTGATCGTAATTGTTATCTGTCTTGTCATGCTCATGAAAAAAACTTGATTTCAAAAATATTTTGGCGCGTAGCCAAAATCTGAACTAACGCCGCCATCTTGTTTTTATGTTTCCGTAGTCAACAAGGAACCCTTATAGTTTCGCCATGTCCGTCTGTCTGTCTGCGGCTTAGCTCAGAGACTCTTAGTACTAGAAAGCTGTAATTTGGCATATATACATATTAATCATGCCGACAAAGTGGTAAAATAAAATCTTGAAATATTTTTTACAAAATTGGAAAATTGTTTATCAACAGCGCCCCCTGTCAACGTCTTCCATGCGCAAAAAGATCCTAGTAGCAGTGTAGCTACAGTGTAAGTACATAACAAAGTCACGATGCGTCAACGATGCCAGATTGGGTGATTTTCGCGATTTTGAGGAAAACATTGGTATTTGGGGAAAGTTTCGGGAAGTTTTTGGGGGAAAAAATTGACCTGTTTAATTATTATTACTTAATAAATAGGTCAATTTTTTCACCCAAAAATTTCCCGAAACTTTCCCCAAATACCAATGTGTCAATTATTATTAATTATTTATTTATTTGATTGATCCTATTATATACCTAAGCCAATCATTTTACATTTTCGAATGGCTGGAATATAAGAAACGCATTTAAAAATTTAAGACGTGGTCTAAAACACTTGATTCCAGTGCAGTAAAACCTAAGAACAAAAAGAAAGATCGGTCGGTCGGTCAGTCAGTCGAGCGAGTCGAGACCATAAACTATTAACCGCCGTTTTTAGGAAAATGCAAAGTCGAATAATTAATTCGCTGGAGGAAACTGACAGATGCTAGATGTCATGTTTTTTAAATAATAAGGAAATATGTATTGTATTCCAAACTTTTACACTTATACAATACATATATTATACATTTATCTTACACTTTATAAATCAATTAAACTAAACGATCACCATTACAATAAATATGACCATTTTATTACGCAAAGTGACAGCTAGCACATGTCAGATTACTCCAGTCAATTAATAACTCGACTTTAGACGTTAAAGACCGGTTTAAGAACTGAACATTTTTGTGCCTTTTCAATAATTAATATTGATAATTGTATGTTGTATTGTGTATTACTTTGTTAATTCCACCAAATTGAGTTTGGGGATTTATTCTGAATTAGGGATCATTTTGGGGAAATATAATTTTGAATCTGGGGATATTTGGGAAATCACATCTGGTAACCCTGCGATGTGTGACACAGGTATTTGAACATGTGTGGAAATTTTGAACCGATTTTCCCCTCTGCCATCCAATCTTGCAAAGTCTTCAAACAAGTGTTCAAATGTTTAAAGCTATGTCTGACATCTTGACTGCTGTTCTTTTATCGATCGACGACAGAAATAGAAGAAGAAGCTACATAATTTATGTCTGATGCCAGCTTACGTAATACAAATCACCTTTCTTCATATGCGATTTCAAATGACGGAAAGTTTAACATTAAACTTGAATCACCTGTGATTTTAAAAAGTTCGCCTCAGGAAGCAACGTTTCAGTAAGGTATTTTGAATCTTACGCATTCTAGGATTTTTTTTTTTTGACGATTGATTGAGAGTGCGAATTTTCTTCTTTTCTCCTTTTTGCAATTCCGCTTGTTTCCCAGCGCACAAAAAATATTCTCTAGAATTTCTCAGAAATCTATGTATGCTGAATTGATGGGAAAAACGAGTAAACTGTCATTCGCAGAATAGAAATTGAAAAGCTGGTAATTTTTGCAAATATGTAAAACTGTAAACGGAATTGTCATCAAGGATGTGTTTTGTTTTCAGTTTTATTTCGGACGTAGCCCGTACTAAGATATTTTTTTTTTAAATTAATATTCCGTATGGAGGGTGTGTTTACAAACACGAATTTGAAATTCGAAAAGCCAGAGCCTGAAATATTTATCATGCCAAGGGAAATAAAAATACTTGTCCCTCACAAATATTCACACATGCAGTTATAACTTATGAGATACTAATGTTAAGCAGTAGTACATGTCGCAGGGAAATAAGGATATCAGGGATTTCACGAAATCTCTAGGGATATCACGAAATCCCGGTTAATGTCGAATATTCTTGTTTATTACGTCTTTTTACCAAAAGTATCCAGTGACCAAAAATATACACACGGCTACATATCAAGCTATACACTTCCAGTATAAGCTGATCTCTCATTGTACGGAAATCCTATACAATGCAAGACCAGCGTAAACTGGATTTGTATAGCTTGATATGTATGTTTATTCTGACAAATCTTAAACACAATATATACAAGCTAACATATATAATACAATAACTCTATAATACAAAAACGGTTGAGCTCATTGGGCATAAAAAAAATTGTCCACATCGCTGTCAATGGGAGAAGTGCCCGAAAGGCTGACAGCATGCTTTGCCACGTAAGTTGGCAATGCTGATTCTTTGGCCTAAAAATAAGCCAGCCCTCTGGTCACGTGAAGAATCGACCAACCGCTCGACGAAGTCCTGATATACTCGATGACCACTTTATGTGGTATGAGACCATACCACAAAAAATTTGGGTGGTCCTTATTTTTCGACTTGAATTATCGGTCAGGACAAGGTATGTGCTATTTTTTTTTTTTTATATATATTTTTATACGTTCAATTGTTCAGCAAGGAGTTGTTAAATTCAAAAAGACCATACGTCATAATGTCAATATTGTATGCGCTCGGAAAGCTTTTAGGTAGGGTAGGGTAGGGCAGGTAGGTAGGTAGGGTAGGTAGGGTAGGGTAGGTAGGGTAGGGTAGGTAGGGTAGGGCAGGGTAGGGTAGGTAGGTAGGTAGGTAGGTAGGGTAGGTAGGTAGGGTAGGTAGGGTAGGGTAGGTAGGGTAAGGTAGGAAGAGTAAGGTACCTACCCACCTAGGTGGGTACCTTACTCTTCCTACTTACCCTACCTACCCACCTAGGTGGGTAGGGTAGGTAGGGTAAGGTAGGTAGGATAAGGATAGGGCTTTTTATAAAAAAAAATATTAGGTTAGGTACGGTAAGGTAGGTAGGTAGGGTAAGTAGAGTAGAGGGTAGGTAGTTAGTGATACCCGTGCGAAGTCAGGCCGGATAAAGCTAGTATATAATCAAAATATGTGGTGCCCCGTAAAATTACGAAAAAAAAAATCTTAGGAATAAGGACCACCCTTATATACATACATATTGTACATCCCTCAGCTAACTTCATTTGCCTGTCTTCTTAATGTCCCAATGCAAGAAGACTACACAAGTGTAAAAACAGCAGAAAGTAATCATTCCTGAAAGGCATTGCTGTAATCCCTTTCAGTTAAGACATGCTTAGAAAGATTGCTTTTAAGTACTTTTACGGCATTTAGTTTACAATCTTATACGAGTAGAACTAATGCTTTTACACTGCAGAGCTGCTGTTACTCTTTGTCTTTATAGGGGTGTTTGAGGATTAGAGATTCCTTCTAGATTAGTACCTATTCTGCAAGACAAAGATGGTTAAAACAACGATATTTGAAGTTAGTATTTAGACCAAAGATCAAGTAACTACAATAATAGTTCTGTGTTTGAGGCATAGCGTCTCTAATAGCTATGTAAATTGTGGTTTTCATTCAAACAAACAGCCATCCATCCAACTATTTAACGACACACACTCGATTTTAAAATCCACATCACTACGTCAACAAACCGCGAACCGATTTAATAGTTTCATAAAATCGATAAACCAAACACGAGTCTGTCAAACAGTAATCGAACATTCAATCTGTCTGTGAACAGGTTATAATCGAGGGTCGGATAATATAATCGGATGGAACGCACGCCGGGCGTGGATACAATATGCTAATTCAATGTTTGCCAAATGTACTGTGCCGATTCGATTCCACTCGTCGAACGAACAGACCTACGACACGCGCTGTTTATCGATAGTGATGTGATGAGAGCTTTCTACAGCACTATTCTGTTAAATGCTGTGTGGGCGCAAGTGGGCGTAGGGGAAAATACGTTCGAATTTCAAACACAAATATTCGTATTCGTACCAAAATTCGTATTCGTATCAAACCGCTTGGTGCCTAAGTTATTTTAAAGTTGAATGATGCTGAAACTGTGATATTAACAAAATACATTTTCCTTCGGAAGGTAGGAATTCACGACCCACACACCTTTTCTATTTCTAGCCATGAAATTGTTTTTTTTTTTTTTGCTGTTTGAACAAAACAAAAACGAGCGGACATTTCGCTACGATTTTTGAGTTACTGTTAAGACGCAGACATATGCCAGTGACCTTGAGTGGTTAGCTTGCGTGTCCTGTACTGAGCTCACGCAACGCGTCTTACGTCCAGCCAGTAATAAGACTCCAAAATAAGACGCATTGTCCAAAATAAGACGCGCTGTCCAAAATAAGACGCATTATTAATTTAATATACATAAAACAAAAGGTATTTTAATTAAACACGTATACTTAAAGATTAATAATTACATTATTTTAAATCTCATCAATAATTAAATCACATTTAAAAAGGTGAAGATTTCAGAAAAATACGCTTGATAGATTTTGCGTGATTCTCAGTTTTTTTACCGCATTAGAAAAAAAAAAAAAAATTTACAAACATAATCTTAAATATTCATCATTAAGTTATTAAGAAAATGATCTAATTTAACATATATTTTTTCCAAATCATTAACACTACTCGTTTAGACGTGATCTTCAGTATAAAATCATTAAAAGTCGGCTAACGTCGCCTTAAGTGCTGAAATCTGCAATAAGACTTTCCACAAACACTATCATGTTGTTATTTTGCGCATTTATTAAAGTTTAAACTCCTCTGTCCGAGTTACAAAAGGAGCAAATAGTCACATCACGTGAACGTGACTTAAAAAAGAAGCAAACGGTCACAACACGTGACCGTGAGTTACAAAAGGAGCAACCGGTCACATCACTACGTGTAAACATACTCGTACAGTGCAATGGACTATGCACCAGTACGAATGCAACGCAACCAAACTCACTGATTGCCCAAGACTATTATTGGATTGGGAAAATATCGGTTTCAGTTACCGTAATTATTGTATTACAGACAGATCCATACTTAATATTATAAATGTGAAAATAACGCTGTCTGTCTGTCTGTTACGTTTTCACGCCTAAACCGCTGAACCGATCGTCATGAAATTTGGCAGGGATATAGATTGGGATATAGAGAAGGACATAGGCTACTTTTTTTTACGCAATAACCGACATCCACGCGTTGAAGCCGCAAGCAAAAGCTAGTACGTAATACTTGTAAGTCATGAATGTACTTTCTATCAATTGTAGACACTAGTTTTACGATGACCATCATTATCTGCCTAGCCTTTTCCCAACTATGTTGGCTTCCAGTCTAACCAGATTCAGCTGAATACCTGTATTTTACATGGAGCGACTGCTTATTTGACCTCCACAACCCAGTTACTGGGTAATTCGATACCCCTTGGTAAGACTGGTTGTCAGACTTTCGGGCTTCTGACGACCCGTAACGACTACCAAAGATCCACGAATGACAGCCAGGACCAACGGCTTAACGTGCTTTCCGAGACAGGGAGGGGGTCTTGGTATGTCAAAAATCAAAATCAAAATCTTGTTTCACATTCCAATTGGTCATGTCTTATGAAGAAGAACCGGCAAGAAACTCCATGGTTACTGTTTTAAAAATAATTTGATCTTACAATATTTTTAAATAACAGTGTTAATAGGTAGGTATGGGAGGACAGTGTCGGCCTTTCAACAAGTACAAGGTACTTAACCAAATAGAATATTGTCAACAAATCCACAGTCTACTAGGCCTCAACGTTCCCACATTCACAAAACTGAAAAGAATCTATATAAAATAGTTAAAAAATATATATACAAAAATGAAAACCAGACAAAAGCCAGTAATAAAGAGTTGAAATTAGATTTGTAGGTATATGTCAAATAATGAAAAGTTTATGTCAAGGAAGTATGTAAAAAAAATATAAAGAATAAATCATATATGATTCTTCGAATTCTTCGATGGATTAGCAATAGGAGGTATCCATCAAAATCATTCAGATTTTGATTAATAGTGTGTTACGCAGTGGTGCTGGTTGATATAATAGGAAAGCATTTACTTAGATAACTTAGCCTTTGATTTACTTAGTTGTAGCTAAATCGCCCGTCAAGAAATTAGACTAGTATTTCTATTATTCCCTAAACGTTCGTTGTATCAGTCTGCTTAGCTTTTCATACATTAACCATTAAATTCACAAGCTAAGAAACTTGGGGTATAAAGTTGAACCGTTTAGTCATCCTTACAGCCGGATTTCCTTTAGTGTATAAATTCTGAAGCAAGTAAGTAGCCTCTCGAACATTCTAAGACTTGAATTACTCAGCACTCTAGACGCCCGTGTTTTATATTCGCGAGTAAAATTCGCTGCACTTGAGATTTCGCGGATTATTTGAGTAACATTATTAGGTGAACTATACTGAGGGCCATGGGCACCACAAACCACTTTTGTGTCTACGGGTATTTGTTCATTAGTTAGGTGGGGTGACACCGTCAATCAAAACGTAATTGAATTTCTCGTAATAGAATAAACGACATTTAATGCTATTAATTACAATAACAATTCGTAACACACAAGTACCAAGTAACTTAATTTTTTTCACGATGGTTCTAATTTGACCACAGATTAACCATAGGCTGACGACAGTACGGACTGCCACCGTAATGGCGCTAGTAGCGCGGCCTATATACAGTTATAAAGAAAATATAATTTATTTACATGTGTTTAACGCTAAATGTTTAAAACATCGTTCTGTCTCTGTCAATCGTTTTAGAACCGCTTACATTACATGATATCAATCAAACCAAGCAAAAAAACAAGCGGTTCTAAAAACTGTTAATCTGGAACATGTGTAATGATTGTCTTGTTTAAGGACGTGTCTAGCTGTGAACACGCTAGCTTTAGCAACACTTGAAATCAACTTTTTGACTTCCTGACTTTATTATTACGAAAAAATTGACATCAACTCCACCGTAGCAGTCCGCTGCAAAAAAAAAGTTATTAAAATCAAACTAAGTTAAAGAATGTTGGAAAGTGAGTAAAGTAATAACGCAAAATCCCGTCTTCTTCATTACAGCACAGTTTGCTGGGAAATTCAATAAATCTGGGAATATTGCAGCGTATAATGTATTGCATATTGCAGCCTTAATTTCCCGTAAGTGAGGTTATGGGAACGCGGGTATTAACTATGCGCCTAGTGCAACTATTATGAGGGAGTGCCGAGTTACTTAGTGGTTGAATTGTTTTCATATGACTAAATTGTGTGTCCAGTTAGGTAGGTCCAACTTCGAGAAAGAGGTCAATCGTCGAATCCGACTCGGCTGGGCAGCGTTCGGAAAGCTACGCAATATCTTCTCGTCCCACATACCGCAGTGTCTCAAGACGAAAGTCTTTGACCAGTGCGTGTTGCCAGTGATGACATATGGCACTGAAACGTGGTCGCTCACAATGGGCCTTATTAGAAGGCTAAAAGTCACCCAAAGGGCAATGGAGAGGGATGGAGAGGGATGCTTGAAGTTTCCCTATGTGATCGAATCATTGCCAATCTTAAGTGGCAATGGGCAGAGCACATTGCTCGCAGAACAGATGGCCATTGGGGCCGAAAGGTTCTGGAGTGGCAACCGCGTACCGGAAGACGTAGCGTGGGAAGGCCTCCCACAAGGTGGACCGATGACCTTGTGAAAGCCGCAGGAATCCGCTGGATGCGGGAAGCACAGAACCGGTCGAAGTGGCGGTGCTTGGAGGAGGCTATGTCCAGCAGTGGGCGTCTTTCAACTGAAATGATGATGATGATGAATATGATTTTCAACTTTATAAATATTTTTTTGCTTCTTCGACCACCAATCTCGTCGAACATAAGTAAGGTATGATGTTAATTGGAATTATTTGGCCTTTGTAGTTCTGCTCTTTTACCTCGAAAGGGATAAAGATACTTTTACAATAACAACAGTGTGGATAAACCCAGTATGGTTTCATTTATCTCTCAAGGATGGCATGTAAACAGCAGGCCATAACTTCATTTGCCGGAGTCGGCTCGACGTGCTTTGATTAAAATTTATCGACCTAAATTCTCATTTGTTTGGCCCTTTGTTCGCGTTACCCGTCCATAGTAACATGGACAAATTATTTCTAATTCGCTCTTGGGTACGCTAGCTGTATTATGTAGATGGGATGTGAAGTTGTTGCTAAAGAAAATATCTAGCGGTTGATTCCTGAGCGGGCCGTGTTTAGGGCAGGCAATTTTTATTTTATTTTTAAATTAAAGTATTTTGTTATTGTCATAAAAACATATTTTTGTCTGTCTGCTTTTAGCAAACGCTAACAATATTTTGTTGTCTTTGAAAGTTTCAAACCTAGTTTTACAATCATACAAAATTTTTATACAAATAAATAAATTTGTATTTTTTTTTTTTATGGACGATCTGTTTCTCTCTTCTCGCCACTTCAGATTCATTACCAAAAAACTCAAAAAGTGGCGGGAACATAGAGTATATAAGAAATGTTTTTTTTTTACATTTGGTAAGCTAGTAAAGTATATACCTACATATTGCAATTTGTCAACACAACTGGTTTGTATATTTTTCTCTGAAAATCCTTCATCTTTATTAATAGATTTTCTTTTTTGAGTTATAAGTTCAGTAATTACCTATAATGAGTCTTTCGTTTTACGCATCATAGTAAAGATTATAAATAAAGTATTTTCGCGTACTTTATTTTCATGCAAAAGCATAAAGTATCCATACTAATATTATAAATGTGAAAGTAACTCTGTAGAAGGACATAGGCTACTTATTTACGCGATAACCGACATCCACGCGGGCAGAGCCGCGGGCAAAAGCTAGTACTATATAACTTATCCTTCTTTTTTTGACTAGCTTTTGCCCGCGGCTCCGCCCGCGTGGGTGTCGGTTATCGCGTAAATAAGTAGCCTATGTCCTTCTCCATATCCCAGGCTATATCTCTGCCAAATCTCATGAAGATCGGTTCAGCGGTTTAGGCGTGAAAACGTAACATACAGACAGACAGACAGACGGATAGACAGACAGAGTTACTTTCACATTTATAATATTAGTATGGATAGTTGGCAACCCAAGCTGTGTTATCGAGTTTGTATGTTAGATATTTAAGGTTGAAGCTGAACACTGTATAAATACTAACACATTTGTGTGTCTTATGTTTCGCAAAATCGCAATACAAGACTTTCGTTTTTCTACTACACTTTAAAGTAGTGTGTTTTTGTAACACTAACTTTCCATAATTCAAATTAATGTATTTTTTGAGAGAGAAACTATACTTTTAGTATCTAACTAGCGACCCGCCCCTCCTTCGCACGGTTTTTACGACTTGACTCAACATTGAGCTTTCTTTATTATAATGTGTAAGTTTATAAACTAAAATAAATAAATTAAAAAAAACGCCTTCGACCAACAAACGATCATAGGCACAAAAATTTCAAAATTTTAAATACCATTAAATATACCACATAAACATATTACCCACCCATACAGCAATGGTTCAGGTACTTACTAACAATCGAACCACTGCGCGAATGTCCTCAGGATGCCGCTGGAGCTAGCCCGAACCCTGCGCACTGCACCATGGATGTGCATTGATTCCGCATAGTAGAATAGAAACAATCTACTTGCGACACAGTAGGTACCTACACCTTCCGGAATAAATTCTCTAAATGCTGGTCAAAATCCTTTGCGTAGTTTAGGAAACAATGCGGTCACACAAACAGATACGAAAAGCGACATAATAAATAAACAATATGATAAAATAAAGAAATATTTTTAGGAATTTAATTTAATAATCAGAAGTAGTTAAGAAACTACAAAGGAAGACTTTTCAATCCAAATAATTAATTTACAATATTGGTGCCGATTCCCTTGTTCACAAACTAAATTAAATTTAAGTTCAGTGCATCTTTTTCTTTCTATTTCATTAAGAAAAGGACAAAAGATAAATTTTAATTTAGTCCTGTCAAATTAATCAGCGCTTGACGTAAATTGACGTAATTTTATTATGCAAGTTTTTAATCACGTCTAAACTTGTATGGAGAAGTGACAAGCGCTGATTAATTTGACAGGACTAAACTAAAATTTATCTTCTGTCCTTTTCTTAATGAAATAGAAAGAAAAAAATGCACTGAACTTAAGTTTAGTTTAGTTTGTGAACAAGGGAAGCGGCACCATTGAGGAGTTATTAATTAAGTGAACAGAATAACAGATGGGAAATAGTCCGAATAGTAAAGTGTGCGCCGCGCCGCGCCGCCCGGGTGTACGAATGAGCCCAGTCATTTTTTTTAATAAATGGCATCTCACAATTCAACCTAGGAGGTTGGCTACTGCTTAACCGGACTTTCATGAGCCAACAGTCACGCTGCGCGTTATCTTATATGGACTTGATCACATGCTCCGGGCTGGCCGGAAGAGTATAGGTATATAGGTCGGGGATGCACCTAACACTATGTACCACCCCGACCCTTGCTCGACGAAGCACCAACCCGCGCCGAAACCCCTGAATTGATCCAGCTTGTCCCTTGCTGTCCTCCCCCCGACGCCGCCCTAAGCCGAGGTTCGTACCCCACAGGGGGTGCCCTTAGGGTGCAGTCGTTTAGTTTATAAGTTTAATGCCCTAGCTGGAGGCTTTAAGTTTTCGCTTAAGGCAGCCACAGGAAAGTCCGGTTAAGTTCGTACCCCACAGGAGAGTCACGACTTCTCAAGGTCAGCTCCGAGATGCAATAGAACATTTAAATAATAACAATATGTATACATAGATAATGATTGAATATACCAGCTAACACCTACCCAGCTTCGCAAATACAAAAGTAAATCTGCTTTAACCACCACTACCTTTCTATACCTAAGGTATAACGTATTAATAAAACCTATATTTCCTCAAGAAGGCTCCCCTAAACTGTATTCAAAATTAAATAGACATTAGGTAAACATGTTCGGCAAACAGCTCGCTTGTATTAACGATTATCGCATTGGTAGCCGACACCCTAATTACACGGCTATTATTGTTTCATATCGTGAGAGTAAAGAGATTTTATTGCCTGTATTTAGCTTATTTTAAGCGTTGTATTTGTTCAGGAGTTAATTACATTGGATATGAATTGGGATTGTCTGGATATATTAGCCGTGCATGCAACTCGGCGTCTGCTTCTGTTTCACCTGCGTCTCATCACTTGTCACAACGATGCCATAGAGTGCCATAGACAAGTAAGTAATGTAACGTCGGGTGACACGCGGAATACAATAACTTTATTAAATAATAATTTTATTTACATATGTTATTCACATATCTATATTTTATTCATTTCTGTATCCGTCCCTGATATCACAGCGGGCCCTACGAGTATACTTATTTTTTAATGTATTTTTTTTTTAAGCTATTGCATAGCTTCTATCGCGGGCCTTGAGCGCGGGGACCAAATCCAGAAATTCCGTAACGAAAAAACCTCACGCTATCGCTGTCTCGCTTTAACATCTATTCGACTCTATCGCACTACGCTACTCAGCCGCCATAGCTACCGGCCGCCATATTCTTGTCTTGTTTGTTGTCAAGAACTTTGTCAACAAAGCGCTGTTTTTGTTTTTATTCTGTGTTTTGTGGATATTTATCGTAAATTAGAGTTATTGTTGTATTTATGTATGTACGTGTGACGTAATTTAAGTTGCAATGCATTACAAAACGTGTGAAATATGTGTTATAAGATCCGGCCGGTCAGATGGTCAAATGCGAATCTTCATAGCCAAATTTCCTTTGAATGAAGATAGGTAAGCATATATTTTCAATTGTTATGTTAAAAAACATTGATAAGCTCTAATAGAAAATAAATTACTTGATATAAAGTCCAAAATTTACAAAATTACAAAGTAACCTATCAATATGCTAGTGATTGACGCATGTTACTTTTTTATCGACTGTCGATATTTTTATTATTATAATATTCCTATTTCATTTAATTTTCTCTGGTATTCTATTAATACTGCAAAACCAAACTAACAAAGATATAAGTTTAAATACACTACTATTATAATCATAATAATGTAATAAAATGTTCCAGCTAGATGTAAAAAATGGGTTAAAGTTACGGGAAAGAAGACTTGGTGTATGTACCCATTAAAAAGCTACATCAATTGGAACATATTTGTGGCAGTCATTTTCTACCAAAGGATTTCAATAAAAAGAAGACACAACTAAAAAAAATGCTACTCCGTCTGTAGAACTTACTGCAGAACCAATGGCAGATGAGCTGTTCGTTGGATTTCGACTACACTTCTTCAAAAGTGAGCAAACAGGTAAGACTTTATTTTCCAGTCGTAATTCATCCTAACTCACCCTTTCCGATTACTTTAGTAACTCATGTTCAATTATATTTTGCAGAGTTATCTTCTACTTCGACTACAGCGATTCTTGGACTGGTATATCTAGTAAGTTTTTTTTTTTTTGGGTACTGTACGTCCGAATGAAAAAACGGAACCCTTATGTACCTTCATCTACTGGACCGATTAAGTTGCTTTTTGGTACACATGCAAAATGTATCATGTGACATATGAAATGAAATCACTTGACAAGAGAACTTTTTTTTAAATTATTTTAAAAAAATCCTCTTGACAAGTCCTTTCATTTCATTTTACATTTTTAATGAAAATTATTAAAGAAAATAGATGAAAATTTACCATTTCCCCCCTTATCTCCGAAACTGCTGATCCTAACATTAAAAAAAAATATATTAAAGAAAATAGATGAAAATTTACCATTTCCCCCCTCATCTCCGAAACTGCTGATCCTAACATTAAAAAAATACAGTGTACAGTTTTATACTTAAAGATTACAGCGAAACCTTTAAGAAGTCTATGGTCTTAAAATAACATGGTAAATTACTCAATATTGTGTGTACTTACATTATTATTATGCAGTTGGAAAGTATGGGGAAACATGTTTTTCAACTACAATGTTAATTCGGTTCTTGGGATTAATTCATCCCAACTACGATACCCTTCATTGTTTTTGGAATTAGAAGTGAATGACTACATTTTGTTTTTATTGCAGTACCTTCAACATCAACTGCTGAACCATTGCCAGTAGAATGTTCAAAAGACAGGAAAATATGTTCTATTGCGGGTAAGGTTTATGTTTATTTTAAACTTATTAAATTCACTTTACTATTTGATTAACGGTATTGAATGTATCAATTGTAAATATTACAGATACTTTTTTGTCTATTACAGACCCTTTTTCAAATGAAAATGTGATAAAAAGAATGAGACTAAGCCCAAGTAACTATTCAAGATTAGAATTAAATTTGAATTCACTTGTTCATGTGTCAGTTAATAAGCAACGTGTTTTCTACATTTCAGTACCTTCAACATCAACTGCTGAACCATTGCCAATTGAATGATCAATAGAAAGGAAAAGGTGTTCTAATTATTATAAAAAAACTTAAGTCCAAAGTTTTGTTTTATTTTATTATCATCACAGCAAATCTCATCTTATAGTCAAGTTTACCTCGGATTAGATCTAGACTATACAATGGGATTTGTCTCTGAACCCCGCTTACGCCAACGTGTAATCACAGCCGTAGCTGGTTTCTTTTTATAAGAAAATTACCACGTAACCTTAGTTCAAATCGAAAGTTACCGTTGGCCTAAGTGACCTTTGCCTTAAATTTATTAAGAATGAAACCGTAAAAATGTCAGGATCCTAAAACCCGAAATTTTTTACAGCAACATATCGATAAAAATTACGAGTGAGTAGTAGTCATCCCTATCTTGTTATTATGTTGGCAGCTTTATGTCATGTCTGCAGTCCGTGTCATTTCTGTTATGTTGGTATTCATTATTAGCTCACGTTTTTTTTATCTATGGGACTCCCGTCTCTTAATATTATATACTCTTTGTTTATTTAATAAAAGAAAAAATTGTTTTCTTATCGGTCACCACGCTCAAAAAGTGTAACTTGAATTAATATCAAAGAAAAAGAAATACTGCATAAATAAAATAAATAAATAATTATAATTGCATAAGTTGATACAAAATGCTATGCAATAGCTTTACCGCGGCAGTCCCCGAGTGCCACACGTCTTTTTTAATATACCAAACAATATTTTTGAACTGGGCAGTGAATTAAGTAGGTTAAGCGGTTAAGTATACCTGCCTTTTTTTCGGAAAAAACCCAAGCCCCGTGACCTAAAATATTATAATTCGCGTATTTTGGCTACTGATGGACTCGCCCAAGTAACTCAAAATAACGCGTCACTATCCCACAGAATAAACAAGCTCCCCAACACAAAAAAACCAACCCTACATCAAGTTAACAAAGTCCAATTTCGAACAAAGGCCTTAACAATGTTGAATAAGCAAACATAATTTCGAAAGCTAAATAATAAAGAACTGCTTTGTTCCATTAGGGGCTTGCGATGTTGAGGCAGTTTCAACACGCACTAAGCTAGACAGGTCCACGTCGTTCATTGAACAAACTTCCAAAGTGCGGAACCCTTTCTTCCGAGCGTATTTACTGAGCCATCGCATGAGATTTGTCAAAGAAAACTCGGGACCTGTACAAATAGAAGAGGTGGGAACGAATCAACTTGAGATAAATAAAGAGGATTGTTTTTGTGCATTCAAATTGTACAATGTTGCGTAAAACAGGACGGTTTGTGCTCGGTTTGTTGGTTCGCTTATGTCTATGTATTAATGTTATGTTGAAAACAGAAATGCTCGTTTCTTTTTCACTTTTACCTATACTGGTGAAAACTGTGTTACTTAGCGTTTCTCTAGCGACCCACTTGCCGATAATTATGCCGTGTAATTTGCATATAAAACAATAAGCGCGCCAAATTTCCTTAGCTTAATTGCAGCTGGAATGTCGCTCGGCTTACTACTCAGAATTCAGTAAGAATTCTTAGTATTCGTTTTCAAATTGGACATCAAACTCTCCCTCAGATCTATACAGGTACCTACAATGTACCGGCTACTAGTAATTCAGTGGTGGGGAAGATAAAAGCCGTTAAATCCCAGAAAAGGCCTTCCAATCTGTCGCTGGCAACATCCTGAATTGGATCGCTGGGAAAAATCTAACGTTCGGAATTGCATTGCTCTGTGCATGTATCCTTTTATCTGACGATTTCAAACTGTGATACGATATTACTGTGAAAGATTGAGTGGTGATCTGTTGTATGCACCGATGGAGAATAGTCATCTGATTGAGGCAGAGGCACTCAAACAATGTTCATACCAAATAACGTTTAAGCCGGGATACGTAACGTTTTGCAATGATTTGTCCTAGAAAACGACATATTGGAACCCAATTCAGTTCAATAGTTTCATAAGTGCTTATAAATGCTCTTTATAAAAAAAAACATCCAGTGCAGTCTTTGGGGACTGCCAATAGAAGTGAAAACTAAGTAACTAAAGCGTTTGGTGACGATGACGCGAGTTCCATGATTTTTGTTCACCCAAAAAGTACACATATATACACAGTATATGTACATACATAAAGCTCATGGAAAGCGTTCGGTGACGATGACGCCAGTTCCATAATTTTTGTTCACCCAAATAGTTCTCACACGCCTAAAGAAGTTCTCACTTCAAAAAAACTTTTAATTATTTAAATCAAACGACTACCAAAGTTTAAATATCGACACCTCCCGCGCATACTCGTAAATTTGTGATTTTCAGGAGAGAGATTTTTAACGTCATCTTTGAGTTGATCAGCCGCAAAACATAATATGATAAGACTATTAGCGGGTTAGAAACTCGGTTTTTAGTGAAAATATGAAAATATCGTTTTTAAGAGTGTGTAGTATTTATATAATATTACATTATACATAGTACTAAAATCTCATTTTACTAAAAAAAAACATGTTACGACTCTTTGCGTGGGAGGTATCGATATTTATTCCTAATATCCCTCAAAATCCTTCAATTTTTTATCCTTACAATACCCACCTCACCTTGATCATCACGTCACTTATCGACAAGTTTGCTCCTTAACTTAGCAAGTATTCAACTAAGGTCCCGAGAGGCAGCCGTCTTGAGGCGCCACGATCCGATCGCTTCAACTTAGACACACTTAATTACCGGTCTCTACTTAATAAGTGGTATAAGTTTATGATTTTCGTGAAGTTTTAACTTGAACTTGTTTGAAGTGTGGAAGTATCGTTGGAGAGTTAAAAGTGTAAACGTTTGCTGGAGTTGTGGAAGTGTGAAGTGTTAGTTTTGCTGGGGTTTTAACTAGTTTCCAAGATTTTATAGACTAATAAGTCCTGTGCCTGATGGGATTTTCCAAAGGCAAATATGACTAACTTCCAATATTTAGAATAGAATAGAATAGAGTACTTCTTTATTATGTACACCATAAAAAATACAGATATAAATGTAAAACTGTTACATAGGGTGTCACAATGGGCGGTCTTATCGCTAAAAGCGATCTTTTACAGACAACCTTTGGATGGATCAAAAAGTAGAAGGAGAGACAATACTGCAGGTAGTCAGTGGTGTACCAATTACATACAAAGCATATAGATACTTATCCATATAAATATATATATATATATATACATACAATACTAAACATGATACAAGAGCAAGGAACTTTAAGTAATGATGATGTTTAAGGAGAGAGGAAGTGATTTTTAACCAGAATTTTAAAAGTGGACAAAGATTGAGCTCGCCTTATCGAGACGGGCAAGGCATTCCATAACCGTACTGCTTGAACTGTAAAAGACTTGTCATAAAAACTAGTGGAATGGATTGGCATCTCTAATCTCAAGTGGGGATTTATTTTCAATAATCCTTCCTTAGTGCTCACTTTCGTTAGATACATATATGTAATTATAGTCATATTTGCCTACATCAATATAGAACTGCACATACGCGGAAAAGTGTCGTTTGCATGGCTCCAATTTTTTTTAATAAACTACCTAATAGCTGGAAGCAGTTAAGGGACGTAGCATTCTAAAATAAAGTTATACATTTTCTAGCAGATAAAGCTTATTATCTTAGATAAATGATAGGTCTCGCTGCGCTCGACGAGACCAATCATTTATCTATGCTTATTATAATTTAAATGAGTTTTTAAAGGAGAGATTTTGATCATGTTTTACTAATTTATTATTTTTAATGATCTATATTACCATGACATTTTTTTAAATAATTAGACTCGGAGTGACATTGTACTATATTTTTTATATATTTGTATGCCATTGTTGAAGGCATACGTGATAATCTGTTAATAGCCTAATGTCAACTTGCACATCGCCTTTTGCAAAATTTTGCTTTTCCCGATGCAGGGACGTAAATTGTTAAGGAGTTCTCCTGATATTCCACCATCAGCTCCATTTCACCATTCGCATTGTGACGAGCATAATTCGCTTAACAGCCATATTAAATACATCGAATCGCAACCCGTGAAATACTTATTATTGAGTAGTTCCGGTGGCCATCTGTGGTCTTCATCATCAGTTTCACTTCACCAAATGGTGCTTTCCGAGAGCAAATGGACGAGTTACTATAAAAAATACCCAAATCGTTGTAGGTCTATAATATTTGAAGAGTTCCTTTTATTTCTCCAGGATCCCATCATCTGATCCTAACCTGATAGCAATGGAACCACCTGAAAAATATACCCTAACAAACAAAAAAATATTTTTTTAAATCGGTCTAGCCGTCTTCGAGTAATCGGAAAACATATTTTTTTTATTTACGAACTGAGGACCTCCTCCTTTTTTGAAGTTGGTTAACAAAATAGATCTACATTAGCATCACGAGCACAAAACCGAAATAGTCAGCAGCTGAACGTCATGACTGTGACGTCTGTGACAAGAAGGCTTCCACTCAGCATGATGTGTTCTACTCAGAATATCACATCCAGCAAGTAATTTACCAACGCAGACCTGAATGCTTGGAATGTGGGCAATATTCGGTTAAATAAAAGGAAAGCTATTTCGGTACGTAGATGGAAGAATATTTCCCGCATCCAAATTCCAGACTGTGTAGGTATTACAAAAATTAGACTACCGCCTGTCTCTGCCTTCATTTTAACGTAAACAGTTTTAATTTTTGAGGTCTACTTTATTCACATTTTTAGGATTCTGTACGGTAGCCAGCACATCAAGTTACCACAAACTGTCTGCATAACGCACCTTCTTGAGTTTTCTCTATGTTTTTGATAATATTTTTCTATCGATTTTTGTCTTCTTTAAGTTCTTTTGTTCTAGCGTATAAGAAAGTAAGTAAAAAATTGCTGCCATTAAAAAGCGCCTTTCTTTTAATTATATAATTATATTTACAGTCCATTCGCACAGTAACATATTGGTCCTTCGAGCCGGATATGAACCA
Organism: Dryobota labecula; assembly: GCA_947523025.1. Classification (NCBI taxonomy): domain Eukaryota; kingdom Metazoa; phylum Arthropoda; class Insecta; order Lepidoptera; family Noctuidae; genus Dryobota; species Dryobota labecula. The sequence continues at coordinate 23,881,509 of OX383287.1, read as the reverse complement.
GCGACCTATGGATGTACTCTCGTTCGATTTTGAACTTAATCGTCAACATTTTAAAGTTTAAAACCGTTTGGATAAATTTGACAGTTTTGTGTAGCTTAATGTGGTGGCCACTGTACGTACATAAAAAGGAAAAAAGCGAAACCCTTATAGGATCACTTCGTTGTCCGTCCGTCTGTCTGTCGAAACCCTTTTTCTCAGGAACGCGTAGAGGTATCCAGTTGAAATTAATATCAAATACCTACATAGGTCTACGGTCCATTACGTAAAAAAAAATCGAACGTCTAAGTCAAAGCAGTATTTTAAATATATATTTTTACGGCCATTTATGGCACATATTTTGACACTTGCAAATGAATCAAAACCAGAGTACTTCCCGTTGCCCTAGAATCATGAAAATTGGCAAGAACCAAGGTCTCACAGCACGAGTAAAGGATAAAGTTCGAAAATCTTAGTTTTTTTTTTTTTGCTATTTCTGTCTTACATTAGTTGCAGTCGGAGAATTGACCGTGACGTATATCTATGTATGTATGGGAGAACATTTTTTAAACTACATGTTTTTTCTTGGGCTAAATTCAAAAACCCTTATTTGTTGGTTTTTAGGGTTTCGTAACAAACTGGTAAAAAGGAACCCTTATGGTCTATCCGTCTGTCACAGCTGGATATCTCAAGAACTTCTAATGCTTTGGAAATAGTTTTAGATGATGTTGTCCAAACTATTTTGCAAATTAGATTTATTTATTTTTGCAACTGGAAGTGAATGGGGGCCTTCAAAATTCGAAGTGGGGCTACTAGGACATGTGGAGTATCATATGAAAGAGCGCTATTTACACATTCTCAAAGATTTTTCTTTTTTTTTTTTAGTCTGCATAGTTTTCCACTTGTGACGAAAATTAAAAACAAAAATACCGTTCTCCCCCTTATCTCCGAAGGTAGCATAGAGAAAAATCTGATATTATTCTATGTGATAGAAGTTTATGTAAAGATTACAGGAAAAATAAAACTGTCTCTAAATAGCACACTTTTTCTAATATTGCTGTTTTAGGTCAGCGCCATCTCTTCACCGATAGTGGAACTAATGTCTATATTATTTACTAGCTTTTGCCCGCGGCTCCGCCCGCGAAGATGTCGGTTATCGCGTAAAAAAGAAGCCTATGTCCTTCTCCATATCCCAGGCTATATCTCTAACAAATTTCATGACGATCGGTTCAGCGGTTTAGGCGTGAAAACGTAACATACAGACAGACAGACAGACGGATAGACAGACAGACAGAGTTACTTTCACATTTATAATATTAGTAAGGATTTTTTGATGATTTTTGTTGGTACGGAACTCTCGGTGCGCAAGTCCGACTCGCTCTTAACTGTTTTTTTTATATTCTAAAGACATACTTGTGAAAAGCCTAGGCAGATGATGAATTTGTACACTGCTACGAGTATACTCCATTTGAAATAATATTAGACATTTATGTAAACCTTTTTTACAGTCCGTTCAACCGATTTTGACTTCTATTGCGTTGGTGGCATGACAAATGGCAGCAGCAGTAAACAGTTAGTATTGTAACCATTTTTTTGCTTGTAATTCCATTCTTATGCCTACGGAATAGAAGTAAAAATCAGTTGAACGAACTGTAAAAAAGGTTTCTTTAAATGGATGAAGTTAAGCAGAAAGGACTCAACCCACATTGTGGTCAGGGATGAGTTGTTTATACCAAAGAGGTCCTAACGGTTAACGGAAGGTACCCAGCTACATGTGGGTTGGTTCCTAACATTTAAAAATCAACGTTCTCTTTGTAGAGTTACAGATCTTTTTTGCTGAGTGAAAGTAACAACCGTTAGGACCTCTTTGGTATATACAACTCATCCCTGACCACATTGTGGGTTGAGTCCTTTCTGCTTAACTACGTCCAAATGTCTCATCTTATTTCAAATGGAGTATAGTGACTGCGAGAGCATCATGTGTTGGAAAGCGTTATGGCCAACTCGTCACTTTTCTAATTCCTGTTTTGCGCAAGAGCTAATGTCAAAAGACCTTAACTTCTTTTTAATAGCGATCATACCAGGCATTCCAACTATCGATCCACCTTAGTTTATTCACCTTAGTTTTACTTTCAGCATTGTACCCATCTTCACAAAAAAAATGCACGCCAATCAAGTCAAACTCAAACTCAAACTCAAAGCATTTATTTCAAATAAACCAATTACAGGCACTTTTGAATTGTCAAGGGGTCGGTCAGTCAGAAAGGTGAAGCTAGTTGCCCAAGTGACTTTTTAGCTTGATTGACGATATATTGTTTAGATTAATCAAAATCTTAGTTAAGTTGATCATCACGACATGATTGCAGCAATACTAAGAAAGAAAAAAGAAAGAAAGAAAATACGTTTATTTGCGGCAAACATGACGCAGAGAATGAACACAAACACGAAAATAACAAGTTGGGGTAAAATATGCGCCACATCCGCGTTCTTCTTCTGCATTTGGCTTAACATTGATGCATCAGACATAAACATAACATATTATCACGCTTGGTTGCCTCGAGGACGTGTTAAGTTCCCTTGTTTGGTACACCCACATTTCGCCAATTGACGGCACGGTTGACGCAGTGGTTAAGCGATTGACTGCTGCGCTGCGTGTTGCGGGTTCGATTTCCACACGGAACAAATATTTGTATGATCTACAAGTAGTTGTTCGTAAAAAATGTTTGTAAACGCACCCACGATACGGGAGAAATTCCTAGTGTGGGGCAAAGTTTTTATTAAAAAAAAAAATGTTTATAACCCATGTAATAGGGGCTGAATCTATTGCCATCAAACGGGCACAAATCCAGACTCTGGACTGCTACTGAGACATTTCTAAATCATAAACCAATCTCATCTGTAGGCGACCTTTTGCTTCTGAAAATTTTACAATCCAAAAATACACTGAGCTACTAAACTCCATCCAAACAGAGCAATCATCGCGCTGTCAGTAAAACCGCTGGCAATTGTCGAAATGATATTGCGACAGTGCCGTCAAGGGCCCGGTGGGGCCCGGTGCGGCCCGAGTGCCCGACTGTCCACGGCGCTATCTTGCCAAGTTTTCTCGTTTAAACTTATTCCCTTTTATCTGCGACTGGCCGACGTGGGCCGCCTCGACTTATCGCACACTTTTATTAAATTACTTGATAATTTCAATCCCTGACGTCTCGCGTGGCGGCTTGTTTATTCTTGTCAGAGTTTCTTTTTTGCGACTTTTTGTGAGTTTTTAATGGCCTGCTTAGTGGTGGGTGAAAAATAAATGACCTTGATTCTAAATAGTCCAGTGTTTCTACCCGACTGCCCCAGAAGGAGGGTAATGTTTTTTCGAGAGTTTGTATGTCTATTTCTTTGGCACGCTCTGTAGCCTAAATTGCTTAATGGATTTTAACATATGAGGTGTAGTTAGATTCTTCCATCATACCATTCACTTTATTCCACGCATTTACTCTCCTTTCCACATCTTCTTCATTAATTAGGAATTCTAATATTATCATAGATGTTTCACATCTGCCGGGCGACCCCTTGGCCTGAAAAAAAAAAACAGTGATTCTGTTGCGTTTTTCACCCCTATGTCATCAGTGCGTAAACTCAGTACAAAAAAAGGAAGGTACAAATGGCGAGAAAGTGTTTAAAAATTTATAACAGTCTATATTATAAGATTTTTCCAAAATTAGAATGTTCTTTTTACCGTGTAAGGTTAATCAAAATATTACTTAAAATAGATAAAATAATGTAGTGTGTATCTATAAATATTTTAGTATGTGTACTTAGGTCTCTAGTAGCATTTTTTCAAAAAATGCTACTAGGGGTATATCTAACCATCACAATAACAATCATAGCACTTAATCATAAAACCACAGTTTTCCTATAACCTAAGACTAAATGTTTTAAATCGCCTTCTAACAGTTTCTCCCAATTACGGAGCTTAAAAATCACGTGTATAGTATTTATAACCTACTAGCTGTGGCCCGCGGCTCCGCCCGCGTGGATGTCGGTTATCGCGTAAAAAAGTAGCCTATGTCCTTCTCCATATCCCAGGCTATATCTCTGCCAAAATTCATGACGATCGGTTCAGCGGTTTAGGCGTGAAAACGTAACATACAGACAGACAGACAGACAGAGTTACTTTCACATTTATAATATTAGTATGGACTAGTCAGCAAATAGGTACAGAAAACATAAAAATATATATACTGTTTCTACTCCTAAAATTAAATACTTTTTGGTATTTTTAAATCACAAAGACCTGTATCATATTAATTAATTAAAAGCGTTCATTTCACGTGAGCTAGCACCGTTGCGTCTAGAAGGTTTTCGTGATTATTTTATTCAATTTAAATCCAAGTTATAATATTTTTTTCCCAAGTATATACTAGATCTTTGTATTACAAATATTTTTAACATTTACTCTATAGTAAATAAAAATATTTAATCGTAATTCTGTTAATAGAGAATAATTGACAATAATTATGTAATTTTTTATGACTAAATACCAAAACAAACCCAGAGGCGATTCCGTGGGAACCAATATGTCATAAGTGTTGTTATGAGTTATTTAGTGTAGAGCAATTTTAGTGTATATCAATATTGTACTACAATTATTATATATCTTACCCCAAATATAATATGATAAAATTAATAAAGTTAAACACTTATTGATGATAATAATAATATTGTATTAAATTGGAACATACTTATACGTCCATGTATCAATCAATAAATCAATCAATAATCTTTATTTGTTCCTAAATTATGTTTGCACTCGAAAACTTTCTAGATTTGACTTTAATTACGGCTAAGAGTAACTTAGGTACCTAAGAAGCTAATAATTTAATAACAATTTTAAGCACGGCTGTACCTTGTAAAAAAAAAAATTCGGGTGAAAACGCAACTGGGGACTAATGCTAACCCCAAAATTTAAGATGGTAGTCGATTTGATAAACAATTCGTTTCCCCGACTTTACATCACCAATAATTTTGCGTCAATTATCCTCAAACTAGATAATATTATTATCACTAGGCTAAAACCGTAGGTATAGAATGAAAGAAATCCAATATGCGAAAGAAAACGCATTTTCTTTGACAGTCGCATTTTCCCTATGAATGAATGTACCTAACAAAATACCTATGGACATAGCCACAACTTTATCCTCTCAAAAATCGAAAGACAACATAAAGTAAAAGAATTTAATAACTCACCTAAGTACTTACTTACTAATCCAATATCCAAAAGCTTCCACACAAAAACCGTTCTTAAAATATTTTTAAAACATTCGCCTCTAAACCGAGATTGATGAGGCGTATTAATCCACAATTTGCATGAGAGATCTCACGAGTACGATCGAAGTTAATCTATACTGTCAGATAAGATATTGAAATTAAATTTTATCTGGTCCCGATTCTTAAAGACTTTATAATGGCGATTCGTGAGAACTTTATCCAGTGTCGGAATGCCCTATCGACTTGAAAACTAATTGAACAACTGCCATAGCGTCGCAATTATTAAAGTATGGGAAAAGTTTGTTAATATTGTGAGCTTTCGACTATCAAACTGTCTTTTTCGCGATTGCAGTGCTGTAATTGTCCGTGTTATTATGAATTTATTGGTAACTTTGTTTTAGATGTTCGTATTGAACTATGCTGTTTTATTGTGGTCGTTTTTCAGGTCCGTGATTGAAATTCGTGCTGGAATACTGCTCTAGTAGCAGTGTTCAAGCACGAATTTCGATTTAAACCTAGATTTGTGTACAGCGGAATAAATCCCCATTTACAGGATAACATAGTAGATTGTTTGCCTAGGGTGCAAACAACTATTATAAAGGCGAAAGGGTTTCTTTGAATCCAAAGCGGAGCGAAGGATTCTAGAGAAGAATCCTGAGCGTAGCGAGGGATTCAAAGTACGTCACTCGAGCTTAAAATAGTGTTGCTCCCGAGGTGGAGACTCTACTTTTAACACGAATGCCCAAAAATAGCAGCACGGGGACGGCTCCTTGTAACAGAGAGGTATGAGGAACAGGGTGTAAAGTTCACTCATACTCTAAAGTAAAGGAGGATCCTCCGACCAGACGGGTATTGTGTCTGGCGGGCAACTGCCCAACGGTTGATGTCGGGATGTTGTATATATGCTAATCGCGTGGTAAACTCTGATAGCGCGATGCAGGATTTGTCACGTCAGGTCTTTGATGCGTAGTTCGCATGTGGCGTTATTGATACCGCCACATTACTCCCCTCCGGAGACCGGAGGTCGATAATGGGCGGAGTCAGTGCATATGATGTTTGCCAGGGCCAGTTGTCATTCCAATGAGTCGGAACCGGGTGCCGCATAGTTCACGGTGAGTCGGAACTGTCTGCGGTGATTCCCCAGTGAGTCGGGGTGGCGCTGCGTTTGTTGATCCAGTGAGTCGGACGCCGTACAGCGCCGGGTTGAGGCTGACTGCTGGCGTCGACCAGGAGAGCGTTGAAGGGCTCTGCTTGCGGACCGGCCGAAAGTGCAGTGTGCTGTGCCAAGGTTGCTGATGAGGCTGAGGGTGATGACCAGGTATGCACGTTCGGTGCATGCTGGTGGTCAGGACACCCGTTGAGGCCGTGGGTGCTGGCTGGCTGTGTGACTCGCCGTTCGAAAGCTTGAGGAAGTGATGATGACGTCACGCTGAAGTAGTTGCACGAAGGCTGCGCTAATGTCCATGTTCGGGGTCACAAATTTAGAGGTATGAGGAACAGGGTGTAAAGTTCATTCATACTCTATACTAAAGGGAGGATCCTCCGACCAGACGAGTATTGTGTCGGGTGGGCAACTGCCCAACGGTTGATGTCGGGATGTTGTATATATGCTAATCGCGTGGTAAACTCTGATAGCGCGATGCAGGATTTGTGACGTCAGGTCTTTGATGAGTAGTTCGCATGTGGCGTTGTTGATACCGCCACAAGTTCTTTACAAGTCCCCCGACTTCGCTGAAAATATTTGTTTTCAGTTTTCCACTTTTGGGCACAATGGCGGTTTAATTGCACAGTAAATATAAGTAATAATCCATTTAGTACTTACCTTATGCCCATTCAACACTAAACTCATTTACCTTGTTTTTAATTATTATTTTTTGTTCAATTTTTTATTTGCTTTTTGACAAGACGTCTCTGGCGTACCGTGTGGCGCCGGACGTAAAGAATAGCACCACCCCAGTTCCTCCCGTGGGTGTCGTTAAAGGCGACTAAGGGACTTACTAGAGAATGGTCAGCAGCGCTCTCTATGCAATTTTAACACCATACAGCGATCGCCAACCCGCCTGCCAAGCGTGGCGATTATGGCAAACCCCCCCAATTGGGGAGGCCTATGTTCAGCAGTGGACGTCTTTCGACTGAAATGATGATGAATGATGAAGGCGTCTCTTGTTGAGATAAAAAGCAACCGTATCACTATACATTTATACACGGATAATAAAATAGGAGACCGGGCTTCTTATTTATTTATTTTATTATTTATGTACACACAGTTAAATACATAGAGATACGATATCATTATAATTTCAGTACAAAGGTACTGCTTATTTCTTAAGAAATTTCTTCCAGCAGACCTGCGAAAGGAGAAATGAAAAAGAAATGTAGTTCTGTGAATATGTTGTTGTTGTTCTGTGTTTCTGTTCTGTTATGTTCTGTGTGTGTGTGTGTGTTATGTTGTAGTGTGTAGTTCTCTTCTGTGAATGAGCAATATAGTGAGTAGTTTAATCTTCATAGGAAACTGTATTTTGGTTCAAGATTACTTTAGCAGGAATATACACCTTTTAGACGGGTTTTGTTATAAAACCGCGTAAGTATAAAATAAAATCTTAAAAGTCTTTGACCCTTTGGCATTAAATTCAATCAACTGAAAGTAATGGTTTACTAGCTTTCAAATTGTTTTATGAAAATTACCTCGAAATACAACAGCCAGAGGTTAAAAATAATAAAGAGCTCAGACAGAAGAAACCTTATCCTAAAACCTATCAAGTTCTTACTCACCTTTAGTCATTGGATATTTTTACAACTTATTTTTTTCTAGAAAAATTCAATTTTATTAATTCGTGTATAAAATGTACAGCTCAATTTTTCTTTATAATTTCAACGCAGTCTTAAGCATTCTTAAGCAGCCCTGGAATTTATTTAATTGAAAATAAAATGTTTTTTAAAATAAATATCAATTAGTCGGTTGATTTCTTTTGTGAAACCATAAGAAATGGAGCTTGCAATTAACATTTAAGCACACACACAAGAGCTTCATATTTCAATCAAAATAATGAGTCTCTCGTGAATTACTCACGAAAGTTATTACCTTAATACCTAAACTATTAATAAATTCCTAAACACATGTTTTAATAATTATTCTTAATAACAATTTAACATAACATAATTTAAATTTAATATAACAATTTGATGATTTCTATATAATTAAAATAGGGTAATAACTTTAAAAAAATGTGGTAATAGAGGTATTAAATTAGTAGTCACACTAACAATCATACATTTTGTATGTTAATTTAGCCTATTTAACATTGCTCGAATTATGTTACGTTTTCATTTAGAATAAGATCTTTTTATTAACTTGTACAAACCTTTCTGTTAAGGGGGAAGCGCTAAGGTAACCCGCGAAATTAAAATTTTGCAGGTCATTGTCTGTGTATATGTTGATTAAAGTATGATTCGCAACCGTAACAAATGTGTATTTACAGAATTAAAATCATTAGAATCAGTAACACAACGCCTTAAGTTAGTATAACCCTAAAATTTATGATTTCATTAAATAGTCATTATATGATAATATACAATTTAGAATCTAGACAAAATCAAACTGGTTACTAATTTAACTGTATAATATATATTTTTTATCATATTAATTTTATTTTCTGTGATTAATATAATTTAACTCACACAATGACTTATTATACGTAATTTTTTTAGGAAAATCATATACAATGTTTGTAAATATGTGAGCATCATGTATCTATCGCATTTATTAATTTTTCTGTCATTACTACACTTTTCATTCTTTTTACCGATTGTGGTAAGTAATTTTTATTCTAGGTACATCGTCTTCACCTATAATGATTAATTAATGAATACAAACTATTGTTAACATTTTAAAAGAGTAAGTATGGAGTTTCTTGTCCATTCTACTCCATACATAACTACCTTTTGGAAGGGGCAAATAGAATCAATTAACTATTTTTGTAATTTTTGACGTTTAAAAGTGCATTTTAGATGCCTATTTGAAATAAAAGATTTGACTTTGACTTTGACTTATGAACTTAGAGAGTTGTATCGATGATTTTTATGATTATAATTCTATAAATAAATATTTGGCACGATCGCGAATCGTATTTAGATCAACATACAACCTGATACTGGCCCGCAAATTGCACAAAACGTAAGAAAATTTGAATTTCACGAGCTACCCTGACGCTTTCGCCTTAATAAAGAGATAAGACATAAAAACATCAAAATTCTAAAATCAATATCTTAAATCCCGTAGACTTATCTACTTAGTTTATAATATTAATAAAGACTATTACAAGTTTCGCAATACAATCTTCATTTCTTTAATCAAAATTCAACGATCCAGTAAGTAACCTCTACGCTTGTATATTATAATATTCACCTTATTAATCTAGAAGTAAAATAAGGCACACACAAAGTTCGCATATAATATGGGCACAGATTACAGAGACTTTTGGGGAAACGTTTTTATCTGGGGAGTTAAGATACAGCCTATTATCCGCCATACTTATGTGACGGGCTAAGATGAAACTTACCATCTGGGGAACTGGGCCCATTACCACAAAAGAAAAATAACAGAAGTTATACAAGTACAAGTACAAGTTTATAGTTATGTTACACCACTGACTAGCTGCAGTTTGTCTCTCCTTCTACTTTGGATCCATCCAGGTGGTCTGTAAAAGATCGCTTTTAGCTATAAGACCGCCCATTGTGACACCCTATGTAACAGTTCTACATTTATATCTGTAATTTTTATGGTGTACATAATAAAAAGTATTCTATCTCATCATCATCATCATTTCAGCCGAAAGACGTCCACTGCTGGACATAAGCCTCTCCCAATTGAGGGGGTTTGCCATAATCGCCACGCTTGGCAGGCGGGTTGGCGATCGCAGTATAATATGGTGTAAAAAGTGCATAGAGAACGCTGCTGCCCATTCTCTAGTAAGTCCCTTAGTCGCCTTTTACGACACCCACGGGAGGAAATGGGGTGGTACTATTATTTACGTCCGGCACCACACTGTACCGCATCACCGTACCACACGATACGGTATTCTATCTACCTTCTATCTATACAAAAACTCAAGACACAATATTCTTGAAGTTCCTGCACACACTCAATACCCCAAAAAATTATATTAAGCTTTTTTTCTTTTTTTTTTCCATAACAGGGAGACTCTTGACCTTCATCTCACCTGATGGTAAGTGATGATAAGGCTGATAGTGGAAACGAGCTTCATCCGGAACGAGGAACTGAATTTCTTATTCTTAGGTAGGAGTAGCAGATAATATAGAAATTAAGGAACACTCTCGAGTTTCTGTCATTGCAGATTGCACGCACAGTTGAGGTTTGAGATAACTTTATTTTGATAAGAATACAATAATTCACTTCCGTGAGAATATTAAAACTTAAGAGGACGTTAGAACTGTGACCAACGTGACGGACAAATTAGTCGCAGTTACTTGGCTTTTTAGTAGTTTTAGGTCCCTGAATAGGAATTAACTGAAAGCAAATTTACTTTTAAAAGAAAAGTTCGTAACCACTACATAAGTCAGACTAAATAACTCTCAAATAATAGTCTAGTCATAGTAATTATTATTAGGTGGTATTTTTTTAAATATCTATTAGTTTATTTTATTTAGAATTTATATACTTTTATTGATACTAATACACATAAAAGTATATAAATTCTCGTAATCAGAAGTTAGTATTTTAGACATTATTTTTGTACCCTATAACTATGTTTTTATATTTAACCCAAAGGTTGACTGGTAGAAAATGCCTTGTGGCACGCCTATGTACCACTATTGTACATGAAGTTTAAATAAACAAATCACTACATATTATAAAACAAAGTCCTCCGCCGCGTCTGTCTGTCTGTCTGTTCGCGATAAACTCAAAAATTACTGCACCGATTTTCATGCTGATTTCACCAATGGACAGAGTAGTTCTCGAAGAAGGTTTTAGTATATAATTTGTTAAATTTTAGTATACATTTTTGTATACATTAACGACATTTGTTGGAGGTGTCGGAAAAAAATGAGCCATCTGGGAGATTTCAACAAAAATGCTGTCTAAACCCTTTGAGATATAACAAAATAATGTATGGTGGAATTGTGTATCCTGTTATGCTACTTTTATTTTAGAAAAATCCTCGCCGGCAAAACCGCGGGCAGAAGCTGATTAAATAAATAAATAAAAGTAACAATAATAATAATTATATAATTATTCGAGATTCACAAAAAAAGGCGCATTCATTATATTATAGTGTTCAATAATATTTTTATAAAAGCAAAATGGGAATTATTTGAGGTTCTATTAAAAACATGCCAAATTCTTTTAGTTTATTCCCAAATTAATCAGGACCATGCTTGACGTGGACCTTCTGCATGGTCCTATGTGTCTGTATCTAAAGAACGGCCCACATTACCCTCTATAGTTATGTGCGAACTACTTCACGTGCGTTCTCCTATTTATATTAATGATAATGTCTGTATAATGTTATTCAGCGTTAAAACAACACGTTCTGAACATTCACAAGTCGTTTAGTTCGCACTTTTAAAATAGAAAAGACATTTTCGAAATGTGTTTGTAAGCTAGGATGTAAAGTGCCGCTTAAAAGTTAGGAAACAACTAAACTTTTAGTCTAAAAAGAAATGGTGCATAAGTAGTTACAGCGGCACGGGCACTATACTCCACTTACATTGTTGTTATAGATAAAAGCTTACTTATCTTTTTATATAAGATAAAAGCTTACTTATCTTTTTCGCTGTGTCGTTGGTATAATTTTTGATACTGCGCACTTTGTGGCCCAAGGTTTGAAAATTTAGATCAATCAATTACATGGAACCTTCATATTAGGTACGAGATTTAAAATGAGCCAACCGCCAACAACATCAAAGACCAAAGAAAGGAAAAGCTTTTTTTTTCTTCGCATTTGTCTCCCGAAATGTAAAGTAACCCCCTTATGCAACATTCATTTATTTACGTAACACGAACGTGGTTGGGTTACAGAAATTGATTTGTGTACCAAATTTCAACTTAATCGGTCTATTAGATTGAGAGCAAATTGACTGTGACAGACGGAGAGACAGACACACGAGTGATCCTATAAAGGTTCCGTTTTCTCATTCAGACATACGGAATCCAAAAAGAAGAAAGATGTTGAAGAAGAAAGTTGCACGTTATTCCCTACCAAAACTTGAACCATAGAATAACAAGAGCATGTTGTATGGATAGAATAGATTCCGCCCTTACAACATGCATGTGCTCAAAATGAACTACAAAGCGTACACAAATGACAAATACGAAATCAACAGTCAAAGCAACTAACACAGTCACTAGTTTACTGTCCAACAAAAAGTCGACGGCACATCATGCTGACGCAAGCTCACATAAGTAACAAAGCCAAATTCGGAAAGGGTCATTTCTCCAAATCGAATTACAGTTTTTTCCAAGAGCAAATTTTTTAGATTGGACTCGGCAGGGGCGTCAGATAGTAAAATTAGAGCGTGCCCGTAATTGTTTGAAGCGAACGTACGCTTGTTACCAACTGAGTAACACAACCCCGACAAACCATTCCCAACGTTATTCCTCGATATTAGAGGTGATTGTGACTGCAAAGTTAAAGTTGGTGCTGATATCTGGAATTAGAACAAAGGGTTGTCACCGGTAGAACGTTGCTCAATAAAGTTTAATCAGAGCCGACAAGCAAATGTAACTTACGTTCAACTTTACACCTTCATTGGTAGTGACGTTAATACATTTATGTTCGTGACGTAACGAGCCTGCATAATTCGCTGGGAATGCTATTATGGGCGCTAATATTTTTAATTTAGTTTGGGAGTATAATTATAAAATAGAAGAGGAGGGAAATATTATGGTCCTTCTTAGTGCTAGGTTTTTTACACCTTCCGATTGATTCACTTCAATATTAATGCAATATATAGCGATAGTGCCGTGTGGTGCCGGACGTAAAGTGCCGTGTAGTACCGGACGTAAAGAATAGCATCACCCTATTTCTTCCCTTGGGTGTTCGTAAATGGCGACTAAGGGACTTACTAAAGAATGGGCAGCAGCGTTCTCTAAGCAATTTTAACACCATACTGCGATCGCCAACCCGCCTGCCAAGCGTGGCGATTATGGCAAACCCCCCCAATTGGGGGAGCAGTGGACGTCTTTCGGCTGAAATGATGTTGATGATATAGCGACAAAACAATAGTCAATTTTATTCGCCGGTTTCGTCTCTGTTTTGTCGATATTTCAAAAGCATCTCGAGCTTATGCAATAAAGTCGTGTCATATTAATAAACCTGTGCATTTTAAGATGATTTTCAGAGTTGCTGCAGAAACTATAATGCATTGTCAACATAACCAGCTTCATTGACACAAATGACTCCTTTGAATTACCTACACTTTATTTTGGCACCTAAGTATTTCTCTTGCTTACGTGGTATTTCCCTACATAAAACTCACACCAACAGATAACAATAGCCAAGTCGACATAGTAGGAGCACAAACTGCGCCTAACGTAGGTATTAGGCATTCACAAAGACAGTGAACGTGCCGACCCAACAAAAGCCTTGGCCGGTCGATAGGCATGACAAACATCATCAGACATCCAATGAATATTGTGAGGAGGACGCCACACAGATATTACAGCATGGTATATTTATAACCCTAAATAAACTGCTGATTTCACAAGGAGTAGAAAATGAAGACGAGGGTTTATGGCCTAAATAAAGGCCTAAGTGTTTTGAAATGACTTCAAGAGTGGAGTATCTTTTAATGAGCAGCGAATTACACAATGAAACGCCTAAAGTTATTCATTATTTATTTATTTATTTATAGGAGAACCAACAGCTTTAACAGATGGATAACAATTGAATATGAAACATAGGCCAATTACAGGTTCTCACGGGTAAAAACCGAAAAAGCAGTAGAAATCTTAGGATCTTAGGATCACTAACAAGCACGATAGAAAAGATTATCAATATATTTAAGGTACAATAAGCACTATGCACTTCCAAAGAAGTCAGCGTTCAGCTGAGTGCGCGCAGAATAGGTTTTGGTGGTAAATAGGTCAAATGAGAACTCTTTACAAAGAATATTAAAGTCCTTAATCGCTCGCGTTTTGCCTATAGTTAGAAGAGGAAAAAGGAATAGAGATAAGTGGAATAAATCTAACTGATCTCTGGGGGACATTGAAGCGAAGTTTATGCAAAAGATAAACACACAGTCAATATGACATGTGAGGACAGTCAATATCGTTGGAAATATTTTTTTTAAGAAAACAGCAATCTGCTAGTCTACGAGGATTAATAAGTGGCTGTAAATGAAATTTCTTGCAAAGATTAATATAATTACCAAAATAAAATACACATCAACGACAACAAAGTAAAACGATCCAAAACTCTCGCTACATATAATTTGATACACACATATTACGCCTCAATACCCGTTCCTTGTTACGCCAAACCCAATCGCGGCAATACCCAATCACAAATCGAAATAGCTTTCCTGAAACTCAGCAATGTCGATTTTATATCAAAAGCCGAATCGAAGATATATAAAACCTCGCGAAAAATCTTTTCCCTTGGCCCCGCAAGCGATTATCAAACCATTTAGTTTTATTACCATCGATCGTTGCCGAAACTCATTCAAAATGGTTGACATTTAACGCACGAATTCATTTCTAATTTTCCGTCATTGTTTGAGCGAAATTAGTATTTGATTGCTTCTCAACGTAAGGCCACGAATTCGTATAGCCAATATAAAAGTTGAATTCGGAGGAATTTCTATTAAAATTTTTGACGTGGATATTATTTGTTTTGTGGCCCTGGAGATTACATCATAGGGATATTTACATTTAGGGAAGGTTAAAAAGTTGTCCTAAGAGATTTAACCTGAAATGAAAGTCGATGTTTGGTATGTAACCTGTTTCTTCATTATTTATAAGTTTATTACGTCACGTATGCGTTTCGTATACAACTAGGTATTAGAGATAATTGTATTAGTTATACAGACGTATTCCAAATCCTCTCTACGAGGAAAATCAATAATGAGAAAATAGTATCAGCACCACAGCTACGTTCAAACTCCAATTTTTCATATAAGAGTCATAACAAACATATGACAGTACATAAATTGAATATTTTGACAAAAAAATACGTATTCTCCATGTTATGTCAGTCACAGATGTCGAAACAGCAGTTTTAGAAATTTATGTGTGTGCGCAACCCTTGTCCTAGATTATGAGGCGGATTCGTAGATAAGCTTCCGTCCCACTAGCTGTAGATGTTAGTAGAACAACCAACCATTAGATAAAAAGAAACATTTACTATTGAAAACTAATTTTCTTTTTTTTTGTTTGTAAAATAGTAGTCTTTTGGAGCGTTCTGTTGAATTTTGTTTAAACACGACGATTTTATCAACGATCTTTTTTAAAGGATATATCTAGATTCTAATTTCGATCCAAAATACCAATTAAACTATGATTCGAGGTAAGACTCTAAAGACCAAAAGAATATACTCTTTGAGTGCATTATTTTAGATTTTATTATTTTTAATGCCTTGATGAACACCTCAACTTAAAAATCTATCTCAATATTATAATAAAAAATTTGGTCCTTTTACTAACTTGGTACACATATAACTATGAATCGAATGACCTAATAACAGCCTTTTAGATCCAAGTCACGACTCTCCTAATTCCTAAAACTCCCAATAACAAAATTATACAAACTAGTATACTGTAGGTACGAGTATAATCGAGTCACTACTAATCGTTGCGACCAACTTAGAAGATCATCTAGCTTGATTGGATTCCTAACTTTCAGTACACTATTGCTTATATAGCTTTATAAGGACTATTGGCTCTATTAATACATATTAAGTACATACTTGGGTAGTATTACACGCGATAGTCAGCGGTCATTAGAGCATAGTTCTCTGGCATATCTCCCAAATGAGAGTAGTTGTTGAGTAAGCGTGTCAGTAAATGTTGAGCGGATTATGATTATTATGTAAGTTGTTTTAGTAAATATGGTAAACTAGGTTTTGATTAGTGTTTGATAGGTTCACTAAACACTAAGTTTATGGAAAACATTTAGGGTGGAAATTTTATAGCAAAAATACAATTTCATCTTACGCCTCATGGAGTCATGGCTCTATTTGATTGACTGTATAATTGTATATCTATTTATCTCATGACTCAAAATACGCACTTTGACGGATTCGCAGACATCAGGTCGTCTTACTAATACTATCTCATGAATCCTCTGAGCAATTTTGATTATTATGATTAAATGATTCACATCGATTTTACTTAAGTCTTGAAAGTGCTAAGACTTTCCCCTGTACTGAGTCGAGAGTTCTTGCACAGATATAAATCTCTCATGCAAAATCTCCTACTTTCATTTTACATTACAATATTCCGAAGCTCCACTATTTAATACCTATAGCTTCCATTTGTGTCGAAATAGAAATAGGACACGATGCTGCAGCCATTTACGGAAACTGTAAATAAAGTGTGAAAATATTTCTAAGGGTTACCCTACACCGTGTGAAGTGTTTGCAGTCACGCGCGACAGGTGTGAACTGACATTTTTCTCGCAACTTATGAAAACAAACTGGACGTGAAGGTATCACTATTGTGAATGGCCTTGGAAACCCGATTCGTAGATAAGAATCAGTTATACCGTATCGATCACTTATGTTGATGCTGCAAGATGTTTTTCTCATTTGTTATAAATTATTCTTCAACTTTCCCGGAACATGTCTAGGGTGAGGAGCCAGACCAAGAGAGATACAGAAACCCGCAGGGCAGCATATGGCGAGCTGTTGGGCAGTTGCGATCCCACGGACCCTATCTCCCGGGAGAAGTCATGTTCCTCATCTGTGGCTTGCCTTTATTGGCCGGCTGGAGTGAACACTGACGAGGAACTGAGCTCCCACGTCATTCTTGCCTTTATTGGCCGGCTTGAGTGGAGATTCGCAAAAGCAAACGTGCTCGGAGGAAGGAAGTGTTATCCGTGTATAATAAAACATTGATCAGACAGGGGCCATAGTCCTTCCATAGTTTTTAGTAACCAATCAATCAATGCTCGTGCCTTCTTTGTATGAGGAGGCCTTTGTTTTTTTTTTTTTTTTTTTATCGTTGCCCCCCACTAGGAATCTCCTGTATTGTGGATGCGTTTACAAACATTTAAACTCACATAAACAAACAGCCAGGCCCGGAACAACTACTTGTAGGTCATACAAATATTTGTTCCGTGCGGGAATCGAACCCGCGACACGCAGTGCAGCAGTCAATCGCTTAACCACTGCGCCAACCGTACCGTCAGTATAATAATAGTCTTTGCCCTGCATTGTGACGATAATATGCTGGTATTGTATCTCTATAATACCAGCATACAAAAAAAGAAAAGGCTGTTCGTTGGTAAGCGCATAACTTGAGAAAGGCTGGACCACTGTGGCAATTTTTTTTTAAATGTAATGTTCTTTTTAGTCCGAATCAGGTTTCTATGGAAAGAATAATTGCAAAAGTTAAAAACTGGAAGTGCTTTTTTCTATAGGATTTTTGTATGAAATGACGACCATATTGAAATTTTGACAGGACAACATCTGTCGGGCCAGCTAGTCCATACTAATATTATAAATGCGAAAATAACTCTGTCTGTCTGTCTATCTGTATGTAACGTTTTCACGCCTAAACCGCTAAACCGATCGTCATGAAATTTGGCAGAGATATAGCCTGGAATACGGAGAAGGACATAGGCTACTTTTTTACGCGATAACCGACATTACGCGGGCGGAGCCGCGGGCAAAAGCTAGTTTATTATAAATTTTAAATTATTAGATTGTGAACCTTACCTGTCCTTTAACTGTCATATTCTCTTTCTTTTTTCTCAGCCAGCAGACTTAGTACAAGCACCGTTTTATCGACGAAAAAGAGTAGACATAAATGACGTTCCGTGTAGAAAGTACGACGTCAGCAAATTAGAAAGAGTCAGCTGCTATTTTTTATGAAATTCACTCTTTTACATTATTCGACTCAGAATTCTTTATTTTATCATAGGATTTTTTTTTCTGTTTGATTCTCAATTTTTACTGATATTAAGTCACGTATATAAAGCCAACTACAACAATTTTTCGCGAAGTGACAAAGTACATACCATATTTTGGAACAAAAAAATATTACAGTAATATTTCCTTGGTAATGCCCTATTAACTAAATGATGTGAAATAAGAGAAGATAGCTTTCTTCTTCTATTAATTATTTATCTGTGGTATTGCGTTCAAAACGCTCACTCTCCTGTAAAATCATGATTTTGTAGATAACCGTATATACTTTGTGGCCGTCGAGTACAAAGTTTTTTACTGTCTTTAGCATGGCGATTACAAAATCAAATTGTCTTCACAGACAACTATCAGTTGTCAGTGTGATTTTGACAGTTTTAGATATAAATTTTTCAAAGATCGTTAGAAACGAAAAACAAAATGACAAATTATAGAAGGATTTCGGTACGCTGTCAAAATGGAAAAACGAAATGTCACTTTTTATAGAAAGAGCTGTGTCTATTCTTCGTAGAAATAGAAAGCGTCATGCAGTACACCCAATGCTGGGTACCCAAATTACCCAGGTTTCCTCCGTGAAGAAATAAATTAAAAGAAAATATGTGGGCTACCTATCTATGGTTATGGCTGAATAACACTTCTTAAGAATTAATCAGATTACAAAAATATAAAAACAGTCTTAATACTTACTTTCTCGTGGTAAATAAAAGTACAATGAAGGTGACAAAGTGGAGTCTGTAGAGTTTACGTCAAGTTTTCACGTAAAGCGTCGCACGAGATTGTTTGATGTTTAGTTATGGGACTGTGTGGACCAACAAGCGGATTCAAGAACTTTCCACGAGATTTCCAGCGAATGTTGAATTGTATCTTGCATTTTTCTAAGAATAACCGCTTTGTTAATTACACAATAAATATTGAATGTAAATTAGAAGTTTTACTTACTAAATAGTTATTGCTACTGGGCATTAAAAAATCAATTAATAAGACTCATAGTAAAAGAGTTTAAAAGAGGGTAAATTTGTCTTATTTTCCATCGCCCGTATTCTTTAGTCACCCCGCGATCATGGCGCTTGCAACAGCGTTAAGAGGGAAACGCTAATGTAGCCCGCGAAATTCAAATATTCTTACGCTTTTTGCAATTTGCAGGTCTCAGCAATACAGCTCCTTAAGTTTGAATTGCCCTCAAATGATTTCATAAAATAGTCATTCAACAGGGTTACTTGATCTTAGACAGTTATATTGATGATTTTAATGATTATAATTATGTAAATACATACTTGTTACGGTCGCAAATAATATTTTGATCAAAAGTGCATCTTCGTGCCTATTTGAAATAAATTATTTGACTTTGACTTTGACATACAACCTAATTCTGAAATTCGCGGGGTATCCTGGCGGAAAGCGCCAGGATACCCCGCCTTAAAAAGAAAATATTCTGTAGTAAAAATCAAAACTGCAGTCACTGCAGAGTTGTTCAACTGAAGTCATTAAAGGTAAGCACGATCGGCGGCGGTAATCTTTCGCGTCCGGCACTGGTTCAGGCCATGGTACGGAGCGAGAGTGCATGGAAGGCAGTCACCTCCTTCTGCGAAGCAGTAATGCTCGCGAAGGAGGAGGCGGAACGCGTGAGGGAGAGGCAGTCTGTGCGCCCTCACGCCCCTAGTCGCCGCAGGAGACGCCCTGGGCGACGGGAATCGATAACCAATTCCCGGCCACCGTAACCGTGGGCTTGCGGACGGCGAGCTATGGGCAGCTCGGCGTCCGGTAAGAACCAGGCCCGGGTCGACGGCGCGTTGTGTTCCACGCGCGCCTCAAAGAAATGTCAGCACGCACTGACGGGGTCCGCTAGGACCGATGCCTGCCAGGATAGCGGGTTTGTCCGAAAGGGATACCGCGGCCCTGGCACACAGGCAACTGAAGGAACACGGGTGGGTTTTAGTCAGTAAAAGTCTGACACCGCCTCCCGCTCCGCCCAGAGCAGGAAAGTTATTTGATAATATCCCACCCAAAAAAAGGCTACTCTAAACACAGCATAATACTCCTGCTCAAGCAGGCCGAGATCTCTCTTGAATTTGTTAGACAATCTTACCTTTTGTCGCAAAAACATGATGCTTTACCAAATTTAATAACGCGGTAAGGATAGATGAAAATGGTAAATTTAGTAGACTATATATTGATAGACAAACTGTAGTTTGAACATCACTGTGTAGACTGGAGATTGTTGTGTTGATGAAAATATTCAAGGTTTCCGTTCTGTTTATTTCAAAAAAGAAAGAAAGAAAATAAAGAAAATAAGTTTATTTGCGGTAAATATGACGCAAAGAAAGAACACAAACACGAAAAGAACAGTTTGGGGGAAAATATACGTCACATCCACGCAAAACGACCATCGCTCAGCATAATGCTGCGACCCTATGCGAGACAGAGCTAAGTAGTGACACAATATCAAGCTTGTTTTCCCCAAAGGGGTAAGCAGTGGTATAAAGTACAATTCGTCTGTTTTACATAAATAAATATTATAATCTGGTAAAATTGTACATGCACACACATCAATAAAAAATTTATCATTTCCAAAGACATTACAACTTACGTAATTTGGTATTATCAAAAATCTTTTCAGTGTTAGATACCCTACAATTTATTTCCCAGGTAACAATACCAATAATGTCACCGCATTCACCGATGTGGCGGTGAGACCGTCCATGTATTTATCTCCGACACCCAGCCTGGTGGCACACGACGACACACGACGGCGGCACCCGACGGTAAGCTACACCGAAACTCCATTACACGATTGCTTCGACCACTTAACGTTATCCTCACTAATTAATATAAATGATTAACAAATTGCACACCGCACCCGGCACTAGTGGCTTTCGTGTTATCAGTTTTTGTAGGAGGTGATTTTTCGCGGAACCCGGTCGAAAAGCGTGGGAAAATCTGCTTTGATTTTAAAAGGGTTCGTGATTTAAAAAGAAATACATTTTATGTAAGTAATTTCTAAGAAGATTTAGGAGCAGTTTAGGAATACTTACGAACCAACGCCAACGGCTTTAGAGGGTTGGATCTAGTATCATTTAGCAGGAGTTGGGGGGTTAAAGGGGGAAAAGCTGGTAGTGGTTAGGTCCCTGATTATAACGCTACTATTCTTATTACAAGGTAATGCATATTTTTAGAGAAATTAATAAAATGTTGTTTCTAACCTCAATCGGATAAAAAGTGAAATGTTAAAAGGGCGATTGACAGTTAAATCAGTAGGTACCAGTACATTGTCTGTGGTGTAAAATGTCGAGCAAAATCGTTGAAACGGAACGTAAAAAAAACTACGCCATTCGCGTCATGTCAGTGTCATGTCATTTGTTTTCGTTCATTCCGTTTCTCCCCGAGTTGTTACTCAGAAGGAAGTTAGTGTACCCGCTCTTCACAGTTAAAATAGGTCGAATTTGTTCCAAAATCGAATCGGGGCACCCCGACTTCACGTAGTCTTTTGGCTGCTACCCCTTGCCCTAGAGTGTATAATAAAAACCGGAGACGCGAAGGGAGACAAACTGATGATTATGACAGATTGACATAATTTATGTATCCGTTTCAAAGCTACGACTTTAAGCTCGTAGGTGGTTACGTTTTTCTGAAATTGTTAGTAGGACGCTACTCCTCTAGTTTTATTTATCCTCATTGTTCTTGCCACTGAAAACTTTCTTCTATCCATAAACATTTATAAAGCTAAGCTACCTAAGGCATTGAACACACCGTACGGTACAAAATCCATTAAAATGTCATCGTGTTTACCAGCTAAGCGAATAAATTAAATCGATCCACGTAACATTTCACAAAACATTGCACTTGTGTTAGGATCATTTTTAATCTAAATTCCATCCATGCCCGCCCTTTGTACTGTGGCAAGAAATTGCCCCACCACCCTCATGGGCTACGTATTGCCTACATTATACTGGATAAGAATTTATTCCACACGAATAACCAGGAACACTTTAAAGAAATTGGGCAAAGGCCTTCGGGAGAGGATACTCGTACCTCCTTTTAAGACAAACTAATAAAATCTTAGAAGGGATTAAGGATGATTTTCGGTGAAACTATGTGGGTTGGGGAAATTTATAAAACTTTGTTGAAACCTACGATATATTAGAAACAATATTCTTTTAAGAAAAAATGGTAAAGAGCCAAGGTTATCCACCTGAAAACTTACCTATACATAAGTTGATCGTATTCCATTATGTTTCATTGCTTCGTTTTATCCAGGAATTTCTTAGTCCTCAAGAGCATTCATACAATAAGTTAAAAATCGTTTTTAGTGACAGCTAATCACTTAAAAAGCTGCAAGTCTTGCAAAATTTACTTGCGGCGAACTAGTCGCGCAACATTGTATGTTTGTTGTTAGGTCTTTTGAGATTATTTTTATTGTTAGATTAAGGTGATTTAGGTGCTATTTTTATTTTATTATTACATTTAAAAAAAAACAGAGAATTTTGATGACATATTGTAACCTCCGAATCAAGAAAATGAAAGATAATTAGAAAAAACTACTTAATCAGCGCATTTTGATGACGAGAATGTTCAGCTAATTATGTGCTAAACAGATTTTGTAAATAAATTGTATTATTACCATAAAGTAAACGCACAAACATAACTCGAAATGTTGTTGTGCAGAAAGAGCTGTATTTAACGCTTGATTTACCTAACATAATCCACCTAGATAAACATAAATAAAATAACGAGTTATTACTTATATTATGTTTATTTATGTGCAATAATAATATTTCATGTTATTTCATTATTTTGTTTAAAAAAATATACAAAGTTGCGCAAATAGTTCGCCGTGAATGAATTTTGCAAGACTGCAACATTACCATTAGGTAGTGCAACAGTAACCGAAATTCACGACACGATTTCAGTAAACACCGACTTGGCGCCACATTCCTTCCACAGACAAGAAATTCTTTTAAAACAAAAGACAATCTTCATCCACCAATTAAAACACAATCTCAACTCTACTACAATGTCCTTTGAACAAACTCATTAATTGACAGTTTGACTTTGCGAACGGAAGTAAAACATCTTAATTTGTTCGCCGTCTAAGTACTAAGTTCTGAGACAAAACCTACTTAGGGCGTCGTTTCAGGAGACACGTTGTTTAGTTTTGTAACTCCAGTACTCAACTCGAGCAGAGGAATCTGCTTAAGTGGATGAAAAGCACAGCTTTACCTAGGAAATGTTTGCGCACTTCAACGAACACGTTTTATAGATCTTAAGCTGAGTTGAGCAGGTTGAGAGATGAGGTCTTTTTATATCTTGTTTTGAAAGATCTGTAGAGAGAGACGTAAATATGTAAAAGATTTCATGAACTGCAAATCGATCAGTACAAAGCGACACTCTTGTTGAATATTACGCGACGAAAATTCGTTTATGTTTACTACTAAAATTACGCGTCGTGATTTCGGCATGCACCCTAATTGCGTAACACAATATTAGTCAAAATCTGAATGATTTTGAAAGATATTGCTAATCCATTGCTTCTTATGTTCGAAAAATTTGTCTACTCAACATCGTAAATAATGCAATAATTGTTAAACTATCAAAACAAACCCCATTGCCATTGTTCGTGTGCTAAAGAAACAAAGAAAAACAGGTTTATTTGTCACAGAAACACGTGCGTACAAAAAGATAATTAACTCTAGTAGGTAGGTAAACAGAAAAATATAACAAAATAGATCTACATTATAATCACGAGCACAAAACTGAAATAATCGGCAACTGCACGTTATGTTACCCCTCTGTATACAAAGCATTGCATACGTAAACATTTCATACATTTCGTTCACTTAATAAAAACCTCAAAGAAACAGTACCTAACAATCCATCCAATTTAATCGAACAGCGAAACAAAATGCAGCTCCAAATTGTTTTATTCAACCAAATGTAACCAAAAGACGATCATTTTATTTCATACGCCCGTCCTGTATATGTTTGTGCCAAACGCCCGCAGGTGACTGAACAGGGCACACAGGCAGGGCAATACGCTCCAATAGATTGAATAATTAACTTACCCGCGCGTTTTCAAAACTCATACCGAAAAAATATTGCAT
Organism: Dryobota labecula; assembly: GCA_947523025.1. NCBI lineage: Eukaryota > Metazoa > Arthropoda > Insecta > Lepidoptera > Noctuidae > Dryobota > Dryobota labecula. Next base: position 23,857,072 of record OX383287.1, on the reverse strand, counting down.
CCGAATGAGTCATCATGAAAATATGTGCGGAGTAGTTCAAATTGGTGTTACAATGCATACATTCTGGTGGCTTAACAAAATTTTCTTTAGATATTCACATTACATTGTCAGATAAGATACTTCACTCATGTATAATTCGTCCTCCGAGAGAATTCTTTTTGACACCTGTCAGTTGTACAAGATTTGGAACTAATAAAGTTCAAATTCTTAACACAATTCAAATACGAGATACGAGGTTTTTGGCTACTTTGTTAGTGTTTGTATTTTATGTATATTTTTTTTTTGTAATGTGTCTCTTTTTTCTGCAGAATAAAAAAAAATCTTTTTTAATATTAAACGCCTAAAATGAATTCAATAAAAAGCTATGTTTGGTGACTTCAAAAATTAACTAGTTTGATATCGAACTGACCAATTATACTGAAGCTCATTCCATTCTCCAGATCCAGATACAGACTCGAACATGAGCTAGAACTCCCAAACGTAGAGATCGTTCAATTAACGCGCCCAGCTGGACCGTCTACTAATTAAATGAATGACCAATTAGGTACATAACGTCTGACTACGTCCGGCCATCTTGGATAATCTGCTTCGGTAGTTCTGATCATCACTAGATGCCCTCTGACATTAGAATCAAGCCTTCAAATTAAAAGGGGATCGAATCTAACTCGTTAGCACAACACAATATCTGTGCTATTAGGTTATAATGGAGTGTTAAAGGAGCTAATATTTTCTCTTCACTTCTCATGCTCTAAAAGTTGCCAATGAAAAAAACTACGAAGCGGGACTAAAGTGACCACTTTAGTCTCTAGGGAGTGAAAAGTAATTAGTTTTTTCATTTCCTTCATGTGACATAGACAAACTCAAACAGCCAGTATATACTATTATCTGTGGAGTGTGGACCATTTTCATTGCGAAAATGTTGAGAGTTTTAGTTCCATAGTTTTTCCGCAAAGAAGGTGGCGCGTGTTTTAAATTGTTAATCTGTGACTGGTTTAGAAAAAAAATCAGAATTTTTGTCGAGTGTAAATTTGTTCGGTTTTAAATAAATTTATTATGAATGTCCAGTGACAGTGAAGAGTTTGACGTCGAGCAAAGTCGACGTCGTTATATTTCCAAGCGTGTTACATGTCGCTTAATTTGTCGAAAAATACTATAAAAAAATACTATAGAATTTTATTTGTAAATTTTAATTTGAGTTTTGATCATGATTTTAATTTTATCTTAGTTGTATTTTATTTGAATTTGTTGTTGTAAATTTATATGTTACTAGCTTTTGCCCGCGGCTCCGCCCGCGTAGATGTCGGTTATCGCGTAAAAAAGTAGCCTATGTCCTTCTCCATATCCCAGGCTATATCTCTGTCAAATTTCATGACGATCGGTTCAGCGGTTTAGGTGTGAAAACGTAACATACAGACAGACAGACAGACAGAGTTACTTTCACATTTATAATATTAGTATGGATTCTGTTATGAGTCTATTGTTACTTGAATTAAATTATTTGAATTTGAAAGAGCAAAAGACATAATAGATAATCTTTTGCCGGCAAAATCGCGGAAGATTTACCTAAAAACTTACGAAAGTTTTATGGACTGGAGGAATAAGAAACATATAAATTCTTTCACAGAAAGCGTCTTTTTGGCATATTTTGATGAATTGTCGAAAAAATATCAACCATCGTCGTTGTGGAGTACGTATTCTATGTTTGTGATTTTTATTTTATTATGTAATTATTTATTAAATGTTTTTGTACTAAATTTACTATTTTTCTCGCACTCACAGTGAAAAGTACAGTTTGCACCTCGAGACTAAACGCCAACTTAATATACCCTCGGTTTTATTGACTCCCCCGCATGCTCGGGACTCAAACCACCTCTGGTATATTATGGCTTCGTTTAGTCCCTCGATATAAAATATACTATTATGAACCTGCGAGGTTATGCGCAATTACAATGACAATGCATTTAATTTTGACAATTCAACAATATTAATTACGTCATTTACGCTGTCTAGCAGACGAACTTTTAAAACTAATGACGCAATGGATTTGTAATTTCTTTCAAAATCCTTCGGATTGAAAGTGTGTTGGTAAAAATAAGGTTAATAAAACTCATCTCAAGTGCGAGCTTTAAGATAGGATAAGATATGTTTATTTTAAGAATAAAAAGGTGCATGCAAGATAACATAAAGAAAAAAATGCAGGTTCAGACATGCTATGGAATTAATTTATCAACAATCATAACTATTCATACTTATTTGCATGAATAGCTATAATTGTTAATAATTAATTTCGTCAATATTATTAATTTAAAGTGAATTCAGTGTCCTTCTCCATATCCCAGGCTATATCTCTGCCAAATTTTATGACGATCGGTTCAGCGGTTTAGGCGTGAAAACGTAACATACAGACAGACAGACAGACAGTTACTTTCACATTTATAATATTAGTATGGATGTCATGAAGTATAACAATTTATTAAGATAAATATATACCCTACCGAATCAACCGATTGACCAGGCTTATGGGGGGAAAATCTATGCAAAATTTGAACAAAATCTATCTAGTAGTTTTTGCGTGATGCTGGAACATACATCCAGACAAACAGACAAAAATTCTAAAAACTATATTTTCGGCATCAGAATCGTTCCCGGACCTCGTGGCAATTACTTTTTTTTAAATAATCAATGTACAATTTTGACTTCGCTACGATTTTATTATAAGTATAGATAGTTAATAAAATTGTATATGTAACTAGCTGACCCGACAGACTTCGTTCTGTCAAAAGCTATAGTATAAACTCCACTACACTACACTACTCTACCCTACCCTACCCTACCTACCCTACCTACCTACCTACCTACCTACCTACCTACCCTACCTACCTACCTACCTACCTACCTACCTACCTACCTACCTACCCAACTACCTACCCTACCCTACCCTACCCTACCCTACCCTACCCTACCCTACCCTACCTACCTACCTACCTACCTACCTACCTACCTACCCTACCCTACGCTACCCTACCTACCTACCCACCCTACCCTACCCTACCTACCCTACCCTACCCTACCTACCTACCTACCTACCTACCTACCCTACCCTACCCTACCCTATAGGGTAGGGTAGGCCCTACCCTACCTACCTACCTACCCTACCCTACCCTACCCTATCTACCTACCTACCTACCCTACCCTACTCTACCCTACCCTAATTTTTCGTAAAAACCATAAAAAATAAAAAAATAAAAACGTAAAAACCATCCTTGGACTTCAACGAACATTAAAAAAAAAGAATTGGTTAAATTGGTCCAGGCGTTGTTGAGTTATGCGCTTACCAACACATTTTGCGATTCATTTTTATATTATAGATACATAATGTCAAAATATATCTATCAAAAAGAACTGTCTACTCTTGTTTTGTTCACTGTTGGTTGCCGATTCCAGACGATTAGGTTCAAGATTTCAAACTACGTCTTCCTTCACCTCTATTCAGTGGTGACTAAGAATAACTTCAGAAGAATAACTCACCGAAAATCATACTTTCTAAAAATATAGCCTCACTGCATTGATATATTAAGAGGAAGATAATATCTTCCTCCTTTGCTGATTGCGATGTTAGCGCGTAACATATTATGTTACGCGCTAACATCGCAATCAGTAAACCTGGGCTCGGCTCACGACTACATGCACCAAAACTCACACACACATCTGTGATCAGTGTGATCACAGTCGCAACCTACATTTACCGATAGACAAGAACAGAGATAGGAGACGGCGCTCTCGTGCGAGCGAAATTGCGTTAGCTGCCGAATGTTGGCCGAATGTTTACGATTATGAATGACATTGCATGTGGTAGCACAAAAATGGCGAAGCAAACATTAAATATTATTATAACTTTCAACAAATTGGCATTTTTGGCTGTACTTACGAGTGGTAAGTAATCCCGTGTGTCTTATTTTTCTTCCTTGTATTATAAAAACACTGTCTAGCTGCACAAGAAGTCATTTTGATGCGTATTTATCACAAAAAAAATAACTGTAATTATGGAGCTGTTTGATCAACGATATCCCGTGCGCGACTGAGTGCCAACTACGGGCCATCACTTAGTTTGATAGGACCGGCAGTGTTATTCTGTAACCATCTCACCTGTCTCAGCTGTCTTTCCACCTGATGCTAGGGATTGACAACTCACTCCACGTTCACTTCACCTAAGTTTTCACAGTGAGATTTTGACAGAATAGCACTAGAGGCATTGTTACTAAGTTCTGTATCTACCGCTTTTAATACATCAATGCCACACTGAATGCTTGAACTACTGAATAATTTCCGTTATGATACCAGTTAAAAGCACGCACCATGTAACTGCGTGCATTTACTGAATTCTTTATATAGGAACGTTAACAGAGAGTAGTAACGAATACATAACATGGCCACCATTTGTTTTCAACACAAAACAAACGAAACCCCCGTGGTTTTGATAGATATCTGATTGGGAAAGTTCGCCAATCAATTTATTTGTTTGATAAAAAACGTCAGATAAATTTTAAACTCCGGGCCCCGTCATTTTAAATAAAGGACTATGACCTATTTATTTATAATCATGTCCAGCCAATTTATATTCTAAAGTAGCTTTTATTAATTCAAACTATATTTAAAATAGAAGTTAGAGTCAATCAAAGCATTTATGTTTAAGATTGAATAAAAATAAATATTACCTATTTGCAGTTCCGGTTGAACTTTCAGTTTAATGGCGACGATAACTGGTGATTGAAATATACCTTGTTTTTGTGGTAGGGTAAATACACAGGTCACATTTTACAGAGTAGTTGTGAATAAAAGCGAGGGAATTATATCATATACCTATATTCATATCATTCTCTTCATGTTCTCACACACTATTGTCTACATTTCTTTTTCATTTCTCCTTTCGCAGGTCTGCTGGAAGAAATTTCTTAAGAAATAAGCAGTACCTTTGTACTGAAATTATAATTATGTCGTATCTCTATGTATTTAACTGTGTGTACATAAATAATAAAATAAATAAATAAATAAGATAATAAGTACTCGAATGCCTTTTGTAATTTAAATATTTTTTCCAAAGCACATTCTTGGAAAGGTTGTGGGTTAAAAATACAACCATCTAAAAACACTGATTGTAGTTGTCACTCGCACTTGTCACTCGTCGCCATATAAACCTACTGTTACGTTCAAACAGTGTGCTCTATGCTTTGTTATTGTTTGTTCGTTTATTAAACACATAGAACGGTTTCACACTACGTCCAATCCGAATCCGATCAGAATCCGAGAAATGACGGTCCGCAGTACCCATAGTACCATTTGTATTAAGGGTTGCGCACTAGATCCGAATTCCATCCGTCCGAACATAGAACATTTCCAATTCGGATGGAACTCGGATCTCGAATTCGGATTCGGATCGGACGTTGTGCGAAACTGCTCTTAGCCGTACCTTTTTTGTACTTTTAGCTCGATAAACATATTCTTGAAAACGATAACTCACTGACGATTTTAGTTTTCCTACTCGACTTGAGCGGTTTCACACTGGAAAAGAATGTAGCATCCCCACTTTACGTGTAGGGACTTAAAGTGGGGATGACACATTTTATTCTCGTATATCCCATAGTGTGGGGTATCGTTGGATAGGCCGTTCAAAAATATTGCGAGTTTATGAAAACTATTTTTTGATTCAGGGATCCCTTTGCGTAATATTAAGCTTTAAAGACCTCATTTTTGTTAGAGTCAATTGTCCCCCGCCAGCTAAAAGGTTGTATTTGGATGTGTGAAAAAATTCACAGCAGAATAGATATAGAATATATCACGAAGTTAAAAGGAAAACTATCACAGCTAAGTAGGCTTTACAAGTTACCGAGTAATAGTCGACCAACTTAAATTTACAGTTAAAAGCCTATACTCCCATAGATTCTGTATGGAAGAACATGTTTTTCAACTACAATGTTAAGTTTGTTCTTGGGATAAATGTATACCAACTACGAAAACCTTCATTGTGCGTGGTCCGACACGCACTGTTTTTAAAAATCCTCCGCGTCTAAAATCGCCTGAAACTAAAATGCTTTAAATATTACTATATAAACCAGTACTGTCTGTGTGTACTGTGCTGTCAGTAGCTCAATCGTATCTTACATATACTATGATGAGGGTCGAGAAATTTTGTGGAAAACTGTAAACCCTACATACTGATTAACTTAACACAACTGTGCTGAATGGAACCTTGATGAACATTCCCAGCTCAATTAATCAAAACTTTAATATTGCTGTTTAATAAATGTACAAAGTAATTTCATGTTTCCCCATCATTAATTGCAACGCAAAATATTCCGAAGCGTGAATATAATATAAATGGAAATTACGAACTGCAGTACAACCAAGCGAAGAGGACCAATGATGAATATGAAAATAAATAAAACAAAAACTTTAAAATCAAGTGATAGTAATTGAATCATTCATTTTGTCAAAGTTGTTAACGAACAAGGAATCTAATTGGCAGCTTGACCATCGAGACAAACAGCCGAGACGTGGCATAGAATCTAAATCAGGGTTAGAGGATCATGGAAAAACGTCTTGATTACGGCTTGAATTAAATTTAATTTGTCGCGCGAGGTGCTCCACCTCCTCTCGCTCTAATGAGTTCCCAACTTTCCCTCTTTGTGAGATTAAGCCCAAAAATTGTGAAAAACTTGAGCGTCGTCCGGTCCCATGGCGGGTGTTGTTTGACATACATAATATCTGGCGTCCTTGCCATGCCCCCGACAAGTTTTACGTTCTTTCTACAGCTGTTTACTTAAGTATGCTCGGTGGAATTAAAACTTAGAAGAAATTTGTTTAGCTGAAGCGATTTCCTTAACTCACGCAACGAACGCTTTTTTTATTTTTATTTATTCATAGAGACGGTGTGTTTAGTTTGTGTTCGTAAAATATGAACTAGTTTTTGTTTCGGTTAAGACATTTTATGTTTCTCCCACAAAATGAAATTATCGTAACCGACACTGAAATATTTACATTTTCAAAACTTTAAAATATCATTCACACACATAGAATCAGAATCAGAATCTTTAATTGTTAAACATAGGTATTTACTTAATGGTGTTAGGTTAACAAATTTGAGCGCTATGTTTTGCCGCGAAGGCATACAAATTTTTATTATAATGTAATTTAAGAAAACAACTAAAATACTTGCTTAAAAAACTAAATAAAACAAACAATAAAATCAAAACCAAAAATAAACTAAAAAATATTAAAAATTATCATTAAAAAAATCTTGTACACTATAATAACCATTTTTCTATTAATAGAGGTGAGAACTTTCTTAAATTTTGATAGGGGCATATTTTTTACTAGCGACCCGCCCCGGCTTCGCACGGGTGCAATGCTGATACTAAATACACTACAGAAAAACTGTGAACGTTGTATATAAAAACATAGCGGCCCGCTCCGGTATAAAATATATAGCCTATGTGATTAAAATCGATTCATTTTCTAGGTCAATCCTTCCCTCACTTTGTGTTAACTCTCCATTGCCAACTTTTAGCAGCATCTCTGGAAATAGCCTGTTCTCACGTGAAGATGTCGAAACCCTCATATTAGTTTTAAGCTCTAATTTATTGACATGTGGCCAAAGGTTGGATCTTTTTAGGCAAGTGTTCCTCGAGTCACAACTGGTAGGATTCTGCATTTAGAATCTCGCATACATGGAGAATTGCCGCACCGGGCGGCCGGCCGGTACCGCCGCAAACGCTACGTCCCGCAATTTTTAAATCTGTAATATCTTCGAAAATATTCACTTAAATCATACGGTGTAAAGGGCCATATAGATCTATATTAAATGAACAATGTATTCAAGGTATTTAATTGGTTAAGGATTAATGCTGTATTGGTTAAAATCGCTTCGAAAATTAGCCATTATTTGTCGTAAAAAGTAAATGACAAAAAAAAGTTATTGTGGGTTATCCATAAGAGATAGACATATACCATCACGGACTTTTCTGTAGACCTTTTCAATGTGTACAATACTTAGTACATTATTTTGATAAAACTCGTAGGGTTCAGCCTGCGTTTGCAATGTAAGCGGAAAAAATGTAATTATTTACGACATCACATTAGAAACCTCAAAAATAACAGTACTTCTCCACTATTTAATGGATGTTATTATACATATAAACCTTCCTCTTGAATCACTCTATCTATTAAAAAAAACCGCATCAAAATTCCGTTGCGTAGTTTCAAAGATTTAAGCATACAAAGGGACATAGGGACAGAGAAAGCGACTTTGTTTTATACTATGTAGTGATGTAGTGATACAATCGGGTATTTTATTAAAAAATTTCGAAGCCATTCCAAAAAAGCTCTTTTTCATCAAAGTGGTTCTGCATTTTATGTCGCACAATTGATATATACTCAGCCAAGTTCAATAACTAGTAGGTACATATACTACGTATTTTAATTCGAGCTGCGAGGAACTCATTGAACCAAAACTACGTCGGCTGCGTTCAATATCGTTTGAACAATAACTTTGAAAATACAGTTAAACTGACAAAATTTATAGCACGGACGCTGCCACAAATAAATATGGAAACATTCTCTGCAGATGACAACTGCGAAGTCAATGTTTACTTAATTAAACACCAGGGCAAAATACATCGAGCTACAAGCTTCGTTTTAATATAAATCAGAAATGAGATTAACAAAATTACAACAGAATGTTTTAAAATCCTTCAAGCGAGGAAAATATTTAACGTAACTGGGAAATTTCATTCAGCGGGTCCTAATTAAAGAGCAGTATTGTGGCTGAAAATTCGGCGGCAGAACGTAAATGTTGCTTGTACAAATTATATCTGCTAGTTACCTTGTACAGTGGCCAGCACATCGAGCTACAGGAAACTGTCAAATTTCTCCAAACGATTTTAAACTTTAAAATGTTGATGATTTAGTTCAAAATCGAACGAGAAAATTTGACAGTTTGTGGTAACTTGATGTTCTAGCCACCGTACATGAAACATGTACAGATATAGTTGCGAATTAGCGGTAAAATTATCCTTTCTAATAAGAATAAATGGAGCTCCGTATATGATTATTAAGTAGTAAACTTGGGATGATAATTTATTACAAACTAATTTTATAATTAAGTTGTTGAACTTTGCTAATCAATCAATTTTAATGAAAAACCGCACCCAACTTTAAGTTCTGGGGTTCTTAATAAAGCAATAGTTCCATAAAACGGCTAGATAAACCCGTATTTGGCTCGTTCGGTTTTTACGATGCGATCACCGTTCACGAGGGGAAGGTGAACGAATGATGTAACAGAAAACAGCAAACAATAAGAAAAGAGCTCTATTTCGTATGGCGGCGAGATATTGTCCCGAAATGCCGTAGATCCCAGTACAAATAATACTTTACCGGGGACATATCCTCACGTACCCTCGCAGGGCATCTTCGACAGGCTTGTCTAGTTAAGCCTCACATATTTACTGATATTGATACAGGGAACAACCCGCCAAGATGACAATTACTCGGCTCGATAGCTGAGTCAAATCGCGCTGGATATGGTACGTTAAAATAAGCAATTTATTATCTTAGCTGTGCGTGAGTCAGTATAATGTTTTATCCAATAAAATATTCTGATAGGTCAATTACAAACATACGAAATGTACACATGAACATGTCTTTCGTAGCACCTATTTCTCTTGATGAAAGATATTTATGTGGCTACGATGTTTCGCCTACTAGCTTTTAGCATTTTTTAATTATTTTTTTTTGGTGGGAAATTATCAAATAACTTCTCCCGCTCTCGGCGGAGCGGGAGGGCGTGTCAGTTTTACTGACTAAAACCCACCCATGTTCCTTCAGTTGCCTGTGTGCCAGGGCCACGGTATAACTTTCGGACAAACCCGCAACCCTACTTGTCTCTTTAACTACGCACTATGAGTGCTACGAAGCGCTAGACTAAAAAAGTTTTACCCTCATGTAATGTGTGCACTAAGTAAACTACTCATTATAACTTAATGGCAATATTTATGGTGTGAAAAACAGTTAGGAAATTTAGTTAGAAACTCATTTAGATGGTAGATTAAAAGTAGGTTAAGCCTAAATCACCCGTTGGCGCGAAACTGTTTGGAGTGCGAAAAAGTTATTTAGAGGTTTCAACCAAACACAAATTCGCGTGCGAACAGAGCAGTTTAGCAAACCGCATCGGCTATTAAATAAAGTAAACGACATTAATGGTGGACCTTTCTAGTGGCGATATATCTATGGCACACGACAAAACCGCTGAATTTCCCAGGAGCGCTATCCACAACATACAGCGAAGAAGAATAACCGGAGTGAATGCAAAATGAAAATTATCATACAAATTCGCCATCTTATATGAACCGAGGTATTACTGTCACAGTATAAGTATGCAAAAATATGTAAGGAGAACGCGGTTGCTTTTACGGGGCGGCGAAAATACGCGACTGAATATTGGCTACGTATTCGTGCGCGTAAATTTTCAGCACTTGTAATTTGCATCCGTAAAATAAATAATTGTGGGACGTCTTTGTTGGGACTTCGATGTCTCCGGGGCTTTGTGGCGTTTGTCGCAGAATCGTCGGCTGATGTATGGAAATTGTGTTGAATATTTTTTTGTATCTTTGTAAGCGTTGAGTGAGGGCTTTATGCTTTTGAAGCACGTATTTAAGTGAGACGACGATGATTAATGTGGGAGATTCCTTATTATGGATGAACAAGCTGCTAGCTGCTAGCTGTTTTTTCCACCTAAGTTACTCCTTATATCATCAGCTATGTGCCAGTGAAAGTACCGTCAAAATCAGTCCAGCCGTTTCGAAAATTAGACGTAACAGACAGATAAAAATTGTATATATTGTTTTTTAAGGTTCCGTAGTCAACAAGAAACCCTTATAGTTTCGCCATGTCCGTCTATCTGTCTGTCTGTCCGTCCGCAGTTTAGCTCAAAAACTATTGGTACTAGAAAATTGTAATTTGGCATGAGTATAGACGTTAATGACGCCGAAAAAGTGGTAAAATATTTTTTTGCAAAAACAATTATTTAGGGTACCTCCCCTACATGTAAAGTGGGGATGATAATTTTTTTTTTCGTCCTTTCCATAGTGTGGGATATCGTTGGATAGGTCTTTCAAAATAGGGTTTGCAAATACCGTTTTTTGATTAAGTAAACCGTTCGTGACTTATAAAGCTTTAAAGTAGCAATTTTCGTTAGAGTCAAGTGTCCCTCCCCTCTACCAACTAAACGGTTATAGTTAGATATTCAAGTGTCACGGCAATAGTACCTATATATAACGAAGTTAAAAGGAAAACTATCACAGCTAAGTAGACTTTTCAAGTTTACGAGTAATAGTCGACCAACTTAAATTTGCAGTTGAAAAACATGTTCCCTATACAATCTGTATAGGAGAGCATGTTTCTCAACTACAATGTTAAGTTTGTTCTTGGGATAAATTCATCCCAACTCCGGAACCCTTCATTGTGCGTGGTCCGACACGCACTAGGCCGGTTTTTTTCTTATAAGTTTCATATGCGTTTAATAAAATGTTGTTGTTTTGACATTACAAACAGACAATTCAATTTTATTTATTTGTAGGTATAGAAGATATAAATATAATCTCTCTACTCTTACCTACTCCTTCTCTGTGCACGCGGTTCGGTTGTGGAGTTCACTTCCACCTGACATTAGGGACTGCCAAACTGTTGCAGTTTTTAAGAGTGAAAGTACACTATCTTTACACTTCGTCATAATTGCATATTAGGTATTTATTATTTTATACTACATTATAATTTTATTTATATATCTATACTAATATTACAAATCAGAAGAATTTGTTTGTTTGTTTGTTTGAACGCGCTAATCTCAGGAACTAATGGTTGGAATTGAAAATTCATTTTTGCGTTGGATAGTCCATTTATCGAGGAAGGCTATAGGCTATATAACATCACGCTACGACCAATAGGAGCGGAGCAAAAATGTAAAATTGTGCAAAAACGGGAAAAAATATTCCTTTTTAAGAGCTTCCGTTACGTGCGCTGCGTAAACGGTTTAAGTTACGCAAATATCATGTAGGATGGAACTGTTCCTCTTTAAAAGTAAAAAAAAAGTCCGCGACAGCATATGTCTATCTTTTAAGATTGACTCACTATAATCTTTTTTTATGGTAATCAAATTTGTTCGAAATTAATGCATTATTTGCGAAGGAGTTTTATTAACATAATAATATTAATCCTTATCCAAATAAATATGTTATAAATCACAAGTATTTAAATGTAAACAAAATTGTGCTTGACATCACTTGATTTCAATCAACATCTTAGGAAATATCATAATTTTAAAATAACTCCGCAACAAAATAAGTAGGTATGTTTATATTCATTTTCTTTAAGTACGCTGTACTGGTACAGCGTCTTAATAATTGTTTGCTGCACCGGACGTCATTACGTCAACGCCGGCTGTCGCTGAAAACCAGCGCTGGGGCTCTGTCTTGCATAGGGTCGCAGCATAATGCTACGAGTAAGCGATAGCCGTTTTGCGTGGATGTGACGCATTTTTCCCCACAGTTTTCTTATTTCTTTTTTGTTTATGTTCTTTTTTGCGTCATGTTTACCGCAAATAAACGTATATTCTTTCTTTCTTTCTATAAAGCTGAAGTGTTTGTGTTTTGTTTGTATGTTTGAACGCGCTAATCTCAGGAAATACCAGTCGGATTTGGAAAAATCGTTTTGCATTTGATAGCCCAATTCTTGAATAAGGCTATTTAACATCACGCTAGGACCTTTAGGAGCCGAGCAAAAAGAACAAAAGACAGAACGAACCAAACCGAAAACAACGTAATAGCGCGAGCGGGCGAGGGGATGCGACGCGATGGGTCGGGGGCCGAAATTTCACGCGGACGAAGTCGCGGGCAGAAGCTAGTAATATATAAGTCATATTTATTTTAGAAGTATACATGTTTTTTAAGTATACCTATTCTTATATTGTATGTTTATATTTAAATTAGTGAATATTTTTTTGATTTTATGAATTTATCTTTCTCTTCTACTCTTACACACTTTGTTTATATCTCTTTATCTACTTTCCTATCGCAGAGATGAAAAAGAATTTCTGTAAGAGATTTCTTTAGGAATAAGCATCAACTTTGTAGGTACGTATTTTTCTGTTCATTTCTTCTTGTCTGTTTATATGGGTTTACTAATGATAAGCATTAAATATATTGTCATAATTTACATAGGCATAGGCATAACGAAATTCAGCATAATGATCATTACGCATAATGTTATTAAGCATAAATGTTTTGCCACAATGATTATTGACATACCTAAATACTGTTGTCATAATAATAATGAAGCATAATTTTATAAAGCATCCATACTAATATTATAAATGTGAAAGTAACTCTGTCTGTCTGTCTGTATGTTACGTTTTCACGCCTAAACCGCTGAACCGATCGTCATGAAATTTGGCAGCGATATAGCCTGGGATATGGAGAAGGACATAGGCTACTTTTTTTACGCGATAACCGACATCCACGCGGGCGGAGCCGCGGGCAAAAGCCAGTAATGTTATAAACGCATAATGAAATTCACACATAATGTTCTTTGGAATAAAAATAATAAACCCTTATAAATAACTCGTAACGGTAGTAGACACTATTACATCGTATTATTGATTAATGCTCCAATTTTGGACCACTGTAGTTTAACACCCATCGCTTTTTTATAGAAGCTATTTTTTAGGTAGATACCCTGGTTGGTGAAGTCTATTTATAGTGTATATTTGAAAACTCCAAATTTCGCAAAACCATTTGGTGTCGAGAAAAAAATTCGCCAATGTTTCTTTCGAGATTTATGTGATAGTGGGAGTATTAAGGGTGGAGATCACGTGGCGGGTCTAAATTTGTTTCCAAGCAATAATAATGCGTAGTCGACGAGCCCCTGCTACGCGAGGTCCCTATTTCGGGATGGTTAAAAAAGGTAACCACGAAGGGAATGGCGGGATCTTTGTTCGCTCGCTTCAGTCGCTCACTAGACCCCGCCATCCCCTTCGAACCTAACCTGTCCGAGTCGGGGTGCCCAAATCCCAAGCTCGCTTCGCTCGCTCTTGCATCATAAGGTATCATAGGTAACAGTAACAAAAAAATATCATTTACCGCAACTGTATTTCATTAATTAGTACCTAACATTCAACATAAAATTATTGGCTACATCCTGTTACACCAATAAAAGTTATGCACAAACGTAACGCCAAACCATATTATGCAATAACCTCATTAATATTTAAAATTTTATGACAAGAGGGAGGGAGGGATTCCCGTTTATATGTGTGTACATAAACTGTTAAATAAATTTAATTCAATCATTTAATAAAGAATCTTTACAATACATAATAAGAAATGTAACAACGGAAATGTTATCCCATTGTTTGTTTAATTAGTTTTAGTATATTTGTGTATTTATATGTATTTATTTGTTCTTATATTTATATATAATTAGGTATATTTATCTTATTTATAGTTATGGTATAGGTATATCTAAGGATATTCCTATATGTATACAATCATTCCTCCAATTTCATAATTGCACCTACCTCTGTTTGTCTCTGCTCCACCCAAAGGTTGACTGGTAGAAAATGCCTATGGCATTAAGTCCGCCTCTGTACATGTTTTTTTTGTGCTAAAGTATTAAATAAATAAATAAATAATAAATGTCAACATTTATCACCGTCTCATCTTTATAGATTAGTAATTAGTAGGTATAAGAGATGACTCTTACCTATAAGTTGATACCTACACATGGTAGTTAAGTTAGTTAAACGATACAAATTCATAGATGTTTGTAACCTACCGTATATCACAATTTTTTAACGCAATAACAAAACGAGATATAGGTACATACTTTATTATCCTATATAGTTACCTACACCAAGTTCCAATATTTCCTACAGAGCTCGACATTAAGCGTATCTACCAACCTGGCATTACGCGGCGGTAATTTCGTAGTTCAAAAACCACTTTGCAGAAATCTACTTCAACAAAGAATATAAATTAAATATAGGTACAAGTTAATAAAGTCAGAGTACCCTTATTCTACTAGCCAAAGTTAGCAGTGACAGGTACCTGCCAGTGTGCAACGAACAGCATCGAATAAGCGATGAGGTCGAGTGCGGCGACGCAGTCTCTTGACGCCGAGTGAGGGAAATGAGCAGAAAATATCGATAGTTGCCGACCCGCTGAGCACAGCAAACGTAATATGCAGCCTTGCGAATAAGTAGGTACCTACCTACCTACTTTAAATTCGAAAGGTAAGGTTACCAACCTAGGTATAGGTAGTATTATGAAAAGCTTAAAGTTGGAGTTTAGTTAAACATTGTCATAGAGCCATCCTCCATGTGCGATCCGCGACGAGGAGGTGTTAAGTCCTGAAGATAGGTCAAAAAGATCTAAAAATAAGAGCAGTGATGGCCTAGTGGTAACGGCCGTGACTTACGAGTTGTACGTCATAGGTTCGAACCTAGACAGGTGCTTTACTTTGTGTTACTTATTTCATCATCATTCAGCACTGCTCCTAAAACGGGGAAGGGACCGGCATGCCCTAGAACCAAAAATTTGAAGACATGTGGCATCTACCAACCCGCACTGGGCCAGCATGGTGGATTACGGCCCACTCCCTCTCAGAGGAAGCCTGTGTCCCAACAGTGGGAACATTATAAGCTGGTTACGTTATCTAGAAATAGATATTGCTGAATGATGTCTGGTAATTTGTTTTTTACAAAGTACTTAGGTATCAAAACCATTAGGTAGTTAGTTAAGTGTGTTCCATCATAGATCCTAGAGACTCCTCTCGGAATCCTCTCGGGTGAAAGAGTGGAAATCCGTATCACCATCCCTAATGCGATCGGACGTTGCGAGATAAACGACGTGGAGGTAAGCAGGTAGGTAATCCATCAAAATGCTTGAAATACGTACGTTGACATTGTGGTCTTATAACACCGCCGAGCATGTATACCCAATGGTGTTTTATTGAGCAGGACCAGTCGACCGCATGTCTGTGGTAACACTTCGTCGCTGAGATAACAAGTAACAATACCGCGTAAGTCCAAAATTGGCCATGTGACGTTTTATGCTTCATTGGACAGATTTTGTCGGTGCGCATCGAATGTAATTTTTTTTTTTTTAATTATTCTTTCGTAGCGCGTTATTCGAATAGTTCTGGCACCGCGCAAATCATTTTTTGTGTCACAAACCGCATAAGTCGTCAGACCGCCATACTATGTTTTCTTTTTTTATTTATCACAGTTTTATCAGAGAGACAGACAGTTCTGATGCACCACAAACGTAAGCCTTGTGCTACCTAATGGGCTAATGGGCCACTCAGTAGGATTGATGAGCTAATCATAATATTGGTGGTGCGACCGCTAATCCTTACACAAAACTAAAATAGACAGTGATTTGCAATCACCTTCTAATTAAATGGCTTGTTACTATTTAAGCCCATTAGGTAGCACAAGGCTTACCCTTGTGCTACCTAATGGGCTTATAGGCCAAAATCGGCATTTCAGTCTGAAGACCTAAAGCAGCTATTGTACCGAATTATCGAGATATTCATTCAGATAAATTATTTAGCTGGTTAACTGTTAAAGTATTCCAACCTACTAAAGCAGTTAGGATTACGTACCTAGCTCATGAGGCCAACACTAAATTTAAAATAACATCGGCTATTCGCACGGTTGCTTCCGCCGTGCTGATCAATTAATTAGCCAGCTGAAGCCGATGTACGCTTGATAAAATACTCAACGACTTTAAACAGGATTCAGTACGCCTGCCTATTTTAGAACAACTCATTAATGTATGAAAATGTTTGTTGTTGGAGTTTAATAGGGTGTCTCGAGTGAAAACTGTGCTTGAGGTGAGTGAAACTGTATTTAATGTTAGCGTAACGGTTAAGTTGGTAAAAGCAATTACGAATAAAAAAGTTGCAGGTTAAAAAGCAGCAGTCTATCATACACATATATTATCGCTACAAGGTTCTTTAGACGTGTGGCCAAAATAGCAACCAACGCCGCCATCTTATTTCAACACATTTCACAAAACAATTGCACAAATGTTTACCAACAGCGCCCCCCTGTCGACGTATAAGTACAAAAAAAATTCGATCGTATCGATATAAAAAAAAAAATATTGATATCGATTTCGATATATTGGGAAAAAAACATCGATGTATCGATATACTTATTGGTGAAATTTTCTAAAAAGTATTTGTACCTTATGAAATTCTTTTGTTTGTTTTATATTCATATAAATAACAAACTAAGTACCTGGGACATCTCATTTCTGATGTAAATGCAGCGGTTGTTTCCGAATTCCAGCGGTTTCAGTTAGTGGGGTCGTGTTGCGTTTGGAAATATATCGTATTTGATACATTTTCGATACTTGATATCGATGTAACGAAATATTACATATCGCCAAAAAATATCGATTTATCGAACAAAAAATATCGATGTATCGATACATCGATATTTATTGTTCGATACATCGATATATTTTCTATAAGTCTAATTCGAGCGTCAAAAGATCCTTGAAGTACCCCAGACGCTTCTAGATAGACAGATTTGGAGTAAGGCTACCACTCAGTAGGATTGATGAGCTAATCATAATATTGGTGCTGCGACCGCTAATCCATACACAAAACTGAAATAGACAGTGATTTGCAATCACCTTCTAATTAAATGGCTTGTTACTATTTTTTTGTAGGCTCTCTCTAGATCACGATCAAAAACTCATCACTCAACTGGCCACGATTAATAGTATCAACTTCATATTAAATTTAAAAAAAAAAGCAACTTATTTGAATTATGTTTGCGACTAATAATATTTAGTACAGTCTGTTTCCGACTAATAATATTTAGCACTGTCTATCGCCGGAGAAAATGCAAAAACAATTTCGCTTAAGGAGATCGATTCTAGAACAATGGGTGAAGTGAATCCTACTAATCCTATCCTATCCTACTAATATTATAAATTGGAAAGTTTGTCAGGATGGATGGACGTATGTTACTCAATCACGACAAAACGGCAGCAGGGATTTGGATGAAATTTTATAGTTTTTAATCCCGATATTCTCACGGAATAACCCAAATATTTTTATTTTCAACTAGTCCACAATAAAATTATTTAGCTTTTTCTTTGAAACAATCAAACTAATTTGTACAGTAAGGAGATAGCCTCCACGGGCGAGAAAATGAATCAATATCGACACGGCGATATCGTCGCGGCGATCATTTGAAGGCACAGCGTGACTATCACCGCGATTCTCTCGCCCGTGGAGATGGCGCCTAAGACAAGGACGAACGCAAGAAAAAACCGAAAGTAGTCGAAAAAATATTTATTTCATTAGAATATAAGCTGTCGTTACATAGTTAATACATTATTGTACTTGGCAGATCAACTTTATATGAACATAAGTTAGAATTTAATTTTATTGTTTTTACACCTAGCGAACAACGTAGATACCTTTGCTTATAATTTTTAGTAAGTACCAATCACTTATTATAGAGGGGAGAAGAAATGCAGTGTTATTATAATAATACCAGCTTATTATTGCCCCACTGCAGAGGAAAAGCCTCTTCTCACACCGAGAAAGCAAGAAAATTGATCACAGTCTAGGAATAAAGAAAAATAAAAAAATGGGTAAATGCCGACAGAAGTGAAAACTCTAAACTTTGGAATAACTGACAGTCTGACTTCAGTATAATAGAATGTACTCTGTGGTCTGGCGTAACCCCTAAGTTTTGCGGCTAAAGAAATTTTCACTTCAATAAAAGCTTTTGGCTCATATGAGATTCATTCAAAATATATGCAAAATAATAGTGTAGCGACCCTAGCGACGCGATATGCTGAATTGCATTTTTGATGTTTCTCTCTTCTCGCTAGTCGCTTATATACCTCCGCCTTGCCACGTCATATATTATATTAAGTAACCGAAATATTGTGGAACAAGAATAAACAATTAATATACCCAGTACAACTTAATTTTGCAAATCCATTTATCCGGACCTATAATAATACACGCACAACAATAGAATCAAATTTAACATCTGGAATGAACGATAGTTTTGCGCAATTTTAATATGATAAAATTCGAGTTTTCTGCATTTCTTCTGCCCAATATCTAGAATACCTATAATAAAACTGTTACGTTTAATAAATGCAAATATACGTAAATAAACTAAATAATAGACATATAAAAATAATTTCAATGTAACAAAATTTCGAAAATATTCTAGGATAATGAAAATTGAATTATTTTTCACTGGAAACTTTGGTTTTGTTATTAGAAACTAAGATACTTAAAATCTAAGTTATTTGATAAAAGTATTAATGCCACACATAGAGATTCTACAATTATATGGCTAAAAAGTCTATCCAATATAAAAAGTTATGACAGTATGCAAAAGCAACTTGCATCTCTATGGAAATTAAAAATTGTTACATGTTTTACTTTTCTCATCTGTGCTGAAGTGTTGCCAGCCTCAAAATATTTGTATCACATTTATCTACTTCTTGTTATTTACTCATAAACATTGTTTCTTGACTTAACTATTTTAGCTGCGTAATACATTATTTTTATTAAATGACTGGTTTATTGAAGAAGTGATTCATTGAGCACACTTCCAAATTTTCCAGACCTAATCTAACCAGAGTCAAAAATAAATCTTGTATTGACTAAAGCTCAATTACATTGACGACTCAGTGCATCAACGCATTATCGGAGTATCCTGACAATTCATTTGGTTTTTCTCAATACTTTGTATTCTTAGAATGGAAGACTTCGAAATAGCTGAGATTAACTTCAACACTTAACTTTAAACAACGTTCTTGAGTAACACAGCTCCCTAATTTAAAATTCATCATGGCGGGCGAGCGCTTCGCCGAAGTCAGTCGCTTGGGAGCCGACAAAAAGGTCGTATTTGTCCAGAATCTCTGTTTTAGTGAGTTTTTCGTCAGCATCCGTGTCTGCTTCGAAGACTAGGTGTCGTGCTTCTGCTTCGGCGTGGTCGAACTCGGGAGGTGCGATCCAGTCTTTGACTTCGTTCTCGTCCATGAATCCGTCTTTGTCTGTGTCTCTGTTGAAAAATGTGGCGTTTAGTTGTGACGTCATCGAAACCGATCGCTAAAATAACCTATTTAACTAACATAAATCTCGTATTACTAATCCTTTCTAACAATATTTTATGACAGCCCATATTTTCTTTCTAGTTTCGAAGTAATCTCGAAATACATTTTAGTACCTATCAATAGCATAGCTTTCGCGCACATTTGAGTTATCGTACAAAGTGCGACTTCATAAAAAGCCACGAATTGAGGTGTCAAATGTAAAACATAGCTCTTCAATGTCACGCCATAAATAGGGCAACAAAAATGCATGACAACAAACTGGCCAGCTGTATTGTTCAGTGTCAATACATTCAATGGAGCTAAATTGATATTATTGTGGTAGCGGTGGCCGAGTGACGCCTGCTTATTGACATGATGTGTGTATCAAAGTGAATGGACTGAGTTATTGCGACAGAGCAATGAACTACACTCATGGACAAATTTAGAGGAACGCAAAAAAAGGTTTAATTTCTCCTGTTGCAATTTATCGTGCGTACTGGCCACAAACATTAGTAAATGCAAATAAAAAAATAAAGTTTTAGAATGTTTTATTTTTGAATTTCATTTGTTTTTATGTAATTATTGCGTAATATCGTTCTTTCATACTGCGATTTTATTTTTTGCCAACTTTAGAATTTGAGTTTAAATATAGGTTTTGTTTACATTTTTGCCTTGACTGCCTGGTTTATCGTGTTGTGTGTGAATTGTTACTGCAAATAAACTGAGAATGCCAGATCTAAACACCACTCAAGATGCTAGGGCTTTTACTTTAATTGAAACTGGGCACACCTACAAAACTTGTGGCCCAAACATTACAAATATCAAAATCTGTGGTACACCGAGTTATCAAGAGGTATACGAGACTGGACAGTATACGAGACTCGCAGGACAGGGACGTAACCGGAAAACTGTGGCCAGAGATGACCGGTTCATTGTTACCAGCGTGCTTAGATTAACTTCTTTCTGAGGTAAAAACGAGGCTCCAAGAAGTTCGAGGGATTACAGTAAGCACAAAAACTATGAGAAGAAGACTGAAATCGGCTGGAATAAATTCACACTTGCCTGCCAGAGGCATGAGAAGAAGACTGAAATCGGCTGGAATAAATTCACACTTGCCTGCCAGAGGCCCCCTTCTTGCCACATGCCATCGAGTAACTCGAATTAATTTCGTTCGCATTCACGAAAATTGGAATGACGAAGCTTGGAATCAAGTTCTATTCACAGGTTAACATTACTTGTCGTTGTGATTTTGTTCTCGTTGTTAGCTGTGATAATCTATACACTTCATTTATTTTCTTTACTTATATAGTTAGTATGTATGTATCTATTATATAGCATATATCTGTGTATGTATTATTATAGGATATTGCGCTGTTATTCTTTTTATTTGCACCAATGACAATCCCATTTTTATGTCCAGGAATTCACTGTCCATGCCAAGGTTGCCTGGAAGAGATCGCAGTATGCGATAAGGCCGCCCATTGTATATTTTATAGTGTATAAGTTTTCCTTTTCTTTTGTAATGTGTAATCTGAGATTTTGGAAGAAATTGTAGTGCTATTTGCCCCTTTTATAGGAGACAGATTTGTTTCTATGCATGATAATGCACGCCCCCATACTGCGGCCGTAGTTGTGGAATAAAGCATATATAAATAAATAAATAAATAAATGAGTCCAGATTTTGCCTGAAACCAGATGATGGAAGAATTAAAGTGTGGAGACGCCCGAGAGAGAGGTACGCTCAGTTCAACATCATTGGAAAAGAGGCATATGGTGGAGGGTCAGTTATGATATGGGGAGGTATTTGTACGGGGGCACGTACGGAACTCCGCGTCATTGAGAATGGGTCACTTACAGGGGCACGATATGTAACTGAGATTTTGGAAGAAATTGTAGTGCTATTTGCCTCTTTTATAGGAGACAGACTTGTTTTTATGCATGATAATGCACGCCCCCATACTCCGGCCGTAGTTGTGGAATACCTTCGGGACGTTGAAATCAATGTTATGAGGTGGCCAGGGCGCTCGCCCAACTTAAACCCCATAGAGCATGTATGGGATAAGCTTGGAAGACAAATTAAGAAAAGAAATCCTGCCCCCACTAATTTGATCTTAAAAACGCATTACAGGAAGAATGGAACGCAATCTCTCAACATTTTATTGATGACTTGATTAGGAGTATGCCAAAGAGACTGCAAGCAGTTCGAAGAGCTAGAGCGGGCAACACTAAGTATGGATTATACACCACGTTATAGCCTTTCCTTTCCATTTATGAAAAAAGAAAAAAAAACTCAAGTACACAAATGCTTCTTTCCAGTATAAAATTTCATTTTTCTTAATCGGGTAAACTTTTGTCATTTAATCTTGTGTTTTGTCAACGTTTCAATTTTAAATTAACGAATATTAAGCAAAATTCAAATTAATAAACTTAATTTTCACAGATACCCATATTTTGTTAAATACACTAATTTTTTTGCGTTCATCTAAATTTTTCCATGAGTGTAGAATTAAAATGGTAGAAGATAATATATAGATAGAATACTCTTTATTATGTACACCATAAAAATCACGGTCAGTCGGAAGTCGCGGTTTTCAGTATTATTAGCAGTTTGTAATGTAAAAACAGATCGTTTGTCTGTCTAATAACCATGTTCTAAAGCCTGACTAGTCTAAAGTTTCTGTTAGCGATTGTGCCTGTAAATATTTCTTTAGAGTGAAAGGGCTCAGTTATGAAAGCTACGGCAAAGTATTTGCAAATTTTGATGGTTTGAGAGGGAGAAGAAGGTCAAAGAAAAGATGGATGCATTGTGTGAGGAATGATATGTAAGAGAAGGGAGTGAATAGTGAAGGGAGTGAGAAGATAGCGTGACGGTTGACAGGAGAGAATGGAGGAAGAAAACATGTTGCGCTGACCTGCCGTCTTTGCTGCTTTTACCCAATAAAATTTGTTAAGAACTGTGCATAAAGTTTAGTCTTAATACCGCATCTCCGATTACTGAAAGTCTACTTAATTGATCTATTTTTCTTTTTTTTTATCTTATGCCAACTAATTTTAATGATTGTTTTGTTTTTTCTTAGAAGCCCTGAGTCTCGTGGCGTGCTGGGCACATTTTGGTTTGTCATCTATACATGAGTCAAAAGGTTAACCAATAAAATTTGTTAAGAACTGTGCAAAAAGTTTAGTCTTAAGACTACGCCAAGCGCACAGTGGCGCCCTCATCGTTATTTCGGTGATTTCTTTTATTTTAGAATGAAAATGCAGAAAATAAGCTCGTCAAGTTGTGCTTCACAAGACTATACGTTATTATTACTACAAACAGTAGTTTTAAATTGTTATTTTTTATTGTAATCATTAAAACGGAGCTTAGTGGCCACTATTTTCCGTTTTAATGATTGATATTGAGAATATAGAAAATGGGATATTGAAAAGGACATAGGCTACTTTTTTACGCGATAACCGACATCCACGCGGGCGGAGCCGCAGGCAAAAGCTAGTCGTAAATAATTATGGAATTGCAAGTCTTCAATAATATACGTTTCCTTTATTGTAGTTGAAACCTGGGATCAAACAATATCCGCCACACTTTTCATTCATGTATTTATATTTAAGCTGTGGCGGTATCAACAACGCCAAATGCGAACTACGCATCAAAGACCTGACGTCACAAATCCTGAATCGCGCTATCAGAGTTTACCGCACGACTAGCATATATACAACATACCGACATTAACCGTTGGGCAGTTGCCCACCAGACACAATACCCGTCTGATCGGAGGATCCTCCCTTTACTATGGAGTATGAGTGAACTTTACATCCTGTTCCTCATACCTCTAAAAAGCTATGCTCTTTGAAACAGTAATAAGAACTGACCTGTACCCATGGAACTGCTCCCTCTCCTGCTTGACCCAGTCGGGCTCGTCTTCGTCCTCGCCGTCCTCAGGCTTGTACATGTCACCGATATACTCGTCCAAGGACACCTTGCCGTCCTGCAATATTGAGTAAAAGCTTTTAATTTTATATGATCGGAAATGAGTAATACTATTACTGGGTGTGGTATCTTTTTGTAAAGAGGATGAACGCAAGTTATGTTTTTACTATCAAAGGGGAAAGGTTTTAGTAGTTATAATAATAATAATAATAATTCAAACGCCATTCCAAATTACATTGAAAAGATTATATCCGAAAGAAAGAAAGAAAGAAAAAACGTTTAAACGGTAAACATGACGCAATAAAGAACATAAACACAAAAAAAAAAAAAACTATGGGGAAAAAATGCGTCACATCCACGCAAAACGGCTATCGCTCAGCATTATGCTGCGACCCTATGTAAGACAGAGCCCCAGCGCTGGTTTTCAGCGACAGCCGACGTTGATGTAATGACGTCGTCCGGTGCTGCAAACAATTATTAAGACGCTGTACCAGCACAGCGTACTTAAAAAATAATAATAATACAGAAACCCGCAGGGCAGCATGTGGCGAGCTGTTGGGCAGTTGCGACCCCACGGACCCTATCTCCCGGGAGAAGTCATGTTCCTCATCTCTAGCTTGCCTTTATTGGCCGGCTGGAGTGAACACTGACGAGGAACTGAGCTCCCACCTCATTCTTGCCTTTATTGGCCGGCTTGAGTGGAGATTCGCAAGAGCAAACGTGCTCGGAGGAAGGAAGTATTTCAGTAAGTGCTTGTAGGGATCTTGACCATCTTTCGGGCTCTGGGATTGTTCTGAGAGCCGTGGAATACCTCTCCACTCCTCGAGCACCTCAGGATATGTTGCCCCCTTGTCGCTACATCACTATGTGCTAGCGACCGTTTCCGGGGGCCCATTAATGAGTGTGCAAGTCACCCCCTGCCATTTTATCCGTGTACAATAAAACATTGATCAGGCAGGGGCCATAGTCCTTCCATAGTTTTAGGTAACCAGTCCATTTGAACCACCCAAACCCATAGTCCAATATATTTGTTTCCATATCCTACAATAGTCCTACACCAACCGGGGGTTGTCCTTGGGTGCACCTGCATAGTGCATACAGGGATAATCGTCGGTTGGTGCCTCATTCCATTTAAAATTGTCTAAGGGGCCTCTGCGAGTTGGCTTCGGCCCCTCGTACGCCTTCCAAAGGTCCGGGACCCCAGGGTCCCGAGATATATAAATGTATATAAAATAATAATAATTTAATTTTTATCTGAGCGCTTTATGAAGTGACAACATTTTTAAGCGTCCTATTTGACGTTCGTACACCCAAAATGCACCAAAGAAACTATGATGCAAGGAATTACGAAATGGCCAATGATGTAATGTGTTACTATTATGCAATTGTGTCACTATTATGCGTTTGTGAGTAAATGTGAAATCTAGACTTTAACCTTTTGACCGCCACGTCAAAAAAGCAAAATCGTGCCCTCGCCGCCAAGATCCGAATTCGTCCTTTCGAGTTTTTGTCATCTTATATTAATACAGATGAAATAAGAAAGAAATGCCGAAAAAAGTTCGCAAGCGGACACAGTGAATTTCGTGTGTCGGGAACAGAATCGAGTTGCGAGTGACAGTGGTAGCGGTACTGAGTGCAAAAAACGAACAAGAAAGAGGGTAGACCGTTTTGACTGCTCATAAACACCCACCCGCAATGACTTTAGTTTAGCCGTGATCATGGTGCTTGCAACAGCGCTGAAATATCAAGAACTCACAACAACTAATAAACATGGTAAATATCCCGTTCGTGTTAATAATAATTAGAAAGAAGTTCAACTAATATAAATAAGGATGAGTCAAGGAACATAATTAGCAAAAGAAATAAAACAAACATGTTGTTTTATGAGTTTATTTACAGATTTACGTATAAAAGTCTTGTCATGTGGTCGTGACCATGGCTTGCTGGGCACATTTTGTTTTGTCAGTTTATATACATGACTGTGACGGTCAAAAGGTTAAAAGAGACTGTGACCTCTGACTTTATTTCGGTTTTTCCTCATAGTCAGATAGGAAACACTAACCTCATCTAGTTTTAAAACATAATTGGTTTTTGACGTAATCTTTCCCCAACTTTGTTGGGGTCAGCTTCTAATCTAACCGAATACCAGTATTTTACATGCAGTGACTGCCTATCTGACCTCCACAACCGAGTTACTGGGTAATACGATTCCCCTTCCCCGGAGGGGAGTGATGTGTCAGAATCTACAACGCCACATGCGAACTACGCATCAAAGACCTGACGTCAAAAATCCTGCATCGCGCAATCAGAGTTTACCGCGCGACTAGCATATATACAACATCCCGACATCAACCGTTGGGCAGTTGCCCACCAGACACAACACCCATCTTGTCGGAGGAGTGAACCTTTTCAATAGAGGATGAGTGAACTTTACACCCTGTTCCTCATACCTCTATAAGACTGGTTTTCAGACTTTCGGGCTTCTGACTACCCGTAACTACTGTCACGAAACCACGAATGACAGCCGGGACCAACGGCTTAACGTCCTTTCCGAGGCACGGAGGGGTCTTGGTATGTAAAGATGGCCATCCACGGAGCAACCGCGGCAAGCGTAGCTTAACCTGATCGATCGACCCGTGCGGCTGTTATTACTCAGCCACTAGTGTAATGTGTAGTGTGTAAGTGTATTTTATAATCTACTAGCTTCTGCCCGCGACTTCGTCCGCGTGAAATTTCTTGTACCCCCGACCCACCCCGTCGCATCACATTGCCTGCCCGTGCTTTTACTTCGTTTTCGCTTAAACTATCATTTTAAAAAAAATGTGTCCTAGTTAATAGGAATGTAATTCTTCCTCAAGAATTGGGCTGTAAAATGCAAAAAGATTTTTTTAAATCCAACTCTCAGTTCCAGAGATTAGCGCGTTCAAAAACAAAAAAACCTGCCAAGTGCGAATCGGACTCGCGCACGAAGGGTTCCTTACCATCCATACTCATATTATAAATGTGAAAGTAACTCTGTCTGTCTGTATGTTACGTTTTCACGCCTAAACCGCTGAACCGATCGTCATAAAATTTGGCAGAGATATAGCCAGGGATATGGAGAAGGACATAGGCTACTTTTTTACGCGATAACCGACATCCACGCAGGCGGAGCCGCGGACAAAAGCATAAAAACGGCAAAAAAATCATGTCCGTTGTATGGGAGCCCCCCTTAAATATATATTTTTTCTGTTTTTTAGTTGTTATAGCGGCAACAGAAATACATCATGTGTGAAAATTTCAACTGTCTAACTATCACGCTTCATGAGATACAGCCTGGTGACAGACGGACAGACGGACAGACAGACGGACAGACAGACAGACGGACAGTGAAGTTTTAGTAATACGGTCCCATTTTACACTTTGGGTACGGAACCCTAAAAACTAACTCTTCAGCTTTAGAATAAACTACCTCGCAGAGTTGATCATTATTTTGCTGCGGAGTTATAAAACAGTTATATCTCCTAAGATATTCATTGAAATGAAATGATGTAAGGGCAACTTTGTTCAAAATTAAATACTTGTGATGAATAACGTATTTATTTGGATAAGGATTAATACCATGTTTATGAAAACTCCTTCGCAAATAATGCATTAATTTCGAAAAAATTTGATTACCATAAAAAATGGTTATAGTGAGTCAATCTTAAAAGATGATATGCTGTCGCGGACTTTTTTTTAGAACAATTCCATCATACATTCAACATCATATTTGCGTAACTTAAACCATTTACGCAGCGCACGCAATGGAAGCTCTCAAAAAGGAATATTTATTCCCGTTTTTGCAACATTTTTCATTTATGCTTCGCTCCTTTTGGTCGTAGCGTGATGTTATATAGCCTATATGTTTCCTCAATAAATAGACTATCCAACACAAAACAATTCAACCAGTAGTTCCTGAGATTAGCGCGTTCAAACAAACAAACAAACTCTTCAGCTTTATAATATTAGTACCTATAGATTTACAGAAATAAATCATTTATCCGACACTATCAGGAGTACACTTTCTAAAAGAAGCCAACCTATTTTAATGCAAGGTTTCTAAGAATTACCTACATTTCTATGAAGATTTATCATGGTGTCATTACCTTATCTTTATCAATGTCCTCCATAGTCTCGAGCACGACGACGTCTCTCATTTCTGAGTGGTCCTCCGGGTGAAGGAACGAGGCGAACTCCGTGCGGTTCAATGCGTCATTTTCGTCGGCATCTGAAGATGAAAACAACTACTTATTAAATAAAAATCTTAAATTCGCTGTCAGACAACGCAGAGCCTAAACCACTGGGTATACAAGCTTGAAATGCACAAGAGTTCCTATGTATGTATTGTATGTCAGGGGCCTAAGTCTGCTATTTTTATAAATTCGTCACTTCAACACGATGCCATTGTCATTTTGCTAAAATTTCGTAACCTACTAAATTCATAATGGTCGATCATTGGTCGGTCAATGGTCTCGTAATAGAATTGTATTACAATGTAATTTTGAACATTTATTCATGCCAGATTTCATTTATATATATTTTTACTTATTATTTATTAGTGTTATAAGCAATCTGAAGTAGTAGGAAGTTGGAAGTTTAGTAGGAAGTTTCATTTGTCATTATGTACGACATTACTAATTCTTTCAATGGACTGTCAGTGGCTGACCATTGGAAAATCAAAAAGAAGCCATTATATAAGTAGTTTACCAAACTTGTCAAAATCAACAATTATGAGATCAATAATAGACCATTCTGACACTATTGTAATAGCAGACTTGAGGCCCTGGTCACCGGTGTCCGACCCGTTAAGGCGAAGCAATATGATCAATTTTATCGAAAAATCCTATCGAAATTTTGCTTTTTTTTTAGGTTATATTATCTTAGTGCATCTAAAAAGTTAAAAAGGGTATGTTCAACAGTCAATTTTTTTTTCATATAAAAAGTAAAAAAAAAACAACCTATTTTTTTCACACTTTTTACGTTTCAAGTATTTTTTTGAGGTTTTAATGGGAGTTTTGATAAATCTTTTGTAGCTGTGAAACAACTTTTATGTCTTTAGGACCTGTACATCGGTAGATATTACAAAATAAATTAATCCACCCGTAAAAAAAATGGCCGCCATTTCAAAATGACTAATTATGGTGGATAGGTCGATAAAACACCGGTGACCAGACACATTGTATATCGAAGGTGAGCACTAAGGAAGGACTTGAAAATTCCTCGCCTAACTAAAGGGGTTAAAAAAAAAAGTTGAGTCTTGTACGTCCGTTAAGATAAAAAGGAGAGACCATGAATAAGAAATATTTTAGAGAGAAGACGTAAAACACATTCGAATAATGATTATTATGATCCTTATTCGAATGTGTTTAAATTTTATGTCTACGACTTATGATTTAGCCTCCACACAAGTTACGCTTACGGTCCATACAGGCGATCAAAGACAGGCCACCCAAAGAGCGAAGTAAATTGTGAGAAGAGAGGACGTATTCACTACCTCAACAACTACCTCCCGGTTGCGAACTGCAGTGGCCTATTTGGAAAGCTCTGAATCGATTGCGTACCCAAGTAGGCCGCTGCAAACATAATCTGCCAAAGTGGGGCATAATCGATTCACCTAACATTCAATGCGAGCGCGGTGCTCCTGAACAGGCTATGTCCCATCTGCTAGTGTCCCAATTGTCCGTTCACCTGCACCCTTGACGATCTGAACAACACCTCTGATGCCGCAATAAATGCGGCCACCTACTGGGCCCAAACAGTATACTCGTAGTTATACCGTCGAAACGAAAAGAAGATCGCCTCAGCAAACGAAGTGTTATTCTACTTACCTACTTATTCTAATCTCTACTGACTACAAAGATATCAGATTAGATATAGATCTCCTCAATAAACTTGACCGACTTCTTAATAGCTGCATTCGATTTGTTTTCAATCTCCGCAAGTATGATCATGTATCCGCACAACGATCGCTTTTAAAGTGGTTGCCTAACCGGCAGCTCAGAGCTCTGAGGGCTTTGACAACCCTGTTTTCTCTCCTTCACAAACCCACTTCTCCTTCTTATCTGACTTCTCTTTGTCAATATTTATGCGTTGCACACAGCAAGAATCTTCGGTCCGAGAATAATCGTCTTCTTCGTTGTCCTTCTCATCGCTCTGGTTTTATAAAGTCTTCTTTCTTTGTCCAGGCAGTTTTCCTTTGGAATGCGCTCCCTCAGAATATCAGGACGGTAACCAATCAGGTCACATGTAAAGTGAAAGCTCGAGAACACATACACAAGAAGTTGACAGATTCGTCTCAGAATTAAGTTGTTGTAGGTTTTATTGTTTAACTCTCATAACATTTTTTTTTTTTTTTATGTATGTATATATGTATTTATTCTTGTATTTTAGTTATAAATTCTTCTAAATTGTTTTCTGTTATTGCACCTACTATGTATTATCTCTGCATCACCCTAAGGTAGACTGGTAGAAAATGCCCAAGGCATTAAGTCCGCCTTTGTACAGTTTTTACTTGTGCATAAAGTTTTAATAAATAAATAAATAAATATAGCAAATCAAGAATATTACTTCTCATAAACTTAGATTTACCGCGCAGTTACAACCACAATTCCTACTTCGCCGCCTACAGTCCCAACAATGACCTACTTCCTTCAATTGACTCAAACCTTCCAATAGAACAATAAGCAGGTCATATAATACCTATGTAGGCATGTTTGCTACTGAAGGGGTATTTGGTAAAACACTAACAGCCTTACAGGATTGTATTATTTAAAC
This sequence comes from Dryobota labecula, assembly GCA_947523025.1. Lineage (NCBI taxonomy): Eukaryota > Metazoa > Arthropoda > Insecta > Lepidoptera > Noctuidae > Dryobota > Dryobota labecula. Next base: position 23,826,160 of record OX383287.1, on the reverse strand, counting down.
AGTAGTTTTAACTGTGGCGGTAGTGGGACCAGCTCCCATACCAACAAGTGAAAAACTACTTTCATTTCGGAAGTCGGTGTCTTTGGTTCTGTATTTTTGTTTTTTGCCACCGAGTTCAGAAATGAAAGTACTTTTTTTTTTAGTTTTTATTAAATAAATAGTTTTAAAGTTATGTACGAAAATAGATGCAAATTTACCGAAACTAGTGAGCCTAAGATTTTAAGAAAAATACAGAAAACAGTTCTATACTTATAGATTACAGGAAAACCTATAAGAAGTCACAGAACCAAAGACACTGACTTCCGAAATGAAAGTTATTTTTCACCTATTAGTGGTTTTTTTTTTTTTTTGGAAATCGTTCGTTTTTCTTTTTGTAAAAAGTTTTTTTTTTTTAAATAGTTTTATAGTTACGTACGAAAATAGATGCAAATTTACCAAAACTACTGAGCCTACAATTTTGAGAAAAATACAGAAAGTTGTTCTATATTTATAGATTACAGGAAAACCTATGTCTATGGTCTTCAAATAACATGGTAAATCTCCCAATATTTATTTATTTATTTATGTACACACAAAATAATTGACAGGACAATATATTAACATAAAAGAGCAGGAGAATATTGTGCGTACAAACTTACATTTTCAGTTGGAATGTATGGGGGAACATTTTTTTCAACTACAATATTAAGTTTGTTCTTGGGATAAATTCATCCCAACTACGGAACCCTTCATTGTTTGCTCCGACACGCACTTGGCGGGTTTTTTTTTGTGTTATATTTAAGTGCGTATTATTATCATCTTCTCTTTCACTTATTATTATGTATCTAGTATAAATATTTCCCTACCAACTTTAAACTTTATAGAATGCAATAAAGAATTGAGCATAATATATGGTCCCAATAAATACCGACTATTCGTATCTTTTTTTTTTCTTCTTTTCTTTGTCAAGGTCTAACCTTAGCATAATATCTTACCAGCATAAGTCCACCTCCTACGATCCCTCTTCAGCAGGTTGGTGTAAGTAAAACCTTCGCTGTTCGGCAGCTTCAGTTCCTTCGGGTCCATCTCATCCATAAAGCCGTACACGTTCTTTCTGTATGCCTACAAAAAAAATACATTTCGATTTAATTCGTAATTAAAATAAATCGCCGTTGGTATATGCGACATTAAAATACTTTAGGCCCCTTGCCCACGGCGACTTTTTGTAGCGATGCAGTAGCGATGTTGTCACGCGTTCGCATCGATACAGCCGCGATGCGGCCGCTAGCTGTTTGCCCTCGCCCACACCACGATTCTCAGTCGCGATGCAAACACGATACTGTCGCGCTTCTGTCGCGGCAAACGCGAGTCAGTAACGGCACAAAAATGCCACAGTTGCACTGATGCTCAGTTCTCCACTCACATGCCACCCTCCCTCCGTTCTCTCCCCGATGTCGTCTGACACGGTCGCGCGTTTGCATCGATATTGTAGCACGTTAGTAGCGCGTTGGCATCGCTTCTGTACTGCGTTGCAAATGCGACTAACGCGCGTTAGTAGCGATGCTGTCGCGCGTTTAAAAAACGAGCGACAGTATCGCTACAAAAAGTCGCCGTGGGCGAGGGGCCTTAATCAATGGGTCATGGGTGGCTTATGGTGTTGACAGATAAAATAGGCGTAAGTAAATTAAAAAAAAAAAGCGACATGATAAAACTTGTGGTCGATAAATCGCTATGCTCTCTAGTTATCATATTAAAACACTCATCAACACCACAAATGTAATAACTGCCTACCCCTCGACAACAAATTTTATTTTGTTGTATCATTAGCAGCCTTTTACAAAAGTAACTAAAGTTGAATTTAATTTGTTATCGCAAAAACGCTTTACCGCGGATCCGATATTCTACGCTGGCCTTGAAAATTAATTAAATTTATTTATTTTAGACTAATTAATTTATCCATCATTTTTAGTACATATTGCATCATTCATAAAATTCAAATAATCAAATCACTCATGTCATAAAATCATAGTGTCATCTCATCATATGAAGCTGAATGAATCTCCACAGCACTGCAGATGTTCAGAGAACATCCTTAAACCGGGTCCGCCGCGCCAAATTTCGTATTTTACAAACACCTAACATTGTTAGCTAACCGATTTGAAGGCGTGGACTAATATTTTTGTTAGCTAAAACTTTTACTAACAGGTTTTATTAGAATAGCTGGCGCAGCAGACCCGGCTTAAGAATTCCGTCGGCGCTCCCGAATACGACGCATCAAAGCTGTTTTCTTACGCATAATGGCATAAGAGACTTTTTTTTTTCTTGCAAAGCGTGCCAATTTGACAAAATAAATTGGAAAAACCCATTAAAAGCAATTGGAAAGAATGACGATAATAATTAATTTAACAATCTCTTTACCTCCCAAGCAATAACTTCATCATTGTTAGGGTTATGCTGTCTCCAGTGACGGTCAACATCCTCAGTGATGTACCGCTTCTGGGTGTACCTGATCCAATCCTTCAGTTCCACTAACGTCACAAAGCCGTCCTTGTCGCCGTCGATCTTGTCCACGATTATTCTAGAAAGAATTAATTAAATTATTCACTGTCGCGCTTGATAATGGGGTCAGTGAACTGTGATAGATGTCGTTTTTATGTGCTTTAAATTAACGTAAGATATTGTGTATAGAATTATTATCATGTATGCACATTCTTGAGCTGTTTCCGTCTATTCTTACCTGATACACACCTACATTGTTCATTTTGCATAGATATTCCCTATAGGTCTGGTCAAATTACTACGTATAAATTATCACGCTATTTGCTATGGGGGATGAGCAGTATTGCATTATGTTTTGAGATGGGTCCATAAGGGCAGGTACCTTAACCGTGGTCGCTACAAGAAAATGATCTTAAAAGACTATCTTTAACTTTTAGAGAAAAAGGGCTATGCCCAATTTTGGTACCTTTTTTTTTGATGGCACACTAACGCCACCTTGTTAGATGTGTAGAGTACTTCCATTCAAACAATAGTTACTATGGCAGCTCAGCTCTAGAGACGAGATGGAGTAATGCATGGTAGGTACTGTAATCGTTGTTTTAAAAATAACTAGACTGTATACACAGATGGTCTGAACTGTTATCAACTAGTTAAACTAACCTACTTTGTGTGGGTGAGATCATTGACACACTGAGATAATCTCAAGATGAAGGAAATTGGAAGATGTTGTCTAACTAGAACTTACTAGAATGCTGGAATTATTATAATGTTATTTCTAACGTGACAATTCTAGCATACCAATACCATTCCATCCACCTTTTTGTTATTTTATTTCCATTTTTTTTTTTTTTATACAAACCAAATAAAAAACAGAATAAATAATTACCTAAACATAACTTTATCTAAATATAAAAATAGCAAGTATTCTATGAAAATAGTTGACCAATTATATTATTATTTATGTTATTAAATAATAAATTCATTTATTTCAGGTAAATAACACCCATCGCCAAACATTTAAAATCATATTTAAAAAAAAAAAACAATTAATCTAATCATATTACTTAAATGAAAATAAATTAACGCAAAATATTATTATTGTTATTAACTTTTTATCTGAATTGAATTACTCAGTTTATGTATAATTTAAATTTTAGTTACTACGATTTAGATTTTTAACTTTAAGAAATATGTTAGTTATTTAAAAAACAATACCTTTGGCTGTGCCTTAACAGGGTCTACAATGGCTCTTAGCTCTAAGCTTTTGTTAACATCTTGTTTTACCTTGTGGAATGCAAATAAATGAATATGAATATGACAAATTATACTAGAAACGGTGTAATGGTAGGTCTATTACACCATTTCTGGAATAATTTGGTTGTGTAGATATTTGATTCTTATCGTGAAAATTACAATAGCTGGATTAGTTTGATAATTGGCACTGAATGAAGCATGCTGGTCATGGCATACTTTTAAAAAAAATATTATTAGGTTAGCTTTAAGTGTAATATAGTGGGAATATAGAATTAATTTGTGTTAAGTGAATAAATGCCTAAACAAACTGTTTTAAAACAACAGGTTACTTGGGCATCTTATCCTTCAGATTATTATGAAACTGCAACCAAATAATATGCACTAAATGCAAATGATAATGAAAGGATAGTTGTCAAAAATAGCCCAGAATAATCAGAGAAAATAAATTGCTAGTAACAGAATAATTCATTCACAGAATATACTATAAGGAAGTATGGTAACTTGTCTCACTCACCCTAATCTCCTTTTGCTCTCTTCAGGAGGCAGCTGATCGAATGTCTTTGCCTGATCTTCACCCAAAAAGGCATCATGATCAAACTGCTTGTTATGGTGTTCGTTTTTAAAATGTTCGGACTCCGAGAGACGGTCCATAAGCCGCTTTGTTTCTTCAGGAGTCGGCACCCCGGCAAATACTGCCGAAACGGCCAATGCAACGAACAGTGACCTCAGCATTTCGATCTTTAACAAAATACAATGCAATAAAACTTACATTCTATAAGTGAAACAATACAAAACTATTAAGTTTCCTGTAATTACAAAATTTGTAATCATTGAATTAATAAAAATACCTCCTTCAATTAACAATTCTGCTTATCTTTGCATTTTATTACTTACCCGTTGGATACCGCCACGTCAACACGACCACGTAAACTTCCTCGTTCCCGAAAAGATAACACAATCGGGATGAATCGGAACTGAAAACTAAATCGTGAGAGTTGAACGAGCCGGCCGGACGGGAGGAGGGAGGAGGCACAAAATGCGAGGCGATGATGCTGTTTTCCGTGCGTTCGAAAACCCAACAAAGCTGTCAATGTCAATAATAAATTATGTCAGTTTTCTATGAAAGTTTCGCATAACAATAGCAAAATCATTAATAGTATTGTTTAAAATTCGTCTATTTTTCTTTTTACTAAAAATATAATGGTATTTGACATTATTTAAACTATTAATTTCAAATACCTAATAGATATTTTATTTGGTTTTAGGACGGAGCTGTCTATTTTTGAAAAAGAAAGAATATTGTTGCCTATCGTATCGTATCGTATCGTTTGGCTACCGTTAGCAAAATTACTCGAACGGACGTGACTCGATTAAAACCAAAAATTTATAAAAATAATTACGGTATGATTATTTTTTATCTATTATTTCTTAATATCAGTACCTAAAAGAAAATGAAACCTCTTTTTTCGCCATTTTATGTGAACTACTATTACGAAGATATTTTTTTGTCATGTTATCCCCTTTGTTTACATAAATTATCTGAATTTGAGATTTTGGGTATAGTTCTGCTACATATTAGTAATCTGTGGTATAGTTCTCTTGGGAGCATTACCTGTATACGAATTTCTCCCATAAAAGTCTTCAGGTTTTAAAAAGGATAGCACTTTTAGGGGTTTATTCATAAACGTTGCTTAAAGTTAAGTGACGTTCAAACGTCAAAAATGTATGGTTAAACAGTCGCTAATCATTACTTAACTTTAAGCAGCGTTTATAAATAAACCCCATAGTCTCGACGAAATATTGGGATCTCAATTTTTTTTCATTTTCCTACGGTTTTCGTCTTTTAACATCTTTGGCAAATACAGGGGTCCCCGTATTTTTGCAGTCAACAGCTGTCAAATTCTTACAAACGCGACTTCTGAATTGAGCAAGTGGCAGTTTTTATCATGGGGATAGCAATGCATGGTGATGCATTTGCATAACTATTCTTCAGCAATAATTATTACCGGTCATGAACGGATGTATGGTTGAGCAGAACCTCGCTGGACAGCTTGTTTGATTTTGATTCCGATTCGATTTCGTTTCTGATCCGAACTTGATTTAAAACTTAAAACTGACCGAAGTTAGTTTCGCTTCGAACCACCGCACGATCGTGCGCTAGTGTCGGATTCAAGAGTATGGATCGGCATTTAATTCGAACCCAATTCGATTGATTCAGAACTCGATGCTGTCGGGAGTAAGGTCTCAGAAACGAGTTCGAATCGGAATCAAAATCAAACTGGAATCGTTTTCGGGAGTAAGGCCCCTGTTTCTATGATCCTAGCTAACAATTGTCAAAAATCTTTGATCAAAGACGAAAATGATTAGATTACGATATTACGATACATAATATGACTCCTAGATCTGTGAATTATGATCCTAGTTATGTTATAGTGTAATACCCCCCTAACAAAAACAATTATTATTTTATTCTTTGGTTTTGACTGCTGTTTTTTTTCTACTCTCTAATCTTTGCTTGTCTGTGGTTATGTCATAATCGTAACTGTTGTGCTTATTTTGCCCATTTCCAAAAGAAATTCCAAATATGTTTCTAGAAACAAGTGCAGCGCATTTGTAAAATTAAAATAATCGGCCGTGACAACCGTATATTGAGTCTATAAGTTGCTAAAACAGAATTGCAAATGTCAATATGTCAGGATCTCGGCCTTAATTTCCAACATAGAATGGTGAGAGAAATGCATGTTTAATTATATGTTAATTGATCAGCTAATCACGATCAGAAGTTGAGGAATGGATTAGGGTATTGGTTTTGAAGGCATACTCTCGAAGTACGCAAAGATGAAAGTGAAACTGGTGGTATTGCTACGTCTGTTAAATGTCGGCATTTGTAATGGATTTGTATTATGTGGTGCATTCTACTTCATTTCAGGGCGCAAATATATCACAACTAGAAAGAGATATCGGGTCAGAGCAGTTCCCACCGAATGAACATTATTTTGGTTTAGTTAATGTAAGTTGTTCATAATGTAAATACTATTTTCCAAGTAATTACTGTAATTAGAAAAAATATATATTTATTAGAAAGAAAGGTAAGTAATCACATTTCTGGGCTACAAAATAAATTATCATCACTGCAAAAAATATAATAGATAAGAATCATCAAAGTACTTAACCTTCAATGGGATTCATTTTGGTACTCAAATATTTTCACTGAGTTTATTTCCAATGTCTATGGTCTATATGTCTATGATAAGAAATATGGGGGTTTATTTATAAACGCTGCTTAAAGTTAAGTAACGATTAGCAACTGTTTAACCATACATTTTTGATGTTTGAACGTCACAACTTTTAGCAATGCTTATGAATAAACCCCATGATGTTTATGAATAAGATAACAAGTTCTTATCATTATTATCATTTTCCTACAATGATTTAATGACGCAGTAACAGATGTCCAGTTGCTATGAGATTCTAATAAAAATATGAAGAAGTTTTAAGGTTGTAAAAAAGCACTTGAAAACTCTGCAAAAGCCTCTTTAAATTGTAGAGTGATGCAACATGTGTAAATATTTCAGTATTCACTATGAACAAACCTACACAATTTGTTGAAGATCATAAAAAATGTGAAAAAAACATTTATAAACGCTTTTGAATTAACGCTTGTATAAATTTCACTCCTCGTAAAATTTCCATACAGAGGGTCTTATATGAAAATCGATTCTTAAGGAGTAAACTCCAAAAATTGCTGAATATAACTTAATTTTTTTTTCCAGTTTGGCAATACATGTTATAGTAACTCAGTGTTGCAAGCATTGTATTTTTGCCGCCCATTCAGAGAGAAGGTGCTAGAATATAAGGCCAAGAACAAGAGAACAAAAGAGACCCTTCTGACATGCCTCGCAGACTTATTTTATAGCATTGCTACACAGAAGAAGAAAGTAGGTTCCATAGCGCCTAAGAAGTTTATTGCCAGGTTGAGAAAAGAAAAAGGTAAGATATTGTCATGATTTCTGTTTCTTATTATATAATGTATACACAATATTGTGCACATTTTAAAAGAGTAAGTATGGAGTTTCTTGCTCATTCTTCTTCATACGTAACAACCTTTTAAAAGGGGCAACTAGAATCAATTGAATAATTATTTTGTAATTTTCAAAAGTGCCTTTTTTGTGCTTATTTGAAATAAATGATTGATGAAGCTGTAGGCTCCAGAAAAAAAGTTAGCCATTACGGGACGCCCGGCAGATTTGAAACATGGAAATTAATGGTTATTGAAAGAATTTATAATTAAAGAAAACCAATAAATAAATAAGAAGAAAAAAAAATCTTATTATTCTTATTAGAATGATATGGAATATAAATACAAGACAAATAAATATTTTTAATATATACTTTGGGGCATCGCGGCATAACAGGGCCTCAAGTCTACTATTACAATAGTGTCAGAATGGTCTCTTCATTGTGAGTTTTTGACAGATTTGCCATACAAACACTGTCAAATACTCACAATGGCGAGACCATTCTGACACTATTGTAATAGCAGACTTGAGGCCCAGTAATGCCGTTTGCCATCATGGCATACGAGTCGGTTTTACCCCCAAGGCCACATATATGTTATATGTTTCACATCGAAATTTGCAGAATCTTACAATCGTTATTAAAAATTATTGTCGTATATTTAAGCTCAAGATTTTGTCATCTCTAAATATGTGTGTTGTATATTTCTGTTACAGAAGAGTTTGATAATTATATGCAACAAGATGCCCATGAATTCCTAAACTTTCTAATCAACCATATAAATGAAATTATTTTAGGTAAGTAACAATTCAATAGTAACACAGAACACATTGTCACTATGAACTCACCAGCTTTACCAAAGACAACATTTTTAATTTGCTCAAAATGGAATGACTAAATTAAATCGAAATAAAATGCCGAAAGGTTCGTTTTTTTATTTGAACGTGCTAATCTCTGGAACTACCAGTCGGATTTAAAAAAATATTTTTGTATTTGTTAGCTCAATTCTTGAGGAAGGTTATAGGTTTTGTAATATCACCAAAAAAAAATCCCAAAGAATGCTAAGCGAAAACGGAGTAACACAAAGCACTTAGCTAGCGGGGACGGGGACACGTTACGGGACGGACAAACGGATCCCTGAATCTAAAAATGGTTTTCATAGACCCGCAATATTTTTGAACGGGCTATCCAACGATACCCCACATCATGGGATAGACAAAAAAAAATCCTTTAAGTGTAAGGGAGTTAGGTACCCTACAAACTTTTTCCACTTTGTTGGCGTGATTTATATTTATACCAATGCCAAATTACATCTTTCTAGTACCAAACCTTCCTTATTGACTATGGAACCCTAAAAATGTGGCTGTTATTTTAATATATTTTGTATCTTACGACTTCCACGCGAACGAAGTCGCGGGCAGAAGCTAGTGTGGCATAATTATGCAAGCAATTTGCACTGGCTTGTTAGCAGGATTAAGGTTCAGCCTGCACTTAGGATCACCTGACATCATTTTGTCTAATTATAATCTGCTTCCATTCAAAGAAACATGTTTTAAATGTACTCATCTGCATAATAGGTTTAGGGAGAAATGTAGAATATAACTTAAGCATTTTAATTTTATAGGTGTTTTGATCCTTTCTTCTTGAGGTTGGGAAAGTCTTTCAGAAGAATTACTGTTTGTTCATGGCATTATAATGTAGTAACTTATATAATCAATGTAGTGGTTTATAATTTTATGACCTATGTTTAGCAAACTGGAGACCTGTTTGGCACTTACAGCTTGTCCACATAATGGTGACTTAGACCACTTCTAAAATTCAAAATCCCTTGCAGCTGAACGCAATCAAAGCACACTGAAAGTACAAAAGAATGCGTCTGGCGAGAACGTCACGTGCAACGGTACCGCGCCACAGAACGCAGAGCCAACGTGGGTGCACGAGATATTCCAGGGCACGCTCACCAGCGAGACCAGGTGCCTCAACTGTGAAACTGTTAGCAGCAAAGACGAGCATTTTTTTGATTTACAGGTATGTTTTTATTTTGATTTTCTTAGGTACAAGCCGTGTGCGCTTTTTCCCATCGGCAAAAATTAGGAACTTTCATCCGCTATTTAACAACTTTAGGGCATCAATTTTCAAAAATCATTCCTTATTAAGCACTGGAATGATTGTTTGATTTTATTGAAGTGGTATAATCGATTCACCTAACATACAATGCGAGTGCGGTGCTCCTGAACAGACTATGTCCCATCTCCTGTGTCTCAGTTGTCTACTCACCTGCACCCTTGACGATCTGAACAACGCCTCTGATGCCGCAATAAATGTGGCCACCCACTGGGCCCAAACAGTATAGATGTACTTACTACCTACCGTCGAAACGAAAAGAAGAAGTGAGCACTAAGCACTCTCGTTATAATTATATGGAAATTTTGTCCAAAATTTCATGCTCGACCCAGCAGTATAAACTGCGTTGTCTTTCAGTGAATTTAATATTTTTATTAACCTTTTGACCGCCACGTCAAATAACATATTTAGCAAAGGAAATAAAAAAAACCATGTTGTTTTATGAGCATTATTATTGATTACAGATTTAAGTATCATCTGTCATGTAGTCGTGACCGTGGCGTGCTGGGCACATTTTGGGTTTTTCATCTAAACATGACTGTGGCGTCAAAAGGTTAAGTAGATTTTAGTAGTGCTCTATCAAAAATAGTTATACATGCATCATATTATGATGGGGCGCATTATTGAAACGCATCAAAGCGGGTAGTATTTCTAGGCTCCCTTACTGGCGCGACTTAAGGCGTGACCTGACTCTTGTGACTGTGAGACACTACGACTCGGTCTTGAGTCGCCCGCGACTTCATAATGTGCCAAGGGATAGAATTCACACAGTCGCCATAAATAAATATGTATTCCTCAATTTTCGGATTGCGCCTACCACTGTTTGTTGCATCACCCAAAGGTTGACTTATAGAAAATGCCTATGGCAACAAGTCCGTCTCTGTACACTTGTGTGCTTAAAGTATTAAATAAATAAATAACGCGTCGCGTGTGTGCTTTCAATTCAAATACTACTCCAGTATTCAAATACAGTAATTGCGTCCACGGATTTTACTAATAATCATTTCATGAATATCCGAAAATCCGAAAATATGGTTTTGATTTTGTGCCTTAACGAAGTTACAAACATCCATCAAACTGTTTCATCGTGTTCGCCGGACACGATTACCGATTACCTGCATAGCAGCTTTATTAATGTCTAATTGTTGTATTATATCGCGTGCCGGAACAAAAATAATGTGTAGCGTGTTTAATTAGACGAACTCTCGGCTATAAAACTAAGCTATTATAATTTCCGGATTTATACAAGGTTATTGGTAAAACAGTAACAACCTCTCATATTATTAATATTACAATATTATACAGGATTATATTACTAACATTACAGTATTATACAGGATTATATTACTAACATTACAATATTATACAGGACTAGCTTCTGACCGCGACTTCGTCCGCGTTAAATTTCTTGTTCCCCCGACCGTGCTTTTACTTCGTTTTCGCATAAACTTTCATTAAAAAAAAATGGTGTTCTAGTTAATAGGATTTAATTCTTCCTCAAGAATTAGGCCGTAAAATGCAAAAATATTTTTTCAAATCCAACTCGCAGTTCCAGAGATTAGCGCGTTCAAAAAACCGGCCAAGTGCGAGTTGGACTCGCGAACGAAGGGTTCCGTACCATCCATACAAATCCTTTTCCTTACTAATATTATAAATGTGAAAGTAACTCTGCCTGTCTGTCTATTTGTCTGTCTGTCTGTCTGTATGTACTAGAAATAAAGATAAAATAGATCAACCATTTTTCAGATTATCTAAGGTACATACATCTTTTATGGGGTACTGTGTTAAATGTTACAATAAAATACCTTCTGATATATTACAATTAAATGAAAGAAAATTTAAAACTCATATTAAAAGTACACTTTGTAAACAAGCATATTACAAATTAGAGGATTATATCCAAGATAAGAATGCTTGGAAACATGCTGGTCCTGCTCCATAGGACAATTTAGAGTCTAGACAAAATCAAACTGGTTGCTAATTTAACTATAATTTATAATTTTTATGATATTAATTTTATTTTCTGTGATTAATATTTTAACTCACACACTGACTTATTATATGTTGTTTTTATTTTTTATTTTTTTTGGGAAATCATATACAATGTTTGTAAATATGTGAGCACCATGTACCTATCGCATTTATTAATTTTTCTGTTATTACTTCACTTTTCATTCTTTTTACCAATTGTGGTAAGTAATTTTGATGATTTTTTTTATATTTTTTATTTTTTTATTCTAGGTACATAGTCTTCACCTATAAATATTAATTAATGTATACAAACTATTGTTAACATTTTAAAAGAGTAAGTATGGAGTTTCTTGCCCATTCTTCTCCATACATAACTACATTTTGGAAGGCGCAACTAGAATCAATTAACTATTCATGTAATTTTTGACGTTCAAAAGTGCATCTTCGTGCCTATTTGAAATAAATTATTTGACTTTGACTTTGACTATGTTACGTTTTCACGCCTAAACCGCTGAACCGATCGACCTGGGATATAGAGAAGGATATAGGCTACTTTTTTCAAACTCGCTCCGTACCATGGACCATTACGGGACACTGCACGCAAAATAAAAAAATCCACACAATAGACATATCGGACAATCCTCTGTGCAGAGCTTGCATGGAGGCTGAGGAAACCGTCGCGCATGTGCTCTTTGAATGCACAGGCGTCACCCAGATTAGAACAGAGACCCTCGGGGCACCCTGATTTTTCACAGATGTTCTAAACATACCGGGAAACGTAATTAACTTCTCGAGAGGGGTGGGCTGGTTGGAATAACCACTGATGGCCGCCATGGCCCATAAACAATAGTCTTCCTGAAGGACTAAGTACAGAAACCAAACCCTTTACCGCTTGCTCCCGCGTCACCAGTCCTGACTCTCTGTATATTTTGACTGCTGTGACCAAAACTACAAACATAGTGTTCAGGGAAGTTTTATTAAAATGTAGCTGGTATTTTAGTATATTATGGTGTTTTACGACTTCCACGCGAACGAAGTCGCGGGCAGAAGCTAGTTAATTTATAAACAGGGTGCATTTTTGAGACAGGGCAGTAAATAGATATTAACCGTTGTACCTACACAAAAACGGTTTAGGAGACTATCATTAACGTATCTCTATGTATTTATTTTATTGTGTACATCCATACTAATATTATAAATGTGAAAGTAACTGTCTGTCTGTATGTTACGTTTTCACGCCTAAACCGCTGAACCGATCGTTATGAAATTTGGCAGAGATATAGCCTGGGATATGGAGAAGGACATAGGCTACTTTTTTACGCGATAACCGACATCCACACGAGCGGAGCTGCGGGCAAAAGCTAGTAAATAATAAAATGAATAAATTACTTTTTGAGAACCTAATCGGCCATGCAAAGATTTTGAAAAAATTTAGAAAATGAAAAAAAAGTACCTTGTGAATGTGTTTTTTTTTTCTTTTTGGTGTATTTTTTTCTTACCTATCTAAAAAAACATACTGTGGAGGGCCGGGCCCCTATTGCCCTGCCCTAAATCCGGCCCTGTTTAGGTATGTAAGCACCCTTACCAAGTTCCTAGATACCCCGAAACAGGCAAAACTGTCCATCATAACCATAATTCGTAAAAGCTCACCATATTATTTTTCCGTCATTACAGGTGGACGTTGGTCAAAACACAAGCATAACACACTGTCTTAAATGCTTTAGCGACACTGAAACGCTTTGCAATGACAACAAATTCAAATGTGACAACTGCAGCAGCTATCAAGAAGCTCAGAAACGTATGAGAGTAAAGAAATTGCCACTCATATTAGCTCTACACCTTAAGAGATTTAAGTACATGGAACAGTATAATAGGCATATCAAGGTGTCCCATAGAGTCGTTTTTCCTTTGGAGCTGAGGTTGTTTAATACGGTGAGTTTGAATGATTATTACTGTACTGTAATTTTATTGCTCTCACTCTCAATGAGTTAGGAAAGCACTTAAAAACTTTTACCTGTCTTTAGGGTTCCGTACCTTAACAAGGAAAGTACGGAACCCTTGTATTCTGTCTGTCAGTCACAGCCAATTTTCTCCGAATCTACCGGACCGATTAAGTTGAAATTTGGTACACATAATTTCTGTGACCCAAACACGGACGTGTAACGTCAATAAATTAATTTTGAATATGGGGATCAATTTTTGGGGGCAAAATTAAAAAAAAAAGCAAACTGTTCCATATGACATATCAAATGAAAGAGCTTATCCTAAGGATATCGGACATATTTTTTTTTTATAATTTTAAAATAAACACTTTTAATGTTATTTAAGAAAATAGATGAAAATTGAAATTCGAAGGCATGTGTCATTTACCAACCCGTACTGGGCCCGCGTGGAAGATTACGACCCTCTCTTTCACACCGAGAGGAGCCCTGTGTCCCAGCAGTGAGAACATTATATGCTGATAATGCTTTATGCTTATTTTTCTATTATCAGTAGATGATAGTCAAACTACAGTCAATCTTAAGGTATTAAGTATATTTTTGGAAGACAATTGTTATCTTACCTACATTTCCCTTAAGAGTCCATAATACCTCAGTGCCACCTCACTCATGTCGCTCGCACACTATTGGTCCCGGTCATGCGAGCAAGCGAGACAGGGCTGCAGGGAGAAGGCTCCAAAGGCGCCGATAGTTTAGGTTATTTCTTTTTACGGTGAAAATAACGGTCATTAAAAAAAAAATACATAAGACCTGCTTTATAGTTAGTTCAGATATTATGCAAAGTTTCATTATCTAATTTGGAGTATTTTTTGAATACCAAGGGTTTATTGTTCGGTTTGGAGGTAACTTTGTTTTTTTTTATGAAATCGTGTTTTCGTCATACATAGTACTTAACATTAATCCTCAAGTTTACCATATATTTATTTCAAAATTAATGCTGCAGTATTTTCAACATAATGGAGGATCATGCTAAGGCGCCATCTCCACGGGCGAGAGAATCGCGGCGATATTCACGCTGGGCCTTCAAATAATCGCCGCGATGATAACGCCGTGTGGAGATTGATTCATAGAGCTTCTATTGAATTTGATGGCACGGCGAGACTATCGCCGCGATTTTCTCGCCCGTGGAGATGGCGCCTAAGCCATTTGAGGTAGTATAGACTCTTAACGTGTTATTTAATCAAGCCTGGTACAACTGAATACATATGTTATAGCATTTTCCCTTACAGTCCGACGACGCGGTGAACCCAGACAGGTTGTATGATTTAGTGGCAGTGGTGGTGCATTGTGGCTCTGGCCCGAATCGGGGACACTACATCAGTATTGTGAAGAGCCACGGCTTCTGGTTGCTATTCGACGATGATATGGTAGATGTGAGTATACACTGGGTGTTGTTTTGTGATTAAGGCGAGGTTCTTCAAGCATACGTTCTTGATCTTGAAGTGGCAGCGGGGCGCGGATAAATTGTGCCGTGAACTTCGTTAATTTTGGGTTGAAAATTATATGTTTTACGATATTAACAATGTTAAACCCGACGGATATTACATCATAGACGTTTATTTTGATGTGTTTTTCAATACCAAAAGTAGTATAATATTGAAATAAAATGAGTTTTAATCTACAAAATAAGGGTATCTTTGGATTTTCTTTTTTTTAATCGAGCGAACTTTGTCCAATTATATAACGAGTACCCGACGTAGGTACCTACAGAAAGGTCTCAAAAGCAACATATAATTGTTTCACGTGTTTAATCATTACAGTTTCTAAATAAAATGGCATTAAAATTTCATTTCCTAGAGGTGAAGAACCTCGCCTTAATGGTATTTGGGTTGCTTGATCTTATTTATACGATTTTAATCTTTACAATTATGTTACTTATTTTAATGGAGGAGAATGTTGTTATTTTGTGCGACTAAAAGATCTGGTCACAATTTGTTCTGTGCATAATTTTGAGCACAGATACCAGCGGGGTAATTGCGTAACACACTATTAGTAAGAATGGGTTTCATTTTGACAGTTCAACAACATTCATTGCGTTATTAACATTGTTGAGCAGACAACTTTTTCGAACATATGAAGCAATGGATTAGCAATATCCTTCAAAATCATTCATATTATGATTGAAAGTGTGTTACGCAATTAGACGCAATTAGGGTGCCGGACACAATATTTATAGATTATCCTCTTCATCTGGTGACAGCAACTTTGTTAGAAAATCCAAAAGACAATGGGCAAAAGTCGTCCCAATGTTTACCACTAACGTGACATAGGCTCGTGCGGTCTGGACAAATCTATTAATACCTCATTAAATTTGTTAAAATCAATCAAGCCGTTTAAGCTAAAACTATTAAAAAAAAACAATAATTTTCATCCAGCTGTAACTTTTAACAGACAGATTTTTTTATGGTGGCATAGGCCTCGTTAGTGGTGGCAATTGAGACGAAACCCCTATACGTATTTGTCCAATGTTCTTTGGGGGGCAACTACGTGAGGCGTTTCGGGGGGGTCGAGCCGAATCTCACCCAATAACGGGGGGGGACGAGGAGGGCGTTAACATCACGTATTATTTTTTCCCGCAAGAAACAGTGCAATTGTGAGCTGGGTAATTAATTTATTTATTTGTGCACAATTAAAAAAACCTTAAGTATACTGTTGACATTACAATATACAGGGTGATTTTTTTAGACGGGGCAGTAAGGGTAGGTACACCTGCAAAATTGCATGGATTCCTTAGTGTCTATTTTCCAGTGAACGTTTGAGTTCAAATTTTCGAAAATAGAACTAGCTTTCGCTTTTCGCTTCACACGATTTTGTTTCTGTACTGTCCATGGATTTTTGCAGTCGACCGTACATTAACCTGTATAGCTACAGGAAAACGGTCTTAGGAGACTGTCCTTATTTTTTGAGAAATTTTGATCCTTTTCACAAATTTTGAAAAAAATGTACAATCAGCAAGAAAATGGGCCATTTTCACAGAAACTTTTTTTGATGCCAATCGATCCTGTTTCTTATAAGGATCTATCGGATCAACTGAGGTTAGAGTAGGTACTAGAAAAGTCAGAAATCGGAAAAAAACTTTTTCCGTACCTTTCGCAGGAACCGAGACTCCCAACTTACTTTTTACTATGGAATGGATAGACTGGCCGCTACAATAAAATCTGGCCGAAAATGAACAAAAATAAAATAAAAGGTCGGATTTCGAACGAAAACGCGTTATAATTTTATTTGCTTTGAGAACAGAATTTAAATAGTTTGTTGCTTTCAGTAATTACGAAAATAAATTCCTTGAATAGTTAACAACATTTAAAAGTAAGTTGGAGTCTTATTTCCTACGAAACGTAAGGGAAAAGTTTTTTGCGATTTCTGACTTTTCTAGTACTCAAACCTCAGTTGGTCCAGTAGAATGTTTTAATTCTTATAAGAAACAGGATCGATTGGCATCAAAAAACTTTTTGTGAAAATGGTAAATTTTTTTGCTGACTGTATTTTTTTCCAAAATCTGTGAATGGGGAACAAAATTTCTCAAAAAGTTATGATCAGTCTCCTGAAACCGTTTTTCTGTAACTGCAACGGATAATCCACCTGTATAAGGCCGCCAGTAACAGTCACAATACACTTAATGATAATTAAGAAAACTATGTTTTTTAAATAAATCTAACGCAATCAAGCACAGATTAGCGTATTTACAATAAAAATACGCATTTTGAAAAATCTCACCAATGTTAAAGGGGGTGTCGAAAAGTCGCCTAAATCCATACACGTAATTAATTGATGTCCCTGGTCTAACGTCTAAACAGCGTCCAACAGACTCCAGGATAGGAGTGTCATTTATTTTTTTATACTTAACTCAACCTTGTTTTATCTCTTTACAGAAAATTGATGCCTCTGCTATAGAAGACTTCTACGGCCTAACTTCTGATATACAGAAATCTTCAGAAACAGGATATATATTATTTTATCAATCTAGAGATGCTAGTTGTTAAGTTTATTCAATTAATTTTAGTAATTTAAATTATTTAAGATAGTGATTATAAATAAATCATGTTATCATGCCACATTTGTTAAAGTTGAAAAGGCATATAATTATTGAAAAATCGTTTAATTCCAATCATTGATTATATATATTATTCATCTTTTTAATGGTCATACAGTTGTAAATATATTTCATTTCAAAATAAAACGTTGTGATCTTTCTCCGCGTGAATTGTATTTTATTTTAAGTACCCATGCAATTATCGTGTACCGTCATTGAGTATTCCAGTTCCAAAAGCTCTGATGATATAATTAGCTATTAGCGTACTCAATATAATGGTATAACCATAAATTCGACGAGAAACAAACTGGCCCCACGCCTGCTAGCGACTCGCCCCGGCTTCGCAAGGTTGCATTTTTTTTTTAATACATAATTTATGTAGCCTATGTCCATCTCGAGTAATGTACCTTTCAAATAGTGAAATAATATTATAAATAGGAGCTTTGGTTCCAGATATTACCCTCCACATATACACAAACCCAGAAAATTCGCTCTCTATAATACTAGTATAGACTGTTGCTGCCTGTGTGACTTTTTCTAAAATAAAAGTAGCCTATGTTACTCTGTATAACATCAGCTATCTGCCAGTGAAAGTCTCGTCAAAAGCGGTCCAGCCGTTTCGGAGATTAGCCGGAACAGACAGCAGCCAAAGACAATTTTTTTATTTACTATAATGTAATACTATTAAGAAATCTGGATTTTTGATTATAAACAAAAATGCATGCACTAGAAACACTTATCGTATGCAATGCAATGTATCTATCTATATATCTAAAACACCTAGGGCCTCACAAATAAACACGGAATAAAGTTATGACAAGGATAAACTTCAAATTTGAAGTTACTCCTAGCATAACTTTATTCCGTATTTATACGGTCGCGAATGAAATTCAGAACAACATAAAACCTGACACTGGTGCCGATTCCCTTGTTCACAAACTAAACTAAATTTAGTTAGTGCATCTTTCTATTTCTATTTCATTAAGAAAAGGACAGAAGAAAAATTTTAGTTTAGTCCTGTCAAATTAATCAGCGCCTGTCACTACTCCATACAAGTTTAGACGTGATTAAAAACTTGCCGACTAAAATTACGTCAATTTACGTCAAGCGCTGATTAATTTGACAGGACTAAACTAAAATTTTTCTTCTGTCCTTTTCTTAATGAAATAGAAATAAAAAGATGCACTAACTTAAATTTAGTTTAGTTTGTGAACAAGGGAATCGGCACCAGTTTCAGGTTTTATGTTGTTCTGAATTTCATTCGCGACCGTAAAACATCTGTATTTATAGAATTATAATCATTAACATCATCAATACAACTCTCTAATTTCATAGTACCCTATTGAATGACTATTTTATGAAATCTTGACATCTGTATATAATACTTATGTACCTATGGAGTTGTAGAACTGATTCCTATTCTGTACATACATTTTTTAAGTCGCGAATCATCCATACTAATATTATAAATGTGAAAGTAACTCTGTCTGTCTGTATGTTACCTTTTCACGCCTAAACCGCTGAACCCATCGTCATGAAATTTGGCAGAGATATTTTTGGCTATTTTTTTACGCGATAACCGACATCTACACGGGCGGAGCCGCGGCCAAAAGCTAGTACTTTATATTAACTGCAAATTGCGAAAATCGTAATAAATTTATAATTTCGAATTTCTACTTCCCCATAAATAGAAAAACTACTCCATTTTGAGTTATTGTGAACTTTTTATTCTATGAGAACAAAAGACTAGTTTTAAAATAACTTGCATTTTTTAAAGCCCAAGATTTCAAAAAAGATTTATCTCCAAAATAATAATGCCAAGATTGAAGATAATTATTTGGTATAAAGTATTTGCAACATTGAATAAAATTGATTAAAACCTTCAGTCCTATTACTGTTAACCTCCTTAAAAGATGGAATCTGAGTGGTGACGAGTACAAATAAAATGCTTACTTCCTTAAAAATAATTTTATTTCCATTTTTAAGCTACAAACTCATAGGGGATGGGAGCCAGTAGTACTGGTTTTTCAGTACCACTGACAATATGAGCGGGCTTAGGTCCAGCAGGTTGTCTCTTCAGGTTGGCGACCTTGCCCGCAGCCTTCGCTTCAGCCAGCAGCCTCTCGTTCTCCTTCACCCTCTTGAGGAAGTCCTGTCTGCACTTGGAGTGTGTGACGTGCTCAACACGGACATTGATGCGCTTGGGTAGGATCCTTCCGCGGACACGCTTGTTCACAATGACGCCTAGAGCGTGTTGTGTGACATTGTAGACACGGCCAGTCTTTCCGTGGTAGACTTTGTGGGGCATACCCTTCTGGACTGCACCATTACCCTAAAACAATACAATAACTATGAGTAAATCTTAGTTTCTTGGAATAACCAGAAATATGATGAGCATACATTTGAAAGTATGGAAATAAGATTTTTAACAAAAAGTTATTTAGAATCACTTCACATGAGCTGATCTAGTGTCAATATACAGACGGCCCTCTATTTGCTCCATTTGCAAACAAACCCAAGTGCGGACATATTTTGTTTTACTTATTCACCTCGTTTAGAATACACAAAGATCTTCCAGCAACGAATATAGTTGTGGTACTTCTTTTTATATTAGTTTGTGGCAGATGTGTTTGACTAATCGTAGGTACCAATAGTTCGTATAAGACGAAAAATATTCATTATTCGTTAGTGAGTAGAGAAACTTACCCTGACGTCAACGATGTCGCCGACTTTGTACACTTTCATGTACTTGGAAAGCGGGATGGTTCCATGGGTGCGGAATCTGCGGGCAAACAAGTCCCTGGTTCCGCGACGATAACCTTTGGAGTTCGTCATTTTTGGGCCTGAAACAAAATCAGTCTTCGATCACCGACAGTTGCACACAACACGTGGATTTCCGATTTTGACTACCAAAAGCTAGTAATAACCGGAACTGTTATTGAAATCACTACTCCAATTTTAGAACGTGCATTTACATACAATTCTTTAGCTTTTATTCGTATTATGTATTATTTAGAAATATTTTCTTGATATTCACCTTGTGTTACAAAGCTTGACGGATAAAGAAAGAGGTTATGTTTTATGTAAGTCTATGGTCGGTGTAACTACCAGAGACAAAAGCTAAAAAGATGTTTGTTTACTAGTCTATGCGTATTATTGGCAATTTTTTTTTAAATGAAATGTACGATAAATATTTATTATGGAGTTTTTCAAATATATATTTGCTATCTTCTTATTTTCTTTACATCAAACTAAATAAAAATCGTAAAATAAATTAAGCTGGTAACACCAAACATATGTGTTCATGCATTATATTGTATCTGTGTGATGTATGTGATGATTCGCTTGGCGCCAATTTTTGTTTGAAAAAAGAAGACCCGCGGGTAGGGTTGTCATAACTGTCTTAGGAGGAATTATTAAATGTCCCGATAAAAATCATGACCTCACCCTAAAAGTCCTGACATTTCTTGTAACAGTTATAATACCTGTTGTATTGTGCAATTTGATTACTAATTGAAACAAAATAACAAAAGTAGATTGTAAGTAATTAGAGTTTTAAAAGAGTAAGTATGGAGTTTCTTGCCCATTCTTCTCCATACGTAACTACCTTTTGAAAGGGGCAACTAGAATCAATAAATTATTTTGTAAAGACGTTCAAAAGTGCCTTTTAGGTGCCTATTTGAAATTAACGATTTGACTTTAACGTTGACTTTGAAGCAAAAAAACTGATTGAGATCTCTAGCTCTTTAGCTGTACCAAATTTATCCTATTTTAAATTGTTTTGAAAGAAATATTATTGTTTTTGTTGATTACTTACTACTTTTATGTATCCTTTCATTCATAAAACTGTGTAAACTTTGTAATAAATTTATCATGTAAACATTTTTTTTTTAATGTCATTCCTAAAAATCCTGACACTAGACAAAGGGTCAAAAATCATGGCAACCCTACCCGTGGGTGCAGGGTGCTATGGTTAATGGTTTTTCTTAAACGGTCCCTAGACGGGACGGTAATGCACTCCTTTAGGAGTATATGTATTCTGTGGTAATGCAGCATGATCGTTACGTGCTGTCATGCACGCATGATCGTTTAATTGTATTGATATTGATTGATGCGAATGACATGCAAACTACAAAGTCAAAGTATATAATAGTGCGATTTTTGGTGATACAACAGGTCTTACTACTATATGGTCTGTGGGTCTTACAGATATTTTATATGTAGATACTCAAAAATCTACCCTTTATATAATACACATTATATGTATTCGAAAACACAGCAATGATATGAAGAATGCTTCTTATGATTTTATGAAAATACGAGAATGTCACCCCTAAATCAGTAGGAATATCGAGAATACCTTCTTATTTCTGGTACCAGAGGGCGCCACTAATACTTTACCGCCATGTCAGCTGTCAAGCGTCATTGCATTCTTGTGATTCTTTCGAGTTAGATTGAAACTTTTTCTAATAAGAAAAAACTATTTTAAAGTACCTTTTGACCATTGTAACCAAGTTATATGAGTGTTAAAAGTGTTATTGAGAGTGTTTTTAGTGCCTTTTAGAAACACAGCAGTGTATTTCACCAATAAATGGAGCCGGTAGGTAGCGGTAATGAGAACCACGAGCGAGCCGGTATTGTTGCTCCGGAGGGAGAACAATCACCGTCGACAAGCTCGGGGGCATTGGAAAGCAGCTCCTCCTCATCCTCGGAGTTTGAGGAGGGCACAGCTTCACCACTGCCCAATAAACGTTCTCGTACCTCGGCGCGAAACCGTAAATACAAGTCGAAACCAGTTCGCACCGATCCTCGCATTGATACTTTAATGTCGCAAATGTCGTATATTTCGAATTATTTAAGCTGTTATCCCGTTTGTTATAATAGTGCAGACACACGAAATAGTGATACTGTAAAGCCTAGTACTGCTTCAGGTATTGATTCGCAACATCTTGTTAATTCGGAACCGTTCATTACTTTACCTACTCAGCCCGAGTCACTGTCTCTCAATTGGGGTTCTTTAAACACCGATATTGACGATAAAAAGATTATCCCAGCTAGTGATAGGGATAGATTTTTAGAACTAAATAAGTTACAACAGTTTGACTCTCAGGCGTGGAAAGGCATTAGGTACAAGCAGGCCTTGCAAGGTTGCTTGGCGACCCCAGGATTTACAGGTCTTCATGTTAATGATGAATTATGTCACTTTAATAGAAACAAAGACTATTTGGCTTCAACTGAATTGATTTTAGCGGGTATATCCAATAAGGTTTTGGAACAGAGGCAGATATTAAGAACAGGATTACAATCTATTGTTGACTGGGCTAGTACTAATCCACAAGGCTTAAATCCCAATACTTTATTTGAAAAAATTTCTGTTCTTTTTGGACCGGGGTCTTTATGTCATAAGAACTCGGAAACTACCATGCAAATTATATGTGGAAAGCGTTCCGAGTGTATCGAGGTTAGACGTGAACGTGTTTTGAAGGAAATTTCTAATGAAAATCTGAGAAACACATTAAGAAATGTCCCACCTAGCTCTGAGTACTTATTTAGTAGAGAGGCTCTGCAGCCTATAATACAGTCCCTCGGAGGGTCCCAGGTTTGGTTGAATACTCCAACCTATTTAAAAGAGAAGAAGGTTTCAGAGCGCGGGGACCAAACTTTCCAATATAGGAAAGGCTACAATAAGAATAAGATTAGGAAGTCAGATAAAAAGTTTAAGCATATGGTTCGAAAGACTCGGCCCTTTCGTCAGCGTCGTTCCAATGCAGAGAGGTCAAACTCTAAGTCCAAAGAAAATTGACTCACACCGGGATTTCAGAGGGGGATGCCTGAAAAATTTCACAGAAAAATGGGCTCAATTAGGGGCAAACCAGTTTATTATAAAATCAATAGCGGGTTACCGCTTGCCCTTCAGGAAGAAACCTCCTCTGAAATACCCAACCAAAAAATTTTTAGAATCTTTAGCCACCAAAGTTTCCCCAGAAATGACACAGATGGTCAAAGAGTTGAAGAGCAAGGGTATTTTAGAAAGACCGATGACTCTAGACCCGGGCTTCTTTTCAAAAATGTTCCTAATAAAGAAATCAGATGGGGGATTGCGCCCAATTTTCAACCTCAAGGCTCTAAATATATATGTAACGACAAGGCATTTTCATCTAATTTCACAGATAGATGTAGTAGACTTTCTTCAGGAAAACGATTGGTTAGTGAAGATCGATCTTCACCAGGCTTACTTCCACCTGAGTGTCGCGGAGACTCACAGACGGTTTTTACGGGTTGTTTACGATGGAGAAATCCTTCAATTAACAGCGCTACCATTCGGCCTGTCCTCGGCACCCCGTGCGTTTGCGGCAGTTTCGAACTGGGTGGCCGAAATCTTAAGGGATCGAGGTGTACGCCTCTTAGTATACCTAGACGACTACCTCCTGGCTTGTCAGGACAAATCCAAGCTTACGGCACAGGTTGCGGAAACGCTGGCCATCTTGGAATCTTTGGGTTGGCATGTAAATTACCAGAAGTCCGTAATCGAGCCCACACGCAAGTTGGAATACTTAGGGCTGGTCTGGGACTCTCAGAACCAGACAGTAGCATTACCCACCCGGAAGGTTCTGGGTATAAAAAGCTCTCTGACAAAAATTCTGAACCGAGACAGCTGCTCATTAAGAGAGCTTCAAAGTTTGTTGGGCATGCTAAATTTCGCCAACCATGCGGTCCCTCGGGGCCGGCTTTACTGTCGCAGGGCACAGCTCTTTCTGAGAAGACTCACTCGGAAAGGCCAGAAGAGAGCACTGTGCCCCAGAGTGCGAGAGGACCTGCGGTGGTGGTTGGATGCTATAGAGGGCAGTCCAACCCCACTACACAAGAGAGAAATAACACATTTCTTAACTACAGACGCAGCGGCATGTCCTGGCACATCTCAACACGGCAGTAGGGACGTACTATGTGATAGCGCCACGGTGGACACAGTGCTTCTGGTTCCCGGATCTCCAGGCACGCGCGCTAGTCCCCCCTCTGCCGATAGAGAACCTGAGGGAGGTTCTGTTAGACTGGACAACGAAGTTGAGCCCTCCTCAAGTAGACAAGCTAAGGCTTCAGGCTTGGAAAGTTGGGGGTGGGAGGATCAAGTAACTGATTGGAGTCGGGACGAGCAGCAGTTATTGAAAAAGAGCTGGCGTCCCTCTACCTTGAGCACCTATAGTGCCCCATTGAAAAGATGGCTGCATTGGAGTAGGGCACATAGTGTAAACAGTAAGTGTCCAGAAGGTAAGGACGTTGCTAGGTTTTTGGCCAATCTATATCTGCAAAATAGGTTTGCATATAGTACAATACTGTTACACAAATCAGCTATTTCGACATATTGTGCAGCGACGGTAGAGAACCTATCCAAGAACTTTTTTATTCAGCAAGTTTTAAAGGCTTTGTCTAAACCACACCCACCTAAGCTCCCTATATGGGATGTAAATATTTTGTTTAACTGGTTAAAATCATCTACTTGTTCAAATTCTCTTTTTGACCAAAGCAGGCGGACTGCATTGATCCTTTTACTAGCTTCTGGTCGAAGGTTACATGACCTTACCCTCTTGGAACTCAGTGAGCAGGGGTTTACAGAGTCTGAGGACACTTTGACATTTTGGCCAAGGTTCGGCTCAAAAACTGACACAGGTTCCCACAGGCAATCAGGCTGGCTACTAATACGGCATCAAGACCCTAGAATTTGCCCAGTAACTCACGTTAAAGAGTTGATTAAGAACTCAGAAGCCAGACGCTGTCAGGATAGTCAAGTAAAATCTCTTTTCATCTCTATCATAGGAGTGGTCAGGCCTGCATCCAAAACAATGATTGCAGGTTGGGTGCGGTCAGCTTTTAAGCTTGCAAAGATAGATGCTTCCCCAGGCAGTATAAGATCAGCTGTAGCTTCTCGGGGATGGCTGGACAACAGACCAGTACAGGAAATACTAGAGAGGGGAAATTGGAAGTGTGTAGAAACATTTTCAAGATATTATACTGCAAAGAAGTAAATAGATCTGTCAGTGATGATGCTGCAGTGGGTTTACTTTATAATCATTTTAAAACCGTTTAATTAATTATTATACCTAAGATTTCTTGGTGTGATCTCAATGTTAAAACTAAGAATTATTTTTGTTATTTTATTAATTCAAAGACAGAGGCTTTGTCGTTCTGTTATTGTGTTTATTTTATCCTTAGTTGTGTTTTTATGCATAATTATCTTAGCAGTAGATTGACTGCATAATTTCTTGAGATTATTGAAAAGAATAAGTTTTTATTTTTGTTTTGTTTACTTACAAAGTCAGTATAATTAATGACTTTAGATGACTGATTAATTGTTAAATTTGATTTGTTTAGTTTTCCCAATATTAGAGCTTAAGAGTTGAATATATGAAAATTCAACAAAATATGGTTTTAATTTCTTTTGGGTTAATTTTAACAATTTGCATTCACATTGCATTCTTGTGTTTATTTTTTCTGGTCACCAGCAGATATCAAACAGGTCTTCATATCATTGCTGTGTTTTCGAATACATATAATATGACTGTTTTGCATTAAGACAAAACAGGTATTATATGTTGGAGAAAACACAGCAATGAAACAAGGAGCTTGCTGATGATGAAGACTGCAATGACGCTTGACAGCTGACATGGCGGTAAAGTATTAGCGGCGCCCTCTGGTACCAGAAATAAGAAGGTATTCTCGATATTCCTACTGATTTAGGGGTGACATTCTCGTATTTTCATAAAATCATAAGAAGCATTCTTCATATCATTGCTGTGTTTTCTCCAACATATAATACCTGTTTTGTCTTAATGCAAAACAGTCATATTATTAATTTAACAGTATTAGAAATTACTTAAGACATTATAAACGATACAATTCTAACAAATTCAATACAATTCTAATAAATCTTTAGATAGGAATATTACATATTATAAATCATAAATACAGGATTAGTCACAGGAAATGTTGTCAACAAGAAATTCATCAATGGTATAGTAGCATTTGTCTATTCAAAAAATATTTAGTGTGCGTTTAAATTGAGTCAAGATTAAATCTTTTATGTCATTTGGTAGCTTATTTCGGAGCCATGCAAAGTATGCTCTTGTACATAAGGGCGGTTTTTGATCTTCTTAGGCATAATTCATGTCGGTATGTTGGTCTTATAGATCGATAACTTTGCTCTGAAGCTTTTAATAAGTCACCGTTTTTTTTTACGAACAATGCGGTCTCGTAAATGTAAAGACAAGGCAGCGTGAGTATTTTGAGCGAAGTAAAATGTGGTTTGCAACTTTCTGTTGATTTAAGATTGCATATAGACCTAATTCACCTCTTTTGTGCTTTAAATATATCATGCTTTTCGCATGAATTTGCCCAGAAAATTACTCCGTAACGTAGTATGAAGTCTACATAGCCATAATACGAGGTTACGACAGCTGCCTGATTCACAATTTTTTTCAGTTTGTTAAGAGCAAAGGCAAACCTGCTTAACTTTTTAATTAGGATGGATGCATGTTCTTTCCACGTCAGTTTACAGTCTATTGTCAATCCTAGAAATTTAATATGTCCTACTTCTTCAATTATATTATTATTAAAAGATATATTAATGTCAGGAGTGGTAATTCTTTGTCTAAATTGCATAATTTTAGTTTTATTTAGATTTAATACTAAGTTATTTTGTTCAAGCCAGTCTACTGATTCTTGTAATGCATCTTTAATATCACATTCATAGTTTCTATTTTTATTATGTTTTATTCATAAAGTGCTGTCATCGGCAAAAAGAACCATAGGAAAATAAACGTTTTTCGGAAAGTCATTTATGTACACTAAAAACAATAGCGGGCCCACTACAGTGCCTTGTGGCACGCCAAATGTGTAGTTCCTGAGATTAGCGCGTTCAAACAAACAAACAAACAAACTCTTCAGCTTTATATATTAGTATAGATGAGTGCGAAGCAAGCACT
Organism: Dryobota labecula; assembly: GCA_947523025.1. Lineage (NCBI taxonomy): Eukaryota > Metazoa > Arthropoda > Insecta > Lepidoptera > Noctuidae > Dryobota > Dryobota labecula. Next base: position 23,798,306 of record OX383287.1, on the reverse strand, counting down.
TGATTATTATGAATAAAAAGAAATCTAAACAAAAAAGATATGACTTTGAATAATAGTGTAAAAGATAGTTATGTTGAGAAAATATAGGAAAACAAATAAAAGTATAATAGATATTTATTGCCACTGACATTATGAAGTTGAATGCTTTGGAATTATGAACATTAGAGACAGAGTAGTTAGGAATTGTGATTGTTAGGATGAAAAATGTTAGGAAGAACATTTTCGGATTTCCAATTATGGGAGTTGAAAATTTAGGTGAACTTTGGCGCACCCCCAACAGTGACCTAAATGTGTTTCACTCAGCACTATTAAATAAGGCTAGGTTTAAAATAAAGACACGGAATCATAAAGCAAAGAAAAAGTAGGTTGATTTATATGAAAAATGAACATTAGGACAACATTACCAACTAATTCAGATACACATTTATTCTCGATGTTTACTGTTTTATTTCCCTAAAAACCATATTTATTGAAACGATGTGGTGACTTAACTCCAAATTTGTTTAAATCATTTGAAGTCAAACTTCTAATGGAAGAATAGAGCTGCTCCCAAAAGTTGAAGTTGTCATCATCATTCATACTTAAGACAGTTGTTGTAACTTCCGCCTCATTGTTTGTCAGGTCCACGTATTGCTTAGTCCAACTGTTAAACATCGGCCACGTTTTGTTTAAAGCTGAACTATGATATGGGTTGCTGAAATAAAAAATATTTTTATTATTGACTAGCTGACCTAACAGACGTTGTCCTGAACAAATCTTCAGGTCATGAGTTCATACAAAAATCCCATAGAAAAAAGGATGTTCAGTTTTTCCCGAATTTGATTTTTTTTCGGGAAACCTTTTAAAACAAAAAAAAGCCATATCGGTCCTGCCGTTCTCAAGTAATGCGCTTACCAACGAACAACATTTCATTCTTATTTATATATACATAGATAGTATGTGTCATGTAGGTAATAGGCGAATAGGACACACTCTTTTATATGTTAGTGGATATGAGCCATTCTCAGATTATTAAGGATTTTGTTCTAATTATAAGTCGGCAAAGCGAAGGCTCAATTATGCAATAATTTTACTTCAATCAACTCAGGCTATAGCAATGCTGGATATAGGCCTCTCTCAAGTCGCACCACAACAACCGGTTCTCCGCCTGTCGCATCCATTGCAGTCTGTATAACTGACCTGGGCCTCAAGTCTGCTATTACAATAGTGTCAAAATAGTCTATCATTGATTTCATAATTGTTGACAAGTTTGGTAATCTACTAATATAATGGCGTCATTATGACTTTCCAATGGTCAGCCACTGAAACTCCATCGAAAGAATTGGTAATCTCGTACATAATGACAACTGAAACTTCCTACTAAACTTCCAACTTCCTACTACTTCAGATTGCTTATACCACTAATAAATAATATGTAAAAGTATATATAAATGAAATCTGGCATGAATAAATGTTCAAAATGCCATTGTAATACAATTCTATTACGAGACCATTGACCGACCAATGATTGACCATTATGAATTTAGCAGATTACGAACTTTTAGCAAAATGACAATGGGATCGTGTTGGAGTGACGAATTTATAAAAAATAGCAGACTTGGGCCCCTGCTTGTATGAAGCTTGTATTAACTTGATGATTTCATTGTGATGAGACCACACATTTAGCTTAAAATAAAGATTAGTACGCGTTGTGTCGAGTACGATTAGTCTCGACCATGTTTCTTCCGTTGTCTAAACGGAAGAAACATGGTCGAGAGCGCTAGCAAGTGGAAAGGATAATGATATACATAGATATTATTGAAATATTAAAGAACTTTCCAAAATAAAAATAGCACATAAGTACACATATACACGCTAGGTCTGACTTACCCATGTTTAGCAAAGTCCGTAAAGAGCGTTGTAACTTGATCTATAAGTTGGAATTCTGTACTGTTTCTATCCGAAACCAGATTCAATGATTTTGGATCAAACAAATACGTCAAGTCATCCAAATGGGCAGCTCCGAAGATGCCGTATTTTTCCCCTTGTAGACCATAATAATTCCTACTTGACGTGATGGAAAACTGGTAGTAATATCTTACAGTATCTCGTTTTTGAGGCAAACTCATAAAATATCTCAAGATATCATATACAAATGAAACGTCATTCGCATACCTTACAAACTCTTGAGTAGAGTTTATATCAACACTTTTGTTTCCGAAATAATATTTACGAATAATATCCGATAATTCCAAAATGGGATTTGGCCCCAGCTCATTCAAAATTTTTCGAGGGACAAATAGTTCTGGGTATTGCTCATAGCGTTCTATAAGCGTTGCTGTGATGGAATCAATTAATGCAACGGTCTCTTGGTTAGTGTGACCAAACATTACATCTACTTTGTTCATGTAGACAGGATCCCCAAAAATATTTTGTGTCAGAAAATTATCCTTGCCATAATATTTTTCAACCACAGGTACAAATTGATACATTTTAATGGGGTTATAGGTATACTCTTCAAATAATAAGATGTTAGGACTTGTGTCTATTAATTTGTCTGAAGGGACGGACTGAAGAAATTCGAGAAGTTCATCGGGGTCTTCAGTTTCATAGCCAAGCTTCTTTGCAAGAACAAACGCGCGTCTTTCCGGATGAAAAGCCAATCCCCAATCACAAACCGGAGAGCCACTTAACGCAATGGCCCTATGGAACAATCCTCTTGACATTGGGGATCTTGTATGTAATGCAACAGAAGCGCTACCTGCGCTCTGTCCCATGATAGTCACTTTGTCTGCATCACCTCCAAAATATTTGATGTTCTTTTGCACCCATTTCAAAGCTGCAACTTGATCCTTCAGTCCCGCGTTTCCAGGAACTTCTTTAGTACCGAGACAAATGAAGCCCAATGCGTCTAATCTATAATTAAATGTCACTACGACCATATTCTTTCTGAGTATGAAGTCTGGTCCGTAGGAGTCAACATTGCCGGATCCACTTTTGTATGCCCCGCCGTGAATGAACACTAGAACTGGTAGAGGAGTGTCAGGTGCCAAGTTAGGCGAATATACGTTGATAAACAAACAGTCTTCATTGCCGGGGATGAGTGTGTTTGTTACAATGTCCAACTGAGGACACATTGAACCATGTTGCGTGGCGTTTCTTACTTCAGACCACGGTAGAGGAGGCTGAGGTGCCTGAAAATAAATATTGGAAAGATTTACATGAACCACAATTTTTTTTTTATATTTCCTTCGAATTATTTATAGGGACCGATTATATACATGCCAATTAGTATCAAGAATAAGCTGTAAGCTTGAATCCTTTGCATTAAAAATGCTTTTTAGGGTTAGTCAACAAGGAACCATATCATGTCCGTCTGTCCGCGGCTCGGCTTAGCTCAGATAATCTTAATACTAGAAAGCTGTAATTTGGTATTGGGATACATACTCGTATTAATCACGCCGACGAAGTGATAAAATAAAATCTTGAATTTTTTTTTAGTGTCTTGTAAAGTGGGGATGATTTTTTTTTGTTAGAGGTGCACACCGCAAATCGAGTTTGCTAGCGATTCATTCAGCTAGTACCTTAAATCTTAGGGTTCCGTTGGGAGGTTGAGCGTACGGAATGCCTTTAAAACTGTTGTACTGTCCATCTCCAGTAACTAAGTCTAGCTTCTCTCCTTCCAACCAGCCCTGCTCCACTCTTACTCGAATCCCTTCACCTGATACATTTTGAATGACTCTGCGAACAAATAAATTTTATTTCATGTGTAAGCAATATTTTATTACTTGACAAAACCATATAGGTAGTTAGGTACCCTATAATCCATATACAATATACATTCACTTTTGCAGATTGAATACTAAACTGAAATTGCTATAACTAATGTTGTAGGTACACACGGCTACATAACAAGCTAGCTATACATTTCCAGAATAAGCCAAGCTTTCACTGTACGGAAATCCTGTACAATTCCACATCAGGGCCTCAAGTCTGCTATTACAATAGTGTCAGAATGGTCTCGCCATTGTGAGTTTTTGACAGATTTGCCATACAAACACTGTCAAATACTCACAATGGCGAGACCATTCTGACACTATTGTAATAGCAGACTTGAGGCCCAGCTTCTATTGGAAAGGTATAGCTTGATAAGTAGCCGTGTGATTGTGCAAGAAAACATGATATATAAAATTCTCGTGTCACAGTGTTTGTAACAAAAGTCCTCCAAAAAGGCGTGACCGATTCCTATGAAATTTTGTGTGTATAGTCAGTAGGTCTGAGAACAGGACTTAAACTATTTTTCATACCAATAAGTGATAAAGGTGGTCCAACCAAAAAAAAAAAAGTTTTTGGACAATTTTTTTTTTTAAAATCTTTTTTATTATTCGGCATAAAAAAATACATACAACCCGAAATTTTCACCTTTTTTAGCACCAAACCCTATTTTTTCACAGCGTGCTCGCGCAAGCTTAAAACTAAGTTTTTAGTATAACATTTCCGACCGCAGTTTTGAGCTATATTTCCTTCCCTCCCTATTCCCATACAACAGAACGAGAGGGACGCTCATCGTACACACCGAATCAGAGGCGCTTTCGCTGCAGCGTAAGCCAATCGCTGCACACATCAACTGTGATTTGAGAGAAAACTCTCTCGTTTGAATTGCTGTTCTAACTCAACGTTCACGCAATGCGCATCGTCGCATAAATTAATCCGCTAATATATCAAAAACTTTAAACTCTCTTTATAAAAGTGTTGGCCGACACAAGTGTGACATTTAAATATCAAGCGAAAGTGCATCACAAGGAAAGTAAGAAATTAAGTAAATACGTGCGACGTCTGCTAAGGCCGTCTTTGAACCAACGTGCTTCGTCCAGAAGATTCCCAAGTAAGTCCATCCACTCCTATTTTCTTACTCAATACCTCATATTCCATCTTTGCTCAATTCTGTGTGTCGTCCAATATTCCACCCCACATAAAATTATATTCCCGCATATGGTCCTTCGAAAAGCCGCGTCAACTTACACCATAGCGATATTGGTACTTTAATAAAGAGCAATTTTCGCAGCAAAAAATGTGACGTCAACGATTTGAATTTTAAAATACAACAGTTGTTGCCAGGGGACTTGGTGTCATACAAATCTACCTGCGATAATAATAAATAATATCTAATCTACGATACAGTTTGCGATACCAACGAAGCTGTAAATTATCCAGCAAAGTTTTTGAACTCACTGGATTTGCCAGGCCATGCCACCGCACCATATTTACATCTGAAGGTTGTATGTCTGGTTATTTTGCTTCGTAATTTGACCCACCACGGCTGTGCAATGGCACGACATTAGTAATTTAAAAAAAAAATGAAAATAGTTGTCGAAGCCAGCATTTTGAATGGCAAGTTCCGAGGAGAAGATGTATTAACCACCAATCAGGGCCTCAAGTCTGCTATTACAATAGTGTCAGAATGGTCTCGCCATTGTGAGTATTTGACAGTGTTTGTATGGCAAATCTGTCAAAAACTCACAATGAAGAGACCATTCTGACACTACTGTAATAGCAGACTTGAGGCCCTGTATTATTCCCACAGATGTGCCAATTGAATTCAAACGGATTCAATTTCCAATTACTCGTAGATTGGCATTAGAAATGACAATCATCACATCAATAAGTCTCAATTAGGCCAAACGACGTCTGTTTGTGGTTTAGATTTAGGCACACCGTGTTTTTCACGAGGACAATACTGTGGCCCTAGTGAAAAAGGGTACAAGTCCGATTTTGTCGAAAATGAGTTAAGTATACCAAAGTGATCAGAAAAAAATGCTCTATCGGTTGGTGAAAACGGATCTAATCGATCTCTAAAAATAAAGAAGTTACTTTGTGTAAAAGGGTGCAACTGACACCAAAAAAAACTACAAAAGTCGGTTTCAAGTACTTTTGTATTCTTTTAAACGGAAAAATATTTTTTTAGTTTGGGGATTTTTAATCTAAATTAACATAAATTACCCACGTTTTAATTTGTTTGGTGTTTATCAATACAACAACACCTGGTCCTTAAAAATGGTTTAGTGAGTAATGATATAACCAGACATAAACCAAAATATAAGGAAAAAATAAAAAATAACTCTGTTGAGATCAGTATTCACGTGTGCTATTGTAAAATTAATAAATGTAATTTGATACAATTAGAATGATATCCTACGAAGTGCTTTCATTTTACGTGAGAAAGGATATAACTCGTCGATGCGGGGGAACGGTGCGGGTGGGTGGAGAGCGCGTAGCGCCCGCGCCTAGTGCTTCCAAAATTACGGATTTGCTAATTACGTAACTAGTTACGCATTTTGATGCTTCAATTACGTAACTACGTAATTACGTACTTAACTGTTTTGATTTTTTAAAGCACGATAAATTCTGGGCTTATTACGTATTTTAGAAGTAAAAAATCAAACAACTTCAAATGAAAAAAAATATAATATTAAGGAATTAAAAGTAAATTACAGATTAAAATGATAATTTTAAAATTAAACTCAAAATCAAAATCGTCAATCAAATCAAAATGTAATATTTTGATTTGATTGACGATTTTGATTTTGACTAAACTCAATCAACAATTCAAACAAAACATGTACCACGCACAAATGGTTTAAAAGTAAGAAACAATATAAAATATGGTTATTTTTCCAATCTTTGTTCTTGATAATATGATCTCATAAATGATAACGAATGCAATGTTCTGTCACCAAGGGAACTTCTTAGTTTAGAACAAAGATAGCCGGCAGAAGAAAATGCCCGTTCTGCTTCAACACTAGTAGGCATTATACATAGTAAATAATTATAAGCTGCTGTTAGGAAAACTTCACGACCCACAGTGGAACGAATGTATGGGAGCGGTTGGACGTAGACATGTCCGAAAAATAAGAGTAAAATTATGACAAACTAATGATGCCATCTTATTCGATTACTTAATGCCTTCATAAATTGTGGTGATGAATTTCTTCATAACTCCCATATTTCGGGAGTAATTTGAGAAAATGTGAAATTTTACTATGAAAATGAGTGTATCGAGCTCTCTCCCTCCTGATTCCGGGCTTGTTTCAAGTAGCGGTCTCTAATATCGTAATGCTATTACTAAGAGCTATATTTAATACTAAGACACATAGTGCGCCAAATGTGCACTTTCTGGGATAAAAGGAAATGAAAATTTAAAAAAAAAAACGTTTTTTCCCCATTTGTATTTACTTTAAACCGCAGACAGACTTATTAAGAGGTCTATAAATATATTATATATATACAGAAATATATATTAACAAAAATATTCACAAGAACTGATGAGAGTATGACTTTTAAGTAAGTTGATAATAAATTACCTAGTTTCATTAAAAGTACAATAAATAATTAAGATGTAAGCTCTAATTTACTAAGTTACACATTTTAAAACAATAACATCATTTAATTATCTTCGTCATCATCATCATCATCAATTAATTCAAATTCAGAATCGATGTCCGCTAAATCATTTATGTTAACAAATTCGATATCACTTTTCTCAGAATCCGTAAGCTCATAAAATTCCTTAAAAGAAGATTTTTTTACAAACTTATTTCCTTTTGGACGGATACTTGTAACAAGTGGATCAGAAGACAGTAAAAGATTGTGCATAATATCTTCATTGCATGAGATACTGCTATGCTTTCGAGAATGCCCCTCTCTATATTTTCTAAAATCTTTATTTCTAGCCTCAGATGCCTCTTCGGATAGAAAACCAATGGGCACAATTGACATGTTCTGAACTATGTCTGGCCCATGCATTAAAATTTTATGAAGTGAAGAAGGCATATAATACCATGGGTATAACTCCACGTAAAGCTTAGCAGTATCAAAGCAGAACTCTCGGAATTTAGTTACGTTGATCTTCTCTCCTGATGAAATACACTGCAAGATCACACAGATTTTTCTTAAAAGCATAGCATCTATTCCGGTCAGTTCAGCAGATTTAGTGTAGTTTTCAAAAAATCTCCTTGCCGAGTTGCCATTGTTGGTGGATCCACTGCCTTGTTTCACAACATCGAGAAGTAAGCCCGTTTCTCTTCTTACAGCCTCTTGAACTCTTTTCTTCCTGTCATCAACTTGCCTTTTTGCTATATCACCCCTTACTTGCCATGATTTTATGTCTAATTTGTAGGAAATGTGTAATAAGCATTCCATTGAGCGAATCCAAGCGTGAAGGGTGCTTAAGCTATATTTATACATGTCCTCGTTTGCGTGTTTATCTTTGATTAACTCTAAATTATTCATTTCTTTAGGACAAGCCTTGCATATGTCACACACTGAAGCTGCTGTATTGGATATAATGGAATGAATTTTACCATCAATCATTGTCAACAGCAGTTGGTGTTTGACACTAATTCCATCAGTGATGGTGGATGGAGTTAAGGCTTCAATCTCTGCTTCGATTTCAGCCATCTCTCTCTGCACATTTTCTTTGGTTTCCTTTATAAACTTAAACAATATTGGCCGGCAAAATGAAGTGGAAGATGGTCGCTCGTTTTCCCAAATTGTTACACCTTTTGAGACGAGCCGCAGTGGTACAAGACTAATCATAAAATTACTAGCAAGATCGATTTGCTCATCTTCACTCGTCCTTTGATGATAAATGCTTTGGCTAGATGATCCGTCAAAACCCCATTTGCTGGTCAATACGAGCTGTTGATTGGGATCAACAGGGGTTTCTAACGACCTAATAAGTCTTCTTGAGGTTAAATCCATCAAGGCTTGTAATTTGATTTTTGCAGAGCTCTCTGTAACTGTGAGATCTTCTTTGGCCGGATAGCACTTAATTTTTTCTTTAACCAACATGTAGTAACTCGGGTATTGAAGAGCTCCTTCTTGAGTGTTGAAATCCCGAAGAGTGTTATAGCGCCATTTCGATAAGTTCATCGATACATAAAGAGCCAATGCCTTCAAAGGGGATATTTCCCGTACCTGAATTGATTTACCTTCAATGAAGGCTTTGATTTTTGAGGCCTCTTCTGGATTCTCCGTCAAGTATTTCATAACATAAGCTGTATCGCTTTGTCCTGCCTTTTGAAGCGCCCTTTCGGCCGAAAACATAATTTCAGCGCTGCTACTGCTGCATGAAAGACTATCTTCAGTGCGTCTTCTTTTTTGCCGGTTACTAAGGTCCTCAAAAGATTTACGAGGACTAGGATGTGTACAAGTTGAAGCATCAGATTTAGCAGGAGAAATTATGGGCTCGATGACGTCACTTATATTTTCTGTAGAAGGTTCCATATTTTCATTCTGTAATTCCGGCCATTGAATTGCAGCCTGTAGCCAAATCTCATGTTTCTTCCGAAACTTATCTGTGCTTCTTCCAGACTGTGTCCATTTTGCATAAATGCGGTAGCAAAATCGACGACACCAGTCTTTTAAACTTGTTTCAGCACTTTCACATAACTGAACACAACTGTTATCTTTTAAAACACTGAACAAATAGTTAAAGTTGCGTAAATCTTTATGTGCGCGTGCGCATAAAGCAACGTGAATATCAAGATTTGTATTAAAATTTGGAAAATACATTGCGAGATTAGCTTGGATACAACGAGGTGTAAATCAACACTGATTTTAAAGTTACTAATAGTGACCTATTTATATAAAATCCAGGTATCCCAGGTATCCTTTGTTAAATATTGCAAGGTAATTAGTTATTGTGATAATTAGTAAATGATGCATGCTAAATTAGTGTATTAAGAGCCATTTAGTAATTAAATAATAGCAATGTTCTTATCAGTAATCATTAGTGCATCAGTTTTATATGTAAACCTTAAGTCCCTAATTATATATCCTAATTAGCTTATATCTTCTCTAATTGGCTGCTCAGAAATGTTATTGTAATAAGGTAAACCTTTAGAAAAACGGTTTTAATCAACAAAATAAACAAAAAATAAAAAAATTGTGTTATAAAATAAACATCACTCTTTATCCCAGAAAGTGCACATTTGGCGCACTATGTGTCTTAGTATTAAATATAGCTCTTAGTATTAGCATTATGATATTAGAGACCGCTACTTGAAACAAGCCCGGAATCAGGAGGGAGAGAGCTCGATACACTCATTTTCATAGTAAAATTTCACATTTTCTCAAATTACTCCCGAAATATGGGAGTTATGAAGAAATTCATCACCACAAGTTATGAAGGCATTAAGTAATCGAATAAGATGGCATCATTAGTTTGGCATAATTTTACTCTTTTTTTTCGGACATGTCTACGTCCAACCGCTCCCATACATTCGTTCCACTGTGCGACCGCCGCCAGTGCTATCGTAGATACACATTTCAACTCTGATGATGGATTCAAGATCTGTGTTTACTCCAGATTTGTTTACTGTAGACATAGTTTTCTGTATTTCTTTTTCTAGTTGCTGTGCAACAGTCAACTCGTCGCCACAACCATCATTAGCATCATTGTCATCTGCTTCGGAATCTAAACTCATTTGTGTACTTGTAGGCGGTGTAAATTTGAGCCTTTCTAATAAGTTTGCAACATATGTTCTAATATAATCCGACGTCGGTTTTGTAAAAGTTTCTGTTTCTTCGGTTTTATAATATTCTTCATTATTATGCAAATACTGCAAGACACCAGACACATTTGTTCGCCTTTCTTTTATTCTTTTTCTAAGGGATACAGCAAGCTTGTCACTGAGCCCATTGGACTGAGCATCAAGCTTATTTAACATAAACTGAAGCGCAGCATCTGCTGCTAACAAATTCGAGTCACGGCGACACAATGCCATCACTGTAGTTTTTATTATATCTAAACTATGATGAATGTTATGTAGATCTTGTATTTCTGTGTCTGTGAAACTTATATTTGATTTTAAGTCTAATAAAGCCTTAAATAAACTTGATTTCAATTTCAGAAATCGTCCAACCATATCTGATAAGCTGTTCCATCGCGTTTTGCAGTCTAGTATAAGATCGAGGCTTTTACCATGCTCTTGTAAAGAATATTTTTGCAACAAATCGGTCTTCAGTGGTGATTTTTTGAATGATTTAACAAGTTTTCTTACTTTTACTATAATATCTTTGTACAGAAACTCTGGTTCTAGAACTCTAGGTACTTCTATGAAAAGTCCGCCATCGTTTTCTTCAATTTCTTCAGTGTCAGTATCTGAAGCTTCATCTTCTAGTTCTGGTTCAGTAGTTGTACTTTTCCGTGTCTTATATAATACGTCCAGCACTGCAAGTTGTATTCCGTGAGCAAAACACAACTGATGGTGACCATCAAAATTTTTGCCCATTTTAACCATAACACTGGCTCCGTCCGTTGTGAATGCAATTATATCTTCAAGTTTCAAATAAAAGTCATTTAGATGATTTTCTAACAGTACAGTTCCAACGTGAGCTGGCATTGAACCCTTTATCCTTACTAGTCCTAAATTTTTATATTTAGCTGGTTCTAGGTCTTTATTATGAATATTTATATTCATATACCTCCGGTTCCGGGTAGAGGTCCATTCATCAAACGTTATAGTAAACCGTTTTTTTTGGGACTTCATATCTTTAAACTGATTTATTATTTGTTTTTTTATGACACAACTCTGTTCCAGGACAATTTTGGTAATAGTTGAAGGAGATTTCGGTAGATCATAGCCAGATTTTTTGAAAACATACCTTAGATCTTCAGAAGTACAAAATTTGCTTAATGGGATGCCATCCAATGCTGCCATTCTAGTCACTATAACGTCCAAGGAATACTCAGTGGAAAAGTAATCCGTTAGTTTAGTTTTCTTCGATGGAGGTTCTAAACTTTTTCTTGCTTGAAAGCACGATGAAGTACTTGCCCTTTGCGCATCTTGCTCTTGTGACATCTCGCCAATATGTTTAGCACGCATATGTGTATGTAGTGCTCCAGTAGCACCACCAGGAGTCTTCAAAATTTTTTGACAATGTTTACATTGGACACTTTGCCCATTTTCAGCCCTCAAAAAGTGTTCCCATATAGCTGATTGTGTGCGTTTGTTCAAAAACTCCTTATAAATAGTCTTCTTTACTGCAGACCTAAAACAATATATAAATATTTCATAATTTAATAGTTAGGTAATACATATAAATAGCATCTATAGTTAGGCACTACACTTAAAACGGGATACATTTACATACGTACCGTGAACTCATAATCAATGTCTATTTGCACAGACATCTAACAAGCAACAATAAAATAAAATCGCACATATTTTTTTTTTTTTTTTAAACGTCGCACCACACTAGGAATTACTGCTGTATCGTGGGTGCACTCACAATCATGTAAACTAACATACACAGGACACCCAGACCCGGAACACCTATCTGTAGGTCATACAAATATTTGTTCCGTACGGGAATCGAACCCGTGACCCGCAGCGCAGCAGCCAATCACTCAACTACTGCGCCAACCGTGCCGTCAACAATATAAAATCAACTACTAAATTATATGTATAAACTCTCACACAATACCCTAGAAACAAAGTAAGTAGACAAGTAAAGTAATGTTAAAATAGGTACTTACATTTTCGTTGAAGTATCTCTACTCGTGTATGGTGATATCTACTTAGAAACTTGTAATGAAAAGCTTCTGAAAACCAAGCGTCAAACTTTGCGGCACATACACAAAATCACAAAAGTCAATAAAATAAGCTTAGACCAGGCAGGACAGTATCTCGCAGGTGTACGTAAGACGACTGAGTACCGAGTATTGAGATTGTTTCTAAATTCACGAAAGTAAAGAAAAATGTAGGGAGTTCCCTTAGCTTGCTCAATCCACAATATTAAACTTTATTATCTACGAGGTAGATCAAATACTTGCGAAACACTTATAAACTTTGATTGTGTTACGTACCGAACTATCCACAACCAACGGGGATTCCCTTCGTTTCCCGATTGGTCAACAATGAACTCTATTCTGTACGACTAAGAAATTAAATCTTGCGGACTCAAATTGGAAGTTATAAAATAAACCCCGGGAATTCGGGGGATACCCACAGAAAGGGTTTTGGTGTTGTCATAATGTAAGTCGTAGGTTAACTAAATTAAGGTAAATTGTAAATACACAGATAAACCCATGCCTTTTTCCCATGGAGTAGGCAGAAACTATAGAACTAAATAAATGGGTACCTAAATTAATTAATATTATCCTATAGTTACGTAATTACGGACTGCAGCTCTTCAGTTACGTATTTGTGAGATTTCTAAAATCTGTCCGTAATTACGTAATTGCGTAATTACGTAATTACGTAATGGAAGCCCTACCCGCGCCCCTTCAGTCGCTCGCGCAGTCGCGCACTGTACTGAGCGAAGCCTGTGTCGACGCGCTGGAGAAAAACCAATAATTACGCGAGTAAGTTAGATCTTATTACACATATTTTTGTTACTTATTTCGAATTTAATGTATACTATAATTGGTTTTAGTCTAATCGTACCTTTTTACACCTAATAACTACGAAATTCATTGCATGCATTTCTTTTTCTGTTTCGTTTACCTGGAAGCCTACACATAAAGGATATAATGATATTTACCGTAACTTTCTACTAAGTTTCCCTGTGGAAATCTCCTACGCTAATAGTCGTAATTATTACTTTCTATTCAAAATACTTAAATGAATTATTTCCTTTTTAGAATGGCTGGTAGAGGTCGAATTAACCGCATGATTGATCTTGTTCATAAAGAACTGAAAATTATGGACGACTTGGATTGCCTTTCTGAAGAACCTGTACCTACTTGTTCCAAGAATTATTCTCCGAGGCCAGAATGTTCTAATGATTATTCTCCAAGGCCAGAATGTTCTAATGATTATTCTCCAAGGCCAGGGTGCTCTAATGATTATTCTCCAAGGCCAGGATGTTCTACGGATTATTCTCCAAAATTTGAATGTTTAAAAAATATTTCTCCAATTTGTTCAAAAGTATGTTCTCCAATGCCTGGATGTTCCAAAAACTTGTCCCCAAGGCCAGAGCACTACAAAGATGACGATTTATTTACCGATTCCGACGAAACGTTTCTCATGTGTCTTGATATTGTTTCTCTGTTGGTTGATGAGCTGCCATACCCTGATCTCGATTATTCTGCTGAAAGTAGTGACGATTTCATACCAAATACATCCGACACAAGTGGCTCGGATCGTTCAGTTGTAAATAGGCGCACAAGACGTAGACGTAATGTTACCATCCTTCAGTCAGATTCAGACGAGAGCAATAATACATCATTTTGGGATAAAGAAGGTGTTACACAAGGTCGAAAACGTAAGCCTAGGAAAAGTATTAAAGAAAGAAGGGAAGATAGAGAAATTAGAAAAAAGAAAAGGAATTTAGGAAAAAGTTACCAGACAAGTAAGGGAAAAACCGTTGTAGAAAGGAAAATAAAAAGTCTGGAACCTTGTAGGATAAAGTGTGCTGAAAGAATCCCTGAAGCCTACAGAAAAAAAATATTTGATTATTACTGGAACATAGGAGATTATGACAGGCGTGTATTGTTCATAAGTAACCTTATAAAGTTAAAAGGAAAAGCAACAAAAAAATTGGCGGCGACAGTCAAAAACAGGAATTTTTCCAATGATTTTTTCCTGAAGTTGGACTTAGAGTGTCATCGCATTTGTAAGGGTTGTTTTTTAAAAACATTCGATGAAACCAACAAGTTTGTTCAAACTGTGACTGATAAAATGAAATCAAGCGGTGGTATTATACCCAAATCATTAAGAGGAAAAAAACCCAGTGCCTTTACAATAGATGACGAGAGGCTAGAAAATGTAAAAACTCAGATTTTATCTTTCCCTGTGTATGAAAGCCACTATGGTCGGTCGAAGACAAACAAAAATTTTTTACCACCCCATTTAACTATTCAAGACATGTACAAGGCTTACTGTGAGACGAATGAAAATCCAGTATCAATGACCATCTACTCATGGGTATTCAGGGCCCAAAATCTATCTTTTAAAGCACCTTATGTTGAGATACATGTGTGAAATGCGATACTTTAAGTACGAAAATTAAATTTAGTGAAGGTGTGGAGAAAGAAGTAAATGAAAAGCTTTTGATAGAGCATCAACGTAGAGCAGAAACTATTTATGATAAAAAATCTCAAGACCGGGCGCTTTCAATTGCAAAAAAGGATACAGTAGTCTTGTCGTTTGACTTGCAGCAATGCTTGCCAACCCCTTACCTTAAATCTGGTGCTGCATTTTACAAGCGTCCATTATGGACATATAATTTGACATTAAGGGACTGTACCTCTAATAAAGTATATTGTTTTATATGGCATGAAGGAATTGGTGGCAGAGGGGCAAATCAAATAGCTTCCTGTTTGTATTACTACATAATGAACTGCGTACCTGCTGATATAAAGCATCTTATATTTTATTCTGACTTTTGCTCTGGCCAAAATAAAAATATTCACGTTGTATGCATGTTCCTTTTAGCTATGCGTAATAATACAAATATGGAAACCGTAACGCATAATTTTTTGGTACCAGGCCATACTCACATGGATTGTGACGTGGATCATGCGTTAATTGAAAAGGCCAAGAAAAAAACTCAAATGGATCTGCATCATCCCCGGGATTGGTATCAACTTGTCCGAACATGTAGTAAAAAAAACCATTCACTGTTATAGAAATGCACTCTGAATTATTTCTTGATTTTGCGAGTTATTTAAAAGGGCCACTACAACAAAAGAAAATTGATGAAAATAAGAAGAAGTTTAATTTATCTGAGTGTGCAGCTTTTAAATATAAAAAAGGAGAGTTTCCTCAATTTCACTACAAGATGCATGGCGTAGATGAATGGAACATAGTTAATTTGCAAAGAAAACGAGGAAAGTCACCGCTCCCAAGTGTTTTTGAAACCGAATGTATACCCAAGTCATACGATGGGCCGATTGCAATTTCCAATGAGAAAAAGCGAGACTTGCTTTATCTTCTTACACTAATAAACCCCAGTGTCAGATCCTTTTATACCAATTTATTAAGTGATAATGATATTAAAGATCAACATCCTCTCATAAATGACAGCGAAGATGACTTAGAATAACATTTTCTAATATTTTTGGTTTGTTATAATGTTTTTTTTTTTTTTTAAACCCATTTTTATTTCTATACTAATACTTAAATATTTAAAGGAAAATAATTTTGTTTTTTTTCTACTCGATTTGTGAATTTTCTGCAGATTAAGATGTGTTTCTCTTAAAATTGTTTTTGTATTTTAAAATTTTATTATGCAAGAAACTACGAAACATTTAAAAAAAATAAAAATAGTAATTTAAATATTTTTTGTTTTATTTTTATTTAAATAATGGATATAAGTTGCACAAAATAGTTCGTACAAGTCTTAATGTACCATACGCCACGTATAACATCCTTGTGAAAAAGGATTTAAGATATTTTTTTTGAGAATTTTCTGAAAATTTTAACGGTAAAGAAAAGTACACAGTAAAACACATGTTTTTCAAATAGTAAACTATTAAGTATTTCTTTAGACTACTTGGTTATGATAAAAATCATTCCAAATGCGTATCCCTTTTCACTTGTGTAAATTGACATTTAACTTATGGGAGAAGGGGTATAACTTATTTTATACCCTCAAGGAATTCATTTTGTGGTTAGTATAAGTCACTATCTTAAAAACTATTAACTTTACATAAAAAATAACTCAATAATAATAAAGAGCATAAATCGTTTACCTATAAAAAATATCACGTGTATTTCATTTGGTAGCGGTTTAAATGTCACATGAGGTCAAACACACAATTTGAAGCGCGCGGAGTGTTTTTTGCGTCTCGTGTAAAGTTGCATTTTTGGACTTAGATCCCTTTTCACTAGGGCCACAGAATATACGTCACATGTTCTCGCGTGGGTAAATCACCCAGTTTGTTTGTGTTGGCTAATAATGGATTCACTAAAAATATCATACACTCCATTGCACTAAGAGACTGATAACGGTGCCGATTCCCTTGTTCACAAACTAAACTAAATAGAAGATAGATTTTAGTTTAGCCCTGTCAAATTAATCAGCGCTTGACGTAAATTGACGTAATTTTAGTCGGCAAGTTTTTAATCACGTCTAAACTTGTATGGAGTAGTGACAGGCGCTGATTAATTTGACAGGACTAACCTAAAATTTATCTTCTGTCCTTTTCTTAATCAAATAGACAGAAAAAGATGCACTGAACTTTAGTTTAGTTCGTGAACAAGGGAATCGGCACCAATGTTTTTTTTAAT
The DNA here is from genome assembly GCA_947523025.1 of Dryobota labecula. Taxonomy (NCBI): domain Eukaryota; kingdom Metazoa; phylum Arthropoda; class Insecta; order Lepidoptera; family Noctuidae; genus Dryobota; species Dryobota labecula. The sequence continues at coordinate 23,781,087 of OX383287.1, read as the reverse complement.
TGTCATAATTTGTGATAGAGATGTAATTTGAAATTTATTAGTTAGGATAATAAAAGTACAATGAATTCATAATGAATGTTTGGTGTTTTGTTATTTTTATAGGCTGTCATCGTTCACAGCGCTCCATTCCTCTTTCAGTCATATACGACATCCCCTCACTTGCAATAAGTTAGTATATTTTTTTTATTTGACTACCAAAATATTCACTAGAAATAATTTATATGGCAAACAAAACGGCAACGTTTGCCTGGTTAGCTAGTTTTTGTATAAAGAATACACAAATTATTATTTGTGTATTCTTTATAATATACTTACTGAAAACGCAGAAGTATCAAGAGTATTAATAGATTTAAGTAGATAAAGCAACAGGCCATAAAATCTTCCCGGGTACTTCAATATGGAAAAGTATAAGAAGTAATATTTTACTTACATGAGAAATATTATTATAGTAAACTTCACACATATAGTATTCATTTTTTTTTTTTGCAATTGTAAATCCAAATAATTAATTATTTGCTAGATCGTTTTGACACTCAAGAAAAGGCACGAGGTAGCTAAGTAAGTCAACTGCTCAATAAGTGAAATAATGCACAAAGTAGGAACTAGTCGACAAGAGATGTAATAATTTAAACAGGTGTTTAACTGTTTCTTAGTGTATTTGTATAAATAAAAATGTCAAGAACATTAATAATTTGCAGCAAATAATATTAGCCTTTTATCCCAAGTAATTTTTCCCAGTTATTTTTTCCCAATCCTTTTTTTTTATAACTACAATCATGTGAATGTAGGTATCTACACGTGCAAGAAAAAAAAAGTATTAGTATTCAGGTTAAACGATAATTCATACCATTTCGAATTAAATAGTACTTTTTAGGGTTCCGTAGTCAACTAGGAACCCTTATTGTTTCGCCATGTCCGTCTAGGCTGTCTGTCTGTCCGCGGCTTAGCTCAGAGACCCTTAGTACTAGAAAGCTATAATTTAGCATAGGTATATTATACATATTAATTACGCCGACTAAGTGGTGAAATAAAATATTACAATAGTTTTTTTTAGGGTAAAGTGGGGATGATATTTTTTATTCTCGTCTATCCCATGGTGTGGGATATCGTTGGTTCAAAAATATTGGGGGTTTGTGAAAATCATTTTTCGATTCGGGGATCCGTTTGCGTAATATTAAGCTTTGAAGTGCTAATTTTAATTAAAGTCAAGTGTCCTGCTCCTCTGCCAGCTAAATGGTTGTACTCGTGGTTGATAGCGTGGCTATCAAACGTGAATGTCTGAAATCTTTGAGAATCTTTCAAGTTCTTGCTGGGTCTGGGTGGGGCGTACTACATCCATATTACTTGAGGTTATTATATGTGTCTATTATTCGATCGAGACTGGACTATGGCAACTTTTTATATGATAACGGGTACAAGAGCAACTTACAATTAGTCAAATTTGACAGAATAAAAAATGCAACACAATACACATGATGGAGTGTGAGCTTCACCTTCAACGTTTATATGTATATACGCAGGTACTTCTTAGCCGGCAAATATTGGTTGAAGGTAAATTCGTTCCGGGGTAGTAAAATATTAATATTGATAAGCAATCTTGCCGAGTCATGTCAGAGTTTATATTGGAGGCGTAAAAAAAAACACTATTAGTGACAGTACTTACATGAGTTTCTTATTGACTACCCTATACATTCATCGCGGCAATTAGAAAGATTTTTATTGAACACATGGGTTAGCAGTGTGGACCTATCCAATGTAGTGAAACTTTATATAGATGTCATAGAAAAACCGAAACATCCGTAGGCATACACGTAGCAACATACATGAAAGTTGTGATAAGTATCTAAATTATTTACATTTTTACTCAGTCTATACTGACTGGTCACAGGAAGTCGGGATGGGCTGTTTTTGATCCGAAAACAAAGGCATCTATAAAGTTTAGATCTAGTGCTAAAATGTCAATAATGTACATTGAACTGCTAGTGATATGGAGTAGTTTGGGAACTCTTTTTGGAGTACTTTGGGAATTAGCCATCTCAGAGGCTTGGAGGATTTCATACATTGAGTCAATCGAATCAGGAAATTATGTAATACTGACTGATTCTAGGAGTGCTCTACAACACCTGGCTCGATGCACTTCGAATTGTCGAGGTGCACCGATAGCCTATAAAATTTTAGAGTCCATTGGAAAGGTACAAACAAAAGAGTTGTTCTTCAATGGTACCATCCAATATTGGCTTGTATGGAAATGAGGAAGTAGATTGTTTGGCAAAAGAGGCTATCACAGAAGAAATATATCTACATAATTTCCAACTGCGTATATATAAACGTTGAAGGTGAAGCTCACACTCCATCATGTGTATTGTGTTGCATTTTGTATTCTGTCAAATTTGACTAATTGTAAGTTGCTCTTGTACCCGTTATCATATAAAAAGTTGCCATAGTCCAGTCTCGATCGAATAATAGACACATAAAATAACCTCAAGTAATATGGATGTAGTACGCCCCACCCAGACCCAGCAAGAACTTGAAAGATTCTCAAAGATTTCAGACATTTGCCGGTTAGGTCCCCAATATGTTTTTCCACCTAAGCGAGAGGACTAGTCACAGCCCTCTAAGTACCTAATATTATCTACTACTTGACGCAATGTTTTATTTATTAGCAGATCAATACATTCTCATATATAGCCTCTTTTAAAAATGCATACTTTACTCTTTGAAGACTAAAGGAGGATGGCCAAATCGTACCTGGCGAGGAAGTGGTGGCGCATGGCGTCCCGATATGCCTTATATATGAAAAAAATCCGCTGTATTTTAAGTTATATCAGAAAATAGATGAAATTTTACTGTTCCTCCCCCTTTTCTCCGAAATTAATAAAAATACAGAAAATAGTTCTACACTTATAGATTACAGGAAAATCTATAAGAAGTCTATGGTGTTAATATAGCATGGTCAATCTCTCAATATTGTGCGTACAAACTTACATTTTCAGTTGGAATGTATGGGAGAACATGTATTTCAACTACAATATTACGTTTGTTCTTGGGATAAATTCGTCCCAACTACGGAACGAATTTTCTTATTTTACCTTTCATTGTGCGCGGTCCGACACGCGCTTGGCCGGTTTTTTTTAAACTTGATGTATATAAATTGAATTATAATTTACGCCCATTTATACACTAGCTTTAAAGGCTTTATACTAGCTAGTGTATACATTTTGGAGTTATAGATAACTTTATTCTTCGTTTCAGGAATCACCGGCAATAAGGCACCGCTCGCTTCGCTCGCTTGACTCACGCGCGGTTGGCCACAGTTCTAACCTAACCTAGCCCATTTGGTCGGGGTGCCCTGGCTTAGTTACTGCGACCAATTCGGCTGTCGCGTGGTTGGTCACAGTTCCAACCTAACCTATGAACTGCCGACCTATTTACCTGACTATTCCAATATTTGTACTGGCCATTCATAAAAATATATTCAACTAGGTACTTGAGTATTCTTTGTACTGACATTGTAGGATAAAATAATCTAGAATAGTCAACAAGGGACCCTTATAGTTTCGCCATGTCCGTCTGTCTGTCTGTCTGTCCGCGGCTTAGCTCAGAATTTGGCTACAAAGTGGTAAAATAAAATCTTGAATTTATATCTTATGAACCAGGTGATTAACGCGGAAAAAAAAAACTAAAACTAAACTATAGAAAAAAAAAACATAAACTATATACTATTAAACTCCTGATTCAATATTGCAACTTAACCTGGCCTGCGTTTGAGCCAACGACGATGAAGTACATAGATATTGGAAATGTTTTAAATAGAAAATATTATAATGGTGCCGATTCCCTTGTTCACAAACTATACTAAATTTAAGTTCAGTGCATCTTTTTCTTTCTATTTCATTAAGAAAAGGACAGAAGATAAATTTTAGTTTAGTCCTGTCAAATCGTAGATAGAGAAAACAATAGATCGCTGGTCATCTTCTATCTTACTTACACAAGAAAAAGAAAAATATATACAAGATGCTTGTAAAGAAAAGAGACAGAGCCTAACATTTTCTGTCCCTTATCGCGAGTCGCGTTTTTCAAGGACAGCACTTCAGTTGCTAAACAAAGTTTGACGTTTGATACGCGTTCGAAAAGTGGTTGCGACGAAATTTTAAGTTATTTAATTTGTTATTTCGAAAAATACTAATTATTTTGTGTTTTTTGTTGAGGATTGACTTTAGCTATTGCTGCAAAATGGTAAGGTGCAGTGTTTTTGGTTGCAAAAGCGAAAGTGAGAAGAAAATTGCCGGATTTTCCTTTCATTCGTAAGTAGCTAAATATTTTAGTTTATTCGGTGAAAGACAGTGAAAGTTTTCAACTAATATGGTTTTTCAACTCTTAAAATAAATATACAGCTGTTTCAAGATAAAATGAGAGCTGAATTATGTTTTTATTATTTATTATTCTTCACATAACCTCCAAGCTCAGTGCTGCCTACTTTTTACTCGAATACTTCCCCATTTCAGGGGAAAATTGTACGCCAATAAAATAAATTACCTTCATCAATCATTTCAGATGAATGCTTTATTAGAGTGTATGTATAGCGCTGGCAGCAAATTTGTTCCACATTTCACTGGACGTAATATTACATCTTAACCTTTTAGTATCTATTTATAGTTTAAAATATTGTATTTGTAGTAGGTATTAAAGTGTTAAAAACTTTCAGATTTCCCGCCAAACCAAAATCACGGGGATTATGAATGAAAGTGGAGATAAAATATTTTTTATGCTGTATCTCAGGTTTTCTTTAAATGTTCATTTTCCCGCAGGTGAAAGAACTCCTATCCTAATAAACTATTTTGACTTATACCCAAAGTCTCTAATTCAGATAATTTATGTAAACAAAGTAATGTCAAGAAATGTCACTGCCAAAATGACAGGACGGTGGTGCAAAGCATTTTATCATTTTTTTTTTTGTAATTATTCATCTATAAAATTAAAATGAAATAATTTTTAGAACTATGCAAACAAAATACCATTGCCAAACAATGTTTTGTGTGGTTTGTCGGAGACACGGCATTATGATCGTCATACGTGCCGATTCCCTTGTTCACAAACTAAACTAAATTTAAGTTCAGTGCAGCTTTTTCTTTCTATTTCATTAAGAAAAGGACAGAAGATAAATTTTAGTTAAGTCCTGTCAAATTAATCAGCGCCTGTCACTACTCCATACAAGTTTAGACGTGATTAAAAACTTGCCGGCTAAAATTACGTAAATTTACGTCAAGCGCTGATTAATTTGACAGGACTAAACTAAAATTTATCTTCTGTCCTTTTCTTAATGAAATAGAAAGAAAAAGATGCACTGAACTTAAATTTAGTTTAGTTTGTGAACAAGGGAATCAGCACCATAATCAGCCCTTTTAAGTCCACTGCTAGACGTAGGCCTCCCAAAATCGATTTCCACTCAAAACAGTTTTCACCCAAAATGTGGCAAGATATGCTACTTACGATATGAATCTATGAATGAGAGTTGTAATTATTAGTGTTGTTGAAGATGTAAAAAATTTGAAAATGTTTGGATCTCCTGCATTGTTACCAGTACCATAAAATATTTTATACCAGAAAATCTCCTTTTTTTTAATAACTTTGTTAAAAAATTTATAAAAATAATACGGTATGATTATTTTATAGTTATTATTTCTTAAAATCAGTACTTAAAAGAAAATGGCACCTTTATTTTTCGCCATTTTATATGAATAACCATTACGAAGATATTTTTTTTGATATGTTATCCCTTTTGTTTACATAAATGATCTGAATTTCAGACTTTGGGTATAGATGTTTTGTTTCTATTTATAAACCCTGTGCGTTTGTACAAAGTAGATAATAGAGATTGAAAAACATCTGAACATTGAAGAACATTCGGGGTAAAATCACTTTAAAGTGGGTAACCCTAAAGTTGCAAGTACCTTGATTTTCTGTCCCTTACAGCGACACGCCAAGCAGTGGTCTATAGTTTTCTAAGTCTATGTGTCAAATTAATCAGCGCCTGTCACTACTCCATACAAGTTTAGACGTGATTAAAAACTTGCCAACTAAAATTACGTCAATTTACGTCAAGCGCTAATTAATTTGACAGGACTAAACTAAAATTTATCTTCTGTCCTTTTCTTAATGAAGTAGAAAGAAAAAGATGCACTGAACTTAAATTTAGTTTAGTTTGTGAACAAGGGAATCGGCACCATTATCTAAGAAGGCCCACTTGGCAGTGTACAACTTGACTCGAACTGGGTCTTACAAAGACTTTGCATTTAACCATGTATTATAACCTCGATAAAGTATAATATAGTAGTAGGTAGTGTAGTTAGCTGAATTTGGCATTGGCGCGTGAATTGGAATAAAAGACAAGAGATAAGTTGGCAATTCAAACAAAAATTATTGAATAATTGTTGACGTTGTACGGTGGCCAGCATATCAAGTTACCATAGACTGCCAAATTTTCTCGTTCAATTTTCGTTTTTTTTTTTTTCTCCTAGCTTCTGCGTTTCTTAAGTGCCCATGTAGGTTTATGTGAAACTTTTTTTTTTTTTAACGTTTTAAAACTTAAAATGGTTTGGAGAAATTTGACAGTTTCGTGTAGCTTGATGTGCTAGCCACTGTACCTACTTACAACTGTTTAAATAAACGCGATAAAGCATATAATTAACAGCAAACAAATGCTCCTCTGCAGTTCCGTAGAAATGTTTAGTTAAGTCTATGCTAATAATAGGGGTAAAAGTACGAAATTGGTGCCGATTCCCTTGTTCACAAACTAAACTAAAGTTCAGTGCATCTTTTTCTGTCTATTTGATTAAGAAAAGGACAGAAGATAAATTTTAGTTTAGTCCTGTCAAATTAATCAGCACCTGTCACTACTCCATACAAGTTTAGACGTGATTAAAAACTTGCCGACTAAAATTACGTCAGTTCACATCAAGCGCTGATTAATTTGACAGTACTAAACTAAAATGTATCTTCTGTCCTTTTCTTAATGAAATAGAAAGAAAAAGATGCACTGAATTTAAATTTAGTTTAGTTTGTGAACAAGAGAATTGGCACCATTGCCGTTTTATAGTAATGATACTTTGATTTGACATTAAACCTTCATGGTGTGAGATATTCGAGTGAAACTTTTTGTACAATAAGTATACCTATCAGATTATTCTTTAAAAAAATGTGCAACATTCGATTTTCGAAATTCAATTTTTTTTTTATTCAGCTTAGATGGCAAAGATGGATACTTCGAAAAATCCGAGTAATAAGGGTTCCGTACCAAAATGGTAAAAAGGAACCCTTATGGTGTGACTCAGTCTGTCTGTCTGTCACAGCTGAATATCTTAAGAACTACTGATGATATCAACTTGAAATTTAGAATAGTTTTAGATGGTGTTTGCCCAACTATTTTGCAAATAAGAAAGAAACAAAAAAGTTTTTATTTTTTTTGCAACAGGGACTGAAAAGTGGTCTTAAAAATTCGAAATGTGGCTACTGAGGGCATGTGGGGTATCAGATGAAAGAGCGCTGTTTGCACATTCTCAATTTTTTTTTTCTTTTGGCCGCATATTTTTCGACTTTTGATAAAAAAATGTAAATAAATACCGTATGCAAACTATGGAGATAAGGGGGGGGGGCCTTATTTCCGAAGTTTGCATAGAGAAAAATTTGAAATTATTCTATGTGATAGAAGCTTATGTAAAGATTACAGGAAAAATAAAACTGTCTCTAAATACATAGCACACTTTTTCAGAAATCAACAAAAAATACATTAGTTCTCTTATCTGTCAAGAGACGGCGATGACCTAAAACTGCAATATTCTACACCGCAATGTTAAAATTGTCTCTCCCTCTTTTTCTCTTTCTGTATTTTTTTTCTCTCTTTTTATTCTCTTTTTCTTTTTTTTTCTTTTCCTCGCTGATGATAAAAACATTTCACGTTTCACAACCAAAATGTCCTCCTTCCTACATATTAGCAGGTAGCAGGTTGCTTTGGGCATGGGGTCTCAACTCGAACAAATTATAATTAGTCTTGAAAAAAAAAATCAAAACTTCCTTGTTTAATGTTTATTTATCTATTTACACTCGTAAATCACGAGAATGACAGCTAGTTACTAGGCCGACTCCTAGATGGCGTTATAAAACTACAGTCTCTGGCAATTATAGTGAGTCGCTGATGCTGCCATGTGTTAAAAAATTGAGAAAAAAATATTGCCAGCCTTAGGGAGCTGTCATTTCTTTGTATGGGATTGGGTAGCTGTACGTAGTATTATATTATATGTGCTTTGGGTGAAGCACAGTTATAGTTTTTCTGGGCTGGTACGGAACCCTCGGTGCGCGAGTTCGACTCGCTCCTTGACCGGTTTTTTTTTATACGATTCCGACGCGGAACTATAACGCGGCAGAAACGGCTCGCAATATCAATGCTGCGTTTGGAGAGGAGACTGCTAACGAATGTTTTTGGTTTAAACGCTTTGGTAATGGAAACTTCGACTTGAAGAACGAACCACGTGGAAGACCTAAGACCATCACAGGTGAATAACGCTCAATTGAAGGAGATGGTGGAAGCCGATTCGAGTCAAACTACCCAGGAATTATCAGCATGGTTAAACGTTACCACGATACAACAACAATACTGACTCATTTGCATCAAAACAATAAGATAAAAAAAAAATGAAAAATGGGGTCGCGGTTGGTCCGTGGATGGGTGACCATCGCAAGCGTACCTCTCGTAGATCAACTAAGCAACGGATTTTGATGCAGATTTCACCATCATTTTGATTAATTCCGGAAAGATTACGTGTTTAAAGATGAATATAAATTCCTAACTACGGACCGAATTTTATTATTTTACCCTTCATTGTGCGTGGTCTGACACGCGCTTTGCCGGTTTTTTTAATATGTACAGTGTACATACTGTTAAATATTGTACGGTTCTACGGAAACCCGTCGTGTGCGATTCCGACTCGCACTTGGCCGTTTTCTTTAAACTTGATGTATCATGATTACATAGATAAATGATTGGTCTCGCTTGGTCTCGCTGCAGTCGAGCGCAGCGCCGCTATGGAGTATAGTGTTCTGTGGCGCAGCGAGACCAATCATTTATCTAAGCATGATTATTATTTAAATTTAATTATAATTTACGCCCGAGTACCTACTAGCTAGTGTATAAATGGAGTTATGAATAACTTAATTTTTGGTTTCAGGAATCCTACTCCTGATTCAATTAAAATACTTACAACTTAAAATCTGGCCTGCGTTTGAGCCATCGACGATTAATATTTTAAGTGTAGGTACATGACAATGAAAACTAGTTTCCTGAAATGTCTTTACAAAATGATGACGATTTTACTGTGTAAAATCGAAGAAAAATAATAAAGTAAGTAGATTAAATAATAATAGATTGGTATGTACTTTACATTTATGACCAACACTGACCAAAATGTGTTTCACTCACCACTAGTAAATAAGACTCGGTTTAAAATAAAGAAATGAAACCATAAAGCTTTGCCATAAAGCAAACGAAGGTTGGTTTATTTTTATGGAAAAAAAACATACACAACACACAGGACAACAATAACAACTAATTCTGATACACATTAATTCTCGATGTGTATCAATGTTTTATTTCATTGGAATTCCCTAAAAACCATATTTATTAAAACGATGTGGTGCCTTAACTCCAAATTTGTTTAAATCATTTGAAGTCGAACTTCTAATGGAAGAATAGAGCTGCTCCCAAAATTTGAAGTTGTCATCATCATTCACACTTAGGACAGTTGTTGTAACTTCCGCCTCATTGTTTGTTAGGTCCACGTATTGCTTAGTCCAACTGTTAAACATCGGCCACGTTTTGTTTAAAGCTGAACTATGATACGGGTTGCTGAAATAAACAATAATTTTATCAATATCTATATAGCTGACCCAGCAGCCGTTGTCCTGAACAAATCGTTCGAATCATAAGTTATGGTCTTGAGTTCATACAAAAATCCCATAGAAAAAAGGATGTCCAATTTTTCTTTACATAAAAACCAAATTCGGACTATTATGAACATTTTAAAACCAAAAATTGCCGAATCGGTCCAGCCGTTCTCCAGTGATGCGCTTACCAACGAACAGCATTTCATTTTTAGGGTTCCGTAGTCAACAAGGTACCCTTATACTAGAAAGCTGTAATTTGGCATGGGTATACGTATTAATCACGCCAACAAAGTGGTAAAATAAAATCTTTTTTTTTTTAGGGTGTCTCCCCGTCACGTAAAATGGAAATGATTTTTTTTTCTCGTCTATCGCATTGTGTGGGGTATCGTTGGATAGGCCGTTCAAAACTATTGGGGGTTTGTGAAAACCATTTTTCGATTCAGGGATCCGTTTGCGTAATATTAAGCTTTGAAGTGCTAACTTTTGTTAAGAGTCGAGTGCCAGCTAAATAGTTGTACATACTTGAATATGTGAAAAAAATCACAGCATAATATATGTAACAAAGTTAAAAGGAAAACTACCACAGTAAAGTAAGCTTTACAGATTAGCATTACTCGGTAAATTATAAAGCTTACAACTTACATTTACAGTTGAAAAACATGTTCTCCCATACATTCCGTTTGGAAGAACATATTTTTCAACTACAATGTTACGTTTGTTCTTGGTATAAATTCATACCAACTACGGAACCCTTCATTGTGCGTGGTCCGACACGCACGTGGTCGGTTTTTTATTATTTATATAATAGAAGATAGTAGATGTGTCACGTAATAGGCGAGTAGGACACAGGTTAACAAGACAATTCTTTTACCAATCACCAACCAATCATTTTTAAAAGAGTAACCGTGGAGTTTCTTGCCGGTTCTTCTCCATAGAAAACAACCAATTGGAACCGTGCACCTAGCTTCTGACGTTTCATAAGTGCCCTTGTAGGTTTATGTGAAATAAAATATTTTGAATTGATTTGATTTGACCTGTTGTGGTTTGAATGGATTTGAGCCATTCTCAGATAATTAAGGATTTTGTTCTAATTATGAGTCGTCAAAGCGAAGGCCCCAAAAGCAATAATTGCACTTCAATCAGCCAGGCTATAGCAATGCTGGACATAGGCCTCTCCCAAGTTGCACCACAATAACCGGTTTTCTGCCTGTCGCATCCAGTCTGTCTATCTGAGCTGCTTGTATGGAGATTATATAACTTAATGATTTCATTGTGATGAGACCACACATTCTGCGTAAAATAGAGATTAGTACGCGTTGTGCTTGTGCGTTGGACGAAGAAAGAAACATGATCGAGAGCGCTAGTATGTGGATTGGAAAATGACACATAAGTTTTTCAAAAATATTATAAAACTTTTCAAAATAAAAATAGCACGTACTATAAAACACGCTAGGTCTGACTTACCCGTGTTTAGCAAAATCCGTGAAGAGCGTTGTAACTTGATCTATAAGTTGGAATTCTGTACTGTTTCTATCCGAAACAAGATTCAATGATTTTGGTTCAAACAAATACATCAAGTCATCCAAATGGGAAGCTCCGGAGATGCCGTATTTTTTCCCTCGCAGACCATAATAATTCCTACTTGATGTGATGGCAAACTGGTAGGAATATCTTACAGTATCTCTTTCTTGAGGCAATCTCATAAAATATCTCAAGATATCATATACAAATGTAGCGTCATTCGCATACCTTACAAACTCTTGAGTAGAGTTTATATCAACACTTTTATTCCCGAAGTAATATTTACGAATAATATCCGATAATTCTAAAATGGGATTTGGCCCCAACTCATTCAAAAATTTGCGAGGGACAAATAGTTCTGGGTATTTGTCATATTGCTTTATAAGCGTTGCGGTGATGGATTCAATTAATCTAACGATCTCTTGGTTAGTGTGGCCAAACATTAAATCTACTTTATTCATATAGACAGGATCTTCAAAAATATTGTGTGTCAGAAAATTATCCTTGCCATAATATTTTTCGACCACAGGTACAAATTGATCCATTTTAATGCCGTTATTGGTATACTCTTCAAATGATAAGATGTTAGGACTTGTGTCTATTAATTTGTCTGAAGGGACGGACTGAAGAAATTTGAGAAGTTCATCGGGGTCTTCAGTTTCAAAACCAAGCTTCTTCCCAAGAACAAAAGCGCGTCTTTCAGGATGAAAAGCCAAGCTCCAATCACAAAACGGAGAGCCACTTAACGCGATGGCCCTATGAAACAATCCTCTTGACATCGGAGATCTTATATGTAATGCAACAGAAGCACTACCTGCGCTCTGTCCCATGATAGTCACTTTGTCTGCATCACCTCCAAAATATTTGATGTTCTTTTGCACCCATTTCAAAGCTGCAACTTGATCCTTCAGTCCCGCGTTTCCAGGAACATCTTTAGTGCCGAGACAAATGAAGCCCAATGCGTCCAATCTATAATTAAATGTCACTACGACCATATTCTTTCTAAGTACAAAGTCTGGTCCGTAGGAATCATCATTGCCGGATCCACTTTTGTATCCCCCTCCGTGAATGAACACTAGAACTGGTAGAGGAGTTTCAGGTGCCAAGTTAGGCGAATATATGTTGATAAACAAACAGTCTTCATTGCCGGGGATGAGTGTGTTTGTTAGAATGTCCAACTGAGGACACTTTGAACCATGTTGCTTGGCGTTTCTTACTCCAGACCATGGTAGAGGAGGCTGAGGTACCTGAAAATAAATATGGGAAAGATTTCATTGAACCACATTTTTTTTTAATCTTCTTCGAATTGTTTAGGGACCGATTATTTACATGCCAATTATTATCAAGAATAAGCTGTAAGCTTGAATCTTGTAACCTTTGCATTCTAAAAGTTAATCACGCCGACAAAGTATATTTTTTAAAAGGGTACCACCCCTACTTGTAAAGTGGGGACGATATTTTTTTGCTCGTCTATCCCATGGTGCATAATATTGCGGGTTTGTGAAAACCATTTTACGATTCAAGAAGAATTTTTCGTAATATTAAGCTTTAAAGTGCTATTTTTGTTAGAGTCTAGTGTCCCCCTCCCTGCCAGCTAAGTGGTTGTATTTGAATATGTGAAAAAATTTACAGTAGTAGTATATATAACGAAGTTAAAAGGAAAACTATCACACAGCTACTACTACTACTACAATACTAAATACTACTACAACTAAATGTTAAGTTTTTTCTTGAGATAAATTCATCCCAAATACGGAACCCTTCATTGTGCGTGATCTAACACGCACTTGGCCGGTTTTAATAGCATAGAGGCATTGAATAAAAACCGAGCAGAAGGAAAGCTTCCTAACAGAGTTCTAATTCTTACCTACTTTCATAGGGCTGTCACTCGGTAATCGAAAATAAAAAACGGGGCAAGTACGAGTCGCGATTTGGCAATAGTACGAATGGACGGACGGACGAATGGTCTGACGGTCTGACGGACAGGCGGACAGACGTAACTCTACATATCTTAGCAATAACTAATTAATAATTGCAGGTATGCATTTCAGATTCAATAAATAGATAGTACCTATGCAATTAATCACAATGTTATATAATTTTGCACTGTGGTGCACTGAGAACTTCCCTTTTTTGAAGTGAGTTAATAAAACACGATTGTAAAGTGTATGTAATTAAATAAACTGTGAAATAGTTATACATACATAGATGAATACATTGCATGCTTTTTTTGAAGTTGGTTACGCAATAATAATTACTGTGAATTACGGACGGACGGATAGACGGACATGGCGAAACTATAACGTTCCCTTCCTTGTTTTACTATTTCACGAATAGAAAAGGTGAAACGGAATCTTACTAAGACGGCCTACAAACCTATTTAGTACACACGGCTACATATCAAGCTATATACATTCTCAGTTTGTAAGCTGGCCTCTCATTGTAAGGAAATCCTATACGATGCGAGATCAACTTATACTGGAAATGTATAGCTTGATATGTAGCCGTGTGATTGTGCAAGGAAACATGATGAATAATATTTTTTGTTAGTGCTTCCGCGCACAGCGTTAGTATGAAGCTTTCTACCTGCACGGTTTGTTAATCATGTGATAGAGGTACACTACACATCGCAAGCCGAGTTTGCTGGCGATTCATTCAGCTAGTACCTTAAATCTCCGGGTTCCGTTAGGAGGTTGAGCATACGGAATGCCTTTAAAACTGTTGTACTGTTCATCTCCAGTAACTAAGTCTAGTTTCTCTCCTTCCAACCAGCCCTGCTCCACTCTTACTCGAATCCCTTTACCTGATACATTTTGAATGATTCTGCGAACATAAACATTTTTCTCAAACTTGCATGGAAATATTGTCATTATTTTCGAAAAAAGAACACGCTAAGTATCGAATTTACGGACAAAGAAAATCAAACCCATTGCAGGAGCGTTTTTTGAATTTGGAACATTACAACGCTCCAGCAATGTAACAACGCTCCAGCAATGTTTTATTTCCCTGCATTCTTTTGAGAAAAGCACTATATATGCCTCGGCGGAAATGGCAATTGCCTATCTCGTATTAGTGAAGTCCTCGCCTACGGTTCGGCGTTCATACTCATACTCGACCTGCAATTGCCTATTTCCCGGCCTTTGCAATAAGGTACTATTATTACTTGACAACAACATTATAGGTAGTTAGGTACCCTATAATCAATATACAATATACATACACTTTTGCAGATTGAATACTAAACTGTAATTGCTAAGCAATGTTATAGCTACACACGGCTACATATCAAGCGAGGTATACATTTCCAGAATAAGCCGAGCTTTCATTGTACGGAACAATTCGACATCAGCATAAAGTGAAAATGTATAGCTTGATATGTAGCCGTGTGATTATGCAAGAAAACATGATGAATTATTTTTGTATAAAGAATACACAAATAATATACTTACTGAAAACGAAGAAATATCAACTGAATTAATAGATAGTAGGTATAGCAACGGGCCATAAAATCTTCTCGGGTACCTACTTCAATATGGAAAAGTATAAGAAGTAATATTTTACTTACATGAGAAATATTACTATAGTAAACTTAGCACATAAAATATTCATTTTTGTTGCAACATTAAATCCAAATAATTAATTATTTGCTAGATCGTGTTGACAGTCAAGAAAGGGCACGAGGTAGCTAAGTAAGTCAACTGCTCATTATGTGCAATAAATGCACAAAGTGGGAACACTAGTCAACAACAGATGTTTTAATTGTTTATTGGTGTATTTGTATAAATAAAAACGTCAATAACATTAATCATTTGCAGTAAATAAATAGTCTTTTATCGTACCGTTAGTCATTGTTTTCCGATCCTATTTTTTATAACTACAAGCATGTGAATGTACCCCTACCCTACCCTAACTAACTAGGTACCTAAAACTTAAAAAAAATATAGATAGTAGCCGATTCTCAGACCTACTGAATATGCATATTAAATTTCATAAAAATCGGTCAAGCCGTTTCGGGGGCGCATGGTACCTAACTAACATTGTGATACGAGAATCTATATCTATATATACTAATATATAAAGCTGAAGAGTATGTTTGTTTGTTGTTTGAACGCGCTAATCTCAGGAACTACTGTTTGGAATTACATAACATATAACAGGCTATATAACATCACGCTACAACCAAAAGGAGCGGAGCATAAATGAAAAATGTTGCAAAAACGGGAAAAATTGCGTGCGCTGCGGAAACGGTTTAAGTTATGCAAATATCATGTATGATGAAATTGTTCTAAAAAAAAGTCCGCGACAGCATATGTCTATCTTTTAAGATTGACTCACTATAACCACTTTTTATGGTAATCAAATTAGTTCGAAATTAATGCATTATTTGCGAAGGAGTTTTCATAAACATGGTATTAATCCTTATCCAAATAAATACGTTATTCATCACAAGTATTTAATTTTGAACAAAGTTGCCCTTACATCATTAAATTTCAATGAATATCTTAGGAGATATATATAACTGTTTTATAATAACTCCGCAGCAAAATAATGATCAACTCTGCGAGGTAGTCTATTCTAAAGCTGAAGAGTTAGTTTTTCTCCGCTGTCCGTCTGTCTGTCTGTCCGTCTGTCACCAGGCTGTATCTCATGAACCGTGATAGTTAGACAGTTGAAATTTTCACAGATGATGTATTTCTGTTGCCGCTATAACAACAAATACTAAAAAACTGAAAAAAAAATATTTAAGGGGGTTCCCATAAAACGGACATGATTTTTTTGCTCCGCCCGCGTGGATGTCAGTTATCACGTAAAAAAGTAGCCTGTCCTTCTCCATATCCCAGGCTATATTCCTGCCAAATTTAATGTCGATCGGTTCAGCGGTTAAGGCGTGAAAACGTAACATACAGATAGACAGACAGACAGAGCTACTTTCACATTTATTTATAACATTACTAGCTTTTGCCCGCGGCTTCGCCCGCGTGGATGTCGGTTATCGCATAAAAAAGTACCCTATGTCCTTCTCCATATCTCAGGCTATATCTCAAAATTCTAACTTAATATTAATTTTAATGTGATTCACTATGTGAATAGAAACCGAAACAAATGATTTAATATAATAAAAGTACTTATGTTCTGAACATGAATGAGTCTACCTAAAGATAACAAACACAAAATCAAAATACGAAATTTCACTCAAATTCTTAAAGCAATCAATTGTACCTACCAAATTACAACACGAAATAAAAGTGCGACACAAATAATAATTTTAAAATAATTCACGTAAGTACCAACAATGTGAAAACAAAATGAAATCGTCCGAAATGTCGCATGATACACCGTTTGTGCTGATAAAACGCTCAAAATATCTAATGAACACCATTGGTGCATAACTTTTCTCAGGGTCACGTTCGCAATTGGACAAAATATTTGACATTTATTTTGTACTTGCAACACGATCTGGCTGTAGAATTCGATTAATCGACTAATACTTGACCGGTTGACATTTTAGCGGGAACACCACTAAACGAACGAAAAAAAAAACACAACAAAATACGTCTGTACTCTGTGGTCGTGTGGCGGTGTGGCGCGGTGCTTAATGTAAACATTCATCAAGGTTATACGTGCGTAAAGTAATGGATTCAATGAGAAAACGGTTTAATCTTGAAGAATCTTATACAGAATTACTGAGAAATAAGTGTAGATTTCGTATTGAGTGTTAGTTTATCGAAAAGTGATAAATATGTCAGTGAAAAAGTAACGAAAGTTTTGGAATGCACAAATTTTGATCATAAGGCCGCCGTGTTTAGTAATGTTTTTATGATAAATATTCTTGTATACTGTTTGAAATACACATAAGTAGCTAGCTTATTTATCTACGAACATAATTTGGCTAATAGCTACTGATATTATAGCGTATTGTTATCGTAATCGTATTTCCAAGAGTAAAATTCGGCAAACAAATACCTACAAAAAGACAATAAAATGGATATAGTATGTTATCCATAAGAGATAGACATATGCCATCGCGGACTTTTTTGAAGACCTTTATAAGATACATAATTCCACCATACATTATTTTGTTATATCTCAAAGGGTTTAGACAGCATTTTCGTTGAAAGCTCCCAGACGGCTTATTTTTTTCCGACACCTCCAACAAATATCGTTAATTCATACAAAAATGCATACAAAAACGTGTTACTTCAGTTGCCTTTGTGCCAGGGCCACGGTATCCCTTTCGGAAAAACCCGCAACCCTGGCAGGCATTGGTCCTAGCGGACCCCGCCACAGTTCGCGCTAACATCTCTTTGTGGCACGCGTAGAACACAATGCGCCGTCAACCTGGGTCTGGTCCTTACCAGACGGCGAGCTGCCCATTGCTCGCCGTCCGCAAACCCGCGCCTACGGTGGCCAGGAATCGCCAATTGATTCCCGTCGCCCAGGGCGTCTTCTGCGGCGACTAGGGGCGTGAGGGATTACCCAGATTACCTCTCCCTCACGCGTTCCGTCTCCTCCTTCGCAAGCATTACTGCTTCGCAGAAGGAGGTGACGGCCTCCCATGCACTCTCGCTCCGCTCCATGGACCATTACGGGACACTGCACGCTAAACAAACAATTCCACACAATAGACATATCGGACAATCCTCTGTGCAGAGCTTGCATGTAGGCTGAGGAAACCGTCGTGCATGTGCTCTTTGAATTCACAGATGTTCTAAACATACCGGGAGACGTAATTAACTTCTGGAGGGAGGTGGGCTGGTTGGAATAACCACTGATGGCCGCCATGGCCCATGTACAATGGTCCACCTGAAGGACTAAGTGCGGAAACCAAACCCTTTACCATAGAACTGTACATCGCCTGCTCCCGCGTCGCCATTCCTGACTCTCTGTATATTTTGACTGCTGTGACCAAAACTACAAACGTAGTGTTCAGGGAAGTTTTATTAAAATGTGGCTGGTATTTTAGTATATTATGATGTTTTACGACTTCCACGCTAACGAAGTCGCGGGCAGAAGCTAGTATATAAATAAGCGGCATCTACAACGCCACATGCGAACTATGCATCAAAGACCTGATGTCACACCCTACATCGCGCAATCAGAGTTTACCGCGCCGTGTATTCCCGTTCGTCCCCTCGACTTCGTCCACGTAGGGGGACGAACGGGAATTTACAAAAATAACATTATATTTGTTCCCGGTCGTCCCCCTCTGGATTTTAAGGGGACGAATGGGAATATATTCTTAGATTGGTATCATTCGTCCCACTAAATAATATTGTGCTTGAAATGGTAATCGTTGTTTAGCAGTTTACTTTTCAAATTAGTTACTTGGTTAGATTTAATAATTATTTTACCGTTGTTTTGCAGTTTACTTTTCAAATTAGTTACTTGGTTGGATTTAATAATTATTTTACAAAATATTTTTTTCTGTATAAATATTACTTATATGACTCGGGCGAGATGTGCTTTTAATAAAAGAGTGCCGATAACATTGTTTCATTTGCGTGAACCCTATTGGTTTACCTGACATTCTCTCCCTCTAGTGTCCTTAAATAAGTCGGTGGCGTAGTAACACAGAGTACTTTTATATAGTTAGTGTTGTGACAAAACAATGAAACAGCGCAGGTGTTAATGTAATAGTAATTCTTCACGAATTCTGTCCAACTTCATCGATTTAGAATACTCCAACTTATATAAATGGAGTAGTGACAGGCGCTGATTAATTTGACAGGATTATACTAAAATTTATCTTATGTCCTTTTCTTAATGAAATAGAAAGAAAAAGATGCACTGAACTTAAATTTAGTTTAGTTTGTGAACAAGGGAATCGGCACCATTGTAAAACCAGCGGCTGAGTGAATCTAATAATTTGCAAATTATTCTCTTCACCAAGTGAGTGTTGGTTACCAATTTTTCCTGTGAATGTTCCCATCTTGCGAGCGGGCCCTCAACCTAATGTAGTTTAACACTTACGTTTAGCAGAACGTGGATGGGTCCGAGGTGTAAAGGATTATATCAAAAACATACGACCTTGTATTCTAACAATTCTAGACTCTGGGAGTGGGCACCGCTAAACAATAGTGTAGACTCAGATCAAATAAAAAGTTCAGAAAGAACTCTGTGAACAACGAAGTAAAGGCTCGTACAGACTCGCGTGATATCGCGGGCGCGACAGGCCGCCGCCCCCGCCGCCATTTTCTTTCTTTCTACATGCAGTGCAGTACAAGTGTGTCGTCGGTGTACTGACTTATATATTGCCTAGATTTTTAAGTTGCTCCATATTGCATGGTATTGTTTGGTCGTATATCTGGCAACAGGTTGTTACATGTTGCTATCGCCCTAAATTGCTGGATGTAGTCGTGACGCCATAGTTGACGATAATCGATCAGGATTGAGCAATTTTAGTTGCCCGTGTAAGCGCACTGTAAGGGGACTTTATGCAATCAATCTAAATCCGTCTGTCAAATCAAGTTTATTAAAGTCGCTCCAAAACGTACGGTGGCCAGCACATCAGGATATATGAAGCTGTCAAACTCCAAACGATTTTAAGCCTTCTATTGTTGATAGTTAAGTTATTTCTTTTTGTAACCAGAGTGGTTACAAAACTTTAGCTGGAATATACAAGCTGCAAGTACTGCAACATGTATAGCCCGATAATATTTCCACAACAGTATGGCCGGTGGTTGTGTGAAATTGTGTGTGGTAAAACCTATTTTGCGTTGGACACGGACGTCTGTAGCATCGGGCAATAGTGGCTGATGAAATAGTTCAAAGCCTCGTGTAATCTCCAAAATATAATTCGCATAACCAATATTATGTCGGCAATAACATTTTAAAAATTGTGTTTATAGTCTGTTTTCAGCTTTACTTTTTTTGATAACACTTTTCTAATGATGTTTTTTGAAGGTAAAGAGAATGCGAGACACTTTATCTTTATTATTTCATTAATTTTTAATTAAAATTCTTTGTGGTATGAACTGTTTGCAAAAACTTCCTATTTATAGAGACCTTGCAATATCGATTAAATTATTGTAGTAGGTACTAAATTTTAAGTATGGTATCCCTCAGAAGATTTATGTCAACATTGTCAACGTCGCGGTGGTATTTTATTATTTACGGGATTCTCTAGAAGTTATTAGAAACTATATGATATCTGTAATGTTTTATTTTAATTAAGTGTCGTACTTAGAAATATGAATACTTCTGTAGAAGGTATCATCGTAAACAACTGTCAATACGCCCCGATTTACTTGATACAAGATCCTGGCGCCAGTCAGGTAATAACTTACTGATATCATTGTTATTATACGTACAGTTATCTCGTATAATGTTAAATAACATTGATTTTTATGTTCCCAGGGCAATACTTACGTTCTTGCTTCAAGTACCGTAGAACCACCCAAACCTATTAGCAATAACCTGAAAACATTCTACGAAAACAGTGGAAATATTGAAAATGGATTAATAACTGCAGATACCGGTATAAGACCCAATGCGATCAAAAAGAGAGAGAGCGTTTTGATCAAAAATAATTTAAAATTGGCAAGTTTTTTGCTGCCTAAACATGATAATGTAAATAAACAATATGTAGTTGACAATATTGTTTTAAAACCTACTATCACGACTACTGCAAGCACACCAGTACCAGTTAATCATCATCCAGTGAACACAGTACCAAAAATAGATATGGATAGGAAGATAGTAAAACTCAAGGAGGTTCCGATTATCAACCGACATCGGCCTGAGAAAGTTTTGCCAAAGATTAAGCCAAAAGAGAAGTAAGTTTATCGCTATTATTATTTATTGTCATTATTATATTTGCAGATAAGGGATTGATGATTACTGTTTTTGAATAACAACAAACAAAAATACTATTGGTACACTCAGTGTAATGATTTTCCTGTCATCAGACATTGAAAAGCCATATTAAGCTAAGGATCTTTGGAACTCATTTTATGATAGTACTATCCTCATTGATAAGGCTTCATGTGCATTTTGATTGATATTTATAAGCACAGTTGCTAAGTGCGGGTCCTGGATAATCTGAGGGAACTTCTTTTGATACTAATGGTGGAACACAAAACTGCAAATCGTAATATGCCCCCTTCATCTTTCTTCCAAAGATGCTTCTCATAAAACTTAAGAAAGTTAAATCACTTCTAATAATTTTTTTCTCAATACCAGTTTATGAAAATATTTGTGTAACTGTTAGTTTTCTCGAATTAAATAAAAAAATGAGACTTAGTAATCAAATTGTGCAAGCAAACTTTAACATAGAGATTAATAGAATTGATTTCCCTACTGAAAATATGTCCCCACAAAGAAAAGACCACCCAATATGCCTTATTGATAGTAAAATGTGATTAAATATTTATAAACAGGATGAGCAGCCACATCCTCTTATTTACTACATACATAATAGTTTTGTTAATGTTTTCCTTAAAAATAATTTTAAAACCTTTATTTTTCAGCACACCCAGCCCCACTCAATCCAAACACACATCAGTGCAATTAATAAAATTAGGAGAAACTTATCATAGGTAAATAATAAGATTTTGTATGTAATTCATAGTTCTTAGCACTGGTAGTCAATATGCAGTCATTCTTGATGAACAAAGTATTTTTTAAGCAAGTGAGCATGCAGTCAAGCAAAATTCTAAAACATTAACCACTTTACCAGCAACTATAACCAGTACCTAAAACCCGAAATATTTTGGTAGTGGGATATATTCTGTTTACATTTTTTTGTTTCGCTTCATTAAAATAAAGTGTATAACTAAGTAATTTTATGCTAAAATACTAATATGTTGTTACAAATATTTTTTACAAATACAAATATTTACAAACAATTTTACTAATACAAATATTTTCTTTTCTCAAGCTTAGTACTACTACATAGCTAGTGATAGAAAGTGTCCTTTTATTCAAATAAATACCTGTATAAGGACACTCCACTCTTCCGCAACTTAGATTTAACTCTTCCTTTTTTTTTTTTTTTTTAGATACGAAAGAGAACTACAGAATACTAAATACTAATATTTTACATGAGCTTATTTAAATAAGTGTGTGTTTTGTGTATGTTATTTATGATTTGGGTATGCGTGTGTGGGGTGTATGTGTGGTGTGTGCGTGTACATGTTGTACATGTGAGTGTGTGTGTGAATGAGTGAGTTATGACGTTATGTAGTTATTACACAACAGACATACCATTTGTAAGGGTACTTAACCACAGATAGCTCGAGGCTTAAATTTGCTAACCATGCTAAACCATATTATTCAATTGCATATGATAAGATTGTATTAATGCTGTTTCATTCTCTATTACAGTTTAAATCACTTGAGCGATGAACAGATAAAGATGGTAAATCAGGCATTGAAAATGTTCAATGACCCTGACAAATCAGCACCGGAGCCTACCTACGATCCAGTCACGAACACTAAATATATTTACAAGTAAGTTATTCTACCCTTTTCTTTGTGCAAACTTGCAAGTTCTGTAATTCTTTAAGTATAATACAGTTCTGACTACCATTGATTGTAATATGATGCAAGGAAAGTTTGTGTGGATACACAGTCAAACGTATGGCTATTATATTCATTCAAATAAAAAATTGCAGTAATAAAGAAGTGGCATATAATTATATTATTATTTTAGGGTTGTCTCACCAAAAGATTTGACAGTTGTTGCTAAAAAGAAAATCTTACTAAAGGATCGTAAGAATCATACTAAAATTCCGAAGAGAGCAGAAGAAAAAGTTGTGAAACACGTCAATCCAGAAAAAGTTGTGAGGCACGTCAATCCAGAAAAAGTTGTGAGGCACGTCAATCCAGAAAAAGTCGTGAAGCACGTCAATTCAGAAAAAGCTGTGAAGTACGTCAATCCAGAAAAAACTGTGAAACACGTCAATCCAGAAAAAGCTGTGAAACACGTCAATCCCGAAAAAGCTGTGAGACACGTCAATCCAGAAAAAGCTGTGAAACACGTTAATCCAGAAAAAATCGTGAAACACGTAATTCCAGAAAAAGTCGTAAAGCACTTCATTCCTGAAAAAATTGTGAAGCACGTCATTCCAGATAAAGTCGCGAGGCCCGTCATACCCGAAAAAGTCGCAAGGCCCGTCATACCAGAAAAAGTCGTGAAGCCCGTCATACCTAAGGAAGTTCCAATCCCGAAGGAAGATAGTGAAGAAGAGTTTGAGCCTGAGCCACCTGCTGAGGTATTGTATAAATTCATATTTTATTTTAAGAAGATTATTAGTAGGAAGAAAACTTATTAAAGTCTATTTTCAGAATATGGAATAGAAACAAAGAGTACCTACCCTAACAAAAAACTAATAAGTGCTGTAATTTATTTCAGGCAAAGGTCACAAGGAGTGGTCGAAAAGTAAAATTACCGAAACAGATCTTACCAGAGGGATCACTACACAAGACAAAGAAAAAAAGTGGAACAATTGTCTCTTGCTTCCAGTGTGCTGCTGTAAGAACAATATGATTTTTTTCTTTGAAATCCTCTATAATTTTGTTGAAGTCAGCATTAACTATAAAAATTTCTTTACAGGACTTTGGCAGTTTATACCGCCTACAAAAACATTATGAAAACCATCCCACACATATACCTGCAAAAATCCATTCCAATTTATTCCATTGTTTACTGGCGATTCTAAAGAGCGGTTCAGATGAAAATAAAACCAATATATTTATACAGCAGTTAGAACAGCTAATTGTTAAACTGAAATCCCTACTACCTTGTTTATTGAAGAAAGTAGATGGGACGGATGGTCAACCTTGTACCATCAATGAAGACATTGGCAGGTAAAGAATTCTCATTTCATTTTTACTTGCTTTATTCTTTGCCAGGTTCCTAATATTCATATTTTTTATATTTTTCAGACTTTTCGGCATGAATCCTGGAAAATACAACATTGACGTAGAAGCCTTAAATTGCGTTAAAGATAAAAATGGATACTGTATCCACAATCCTCCAAAAAATAATCCAATTATTAGAGATCAAAATAAATCCTCGCCACATTTACTGAAGCATGCAGAAGTACCAAATCCTGATAACGAAACTGAAAACTGTGCAAGAATAAATTCTGTGGCAAAATGGCCAACTGTCAGTAAAAGGATTTGGAAGCTCA
This sequence comes from Dryobota labecula, assembly GCA_947523025.1. Classification (NCBI taxonomy): domain Eukaryota; kingdom Metazoa; phylum Arthropoda; class Insecta; order Lepidoptera; family Noctuidae; genus Dryobota; species Dryobota labecula. The sequence continues at coordinate 23,756,494 of OX383287.1, read as the reverse complement.
AACAGAAAACACATGAACAAAGTGCAAAGAAAATGAGACTGAAATCCGAGAGTGACACCCTCATTGAACTGGGAACTGAGGACTTTATTTTTCCTAATGAAGGGGATGATTTGAATGCTGCAAGTATTGCTCCCGAAAATAATATGAATACAGCAGATATGATGTCTGAAGATGATGTAGCGAAAATGTTGGAAAATGCACAAGACTGCAACATTAACTGCGAACCAGAGCCTGGGCCGCAAACCGATAGCATCATGATGGACGAGCTTAATAAGCCAAAAAATACTTATGTGCAATTCCACAGTGCTCACTTCGACATACGATCATCACCGATAAAGCCATCCTCAACAGTTTTCCGTAAATTTCAGATAAATCCTAGCAAAATGAGCAATTATGATGTACAAGTCATTCGTTCGTTAGAGATGGTTAATAATAAGGCTCACGACAAAGGTGTTCCTTTATCAAATCCTGATAGAAATCTGCATGTTTCTCTGCCAAATTCTGAAGTCAATTTTAATCCACAAAACTCGGATAACAGGCTACATGTTAATATGCCAAATACTGATACCAGACAACATGTCGCTATTCCGAATTCGAATAACGGTTTACATGTTAGTTTATCACACAGTTTACTTGGCACATTAACAAATTCAGATAGTCGACAACGTGTTACTGTATCACATTCACACAAAAATGGTTTAGATTTACATAAATCCTTAGCAAATTCAGATAACAGGCTACATGTAACAATGTCAGATTCTAAAGAGAGGCTTCATGTGAATATGTTAAATTCAAACATGACACATGATGACAATTTACATGTTACGAAACCTAATTCAAATGATTTGCTTGATGAAATACAGAATATGGATGACAGATTGCATGTTACTATTCCAAACTCAAATAATAAATTACATGTTACCTTGCCCGACACTGATAGTAGGCTACATGTTAGTATACCAAATAGCAATGATGGTTTGCATGTAGCTATGCCAAATTCTAATGGTTTACATTTGATATTACCAAGCTCTGATGAAAATTTACGTTTAATAATTCCGACGTCAGAGAACAGTTTAGATGTAAATATTTCTAACAGCAATAGCTTACACGATTTGTTCAAAAACGATGTAGATTTATGTAAAGACTCTGATGTGATAGATCCTGATCTTAAAGACTGGATTATTAGTACAAGTGAAAAATCAGAGGATGGTTTCACAAAATCTAACAGTTTGATTGCGCCATCGTTATTACATGTCAGAGATAGTATGGACAAATCATTAGATTCACACAAAAATATAAACCATTGTGATGATATGCCGTCATTGGACGACTCATCTGACAATCGCCTTCTATCAAGTCAGGGCGAATCAGTATTAAACTTTTTAGATACATTAGGCAATGACTTATACCCAGAGACTGAGATTAGAAATAATGGTGTGGACTTCCAATTGGATTTGTTCACATTTCATCATTCATAGTATATTAGTAATAAGGACAAAGTTAATATTAAGGACTTATTAGAAAAATTATATTAAGTATATTTTTAGAGAAATAATAGATTTGTACTTACAGTCATATTGTTTTATTTATCTTATTTACATTAACATGTTTAAATATCAATGAGATTAGATAAAATTGCAATTATGTACGTAGTAAAAGCTAAAAGTAGCTATAAAATTAATTTGGTGATTATATTAACTGTCGCAAACCAACTGTAGAAACTATTTGTCTGTACTTTGAACTATTGTAATTATTTTCACACAAAATGAACTCCTGTTGGTACAATAATATTGATTTGGTTTATGAATTAAATGCTATATAAAAATAAAAAACCTTTTTAGTTTACTCATTAACATGATTTTGTGCTCATACACACGAGCGGCACGCGTCAACGGCAGAGGGAACTGCGCCGTCTACAGTCGTCGAGGGCCTTGATTACGGTAATCAAATATACACGAGCAGTTGTCGACGGTTGCAGTTCTCTCTGCCGTTGACGCGTGCCGCCCGTGTGTATGAGCGCTAAGTAAATACTCAACAGATGGGGAAATTTAAAAAAAATACTGTGTCTGCCATACATTTCATAACCTGTGCACGAAATTACTTTCTTCAGTTACAATAAATTAATTGGCTGAATGTGGGGGTTCTACACACGGCTACATATCAAGCTATACATTTCCAGTACCGTAAAACGGGGTGAATAGAAAAAAAAACAAGAAAGTTTTCAACGCTAATATTTGGCTATTTTTCGAAAGAATTTTGGTAGAATTTTAAATTATTACACAGCAACATTTTTTCTTTGTTTTGGCAACAGTTTTTAAATATCAAAATTTACATTTATCCTTCAAAATTTACTTCAAAGTCTATACCTGAAGTCTCTAATTCAGATAATTTATGTAAACAAAGTAATGTCAAGAAATGTCACTGTCAAAATGACAGGACAGTGGTGCAAAACATTTTATCATTAAATGTTTTTGTAAATAATCATCGATAAAATTAAAGTGAATTAATTATAAGTACTATGCAAACAAAATACCGTTGCCAAACAATGTTTTTTGTAGTGTCGGAGACACGGTATATGATAGTCATAATCAGCCCTTAAGCCCAGTGCTAGACGTAGGCGTCCCAAAATCGATTTCCAATCGAAACAGTTTACAGCCGTTTTCGTCCAAAATGTGGCTAGATATGCTACTTACAATATGAATCAATTTATGAGAGTTGTAATATTAGTGTTGTTGAAGATTAAAAAATTTGAAAATGTTTGGATCTCCTGCATCGTTACACAGTGGAACGAATGTATGGGAGCGGTTGGACGTAGACATGTCCGAAAAAAAAGAGTAAAATTATGCCAAACTAATGATGCCATCTTATTCGATTACTTAATGCCTTCATAACTTGTGGTGATGAATTTCTTCATAACTCCCATATTTCGGGAGTAATTTGAGAAAATGTGAAATTTTACTATGAAAATGAGTGTATCGAGCTCTCTCCCTCCTGATTCCGGGCTTGTTTCAAGTAGCGGTCTCTAATATCATAATGCTAATACTAAGAGCTATATTTAATACTAAGACACATAGTGCGCCAAATGTGCACTTTCTGGGATAAAGAGTGATGTTTATTTTATAACACAATTTTTTTATTTTTTGTTTATTTTGTTGATTAAAACCGTTTTTCTAAAGGTTTACCTTATTACAATAACATTTCTGAGCAGCCAATTAGAGAAGATATAAGCTAATTAGGATATGTAATTAGGGACTTAAGGTTTACATATAAAACTGATGCACTAATGATTACTGATAAGAACATTGCTATTATTTAATTACTAAATGGCTCTTAATACACTAATTTAGCATGCATCATTTACTAATTATCACAATAACTAATTACCTTGCAATATTTAACAAAGGATACCTGGGATACCTGGATTTTATATAAATAGGTCACTATTAGTAACTTTAAAATCAGTGTTGATTTACACCTCGTTGTATCCAAGCTAATCTCGCAATGTATTTTCCAAATTTTAATACAAATCTTGATATTCACGTTGCTTTATGCGCACGCGCACATAAAGATTTACGCGACTTTAACTATTTGTTCAGTGTTTTAAAAGATAACAGTTGTGTTCAGTTATGTGAAAGTGCTGAAACAAGTTTAAAAGACTGGTGTCGTCGATTTTGCTACCGCATTTATGCAAAATGGACACAGTCTGGAAGAAGCACAGATAAGTTTCGGAAGAAACATGAGATTTGGCTACAGGCTGCAATTCAATGGCCGGAATTACAGAATGAAAATATGGAACCTTCTACAGAAAATATAAGTGACGTCATCGAGCCCATAATTTCTCCTGCTAAATCTGATGCTTCAACTTGTACACATCCTAGTCCTCGTAAATCTTTTGAGGACCTTAGTAACCGGCAAAAAAGAAGACGCACTGAAGATAGTCTTTCATGCAGCAGTAGCAGCGCTGAAATTATGTTTTCGGCCGAAAGGGCGCTTCAAAAGGCAGGACAAAGCGATACAGCTTATGTTATGAAATACTTGACGGAGAATCCAGAAGAGGCCTCAAAAATCAAAGCCTTCATTGAAGGTAAATCAATTCAGGTACGGGAAATATCCCCTTTGAAGGCATTGGCTCTTTATGTATCGATGAACTTATCGAAATGGCGCTATAACACTCTTCGGGATTTCAACACTCAAGAAGGAGCTCTTCAATACCCGAGTTACTACATGTTGGTTAAAGAAAAAATTAAGTGCTATCCGGCCAAAGAAGATCTCACAGTTACAGAGAGCTCTGCAAAAATCAAATTACAAGCCTTGATGGATTTAACCTCAAGAAGACTTATTAGGTCGTTAGAAACCCCTGTTGATCCCAATCAACAGCTCGTATTGACCAGCAAATGGGGTTTTGACGGATCATCTAGCCAAAGCATTTATCATCAAAGGACGAGTGAAGATGAGCAAATCGATCTTGCTAGTAATTTTATGATTAGTCTTGTACCACTGCGGCTCGTCTCAAAAGGTGTAACAATTTGGGAAAACGAGCGACCATCTTCCACTTCATTTTGCCGGCCAATATTGTTTAAGTTTATAAAGGAAACCAAAGAAAATGTGCAGAGAGAGATGGCTGAAATCGAAGCAGAGATTGAAGCCTTAACTCCATCCACCATCACTGATGGAATTAGTGTCAAACACCAACTGCTGTTGACAATGATTGATGGTAAAATTCATTCCATTATATCCAATACAGCAGCTTCAGTGTGTGACATATGCAAGGCTTGTCCTAAAGAAATGAATAATTTAGAGTTAATCAAAGATAAACACGCAAACGAGGACATGTATAAATATAGCTTAAGCACCCTTCACGCTTGGATTCGCTCAATGGAATGCTTATTACACATTTCCTACAAATTAGACATAAAATCATGGCAAGTAAGGGGTGATATAGCAAAAAGGCAAGTTGATGACAGGAAGAAAAGAGTTCAAGAGGCTGTAAGAAGAGAAACGGGCTTACTTCTCGATGTTGTGAAACAAGGCAGTGGATCCACCAACAATGGCAACTCGGCAAGGAGATTTTTTGAAAACTACACTAAATCTGCTGAACTGACCGGAATAGATGCTATGCTTTTAAGAAAAATCTGTGTGATCTTGCAGTGTATTTCATCAGGAGAGAAGATCAACGTAACTAAATTCCGAGAGTTCTGCTTTGATACTGCTAAGCTTTACGTGGAGTTATACCCATGGTATTATATGCCTTCTTCACTTCATAAAATTTTAATGCATGGGCCAGACATAGTTCAGAACATGTCAATTGTGCCCATTGGTTTTCTATCCGAAGAGGCATCTGAGGCTAGAAATAAAGATTTTAGAAAATATAGAGAGGGGCATTCTCGAAAGCATAGCAGTATCTCATGCAATGAAGATATTATGCACAATCTTTTACTGTCTTCTGATCCACTTGTTACAAGTATCCGTCCAAAAGGAAATAAGTTTGTAAAAAAATCTTCTTTTAAGGAATTTTATGAGCTTACGGATTCTGAGAAAAGTGATATCGAATTTGTTAACATAAATGATTTAGCGGACATCGATTCTGAATTTGAATTAATTGATGATGATGATGATGACGAAGATAATTAAATGATGTTATTGTTTTAAAATGTGTAACTTAGTAAATTAGAGCTTACATCTTAATTATTTATTGTACTTTTAATGAAACTAGGTAATTTATTATCAACTTACTTAAAAGTCATACTCTCATCAGTTCTTGTGAATATTTTTGTTAATATATATTTCTGTATATATATAATATATTTATAGACCTCTTAATAAGTCTGTCTGCGGTTTAAAGTAAATACAAATGGGGAAAAAACGTTTTTTTTTTTAAATTTTCATTTCCTTTTATCCCAGAAAGTGCACATTTGGCGCACTATGTGTCTTAGTATTAAATATAGCTCTTAGTAATAGCATTACGATATTAGAGACCGCTACTTGAAACAAGCCCGGAATCAGGAGGGAGAGAGCTCGATACACTCATTTTCATAGTAAAATTTCACATTTTCTCAAATTACTCCCGAAATATGGGAGTTATGAAGAAATTCATCACCACAATTTATGAAGGCATTAAGTAATCGAATAAGATGGCATCATTAGTTTGTCATAATTTTACTCTTATTTTTCGGACATGTCTACGTCCAACCGCTCCCATACATTCGTTCCACTGTGCGTTACCAGTATCATAAAATATTTTATACCAGAAAATCTCCTTTTATTAATAACTTTGTTTAAAACCGAAAATTTATAAAAATAATTACAGTATGATTATTTATTAATTATTATTTCTTAAAATCAGTACTTAAAAGAAAATAGAACCTCTTTTTTTGCAATTTTATGTGAATTACCATTACGAAGATATTTTTTTGTTGTGTTATCCCCGTTGTTTACATAAATTATCTGAATTTGATACTTTGAGTATACCTTCTGTGAACCCGCATATTTCAACTGCCGAAACTCTTGATTTTAGGTAAGAAAAAATTGTTTAATGTGTTTATCTCATTAAGTGTGTGATAAATTATAAAAATACAGTGAAGGTAAGTGAGAATATGTAATTAAACTTCAAAAATTTGTTAAAATCACATTAAGTGTAAATTTATTGTATAAAAGGGGTCAATAGAATCTAGTGAGGGGTGAATAGAACTCTAGTATGGGTTTAATGGAAACGTAGTAGGGAATAATAGAAACGCTTAATGTTTGAATAGCAACTAATGAGGGGTCAATAGAGATAAATAAATAGGGTTGTCAAAAACTGTTAACAGAACTAAATAACTACCTACTTAATTTTTTTCTGTATTAATGAATACCTAGAAAGTCCATGCTATATAGGTAGTATATGAGAGCTGTAGATTTAGTGATTGATAAATAAATAATCTTTTTAATGTGATAATTTTCATTTACAGGTACGGTGGGCTGCATCAATTAGGTACCCCATTTATATTAAAATTTGCTTTCAAGGGGGGTACCCACATCGAGATGCTGACTGTACACACGTACATACCACCGTAGGTATATTCAACATGCCGCGTGTATATAGACCCGATAACGTAGGCTGAAGTTGATTACCTGTGATAACTTTGATATGATAATTGTTAAGTTCAGAAGATTTATAGTTGTTTATTTTTCGTCGTATAATAAATTTATATGCGACTTTTAATTCAGAAAATAGTTTTTTATTATTTCATTCAAATAAAAATATGAATAAGTATCTTGTTTGATTTATTGAATAGAGATCATAAAATTCCGTAAAAATGAAATAGGTTAAAATACAAACATAGGTATTTACGTTTATACGCATAAATTGTTTATACGCAATTACAAAATTTGAATTTCATGTAGCATTTACAAACCAAAACAATTTTTAAACACACAACCTTACATTTTGCATGTTTGATAAGTTATTTTTGGCAGCCCTAACAGGTTTTCCATTCACCCACCCCTTTATGCGTTTCTATTGACCCCAGTCATTGGGTGAATAGAAAAGATACATATTTATTTCTAAATCTGGAAAACCTTTGAATAAAGTTAAAAAAATATTGTTATAGCTCTTTCTTTATAGTACCGGACATGAAAAGAACCAGAGATTAAAAAAAAAGTTACAGACAACAAATTCTTAGAACAACGTTGAAAATCATTGCTATTCACCCCGTTTTACGGTATAAGCTGATCTCACTTTGAAAAACATTTCTGTACAATGAGAGGTCACCTTATACTGGAATTTTATAGCTTGATATGTAGCCATGTGTACACCTCTGCCCAACCCTTCGGGGACTAAGGTCTGATGTTGTTATGTAATTAATTAAGTAGGTAGTATAATTACATAATTATTATCTAATGCTAAAACTTAATCTAGGCCTGCAAAACTGGTCTCTCATTCTTCCCTTCTAAATTCTGGTTGGTCAGAGCATACCCAGTTCCACCTCTTTGCACCATTATGATGTCTTTCTCCTTAAGTTTGTCTCCAGTGAGTGGATGCATCCAATCCTTCTTGATGATCTTCTCAACACATTCCATGGTGACTACATGGCCGGTTGTCCTGTAGAATGATACTGTTATTAATTAAGAAAAAAAAAAAAAAAAATTATGGGATGGTATTTTTTTAAAGTTTTTATAGTATCATAGCAAGATGGTTTCTGCTTATATATTCTCCTTATGTTATACGAACTTGTTATACCATACTCTTACAATGAATGTTGTTTTACATCATTGACTGAATTACTACAGAACAAGTCTCAACAGTTCAATTTGACGTCATAACCAAACTAATGAGACAAAATTAGTCTCAGTAGTCCAGTCCCGTCCCGAACAAAACCACCGAACTACTGAGAGTGGTGGGTCAAAATATCAGCTTTTTACTAAATGCTTATAAAGTATATACACACCTTTAAAGATAAACCGGTACTAAACGAAAATATAAAATTTTACACAGGAGCTTAAATTTAAAAAAATGCACAGCTTATTCGCAATAGAATTTAATATCAGGTGCTTTGAGCCATCTTATGAGGTCATAATGACAAATATTATTTATTTACACTATAACATAAAATTCAGAAAAGTTAATTTTAAGAAAGATGGCATTAACAACTTTCACTGTCAGATAGCTGAAGTTTTAAGCAGTAACTTAAGCTAATTTTATTTTAGAAAAAGAAAGGCGGCCGAAGCTGCAAGCAGCAGCTATTTAAAAATAAGATTTCACTTGATATTAAGAGGCCGTGCACGAAATCGACTGATTTTGATCAATTTTGTTCATTGTTTATGAGAAAGGGAAACATAATTTAAACAAAATTATTTGAGATTTGAAAAGTCGTGTTCTTTGTTTTGCATGTGGCTGAAAGGGATTTTTCAAATAAACTAAGTACTCACGGTAAATCACTAATATTTGCAACAAGTTTTCCGAAAAATGACGCGAGACTGACATTTGATCATCATTCTACAAGAAACTACTTTTGATTTTGAACATTAAAATTAATTAATATTATCATCAACATCATTATATGGTCTACTTGCATGTGGCGGAACCACTTTTTTCAACTTCCATAAAAAATATAGCAGAAAAATTATATTGAAAAACCTTTTTTTGTTTTAAACCTCGTCAGTAATATATATTTTTCCTATTATTTAGCAAATCATATCAAGAAATTTAAAAGTCACAAATTAGTCTTCAGCTATCCTTGAAATATAATCAAAATTTTATTTAATGATTATACAATATCTTCATTAAGTAAATCAATGGCGAAATAAACTATACTTTGGAGAGTACAAAAATGATGAAACTATTAAAAGCTGCTGTGACTGACACAAATGGTTTAGCACCATGAAAACTGTACTTTTATAGTTACACAGACTTAATGTTTCGATTATTTCAAGTTTTCTGACAATTAGATAAGAAATTGACAAAAACGAGTTTTTTTTCGTGCACGGACCCTTAAACCAAAAAAATATCAGTATTAATAGATGGTAAGTCAAAATAAAAGCTCATTGAAATCAATAAATGATCCAAAACATTTAAACCTGTATCACCTGATAACAGCACAAGGTACAGCATTGCTTAATATGTCGTGAGTAACTGGACACATGTATCGGTTCTCCTTAGCTATTAAGGACTTCTTATCGTCTGGGTCATTTACCAGTGTCCATTTCACTTCAATTAAGTCCTTCATTTTCAATGGTTTTCCACTTATTGGGCAGCCAACTATAGGTTCGGGCTTTTCCATTTTAGAAATCTTAGCATCTGGTAGCTGAGAGGGCACCCAAAAACTTGGCAATTGCTTTGCTTTGCCATTAGCAAGATTTGATAAAGAGGATGACGTAGACGGCCCGCCATCGGCCTGTTGCTTGCTAGAGATATTCTTCTCCCTGTTCATGAATTTAATCAAGTTCGCTTCTTTCTCAGCTGCTGCCAACTCTGCCATTTCTGACTCCTCTTTCTTCAATTGTTTCTCATATTTCTTCAACTTACGTGTGTATTCGTTTTTCTTAGTGATTATGTATTCTAATATAGCTTCTTTATCAAACAAGTAACCTTCTTTAGTGATCACAGGGTTCCTACAAGGCTGTAAAGTTAGGCTACAGCAATCGAAGCTCTTCACGGAATCCTTCCCAAGTCTTTCGTTTTGAGTGCCGTATCCAGAAGCGGCAGCATCTTTTTTCTTTTCATGGTACGTGTATACGGCACCAGCTGTGCAATTTCTTGCATGTCGAGTCATTGCTAAGTCACAGTGCTGGTCAATTCAAATTAAAAATATCTACAACTTCAATTCGACAGAAACAACTTGGAATGACTGACAAAAAATGTCAATGTCAGTTTGTTTGTCAGCCAAAAAATGACAAAATGCTGAATGAATGAATGAGTAGAAATTGGACCGAGGCAACCAGGCAATCAAAAAAAAAAAAAGTTACTACCTATAGAAAAAAAAACTAAAACCATTGAGATCGAACCGCTCACGGCCACTTGGAGTGCGCGTCTCCTTGGAAATTTCTGGCTGATTGATTGGTTGACACTAATTCATGTGACCCCTGAGGGCTGGCTCGTTCTTTGGTCATAGCATCAGCATTGCCAGTCAACGTTGCAATGCTGTCAGTCTTTTGGGCACGTTTCCGGTTGACAGCGATGTGGAGGAGTACTTCGACGCCTAAGTGCCCTTTTGATTTAATTTTGTATTTTAAGAGTCGTTTAATAATTGTATTTATACATTACAACATTTATTACCTCTCATTTGTCGAACATTTTGGTGATTTTTTTATATCACTACGGCAACCCCGTTCTTAAAACTGCCATAACGGGGAAATAAAATAACAAACAGCTAAGAAAAAAACGTCAACGCAACGAACGAACGCCGAACGCAACGAACGTCTACCTACGTCTTGTTTACATTTTATTTCCGTAGTTTCACGAGTTTCTCTTTCGCGATAGGTGTCTTTTTGAGGGCAGTTCGATATAATATTAACATACGATAAAACCTATCTGTGATTACAGCAATCTAATCTGTTAGATTAATTATAATTCACTCGCTGTGATAAAGTTTTTGAGTGTGTCGACCTAATTCACAACATAGTGGACACATCGTTTGGTGTGTAATAAATTAGTTGTGTTTTCAGTTTCGTGGTGATTATTTTAAGTGAATAATGAACTTATCGTTCGCGGGTTGTGGATTCCTTGGTATCTACCATGTTGGTGTTGCAGTGTGTTTTAAAAAGTATGCGCCTCATCTGTTGCTCGGCAAAATTTCTGGCGCCTCTTTTGGCGCTCTATCAGCATGCTGTATGCTCTGTGACCTGCCCATAGGTAATATGCTTACCAAATTCTAATCGAACCTCATAATCGTCTATATGAATATGAAATTCAGTTTATAGTTATTTTGCCTGAATTTAATTGGGCAAAAATCCATTATTGTAGGGAAGAACTGAACATGAGAGCATGTAACATGTATTAAATAACATCAAAACTTTCTCAATATTCTATTTTATTCAAAACACATTACATTTTATTCTTACTTAATTATTTAATAAAATAGATTCTTTGTCAAACAAAATGTTATAATCTAAATTTATTAGTTTTGTACAATCAACAAAGTAGGTAAATATTGAAATTAGTCATCTTAGTTATTGCAAATGAAGATGATCAGACAAGGCCACAATGCTAACTTGTAATCATAAGCTGAGAACTTTGTTTACATATGCATCAAATGGCATCTATATGGAAGAAAAACATAGAAATGCAACTTACACAAATATCAGCTTTATTGTAATGTTAACTGACTTTTTATTACTATAAAGACAAAACCCTGTAAAAATGGCATAAACTGATTTTAGTTGCAAAGGAAATTGAACTGTATACAATGAAAATTGGGTTCTTTATCCTAAAGTCCAATAGTTTTGTATTATACATTATATGTAGTTACTAATGGACTTATCTACATAGCTACATATTTATTTCACACCACTGGTGTCAATATTTACAGTTGGGTAATTAGTATGCAATATTTCTGTTATCATATTGATGAGTAATTAAATAGATTTAGAGCTCTCTCTTGAAATGCAAGCACTTAAGTTTGCAACTTTTTTTCCCTAACTACCATTGAATTCACATTTTATAGTATGGCTTTTGGAAAAGATTAATATTTTATGATTTTCTGCAGAATTTTCATTAAGACAAAGTCTATTGATATAAATAAGCAGGCCATTCCAAACAGTACAAATATATATTTAGAAATTTATTAGGTAATAAGTTTCTGGAAGAATCTGCCATTTAAACGATGGAATCGTGCCAAATTGTTGAGTTCTATTATTGTTTAACTATTGTGGTCTTGAACCATCAAGTAAATGACGAATCAGTGATTTTTTTAAGGAAGTAAATATGCTATAAATTGAACTTAAAGAAAGTCACAAAAAAATCTTTAATGTCAATTTAAAAGTGGTTAATTCGATGTATGCCTATTACTTATTAGAATCAGACCAACGGTAGAAAATCATAGACTGTAAACACCGTAAAATATGCTCCCTAAAAATATTACATTTATGTTAGACACATCCTCAATGTTCTTATTATTCGCTAACAATAATCTCAACAGCTGATGTCCTATATTCGTAGGTTGCTGACATTTGCTGATAAGTTAGTCAACTAACAAGCCTCAGATGTTCTGATTATAATAAAATGACTTACATTGTTTCCGTGCGCAAAAAAGATAGCATTCTTCTCGTCGTCCTCCATGCTGGCCCTGCACAGCGGACTGTCTGTGACTCCTATGACAAAGAGGTGTTTATTAAATGACGCGCTGGGATGTGCTCTGTTGGATTCTCGTCGCACGGCTTAACACCAAGAGTTGAAAAACAAATGCGCCATAAAAAAAAAACTACCAATATGTGGAAATATTCATGTATCATTTCGGCACGAAATGATGCGAAAATAGGATGCTAATTTCTAGAATATAACTTACGAAAACATCTTTCTACCAGGTGAGATCACAACAGATGTATTGAGGGTAGTGACAGAGGCGAGGGCTGGTTCCCTTGGGCCGTTCAGCCCTTCCTTCAACATTCAGAATGTCCTCCTCGAGGGCATGCAAAGGTATTTTCCCCATGACGTGCACAAAATCGTCAGTGGCAAGCTCCACATATCCCTGACGAGGGTCTATGATGGGAAAAACGTCATAGTCTCTGAATTCCCCACGAGGGAAGACCTACTACAGGTGAGCATTAGCAATTTTACCTTCTTTTAATCATTTGGAAATACGTAAACACTCTCCTCGTTCTCGTGCTAATTAGTGCGTAAGATTTGTTTTTGTTTTCGCGCGCAGAATCTCAACCATGATGTCATCAAGTCATACTTCCTAAATACTATATTTTATGACGCACGAATCCGCACGGTTTCTTAATGCAAGGGTTATCTGCATTTAGCCAAATGTATGTCAAGTAACGCTTGGAAAATAATACTTCAACGTAAACTTACATAATTTTCGCAGTGAACGTGGTTCGCATTTTCGTAATCAGACATAATTTTAAACTGACCGAGCGGCTCTTGGTTAAGATTAAAATCAACCTACAGCATCTCGTAAGACGTAATTATTCATTATTTGTTGGTAAAACAGCATCCAAATAATCAAGTTGAAATTGAACTGTCCAGTGTCTATTTGAAATTCTCCATAATTATACAAAAACTGCCAAGGAGTGTCTCAATTGGGTTTCCAAAATTATGATGATTTAGTACTCTATAACGACCGAAATTGCTTGCATCCATTATTCCATTTAAAAAACCTGCCATCTACTCTAGGTGGTGAGCAATAGTGCAATCGAGTAGTTATCTGGAATAATTTCGAACCTATCTTTAAACATTCAACAAATTTTCTTCTTTTTCCTAGGCGCTGTTAGCGACATGTTTCGTGCCAGTATTCTCTGGGCTGCTGCCCCCTCGGTTCCATGGTATCAGGTACATGGACGGAGGCTTTAGCGATAACCTACCTGTATTGGATGAGAACACAATCACTGTCAGCCCCTTCTGTGGAGAAAGTGATATATGCCCCAGGGATTTGAGCTCACAGTTGTTCCATGTAAGTATTTATTTACGAGTATTTGCTATAAATAGATTGTATGGTCACTTCCAGCGAATGGTCGGATGATATAAGATCTACATAAGGCGTGGTTATAGCGACGTCCTTGAGTTAATAATCTAGTGTAGTGTGATCTATGGGCCAATCCCAGCAGGCCTTCAATGCGCAAAGAAGTTGGTAACGTATAGGTAACTCTTGGCATTCCTTCGCGCATCTTTTTTAACGATGCAATAAAATTTTCCGGTAGGTAATATTGTAATTAACTATGCAAACTTGTTAGCATATTCAATGTACCTGGTACATGACGACTACAATACAAAAGAAGATTTTACAAGTCGTTCTAAATATTCTGAAATGTTATTAGCCTAAAGTCAATGCTATATTCTAGTTTATGTACTTAAGAATGTACATAATGTGATTACAGGTCATCTATTTTCGTAAATTCTGTTTATAATCTGAATGAATCAATTCCGATCCTACTAATTTTCCCATATATCTCATTAACGCAGTGTATTTGTTTCTCTCCTTTAACCGTATTTTACTTCATACAATCGCAATACCATTGCGTTGTAATTTTTTTATAATCTCATAAAAATGTTGAAGAAATTGTTACGTGACTTACCACGTAACGCGCGATGAAACTGTCGACCTTCTAGCTCAAGTTCACGGTTTCGATCACTGCATTTGAACAATATTTGTATATGGCACATACAACAATATTTTTTTCTGAAGTAATTCTCAGCTGTGTATTTTTTTTTTTGGTCATAGCGTAGTCCCAGTGAGAAATGTATAATAGCCGCTTTAAATAGCATAATAGCATAATCAGCCTACAATGTTTCCACTGCTGGGACACAGGTCTCCTCTGTGAGAGGGAGTGGGCTGTAATCCATCATGCGGCGCGGGCCCATTGCGGGTTGGTAGATGTCACATGACTTCGAATTTTTGGTTCTAGGACATGCCGATTTCCTCACGATGGTTCCTTCACCGTTTTGAAAGCAGTGGTGATGAAATAATTTACACAAAGTAAAGCGCCTGTCTGGGTTCGAACCTACGACCTACAACTCGTAAGTCGGAGCCGTTACCACTAGGCTACCACTGCTCCGCCGCTTTAAATAGATAGAATACTCTGTATTATGAACTTACACCATAAAAATTACAGAGATAAATATATAAATTTTACATAGAACTCGAGGTCTATACTTATTTTTTTTGGTGGGAAATTATCATGTAACTTCTCCCGCTCTGGGCGGAGCGGGAGAGCGTGTCAGACTTTTACTGACTAAAACCACCCACCCGTGTTTCTTCAGTTACCTGTGTGCCAGGGCCACGGTATCCCTTTTGGACAAACTCGCAACTCTGGCAGGCACCGGTCCTAGCGGACCCGTCAGTGCGTGCTGACATCTCTTTGAGGCGCGCGTGGAACACAACGCGCCGTCGACCAGGGCCTGGTCTTTACCGGACGGCGAGCTGCCCATAGCTCGCCGTCCGCAAGCCTGCGCCTACGGTGGCCGGGAATCGACTATCGATTCCCGCAGCCCAGGGCGTCTCCTGCGGCGACTAGGGGCGTGAGGGCGCACAGACTGCCGCTCCCTCACGCGTTCCGCCTCCTCCTTCGCGAGCATTAATGCTTCACAGAAGGAGGTGACTGCCTCCCATGCAATATGACTCCGTACCATGGCCTGGACTAGGGCCAGACGCGAGAGATCGCCTCCGTGAGAACACGGCGGTGCTCTGCCCAAGCCGGGTAGACTTCAACCGTGTCCTCCGGGCGATCCACACAGTGGTAACACCCGGCGGGTTTCCTCCCGCCTAATCCGAAACAGGAACCTCTCTAAACAACCGTGTCCGGTGAGGACCTGTGTCAAGCGGACGGTGAGGACGCCGTGGCGCCTCTCTAGTCACTCCTCAAAGCGGGGACTTATCGCCACAATTGTCGCGTCCCCAAGAGTTCTATACCTGGGAACTGAATCTCAACGGTGCTATAGTCAGATGCTCAAACTCTTACTTCTCAACAGGTAAATCTGGCAAACACAAGTATAGAACTATCAAAGCAGAACATGAACAGATTCGCACGCATCCTCTTCCCGCCAAAACCAGAAATTCTGAGCAATATGTGCAAGCAAGGCTTCGACGACGCACTCCGGTTCTTGCAGAGAAACAACATGATATCTTGCACAAGGTGTCTTGCAGTACAGTCTACCTTCCAACTGCAAGATGTGCTGGATGATACCACGTATGAATACGATCCAGATTGTGAAGAATGCAAGACTCATAGACAGGTAAAGGTTGAAAATAGTACGTAAAAATTACCGGGTAATCCTTTAATAGCATGCGTTTATCGTTTATTAAAATTAGTTGATAATGATTGATTTATTTATACTGCCTACTGAGTTTTATCAATGCAAATAGCTTAGTTTGATAAACTTCTAATCACGAATTATATCTCAAGAAGCCACAACAATGAACTTACTTACCTACTGGCGCGATTAAAGTATTTTTATATCGTCTAAATGCTTTTCATTCTGCCTGTACGTTTTTATTGTTTAGTGTAGAATTGGGACTTGTTAGGTAATTTTAAATCGTGTAGCGCCGGAATGGGTGGGGGATGGGTGTGTAGGGACGAAGCCGAATAATGTGGCGCCGATATGGCAAACCCAACCCCTTTTTTTTTTAATTCTCGAGTGTCCACCGAAAGAAATATTTGTTTATCCAACATGAAATATTTCGAGCCAGTACTTCAACTCTAGTATGAATTCCTATTCAAACACATTCACTAAAACTTCGTTCCATTTTTAGGATGCCTTAGTCGACGACCTCCCGGACACTGTGATGACAATATTCCAGAACGCGATAGACTCTGCGAACAATGGTCTTGTCAACTGGGTGATGAGGCAGAGGGCTATGAGATACCTAACACTCCTCACGCTTCCCTATAGAGTGCCCATCGACATTATGTATGCGTCATTTACCAAGTGAGTAATTTTTTTTGTCGATATGTGTCTTAAATTAATTGGTAAGTAGCAAGCCCGCCTTTGCGTTCGAAGCGTAGCTAGGGAACACATACAATACGGCGATTTTGATCGCTAGCGATTCGCTAAGGATGTCAAAATCTGACGTCCACACACAGATTTTAACATCGCTTGCGACTAATCGACTGTCAAAATTTACTTAGTATAATGGACGTGCAGTGAGTGAACATTGTCATCTTCATCGGTTCACCAGTGTTTGTTGCGTCATTTTATTGTTGTGGTGGCCTATGTTCAGCATTGCACTTCTAAGGTGTTAAGTTATCCACTGAGTATTAGAATAGTAGTAAAAAGGGTCGAATAGGCAATCTTTATAACAGGGCGTGAGAAGTATGTAGTTACTCATAATTTCCTGGTCTTAAAAGCTGGTCTACCCGATTTACTCGTTTTGATATATCTCAATTAGTTTTTTATGAACCACTCTCACAATCTAGCAATTTTATCATAATCATGGGTCTTGAATGGGCGGCACGTTGATCTAAATCTAAATAAATCATCCCTTCCCCAAAGAACGAGAAAGTAGCTTTCCGATCGCGACATCCACGATTTAGTTGACTGCCCTTATAAGTACGTAACACTTTACCTGATCAAGTTTCTTTTATAATTTATACCTACTACATAAGCAGGTAACTTGAGTTATACAGGGTAAAATGTAATTAGGTAGCGAAAATCCGCAGACATGATGGATCGATATGTAATGACGATAAAAAATATATAAATATAAGTGAAGGACAAAATTACATCGCGTTCTATAGTAGGTAAGTAATTAAAGCAACAAATAAAATAATTAAAATTCTACACAATTGCTATTTTAAGTTAGTAGGTACTAAATTAAGTTGATCTTGCAATTTTTATTTATTTATTTAACAATTTATGTACACACATATAAACAGACAAGAAGAAAGGAACAGAAAAATACGTACAAAGGTGATGCTTATTTCTAATGAAATCGCTTCCAGCATACCTGCGATAGGATTTTTTATTTTTTTATTTACTTTTTTTTTCCTGGGTTCCTTTATCGATACTGAACCTACCCCTAAGCTATGGCACGCAATTTCTTTAACACACTATATACTACTACAGGATACTACTATGTATTGTATATGTACAATCAGCATGTATGTACACGAAGCAACAAAATAGAGGAATGTGGCCGTTTTTATTTAGATCGAATTTTTTTGCTTCGTGTCTCAATATGAAACTTTAAAAAAGGTATTAGAAAATTCTAGACACACTTACTGATATAGTTGATTGAGCCGTTTTTCATAATTCCTTCTCAGTCACGAGATAATATGTTTTTAAAGGAGTGGCGCTAGTGGACCGGCGACACAACCTTCTTAAATATATTTGTAAAAAAACTTAAAAAATTACTGATAAACAAATGTTATTAATCCATAGGTGAATATTTAAATGATAAACATATACAGGGTGGAAAAAAAAAGACCGTGGTTGGAGGAAAAGTACCCAGTAAAATAATTAAAACTGCAGTTTGTTTTTGTGCAGTTTTAATTATTTTTGAAAATAAAGGAATGTTTCCTTTCAGTAAAATTTGCCATTATCAATATTAAGGGTACTTTTCCTCCAACCACGGTCTTTTTTTTTCACCCTGTATAATAGGAAAAATCTAATAATAATGTAATTTATATAGTATTATGTTAAGGAAATTACTACTATAACAATAAATAATATAATAATAATAGTTCCCATCTTTTTGCTATATATTTTTATAGTTGATAATAATAATTAATGATAATCATTAATGATCGGTAGTTATTAATAAATAATAATATAACAATAATAATAATTAAATTAAATAGCAATAATAATAAATAAATAATATAGCAATAATAATTATACAAAGGATAAAAATTTATATAAATGAATAAACAGAATGATAATACATATATATACAGGTATATAAAAATAGTCTAAAATATTTAAGTACATTTGCAGATAAATAATACATAAATAATAGATAAGCAATATGTTAGTATCTTATTCGCGATCTACTGACTTTGATTGTGAGTTAAAACTTGTTCCTACACCTAAAACAGGGCTTCCTCTCTCCTACCCTTTTGCTGTGCCCTACAGGGTCCATAATGATCTAAATTATATAGTTACCACCTAAGTACACATTATGGTAAAGCAATAAAGATATTGAGTATTGAAATTTCTTGATTTTTATGAGGTTGTCATGTGATTTTGGGTAATACCAACAGACAAAAACTAATTCATCTTGTCACGACGCTTAGGAAATATAACAGCGGAAAAGGGCGTTAATTTAATGACTATCAAATTAGTAATTGTTGTATGGTGGGTATAAGTTAAATAGGTATGTATATAAATATTTATATAATAATATTAACTCGTATCTTCATACTTCTGATACAATGCCATGTAAATAAGCGTAATAAAATTTATTATAATGAAGGTATTGTCACCCGCGTCGACATTCCGACTTGATAACACTTTAAAACAATGCATACTTGTTAGAAATATTAAATTATCGCATAGGATATCATTACTTAATAATATTTCAACGTTCTTACATTTAATTCAATTTTATTGACAATGAAGTCAAAATTAATGTATGACTGTATGTTCACATAAATTGTTTGTTTGTGTCAATGGCTCAATTATAATTTGTAGATAAAATGATTTAGGTGCTCCTGTTTGTGCGCAATAACTTATCGTTGATAAGTTTTGGTGCTTACAGCTATTTCAACTGATCAAACTTTTGTTTGGGCCATCTTTAGTTCCCATCTTAAGTTATAGCAAAGTTCTGGAGGTATAAAAAAAAACAATTCTCAGTTTCGGATTAATATTAAAAATATGATTGTCAAATGCAGTTCCTAAGTTCGAATACAATTTTGAATATAATTTTTTTATACAATTTTTTATTTTTTTATATTTTTTTTTTTTTTTTTTTAATAAAAAAAAATTAAATAAAGTGAACACACCTTTATGATGGCTTTGATTTAACCAGCGCTATCGCAAGCTAGCGCTGGTTGATTAATTTGACAGGACTAAACTAAAAATTTATCTTCTGTCCGTTTCTTAATGACATAGAAAGAAAAAGATGCACTGAACTTAAATTTAGTTTAGTTTGTGAACAGAATCGGCACCAATGTCTACCAAAATGAACGCGGAAACAAAATGTATTTCACTGGTACCTAGTCAATTAATTAGGAATTATGTAAGAAGAGATATTATTTACTTTTTTTTCTGGGTGGTGTAGATCAGATAGGCAGTCGCTCCATGTTAAATACTGGTATTCAGCTGCGTCCAATTTGACTGGAAGCCGACTCCAACATAATTGTTAAATACTAAGCAGATGATGAAGAGATGTTATTTAAGTTTGTCCCTACGGTTGGCAAAGCATCGGAAAACACTTCGGTGCTGCAAATGTCTATATGCGGTAAAAACCACTTTTTGTCAGGCCTTCGGCGTTAGCCTTATTGGCCAAAATAACCTTACCATAATTCCCTTGTATAAAATCATTTCCCGGCTTCTGTCACTAACACATCAAACGCTTTTTAGCTATGTGGGCGATAAAGTAGAGACGCATGCGGTTCAGTACAAAGTGGCTGGGAATGTGCTCGTCCGTAGAAAGCGGTGTGTCCGTCACAACAACGTTATGACTAGGTCAGTCTTTCAAAGTTTTTGTAGAAGGTGGAAGGGTTTTGTCTGTCTGTAGTACTTTGTTGTCCATTTTTTGGTATGGTGGTGGGTAATGAGGGCTATAGAATAGATTATTTTTAACCCCTAACGCAAAACGAGGGGTTTTTTAAGTTTAAATCCTTTTTTTTTGTCTGTGTCTGGTTTTGGTATTGAGCTTCCACACGAATGTACCGATTTCAATGTGGTTTATCATTGGTGATATTTTAACTGAACTCAAAGGTTGCATTATAGTTCACCAATGTAGAGAGCTTCGTTCTGAAAAGCATACTTATTTTTACGTTTTTTGTTTCTGAGCATAATTATGTGTTGTCCCGCTTCTAGCCATACTATTCCTCCTTTATCGAATTTTTGTACAAATTTATCTATGAAGTTATCTGTCCAGCTGGCCAAGTGATCAAGCCATATCTTTGGCGGTTTTGTACTAATTTTACTGAATCTAAACCTAAATCTACATAACCTTAATGAATCATCCCACAATTTCTTTGCGCTGTTAGCTTTGAATACTTACAAGGAATGATCATTAGGTATATTTCCTAATCAAGCGAGTTTTCTAGATAATGTTACCATCGCATCTTGTTAACGTCATCACTACAATAAACTTGACATAATTATGTTTAACCTATTTCTGACGCATGTTCATTTTTTTACGCAAACAGTTCCACTTATCTGCAATGCGTCTTCTTTTCTTCCTATCTTGGTATGAACTGATTTATTTTAATGGGTCAATGTTAATAAGCGCGATTTCTTACTGTTCCATCTCTACATGTTTGATATTATTATGCCTGTTAGGTACCTAATGCATTTATCATAACATTGGTATTGTTTTATTATGTTAGCAGACGAACGTATAAAAATGTATTTTTCAAAACATTTAGATAGGTATGTTATGTAAAACATGTAGTTACCTTGTAAGTAATTGTTTTGTTTAAAGAGTAATAAACTCCGGTCGATTAACTTCAATGTTGTCGTTATTACGTCAAATGCATTGATTAAAGGCTATGTTTTTTTTCCGGATCTTTTTTTCGTAGAATGCCTTCGAGAAGCGTTGCGCATTACTATTCAGAGTTGTCATCAGCAGGTTAATTATAATTATACCATTCTTCTCCCTAGCCTTGCTTATTGCGGATCTTCCAGCAGTTCATTTTATTTTGTTCGTTTATTCATCATCTGCCTAGCCTTTTCCCAACTATGTTGGGGTTGGCTACCAGTCTAACCAGATGCAGCTGAACACCAGTATTTTACATGGAGCGACTGCCTATCTGACCTCAACAACCCAGTTACTGGGTAACACGATACTCCTTGGTAAGACTGGTTGTCAGACTTTCGGGCTTCTGACGACCCGTAACAACTGTCAAAGATCTACAAATAACAGCCGGGACGAACGGCTTAACGTGCTTTCTGAGTCACGGAGGGCTCTTAGTATGCAAAGATGGTCACCCATCCACATACCAAACGCGGCAAGCGTAGCTTAACCTGATCGTTCGACCCGTTGGGCTGTTATTACTTAACCACAAGCGCCTCTCTCTTTATTTTGTTCGTTTATTGTTTCCCAAAATAATACACAATATACGAGTACCAGTAACCAATATTTGCCAAACTGCAGAACAGTTGTCAGCACCACCAACACCAACAACACCAGCGAGGTAATTGCGTAACACACTATCAGTAGGAATGGGTTTCATTTTGACAGTTACATTCATTGCGTTATTTACGTTGTTGAGAAGACACAGCGAGGTAATTGCGTAACACACTATCTGGGCCTCAAGTCTGCTATTACAATAGTGTCAGAATGGTCTCTTCATTGTGAGTTTTTGATAGATTTGCCATACAAACACTGTCAAATACTCACAATGGCGAGACCATTCTGACACTATTGTAATAGCAGACTTGAGGCCCAGTAGGAATGGGTTTCATTTTGACAGTTACATTCATTGCGTTATTTACGTTGTTGAGAAGACAAATTTTTCGAAAATGAATAAATAATTGATTGCTGATGATTTTTGAAGCAGTATGCTTCAAAAATCATTCAAATTGCGATTAATAGTACGTTACGCAATTAGGGTAGGTACTGATTCTGGCCTTGCCAAGACTTCATTTGCAAAACGAATACGATCTATCCAGATGTTACCACATCTTGCTAAGCCAACCACCCAGCCACCAGCCATCTTGCCACCATGCTTCAAAAATCATTCAAATTGCGATTGATAGTGAGTGGGATCTGTCTTATTTTGTTGTTATATAATACAAGAAACTCCAATTTTCATTAAACCATATTCATAAGTCTTCTTAATACCAAACAATGCAATGGTGGGAGCAATGATAACGCTATTTCTGTAAGCAAAGTATTTGTTTAGCTTTCTTTGGCTTAGATAAGAAGTGCGTTGAGAATTACAAACATTGTGACATAGTGTTATGTGTTCTCAGTAAGAAGATTATGATTAATTATAACTGCGTCAAAACAGATTGAACTTTCTGAAGGTGACATACGAATGACGTTTGAAGCCTTTAACTCCTGCGTACATGTGACATAAGATTGCATTATGAGATTTGTTTGTTTCAGTCCCTTACTAATTCAACAAGATCTACATTGTGTTCGAAGAATCTTTCCTTTTTTTTTTCTCCTGCCTCTTGTTTTTCCAACTCACTTTAGATATTGGCAGAATAGTCGACATCGGCTTGGCTTGCCATTCGTTAAAAAAACGTTTCTTCTTCTATTGTATAGATTATCTTATATTTTGGAAAAAGCCACGCGGATGAAGCCGCGCGAAGTAGTTAGTCTAACATAAAAGTAGCCTCAGTTACTCCTTATGACATCAGCTATCTGTCTTTTAAAAGAGTAAGTATGGAGTTTCTTGCCCATTCTTCTCCATACATAACTACATTTTGGAAGGCGCAACTAGAATCAATTAACTATTCATGTAATTTTTGACGTTCAAAAGTGCACCTGCGTGCCTATTTGAAATAAATTATTTGACTTTGACTTTGACAGTGAAAGTCCCGTCAAAATTGGTTCAGCCGTTTTGGAGATTAGCCGGAACAAGACAGACAGACAGACAGACAAAAAGAATCATTCTAGGTTAACGAAAATATATATATATATATGCCATAGGCTTCTACTCCTTTCACCTAGTAATAGTACAGGGTTTTTCAACAAGAACTTTGTTTTCTAAAACAAAATAAAACAAAGAATTTAGATGAAGATGATTCAAATTTTTATTGTATTACGAAGAGAAAAGTTTGGCAATTATGAATGAAAAATGATATCTGGCAAATGTCCACCACGACCACGCTGACACATGTCAATTCTTTCATCAAAGTTTTGAATCACTTTTTGGCAAAATGGCGGGTCTATTTCGTTAATCACATCACGGATTTTGAGTTTTCAGGCTGCAATCGATTCGATTGGCTCCGTATAGATACTGACATTAACATAACCCCACAAAAAATAATCCAGTGGTGTTAAATCAGACGGTCTGGCTGGCCACTTAACAGCTTATGTTGTCCGAAAATATCACGAATTTTACGAAATGTAACTAACAGAACCACCATTGTCATAGTGGATTTTAATTATTTTAATGCGATTTTCAAAAATCTGCTGTTCCTTACATTTATATTAGACAGTCAAGATGTAGGGTACAGCTGATTTTTTTTCGCGATTTTAGGTTTGGTCTCATAGTAAAAGTTGTTCATAATGATGAGTACAATGATCCCTTATGAGGATTTAAACGAATTAAATTTGATCCTGTTACGGTAAAGTTTTAATAAATAAATAATATAACGTTAATTAACATTAACAAAAATACGATAGCTAACGTTAATTTAGCTCCGTTGCCGTACTGTGGGTAAGAATCAGGCAGATTCAGGCAACGTGGGTGGGTTTCGCCGCGCCGCACGCCTCAGGCCCCACTACTTACATCTCACCCGTTAAAAATAACGATAAAAATAATATAATACATAACGTTACCTTGTATTGACAGAGTTAACGTTATTATTAAAATAACGGTAATTGATTTAACGTTATTTATGCGCTTATTATTTTTATCGTTATTTTTAACGGGTGAGATGTAAGTAGTGGGGCCTGAGGCGTGCGGCGCGGCGGAACCCACCCTCGCGCCTCTCTGATGCCGTACCGATCAAAACGTTGCCTGAATCTGCCTGATTCTTACCCACAGTACGGCAACATAGCTAAATTAACGTTAGCTATCGTATTTTTGTTAATGTTAATTAACGTTATATTACTGGTAATATTATCAAGTAACGTTAAATTTTTGTAACGTTAGTAGGTATAACATTGAAATTTAACGTTACGTAACGGTTATTATTTTGTTATTTGGTAACGTTAACAAGCCCTGGCTGATGTTGTAGGGAGTAACTTAGGCTACTTTTATTTTAGAAAAAGCGAAGCGGTAGAAGCCGCTGGAGCAGCTAGTTAAAATATATAAATCGAATCAAGACCTTTGTCGGTTCTGTCCTAATCAACTAAGTATGAAAGTAAACGACCATTTTGACCTCGGACAAAACTTATCAGTTTATAATAGGTAGGTACTGAAAATTGTAACTGATAAACGTTTTGTCCGGCCGTTGGTAAATTGTTTCCTGTTGTTGTGTAAAAGCTAATACCGAATAGATTCTTCTATTGACCTACAATAACATCCTGTTTTACGTATATTTACATGTTTTTACTTCTTTATCAGTGGATTCTTGTACATTTTATTTGTATTTTCGTGTCACTTTTAAACTATTGTGTAGCTGTTTTGTCTTTTGAGTCCAGAGGCCCTAGTGTGAGTTTATTTTAACCATCTCGAATTTACGCATCGAGCGCGTTCAGCACTCCGATTGGTGAAGGGCTCATCGGTAGCCAATCGGAACGCCGAACGCGCTCGATGCGTAAAATCGAGATGATTAAAAGAAACTCACACTAGGGGCTCTGAATACCTGAGGGTCACTGAGTGCCTGGTGTACCTACATAATCAGATGTGTGTTACGATACCGTGCGTATTTTTGATCACATTCATAGGCTGACTTGATTATATAGAGCCAAATTGAATTAGCTAGCGAAACTTCGCAGACATGATGAGTATCGATAACTTGTTAAAACAAAAAAACCGGCCAAGTGCGTGTCAGAACACGCACAATGAAGGGTTCTGTAGTTGAGAAGAATTTATCCCAAGAACAAATTTTTTAATTGTAGTTGAAATACATTTTCTCCCATACATATACCAAATGAAAATGTAATTCGGTTGACTATTACTCGTTATTAAAGCTTAATTTTCTGCGATAGTTTTCCTTTTACTTTGTTATTTAAACTACTGCCATGAGTTTTTTCACATATCCAAAAACAACCACTCACAGACAGACAGATGGACATAACGAAACTATAAAGGTGCCTTGTTAACTACCGAACCCTAAAAAATAAATTAATTCATTTTTTTTGTGGGATCATTGATAGCAGTTGGTGTAGTAACTTGGAATACTTATCAGCTATAAAAAAAAAACTTTTATTTTGTGTAAACTTCACAGACGTGGTGGTTATCGATATCTAAACACGATAAAACAAAAGAATTTCTCAACTCATACTTCAAGTAATAACACTACCAGCGAGAGGTGACCAAAAAAAAAAAACATTTTAATTTTAACGTGTTTAGATACCCATCATGTCTGCGAAGTTTCTCTAGCTAATTTGATTTGACCCTGTACAGTAAGTAAATTAATAGGTCATTAACTCGCTGTCAGTACGAATAATTAAGTTAGTGGTTTTAAATTGTTTTTACGTTATGACATGAACTCATGACTAGAGATCGGATATTCGGATGCATATTCACCTAAAGTTGAGATGTTTGCTATTATGGAAAGCGCTTTTGTATCGAATAAATCCCGCGGTTCCGGTGTTTTATTTTTATTTTAACTAACACACACCACCACTACTCTTACACCCTACATACACATATTTGCATAGGGGGTTCAAATAATTTTAAATAAATATGCATCTGAATAGCAATCCAAGAATACCGGGTATTTTTTTTATTTTAATAAATAATATTTTAGAAGTCGCTTCCATATTATACACCCGACTAGATAATGCATTGCCGGTATTCCTGACATCACGGGATATTTTCTTACAAAAAAAAAAAATTAAGAAGCTGCTTCCATACTTTCATAGCTAATAATTAACCTTAGGTAAATATGCATCTGATTATCCGATCTCTACTCATGACACACCTTTAATATTACGTAATAATAATAATACCAGCCTATAACTGTCCCACTGCTGGGCAAAGGCTCTTCTCATACAGAGAAGGCACGAGCATATTACGTAATTTGCGAAATAAAAACTTATAAATAAGAACCTCACGTTCTGGCACATGTGACTCTGTAACATCAGATTAAAAGATTTGATAATTAATGAATATCAAATCTTTTAATCTGATGTTGTAGAGATATCAAATTAACATGCGTGTTCACACGTGTTTATTCATTATCAGATTGGGTAAAATCCGGTACTGCATTCACACTTACGCGAAAATATCGCAGCACCGCATTCGTCCGCAAAGAATCACGGTTTTTGGTCCCATGAATTCCGAACATCAAGGTGGATGCAATTTATTGGTAGTTAATGTATCTACAGAAGCCCAAAACTTAGAGGGCTACTCTGCAAGTATCTTGGGCAATTAAACTTTCATCCTCAAATGGATATCATACAAAAACACTGTTTCCCTATTTTAAGGGGGGTGCGCTATGTTAGCCCGCAAAATTCAAATTCTCTAACTTTTTTCGCAATTTGCAAGTGACTGTCAGGTTGTATGTTGATCAAAATACGATTCGCGACCGTAACAAATATGTATTTACAGAAATATGATTATTGGAATTATAAATATAACTCTCTCTATAGTAGAATTGGCCTCAAACTTCGATCAATAACAGTGTTATTGAACGGAAGGCCTCAAATGTCATAATTTCATGAAATAGTCATTCAATAGGGTAATTTGAACTTAAAGTTTTATTGATGATTTTAATTATTATAATTCTGTAAATACATATTTGTTATGGTATCGGTTCAGCTTCTTAAACTTTTAATCTCAAATAATAAATAATACAATGGTGCCGATTCCCTTGTTCACAAAGTAAACTAAATTTATGTTCAGTGCATCTTTTTTTTTCTATTTCATTAAGAAAAGGACAGAAGATAAATTTTAGTTTAGTCCTGTCAAATTAATCAGCGCTTGACGTAATTTTAGTAGGCAAGTTTTTAATCACGTGTAAACTTGTATGGACTAGTGACAGGCGCTGATTAATTTGACAGGACTAAATTAAAATGTATCTTCTGTCCTTTTCTTAATGAAATAGAAAGAAATAGATGCACTGAACTTAAATTTTATTTAGTTTCATTGTTTAGTTTGGATCATTCGGTTCCCTACAAAATGGTTGAGCTGGATGGTGCTGATCCATGCGTCATGTTCGTGAACGGGCGCCGTCAGTTGGGACTGGTCATCTCTTGACTGCCAGGGCGTATTTTTAATTTGTAATTTTATATTTTGAATTGTTTTATTAGTTTTTACATTGTCTCACATATAGAAGCAACAAGAATAATGTACCCAGGATTATGTAATATCTTGATTTAAAAGAGTGTCCTTGGAGTTTTTTGTCCGTTCTTCTCCATAGTGATCTACGTATTGGAATGGCCATCTAGCTTCAACTTTCTGACTAACTGACCGTCTCTTTGACAATTCAAAAGTGCCTGTAAATGGTTTAATTGAAATAAATGCTTTGAGTTTGAGTTTGAGAACAAGGGAATCGGCACCATTAGGTACTTATCACTAATGTATTTAAGTAAAACCTTTCCATTTCTCCCCCAGATTCGTAACATGTACTCCGATAATGAGCAAATCGCTTTGGAAGCTGAGCCTCAACATGCTGCAGCAGCTGCATGGGTTCATGTACGCTACTCACGACCGGTCAGAGGCTGCCGCCAGAATCTACTACAAACTGACCATGGACACCAAGATGGAGGCTAATGAAGGCAGACAGCTGAATAGGAGGTTTGTTACTTTATTTGTATATTGAAGCTAATAATATAATTTCAGAAAGCTAATAATATAATATAAGACCTTGGCTTACGGAAACGGGGTCTTGAGGTGAGGTTGAGACTTCAAAGCTTTTTTACCTTCTATTTTTCTCAATACTATCCCGTTCTTTGTTCTGAACTTTTTATTTTAATTATTCCGTACTTGGTTTCTTGTTTAGTAATGATTCCTTGAACTCATTAAAAGCGTTTATTTCGCGCGGGCTGGCAACGTTGCATTTCTGAGAGGTTTTCGTAATTATTATATTAAATTTAAATCAAAGTACTTACTATTTCTTTCAGCCAAGTACTAGATCGTTGGTATTTATAACTATCTATTCTATTACATTACATTTTATACAGTTATTTTGGTATTTAGTCATAAATATTGAAATAATTTTCTATTTAGTATTAAGCATTACTATTAAATATATATGTATTAACTACAAAGTCAATGCTAAAAATATTTATAAGAAACAACGATCTAGTGATTGAAAGAAAAAAAAAAAATCTTAATCACGAAAACCTTTTACAAAAAGTGACATTGCCAGTTCGCGCGGGATGAACGCTCATAAGTAAAACAAAATAAAGGCTCGTACAGACTAGTGCGCTATCGCGGGCGCGACGCAACACTAGTAGCACAATTTCTTTGTCGTTGCCTGCCGCGCCCGCGATTTCGCGCGAGTCTGTGCTTTGTCCTTATTCCGGTACTTAGTAGGTAGTCTGGTGTCCTTTTATTATTGACGCGACACCGACACAGACTGATTTCAAGACTTCCAACCAAACAAAACCTTCCTGTTGTAATCGTATGATAAACATAATTAAATTACTCATATTATTGTGTCCGTACGTATGTAATAAAATGATGGTATCATTTTATAACCGTAATCTAATCTCTACGACCTTCGATAGCTGGTTAAACTTGACTTTGTGTTCACGTAACACACACATTGGTACCTGATATGTCACGACACTCACGACTTTGTCAGCAGTCATTTGCCTGAATCGTTTTTTTGATAATAATAATAACTTAACTCTCTAATGATCTAATGGTAATTTGTACAGCCCAGCTGTTGAAAATAGAGTGTTAAACTTTATTACCGACAATTTCTGGAATGAAAGATGGAATCCAAAATTTCCGGGATCGTCGTGTTCGTGTTCCACTTTGCATTCCACAATGTGAACTTATGAGTATTTTGAAATATTAATAATTCCTTGGAGTAACTTGGGAACTAATGTATGAGATTCTTATCTTTTTAGAACAAAAGAATGGAGTAGTTTGGGAATAAGCCATGTGGTAAGTTAAAATTGTGGAATGCAATAAATATATTGAGTATCACGTTCGAGACTTCCATATTTTTGCATCGATGTCAGTTATTAACTTACGGCATGTAAGTTACATGTTACATGTTTCTGGTCATTATTTTCGTGCTATGCAATTTCTCAAACCAAGTCGTTTAAATACTAAAGTCCAGATCGTTCATATTTCTGCAATTGCTTGTAATTGTGACAAATTGGTTTGTACTTCAAGTCGTAGGCAGTCGTAGGGCTTCCGCATAATGGCTGTTTTTAAATTAAAATGGGTAAAAAAAAAACCTTCTGTTTTTGCACATTTAAGAAGTGATCGCGTTATTTACTTCTTTTTACAAGTCCATTCCAAAAGCCTTGTCAGTCAAGCTAAAAATAATAATAATAGCATTCAATACTGACTGAGCCAAGCCTTCATTTTCTGATCAATAAAAGTATTGTCATTCCAATTACGTATCTCATGTTGTTGCAACGAGTTTACTAAAGTAACATGAGATAATAAATTATAGTCACATTTACTTGTACTGCGTAGTAGTTGCATGAACGTAAATATGTATTTATATCATCTCCGTGTGTTTGTTGTTCTCCACACTAAACGGCTGCACTATCTTTGTTTTCGTACATGATTGTTTATAATTTAAAGTAATGATACAATGAACTTTTGATGTTACAACGTGTTAAGGCAGGTGCAGATTGCTAATTATCTTTAATTGGGGATTGGGGATACGATATGTTCCATTGCCTTATCCAAGATGATGCATGGTCTGACGAAACGTGATTTATAGTAAACATAATTTGGTACTTATCTCCGAAACCGGATTTAATGTTACAAATAATGGATGGACTTTGAGTACATTTTGAAGATTACAATTTTACGAGTGTTTTGATTGATTACTATTATACTATAGTTATGTAACAACAGCAGTTAGGGGGTGATTTCGTTTATAAACTAGAGACTCCTCCGTGATTCGCAAAGCACGTTAAACCGTTGGTCCCGGCTGTCATTCGTGGATCTCTGACAGTCGTAAGTTACGGGTCGTCAAAAGCCCGAAAGTCTGACAACTAGTCTTACCAAAGTGTATAAGTTTTGCCCAGTTACTGGGTTGTGGTGATCAGATAGGCCATCGAAAAAAAATCCATATAAAATATTAGTATTTAGCTGCATCTGTTAGACTGAAGCCGACCCCAACATAGTTGAACTTTCATTCTCTATTTAAACCCTTAGGGAATTAATTTTCCAAAAATAAAAATATTTAAATTCAACGCTCTAAATGTTACGAACTCTATGCGTAGCAAAACAAACTACAGTTTCAAGTGCAAAAGGCAGGAGGGACAGTGCACGGGAGGCGTAGGTAGGTACAACAAAATACAGAATTGAAATGTATTAGATAGAACAACGAAATCTTGAAGGTTTATTTTTGGTGAATGTATCATGTTTTGTAAAAAAGTCATAGAACAAAAGTAGTTGTCTATGATGTTAGTAAAACAGTCCTGCAAGGTTGTTAATGTTTTACTAATAACCCTGTATAAAGATGTGGGTTTTTTTTTTTCATTTTATCTCCTTTGTTGCCTGCCCTCTAAATTATTATCTATAATATCTAATATTATAAAGCTGAAGAGTTTGTTTGGTTGAACGCGCTAATCTCAGGAACTACTGGTTCGAAATCTTTTAGTGGTGGATAGCCCATTTATCGAGGAAGGCTATAGGCTAGATAACATCAAGCTGCGACCCTTAGAAGCCGAACAAAACGACAAAAAGTCGGAAAGAACGCTAAGCGAAAACGAAGTAACTGCGCGGGAGGGCGATGCGATGAGACGGGGTGGGTTCTGAGTCGAAATTTTACGCGGACGAAGTCGCGGGCAGAAGCTAGTTCTAAATATATAAAAGAAGAAACTGACTGAGTGACTGACTGACATATCAAAGCACAGCCCAAACCTCTAGGTCTAGAGATTCCAAATTTGGCACGTAGGTTCCTTATTGAGGTCTAGGGGTGCACTAAGTAAGGATTTTTGGAAATTCCACCCCTAAGGGGATAAAATAGTGGATGAAAGTTTGTATGAAAAATCTTATTCATTTGGTTGATTAACATGAAACTTGGCACAAATACTTGCCTAAGTAAGTAATAACATTATTCATTATTAGTTTTTCAAAACTACCCTTCAAAGGGGGATTGCGGGGATTGTCAAAGTTTGTATGTAGGAATTTTAAAACCCATGAAATTCTGGACAAAATCCGATTCAACTAGGGAAGTATTGTAGTAGCTAGACTTAACATATAAAGGTAATTAGAATAACATACTGTACTTATTTTGGAGCAATCAATCAACTGATAGCAAAATAGGATATCTATAGAACAATTCGCTAATATCACATCGTTGCTAGGTATCAACGAGTATGTCATTGTGATGTGTGGAATGTAATGTATTGACATAACCTTTAGTACCTACATTATATTTATTTATGGACATTATCTTGGCATATATTTAGAACTAAAGAGAAAGCGTCAAAGCCGCATGTTTTACAACGGAGCTTTTGTCTGGGTCCAGTTAGTGTTAATTGCTAACTCACTATCAATCACAATCGAATGATTCTGAAGGATATTGCTAATCCATTGCTTCATATGTTCGAAAAATCTGTCTGCACAACAACGCAAATAACGAACAATTATCATTTATAGTAAAAGTTCGCGAGCACATTCATAAGAAGCTGGCAATATCATCACAACGTTCATGTTTTCCCCATTGATTGTCTTATTTGTTTTCTGTATATTATATATGTTTATTTGTGCTTATATTTATATATAATTAGATATATATATATTACATTTCTAGTTTTTAATAGGTATATGTGTATCTTTATATTTAAATAAACATTTATTCCTCAATTTTTAGGGGTTGCACCTAACACTGTTTGTCTCTCCATCACCCAAAGGTTGACTGGTAGAAAATGCCTATGGCATTTATGGCATTGGCAAGCAAAATGTACGGTGGCCAGCACATTAAGCTACACGAAACTGACAAATTTCTCCAAACGATTTTAAACTTAAAATTTTTGACGATTAAGTTCAAAATCGAACGAGAAAATTTGACAATTTGTGGTAACTTGATGTGCTGGCCACCGTACATTTCTGTGCTTGAAGTATTAAATAAATAAATAACGCAATGAATGTTGTTGAACTGTCAAAATGAAGACCATTGCTACTGTTGTGTTAGGTACGCAAAATTATCCCGCAGGAAAAATATGTTTTATGATAACTAGAGATCGGATATTCAGATGCATATTTACCTAAAGTTATTTTTGCTATGAAAGTATGGATGCGGCTTCTTAAAATAATGTATTTAAAAAAAAAACCATGTTGCCAGGAACAACGGGAATGCATAACTAGTCGAGTGTGTAGTATTTAAGCGACTTCTAAAAAATATTTATTAAAAAAAAACCGGAGTTCTTGGATTGCATAACTATTCTGATGTATATTTATTTAGAATTGGGATTTTTACCAACATTTGAAAGTAAATATGCCAGAAACATATCAGAAAGCTAAACTTGTAGATCCCAGAACCGCGGGATTTATTCGATACAAAAGCGCATTCCTTATTAGCCAACATCTCAACTTTAGGTGAATATGCATCCGAATATCCGATCTCTAATGATAACTGTTAAATTTTTTACCTGGATCAAGTTTATTTTTAATTTTTTTTGATTTCGTAGCCAAATGGCAATTAAGAAACGCTTGTCATTTCGTCAAGTCCATCAGTCTGTGTGTTCGGATGTGAGACAACCATTTTAGTCAGAGTCTATTAGCACTATATCGATAAAAATTGGAAAGAAGTTACATGTATTATGTGCATCAGTAAACAATGGAACTCCTCTTTATCCTTTGACTGTTGTCTTTGATCCAAAAATAAGTTTTTAGTAATAATATAATAATAAACATTTTATTTCTCTTCCACAAAGGTGCCTTAAACATAATGATGATTTTATAATCTTCATTATGTTTAAGGCACCTTTGATATTAGATACCAGTCTCCCACAAAGGATTTATCGGATATTATATTATTATAATATCCGATAAATCCTTTGTGGGAGACTGGTATCTAATATCTAGTTAAACAATCCATACTAATATTATAAATGTGAAAGTAACTCTGTGTCTGTCTGTCTGTATGTATGTTACGTTTTCACGCCTAAACCACTGAACCGATCGTCATGAAATTTGGCAGAGATATAGCCTGGGATATGGTGACGGACATAGGCTACTTTTTTACTCGATAACCGACATCCACGCGGGCGGAGCCGCGGGCAAAAGCTAGTCGTATATAATTTCTGGTAATACTCCATTAGAAAATTCAAAGGAGTTTACCGAAGCGAGATAGAAAGGCAAGCCCTCACTTAATGAGCCAATAATTCATCAAACATTATGACTGTAACAAAGGGACCACAGCTGTTTGATTGACACTGTGTCGATAAACTGACAAACACTGTTATCCAACTGGCCCATTTCTCGAGTTTGTAGATGTTCGACCAAGTACCGCAGTAGTATCGCTACTGATAAGGTAGTTACACTAAATAATTGTTTGTATATTTATAAGTGTAAAATATGAAATAATAATTTAATAATTGATAGCTCATTCTGTTGCGACTTGTGGTTTGGTTTCCCACGGTAAAATTAATGTTGTGAATAGAAATTTGTTTGTAATACAGTTATTAGGAACATAGGAAATACACAGGATAAGAAGACATGAGTAACTTAAAGTATTGGGTTACAAAGTATTATTTGTCCATAAGCCTAGACAGTAGACAGTTAGGCCCCGTGTCCGTCTACCGCACACAGCACCGTGATGTGGACGTCACGTTCGGTTCGAATAATCTCATTTCCCGTTGACGTCTCGTTGACGTTGTGCGATGAACAAAGTCTGTATCTTGGGGTCGGAATGATGATTATTATCGGGGTATTTTGCAAAAACTTATTAACCTATAGTTTTTTTTATTATTTAAGTTCTTGGTATACCTAGTTAAAAAATTTCACGAAGTCCTGTCTAGTCGCTGTAATGGCGTTAAACGTATGGTTCAAATTGCAATAACCGACAAGACTTCGTGAAATGTTTTAACTGTATTTGAACTAATTAAATAAATCTTCACATGACTAGAAAACATGCCAACTTATAGTTTGGAAAAACGAATTGAAAGAAAAAAGTAAATAAGAAGGAATAGCTATACCCAAAGTCTGAAATTCAGATAATTTATGTAAACAAAGGGGATAACATATCAAAAAAATATCTTCGTAATGGTAATTCACATAAAATGGGCGAAAAAAGAGGTTTCATTTTCTTTTAGGTACTGATTTTATGAAATAATAATTGAAAAATAATCATACCGTAATTATTTTTATAAATTTTCGGTTTTAAACAAAGTTATTAAAAAAGGAGATTTTCTGGTATAAAATATTTTATGATACTGGTAACATTGCAGGAGATCCAAACATTTTCAAATTTTTACATCTTCACAACACTAATATTACAACTCTCATTCATAGATTCATATTGTAAGTAGCATATCTAGCCACATTTTGGATGAAAACTGTTTTGAGTGGAAATCGATTTTGGGAGGCCTACGTCTAACAGTGGACTTAAGAAAAGGGCTGATTATGACGATCATAGGCCGTGTCTCCGACACACTACACAAAACTTTGTTTGGCAACGGTATTTTGTTTGCATAGTTCTTATAATTAATTCACTTTAATTTTATAGATTATTATGTACAAAAAAATTAATGATAAAATGTTTTGCACCACTGTCCTGTCATTTTGACAGTGACCTTTCTTGACATTATTTTGTTTACATAAATTATCTGAATTAGAGACTTTGGGTATAGGTATCTTTTTAAATAGTAGCATAGGTACAAGTACAGTTTACATTTTTTATTTATATGTTATTTTTTTTAATGCAGCTTGATTTATTTTTGTAATAATAATAATAAGTGCTATAATAAATGTTTACATAATATCTTTTATAAAGTTTCATATTGAGATACGAAGCAACAAAATTCATTCTAAAGAAAAACGGCCACATTCCTCTAGATCGTATTTTGTTGCTTCGTGTCTCAATATGAAACTTTATTAAAGGTATTAGAACATTCTAGACACACTTAGCCGTTTTTCATAATTCCTTCTGAGTCACGAGATAATATTTTTTTAAGGGAATGGCGCTAGTGGACCCTTGTACACTCTCTTAAATCAGCGGGGTAATTAGGTAACACACTTACAGTAGCAATGGGTTTCATTTTGACAGTTCAACAACATTCATTGCGTTACTTGCATTGTTGAGGAGACAAAATTTTCGAACATATGAAGCAATGGATTATCAATATCCTTCAAAATCATTCAGATTGTGATTGATAGGTTGACGCAATTAGGTAGCAGGCTTTACTACACGTATTGAAGAAACTAAGTATAAGAATTTTCCTAACGACTATTTGTATAACAAATAGTTGAATGTGAGTACCTATCGATGAACGATTTGAATAAATTATATAAGAGGAAAATAATCTGCTGTCATAAAAATTTACGCATAATTTATCATATTAGATAACGTATTGCGCCGTTTGCAATAATTAAACTATATTTTTGCAAAATAATGTATGTCACTAATCTGGTGTTTCCAATTATTAGATCAGATAGTATAATCCCCAACCTTGGGGGTTAGCAATAATAATTCTGTTATTTTATAGATTAAATAGTTTAAATAAATAATCCTCTTGCATTAAACCACTAGAAGAGAAACGTGACTTTTGTTATTATAATAATAATATTTTTATTGACATAAAAGTATGTTACATTTATATGGAAACCCTGACTCCTGCGCTAGGTGTAACCTGTGTTACAGGAATCAGTGTCTTCTGTGTGTTATTGACGTTTCAATATGGTGTGCATGATAAAATACATAAGGTTTTACTTATTGATGGTCATCATTAAATATGTATATCGACGGTTAAAAGGTAATAGGGTATAAAAGACTTTTTTTTTTTTAATGAGTCACGAATGCCATCCTACTTAAAGTCTTATTTTAAGTAATTATATCTTATTTTAAGTAATTATATCTTATTTAAAGTATTACCTTTTAACCGTCGATATGCAATTGTAATTTAATTAATTAATTTTTCTCACTGACACGCTCTGATTTTATAAAATAATTCGATATAATATAAGAGCTGCACTATAATATAAGAGATGCGTTTCAATGCCACGGCCAGAAACTCGCGGGCGTCCTCAGAACACCCTACCAAAGTTTTATCACAATCTGATTAATGGTTTAGGAATGCATAGAGGACTAACATACAAACATTAGTTTTTATTTATACAGATAGATTCAATCTACTTCAATCGAATATCTGCAGGGTAATTGCGTAAACACACTAACTTAGCAATGGCTTCCATTTTGACAGTTCAACAACATTTATTGCGTTATTTACGTTGTTGAGCAGACAAAGGAGAATAGGCAATTTTGTATGGAGCGTGAGCGGTCCACGGCCAAGAATCATTTTGCTATTTATTTCTTTCGAACATTATGATATCCTTCGAAATAATTCATTGAAAGTGTGTTACGCAATCAGGGTGCTGCTTAATAACATAAAATATATGTTAAGTACGTAATTGGTTTGTGCAAAAAAGCTAAATATAGGTAGTTGTGGATATCTATAATGCGTAGTAGAAATGTTGTAACTTGTGACTAACCCTGCGTCCTATTTTAAAGCGATCGTGGCGCCAATACGCGATCGTCACCGAACTAAAAGTGACATATGAGCGCAAAGATCGCAAATTCGAGCGACGATCGCTATTAAAGAGACAAACAATAATTAATAATATTAGGGTAAACAGTTACAGATCAAAATATTTATGTCGAAAACACAATTTGCATACGCTCAACGACTTTTGGACTGTTGACAAATGATTCAATACCACAGTTCACAACACAATAGTTTTTAAATCTATTAATCTTTTCTATATATATATATAGTTATTATGTATTTATTATATGTTTCTCCTTTCTATATAAAAGGAGAAACTGACTGACTGACTGACTTGGTGAAATATCAACGTACAGCCAAAACTACTGGTACGTGAAATTTTGCACTTGGCACATGGCTTCCATTTATAATGTAGGGGAGCACTACAGGATAGGATGCAGGGTAGGATGTTGTAGGGGATGAAAAGGGGGATTTCTATCGTATGGAAAGTATAGCTTATTTCTTAAGCTAAAAAACTTAAAACTTAGCTCGAATACATTTTTAAATTAATAATAAAAAAAAAATCAACACCTTTCGGGGTGAAATAGAGGAACAATACATATGAAATTTAATTTTTCCTTTTTCCATACAATAAAGAATAAATTATTAATAAATAAAAGGATCTTAATCATTAATTTTCCAAAAGTAACAGTTAAAAGGGGTGAAGGGGGTGTACATTTTGTACGACAAAATACGAAATCCACTTGGATGAAGTCGCGGGCAAAGTGCTAGTTCTGTTACAAACATCCTCCAAGTTTATAATGATGAGTTTACTGTGCGATCACTGACCAAAGGTGAAGTTTTTTCCCCCATAAAAACCATACCTCCATTATATCAGTTTTCGTTGCGTAAAAATGAGCTTCTTGCCAAACAATTTTAAACTCATTATACCATCATTATGATGATCTGAGAACAAAAGCAAATAAAAACAACGAGGCTCTATAAGAATCGGCTAATGTGTTAGTTTGAAGTTGAGCGAGTAGTTTTTGTATTTTTATTTTTTTTTCAATAGCAATGACGTGTTTACCGCAATTAGGAATCCATGAGTTTAGAATTTTCCGGATATGTCCCCGAAGGAAGAAGGTTAGTCATAAATCCTAATATATGGAGAAATCATAAAAAAGAAACTCGAAAATCCACTAAACATCGTTGTTTATCATCATTATTATATTACAATGATAAGTTGGTAAAATTCTATACAGGGTGGTGATTTAGTCACCTGCATCCTTTAAGGGGTGATTCTATCAGGGAGAAAAAAGCTATTCATACATTCATCGAAATAGTCTGTCTGCTGTTGTATAGAAATTTGTTTATTTTTCTCACGAATCAGATATGAGATTCATAACGAAAGTTATTTAGTATGAGTAGAATCACCCCTTAAAAGATCCAGGTGACTAAATAGCTATCCTGTATTTTTATATAAATAAATTAATAGTTTAAAAGATTTTTTTAGTGTTAGTCTTTATTAACATGGAACGAAAAGTTATTGCAACACGATTGTCGATAGTTCCAACAAAACATGAATTGAAATTAGTTCTTTATTTAATTACGTCTTAGTAACGTCATTATGGTTGTAAAGGTCAACATCCTTTAAGGCGTGATTCTAACAGGGAGAAAAAAGCTATTCATACATTCGTTGAAATAGTCTGTCTGCTGTTGTATAGCAATTTGTTTATTTTCCTCACGAATCAGATATGATTTTCATAACGAAAGTGGTTAAGTATGACGAGTAGAATCACCCCTTAAAGGATCCAGGTGACTAAATCGCTATCTTGTATTTTTATATAAATAAATAAATAGTTTAAAAGATTTTTTTAGTGTTAGTCTTTATTAACATGGAACGAAAAGCTATTGCAACACGATTGTTGATAGTTCCAACAAAACATGAATTGAAATTATTTCTTTATTTAATTACGTCTTAGTAACGTCATTATGGTTGTGAAGGTCAACATAATGACGAGATTCACGTGAATTTATTGCTATAATCTGCTGGATTAACTTTCGACGTTATCAGTTATCGGTGAACCGTCGACTATTTAAGAAAACATTTAGAACGATAACCATGCGATTTGTTGTACTTAGATATCGTTGCCGAGTGTAATTTTAATTAACGAATTTCAAATGGTATAACCTTTCCAACAATAATAATCACCATAAAGACTATTTTGGTACGATTCCTGAACAAACAAGTCGCTTTTTCTAAAAACCGAAAATTCAGTTTTAGTTTTCTCCGAAATCAAGCCCATGGTTGTCTCGACCACTTTGCTCTACTGCTCATTTGTTAGATTTCGACTTGCGGCTGCGGGGTAAAAAAAAATAAAGACACAATATTTTAAAAATTGTGTCTTGAATGTTTAGGTCAACTGTAAGTAGGTATAGATTATTTTGTGTAACACACAGTAGCAATGGGTTTAATATTGACAGCTCAAAAATATTCATTGCGTAATTCACGTTGTTAGCAGGCAACTTTTTCGAACATATCCAGCAAGGGATTAGAAATAATACCCTTCAAAATCATTCACATTGCTATTTATAGTGTGTTACGTAATTAGGATGCTGAAGTCCATTTCAATAACTCAGCCTCATAATATCACTTGATATGGACTAGCCTCACATTACCCACCATTGGTTTTGTCCATCTGAAATACCAAGAATACACTCAGTACAATTACCCGAGATAAGCCGTAAAAATGCGGGAGTCGACATCGTCAAATAATAAACAAACAAGAACCCAGCATGAACTATAACCTCTTTTGATAAAAAATAAAATAACACAGTTATTTGACATCGCGCCACATCGATAGTTTAAAAGCGATGCCGTTTTCACTGTACATTGCTCACTGACCTCGTTGGCTTTCGAAAGATAATTGCATTCATCCTGAAAAGTTCGCAATGTCTTATGTAATTTCCTTTAGTCAGAATTTTGAAATCTTTTCATGGCTGGTCAAGTTTTTGAAATATTGCGCAGAAAGATTAGTACAGTGATTTTAGTTTTTTGTCAGCATGGTCAGCATTAAAGAATACAAGGATTCGTTGTTGTTAAATATCAATAATTCTGCACTATGTTCTTAATCAGAAGTCAGAAATATTGGAAATATAAGTTTATAGCTTTTGCACACGGCTTCGACCGTATGATCGTCAGAAAATGATCCCACGGGAACGAACTATATTAATCTGCCTAGCCTTTCCCCAACTATGTTGAGGTCGGCTTCCAGTCTAACCGGATGCAGCTGAATACCAGTATTATACATGGAGCGGCTGCCTATCTGACCTCCACAACCCAGTAACTGCTTAACGTGCTTTCTGAAGCACGAAGGAGTCTCGGTATATAAATATGGTCACCCATCCACGGACCAACCCTGGCAAGCGTAGCTCAACCTGATGGACCGACCCGTGCGACTGTTATTACTAAGACACGAACTACCGAGATAAAAATTATCCTTTGCCTCAACCACCGTCATAAGCTACCCGTGTGTAAAATTTCATCGAAATCCGTTCAGCCAGAGTTACTTTCGCATTTATAATATGTGGATGTTCACTGCAGTTGACAGAGTATATTGCTTTTTCTCTAAAAATCCATTTTGGTTATTGCATATTTTCTTCCGACCCGTGTGACTTATTACTAGAGATCGGATATTCGGATTAGGGTTGCCAGATGGCCGGGAAATCCGAGATTGTCCCGTAATTATGTCTCTTGTCCCGTGTCCAGGAATTACACTTTATAGTCCCGGATTTCGAATCCGGAACCCCGTCTGCTCTTCAAGTTGTTTAGGCTGGGCCCACAGTGGTTTGAAAATCTAGCTCTAAAAACTTAAAGTCAGAAATTTAAAAAATATATATAACCTATATTGTCTCTGGTATACCTCCCTTTAAAAATACACTGCGTTGTATGAGTAGTGTAGGTAGGTATTTTTACCAAATAAATAAAAGTATGTTTTTAAAATATTTCAAGTAAAGCGATTTAATGTTTTTTAAATCTATTTTCGTATATTTTCCTACCGACCGAATTCATGACCCTCAAATTGTCCCGTAATGGAAATGTCTGTATCTGGCAACCCTAATTCGGATGCATATTCACGTAAAGTTATTGTCATAGCGCTTTTGTATCGAATAAATCCCGGGGTTCCGGTGTTTAATTTTTTATTTTAAATAACACACACCACCCCTACTCATACACCCTTCATACACATATTTGCATAGGGAGTTAAAATAATCTATATATATAAAAATGAATCCCTATTTCCCTTGGTCACGGCATCACGCGTGAACGGCTGGACCGATTTCGCTAATTATTTTTTTGTTGTGTTTGTTATTGCCAGGAGAAGGTTCTTATGTAAGAAAAATTTAAGAAAGTTAAATTTTTTTTTTTTTTTTAAGAAAACGACCATATTTACATTTTTATTGTAATAATAAGTAGGTAACTCTATCTTCTAATGTAACTTTATGGCGTTTGACATAACGTGTCAGTCATCATTTGGTAGGTCTGAGAATAGATTTTATCAAAAAAAAAAAAAAAAAAAATTGAAGGTTTTAGTTACGTAGGGTAGGGTAGGTAGGGTTGGTAGGGTAGGGTAGGTAGGTGGGTAGAGTAGGGTAGAATAGGGTAGGGTAGGGTAGATAGGTAGGTAGGGTAGGGTAGGATAGGGTAAGGTAGGGTAGGGTAGGTAGGTAGTTTCCTTTGCGCGTAGACAAACTGCCACAGTCAAATAGCTTTTGACAGAACGAAGTCTGTCGGGTCAGCTAGTTTTAAATAAATATGCATCTGAATAGTTATGCAATCCAAGA
Source organism: Dryobota labecula (assembly GCA_947523025.1). Taxonomy (NCBI): domain Eukaryota; kingdom Metazoa; phylum Arthropoda; class Insecta; order Lepidoptera; family Noctuidae; genus Dryobota; species Dryobota labecula. The sequence goes on along the minus strand of OX383287.1, from coordinate 23,713,763 downwards.
ATACCGGGTATTTTTTTTTTATAAATAATATTTTTGATGTCGCATCCATACTATACACCCGACTTGTTATGCATTGCCGGTATTCCTGGCATCACGGGATATTTTCTTACAAAAAATATATTTTAAGAAGCTGCTTCCATACTTTCATAGCTAAAATTAACTTTAGGTAAATATGCATCCGATTATCCGATCTCTAGTTATTACTTAGGTACGAACTACCGGGATAAAAATCATCCTTTGTCTCGACCCCAGTCATAAGCTACCTGTGTGAAAAATTTCATCGGAATCCGTTCAGCCAGAGTTACTTTCATTTATAATATGTGGATGTTCACTGCAGTTGACAGAGTATATTGCTTTTTCTCTGACTAAAAATCCATTTTGGTTATTGCATATTTTCTTTACCAGCCTCTTTCGAGCCTAGGTCTTGAACTCCTGAGTAAATAAATCTTCCAAATTATTCTAATGTATGTTTTATTTTGTTTCACCAGGCGTGCAAGCGAGTTCCGCATCACATACGGCGACATGCGAACAACGCACGATGATGTGGACACGTTCGAGCACATTCTGAATGTGACGTCACATAATGAAGCACTGCTCGCTTACTATTACCTCGACGGCGAAAATAAGGTAATTCATTTTTGGTTCGTACAGTATTGAACAGCGAGTGCGAATATTTGGCCTATTTGGTCTTCTGTTTTCGTACCTATCTCGTCGGCATGATCTCTTCAAAAATGGTCTTTGATATCTACAGCAGGCATTCGAAGAAAGGAGCAATTTTATTCATAATTATACAATCTACTTTCTGATTCAATACATTCAAAAGAAAGAAAGCCATTAATATTATGTTCATTTGGCCACAAATGATATTTAATAGCGAAGGTATCACTTACATAAATTCACGCGTTTTGCCCATGAGGGTAGGAATAATCGCCGTCGGAATGTTAACTAATATAGATATTAGCCAACATTCCGACGGCATCTCGAAAAATGAAGATTGGAAGTAGATTCTGATAAACCAAAAGGAAATATAATAATAAAAAACCTATATTATCAGACCACAGTGAATCTATACTGTTCATATTACATGATCCGTGCATGCTGACACAATACACTTCAAATTACCAATTTACCGCTCTGACGGGTTAGGTACATCTGAATGCTCGTCAATTCAGGGGCTTTACTCCCGAAAACGATTCGAGTTTGATTTTGATTCCGATTCGATTTCGTTTCTGCAGGCTTACTCTCGACACTCGATTTCAATAGGATTTGGAAATTGGGATCGAGATATTGTCATTTGGCACTCTTGAATGCAACACTAGCTCACGATTGGAATTGTATTAGGTGGATTTTAATGGAACTAAATGAAATTGAGTATCCTCGATTGTATACAATTTTAGCACTCTTGACTAGATTTTGACATTGACTTATCGAGTTGGGGATTGAGTTTGGGATCGAAGTTACACAGTTTTAGAGAGTTTACTTTTTTGTGTTCGAGTGTTACGATAATTACGAATATATTAAAAATAATGGCACGACTAGCGCTTATTTTGATATTTTGGAAAGTCCCAATAATTTAAATAACAGGAGGAGGCGAGATTTAAGGAGAATGGCGTGTTATGCCGATAATGCTTTTGCCATGACCGACGTCGAGTTTAAAATAATTATCGGCTAACTATAGAACTTTTTGAAGTTATACATGATGAATTGCAACCCTTATTGCCAAGGCCTACTCGTCGTCGCGACATAACTACACGTTAAAAGGTACGTAGATAGTATCATGAAGGTATAAATTTAGTCCATGTAAATCTTGCCATTTCTCTAACCAATTCTTAAATTTTTAGGTTTAATTGACAATCTCTTTTTACGCCACTGCCTGAAAGTTATCAGCGTTTGATGGGAGCTAAACACGGGACGATGATGTCTCAACAATCGGTATAATGAGCCTTAACTGAAGTAACAAATGCCCTCAATGCAGTAACAATGGTCAACAAATGGCTTAAATTAGCAACTCTCAGAAAGCCGACCAACAGGAGGTTCCAGCTGCAGTGTTAACTAGGAGAAATGAAGCTCGTTCACGTTAAATGCATGCGCTCTGGGCTGCATTTAACGTGAACGAGCGCATCGGCACGGCATCTTTTTTAATGTAATTTAAGAAATTAAACTCATATTAATTTTATATATTTTGTGTTTATTTTTCAATTGATCAAAATGAAATGTAAGTAATGTAATGTATGTAATTAGTATTGTCAGAACAACATAATAATATTTATTCTCATCTTAGCCTCTGCCGACAACATTAAGAGTATTTCTCTTTGCAAATAGTTATAACAATCAAAAAAATATCTGTCAATTCTAAGTCTAGGCCTTAGCTAACAATATTTAGTTAAATATCACACCTATTTATCTTTGAAAATAACTATAGCAAAAATATCTTTTAATTCTAAGTATTGACCTCAGCTAAAATTAAGTTAAAAATCACAGTATATCTCTTTGAAAATAATAATTATAACAATCCAAAAATATATTTCAATTCTAAGTCTAGGCCTTAGCTAATATTCGTAAATATCACACCAATTTCTCTTAGAAAATAATTAAGTATAACAAAAAATATATTTGAATTCTAAGTATTGACCTCAGCTAACATTTAGTTAAAAATAAAAGTATTTCTCTTTGAAAAAAATTGTAACAAAAAATATCTTTTAATTCTAAGTATTGCCTTGTCTACCTATTTAGTTAAAAATATCACAGTATTTCTCTTTAAAAATAATAATTATAACAATAAAAAAATATCTTTCAATTCTTATATCTTTCAAGTCTTGGCCTCTGCTAACAACAATTAGTTATCAGTCTTATTATTTCTCTGTGTAAATAATAATCACAACAATAACAAAGTATAAAGCATAAACTAACATTAAACTAACATTAAAATTATATAAATTGAAGAGGCATATTTAAGAATATTTTCTCTAATTAATATTATTGCTGTGTTGGCAGCCAGAACCCATGGCTTAAGCAATAAGTTGGGCTGCTTCTGTAATGGCTGCTGCTAAATTATAGCAGTAGGGACCAAAGAAATACTGTCTACAGGCTCTCTCAAGGCCCTTGCTGTGACAGTTTCGGCTTCCACTCGTTGCCTCTCTACGGCAGCAAATTGATTTCTATATTGGTTTAATGTTGATCCACTTTACCTTGCCCAAGAACAGTGGTTGTTGGTTGTTTGTGGTTTATTAATTGGACTACGCTCATGGTCTCGTCGTGAGATACAGGGTGTTGTGTGCACTGGGGAAAAAGCAATTGATAATAATTAGACTATATACCATCATGTCTATATTCACAAAGAGGTAGGCTGACCCACACAAATGAATGTCCAACCTAGGAATTTAACCCAGCGACCCATGGTTTCAACCGCATCAATGCAGTAGTTAGTATTATTTTATTTCTTCTAGAAATAGTAAAAGTAGGTTTTTATTGTTGATTGTGGATGATGGTAATTTAAAACAGTAAAATTTTTCACACACCTGTCATAGTATCTGCTGTCTGCACAGCAGAATCAGGCACCAATATTATTTCCTCATTCCTGGGGTTCTCCTCCATTGGAATAACTTCATATGTTTCGATTTCCAACTAAATGTTTTGATTTGTAATCTACACTCCTTTTGTGACTTGTTTGGCATGAGCGGTGCGCAGGTGACCCTTTGCAATCCCTGGATTCTGCCCTAGGAAATCGGCAAGAGCCTCCAATGTTGGAAAGTGGGCCTACTCAAAGTTTATTTTACTTTCCGTCGTGGTCTCCACCAGTATCACGCGCTTGAAACTATATTTGTTCTTTCTTTGTACAAACACAGCAAACACTGCACTAGTACAAAAATGTTACGAAGTAAATTGAAATATTGAATTTCGAACTATTATATTCTATTTACAGTCCGCAGGGTTTTTTTTTTTTTGTCACTTTGATTTTGACATTGACACGCACTTATTCTGCCGTAACGTAACACTCTTTTTATATTTTTCTTGAAAAATACAAGGCAAGTTTAATTATATGAGACCATACAATACATATGTACTCATTTATAATAGAAGACATATTTTAAAGCTCGTAAAAATATAATTTGACGAGTTCATTCATTTATTGTATTTTGGTAGATCATGTTTTGTCATAAATGGCCACACCGATTCTCGATCGTTTATTCGATTTCAATTTCAATTCACGTTCAAGAGTACCCATATCTTCCAGATAGCCTGCAGCAGGCTTACTCTGGAAATCAATCCCAATCTCAAGCTAACACGAACTCGAAACAGTTTCAATTCCAATCTGGAAGATATGGGTACTCTTGAACGAATCGGGTATCTTATTGGATTGAAATTGAAATCGAATAAACGATCGAGAATCGGTGTGGCCATTTATGACAAAACATGATCTACCAAAATACAATAAATAAATTAACTCGTCAAATTATATTTTTACGAGCTTTAAAATATGTCTTCTATTATAAATGAGTACATATGTGTTGTATGGTCTCATATAATTAAACTTGACTTGTATTTTTCAAGAAAAATATAAAAAGAGTGTTACGTTACGGCAGAATAAGTGCGTGTCGATGTCAAAATCAAAGTGACAAAAAAAAAAACCCTGCGGACTGTAAATAGAATAAAATAGTTCGAAATTCAATATTTCAATTTACTTCGTAACATTTTTGTACTGGTGCAGTGTTTGCTGTGTTTGTACAAAGAAAGAACAAATATAGTTTCAAGCGCGTGATACTGGTGGAGACCACGACGGAAAGTAAAATAAACTTTGAGTAGGCCCACTTTTCAACATTGGAGGCTCTTGCCGATTTCCTAGGGCAGAATCCAGGAATTGCAAAGGGTCACCTGCGCACCGCTCATGCCAAACAAGTCACAAAAGGAGTGTAGATTACAAATCAAAACATTTAGTTGGAAATCGAAACATATGAAGTTATTCCAATGGAGGAGGAGAACCCCAGGAATGAGGAAATAATATTGGTGCCTGATTCTGCTGTGCAGACAGCAGATACTATGACAGGTGTGTGAAAAATGTTACTGTTTTAAATTACCATCATCCACAATCAACAATAAAAACCTACTTTTACTATTTCTAGAAGAAATAAAATAATACTAACTACTGCATTGATGCGGTTGAAACCATGGGTCGCTGGGTTAAATTCCTAGGTTGGACATTCATTTGTGTGGGTCAGCCTACCTCTTTGTGAATATAGACATGATGGTATATAAAGTCTAATTATTATCAATTGCTTTTTCCCCAGTGCACACAACACCCTGTATCTCACGACGAGACCATGAGTGTAGTCCAATTAATAAACCACAAACAACCAACAACCACCGTTCTTGGGCAAGGTGAAGTGGATCAACATTAAACCAATATAGAAATCAATTTGCTGCCGTAGAGAGGCAACGAGTGGAAGCCGAAACTGTCACAGCAAGGGCCTTGAGAGAGCCTGTAGACAGTATTTCTTTGGTCCCTACTACTATAATTTAGCAGCAGCCATTACAGAAGCAGCCCAAATGATTGCTCAAGCCATGGGTTCTGGCTGCCAACACAGCAATAATATTAATTAGAGAAAATATTCTTAAATGTGCCTCTTCAATTTATATAATTGTTATGATGTTAGTTTATACTTTGTTATTGTTGTGATTATTATTTACACAGAAAAATAATAAGACTGATAACTAATTGTTGTTAGCTGAGGCCAAGACTTAGAATTGAAAGATATTTTTTTATTGTTATAATTATTATTTTCAAAGAGAAACACTGTGATATTTTTAACTAAATGGTAGACGAGGCAATACTTAGAATTAAAAGATATTTTTTGTTATAATTATTTTCAAAGAGAAATACTGTTATTTTTAACTAAATGTTAGCTGAGGTCAATACTTAGAATTCAAATATATTTTTTGTTATACTTAATTATTTTCTAAGAGAAATTGGTGTGATATTTATGAATATTAGCTAAGGCCTAGACTTAGAATTGAAAGATATTTTTTGATTGTTATAATTATTATTTTTAAAGAGATATACTGTGATTTTTAACTTAATTTTAGCTGAGGTCAATACTTAGAATTAAAAGATATTTTTGCTATAGTTATTTTCAAAGAGAAATAGGTGTGATATTTAACTAAATATTGTTAGCTAAGGCCTAGACTTAGAATTGACAGATATTTTTTGATTGTTATAACTATTTGCAAAGAGAAATACTCTTAATGTTGTCGGCAGAGGCTAAGATGAGAATAAATATTATTATGTTGTTCTGACAATACTAATTACATACTTACATTAAATTACTTACATTTCATTTTGATCAATAAAAAAATAAACACAGAATATATAAAATTAATATGAGTTTAATTCCTTAAATTACATTAAAAAAGATGCCGTGCAGCCCAGAGCGCATGCACTTAACGTGAACGAGCTTCATTTCTCCTAGTTAACACTGCAGCTGGACCCTCCTGTTGGTCGGCTTTCTGAGAGTTGCTAATTTAAGCCATTTGTTGACCATTGTTTCTGCATTGAGGGCATTTGTTACTTCAGTTAAGGCTCATTATACCGATTGTTGAGACATCATCGTCCCGTGTTTAGCTCCCATCAAACGCTGATAACTTCCAGGCAGTGGCGTAAAAAGAGATTGTCAATTAAACCTAAAAATTTAAGAATTGGTTAGAGAAATGGCAAGATTTACATGGACTAAATTTATACCTTCATGATACTATCTACGTACCTTTTAACATGTTATGTCGCGACGACGAGTAGGCCTTGGCAATAAGGGTTGCAATTCGTCATGTACAACTTCAAAAAGTTCTTTACTTAGCCGATAATTATTTTAAACTCGACGTCGGTCATGGCAAAAGCATTATTGGCATAACACGCCATTCTCCTTAAATCTCGCCTCCTCCTGTTATTTAAATTATTGGGACTTTGCAAAATATCAAAATAAGCGCTAGTCGTGCCATTATTTTTAATATATTCGTAATTATCGTAACACTCGAACACAAAAAAGTAAACTCTTTACAACTGTGTAACTTCGATCCCAAACTCAATCCCCAACTCGATAAGTCAATGTCAAAATCTAGTCAAGAGTGCTAAAATTGTATACAATCGAGGATACTCAATTTCATTTAGTTCCATTAAATTCCACCTAATACAATTCCAATCGTGAGCTAGTGTTGCATTCAAGAGTGCCAAATGACAATATCTCGATCCCAATTTCCAAATCCTATTGAAATCGAGTGTCGAGAGTAAGCCTGCAGATCCGAACTCGATTTAAAACTTAAAACTGACCGAAGTTAGTTTCGCTTCGAACCACCGCACGATCGTGCACTAGTGTCGGATTCAAGAGTATGGATCGGCATTTAATTCGAACCCAATTCGATTGATTCAGAACTCGATGCTGTCGGGAGTAAGGTCCCAGAAACGAGTTCGAATCGGAATCAAAATCAAACTCGAATCGTTTTCGGGAGTAAGGCCCCAGTTTTAAGTTTTAAATCGAGTTCGGATCTGGGGCCTTACTCCTCGTTTCTGATCCGAAATCGATTTAAAACTGAAAACTGACCGAAGTTAGTTTCGCTTCGAACCACCGTACGATCGTGCGCGCTAGTGTTGGATTCAAGAGTATGGGTCGGGATTTGATTCAGAACTCGATGCTGTCAGGAGTAAGGTCCCAGACCAGCTTGACGAGAACTGGCTTGCCTCGAGGCGATTGACCCCCAATAGAGTAGGTAGTGTTAGTAGTGTTATTAGAAAATATTGCCAAACATTATCTTCCCTACACTTATTCCCTTGATAATACGTGCTGCCATCTTTCTGCTAGCAAATATCCCGAGTGATTCTAATTAGCATACTTGACCCGCGCTATCGTCGGCCAATAGCGTGCGCGGCCCGACTGAATGACGCGAGCATCGTACGACATCGGGAGACCGCACGCAAAGGGTTATTGATAATGAATGATGATCATGATCGAAAGAAAAAAGTTTGTATTGGTGATGTGATCGAAGTTGCCTTTACTAGGATAGTATAAAGTAGGTGATTTGAAATATGCTTAGATTTTTTTTTTTTTTATATTTATGTAAACTACATTATTATGTCTAAAAGCTCTACATGTTTGCATACAAGTTCTGAAATATGAATATCGTATTAATATTTTAAAATAAAAGTGATAAGCTTCTTATGTACATTTTTTATCCTCGATAATTGGGTCAACTTGGAAAGAAGACAAATCTCATGATCACAGATGAATTCGCGAGCAAACTAAAATATTGTTACTTACAATAATATTTACTAGAGTCATGTTTTGGTATTAATATTACTCATTAATTAACTTATGTAAGTAATAACTCATTTAGTCACATGAATGCTGAAATCTATTTTTAACCGATAAATGATTATGGGATCAATCAATAAAGCAAATGCTGTTAAATACAGTGTGTAACGAGACCCATTACATAGCCGTCAACTACGCATTCTGTACATCAGACAAAGTAACACAATTTCACAAAAATAATTGCTGGGAAACTACTTCTATTTTTGGTTTAAAAAATCGCAGTTTACTGAAGCGCTCAATGTACCGCACGCAAAATATTATGCTTTTGGGTGCATGCAACGGTACAGGGGTCGCTGGTCGTGGGGTTATGTAAGATATAACATTTAAAAATTGTTTTTGTCGGAACTTTGACCTACAACATCTCCATAACCAGGAAGGTAACCAGCGGGGTAATTGCGTAACACACAGTAGGAATGGGTTTCCTTTTGACAGTTATTTTTATACCCGTTATAAAATTATAAGGAGTCAGATTTATTTAATCTCTAAATGCACATAATATAATTAAGAGAACATATAAGTAATGTTCACAGAAAGTTATCGCGTTCGAAGTAGTTCAAACATTTCGAACTTCGCTCTATCCGTGAGCTGTGGTAATAGTTCGTATCGTCCACTTGGCCGTAAATACGATAGCGGTGTCTTTGTTTATTTGCGAAGCTGTGATAGTGACCACACGTCACGCTTTGGCAGAACGAGAAATGAAGCTCTGCTGGCTATCTCGTTTCGTTTACTTAAACGATTTTGCTTGTGTCATTTAATTCTTCTCCCCGATTTTAAGGTGATTTCTACGCGAAAGATATTATAGTGCACAGTGTTTGCGCAGACCCAGGTGCACTCACTCTTCCCTCTCTTATAGTCCGATGATGATTCAACTGCAAGCTACTTAAGACTACTGATATTTTATTATGTAATGTTTATTGATATTATGTGTTTTTTTTTACTATATAGATTATTAAAATGTCCTATTTGTTTTTTATCACCGGGTAACCCTAGTTAATTGCTGTACCTACACTAAAGTTATATTTATAAATGATGAAATCAAGCAATTAGATGTAGATGTGTCATATCAGGCCGGACGAAGTGTAGTTGATGATACATAATATAAGTACCTAATAAATTAATGTATTATCGCGAAGTACATAAGAATTGTTTGTTCGTCCTAGATTGTTCTCATTTGGAGTACAATTAATTCACATTCTATTGTTGATTGATTTCAGTTTGTCGACAATCAATTCAGAATGATTGCGTACCTACCTAACCTAATACAATGGCTAGAATAAATTATGTTATATTGGCGTGTTTCCTGATTAGATACTTCAATTGCTTAAGACGACCCTAAAAATTCAGTTGTGAACGAATTTATTTAAGTCTTCTATATGACCCGATAGACGACATCCAGTCCAAATTATAAAAAATCATACAAAAAAGGACATTCCGTTTTTCCTGAATTTGAATTTTTTCGGGAAACTTTTTCAATTTTTCTTGCCGTAAGAACCTTATTCGGACTATTAAGAACATTTAAAAACAAAAGATCCAAGTAGGTCCAGCCGTTCGGAAGTGATGCGCTTACCAACGAACAGCATTTCATTTTTATTATACCTTTAAATGAAATCAAATTATCATTGTTTCAGATGAAAATGACAGAGATATACGACGTGACAGACGCAGACACCGACGCGGTACAGTCACCCATGGAGCGTGATGTGAACAAGCAGCTCGAATTCGACAACGACTGGAGCGACGAGCTCATTGCCGACAACGGTCAGTACTAATAGTAGTGTTACACGTAGATATACGACGTGACAGTGACACAGACGCGGTACAGTCACCCATGGAGCGTAATGAAAATAAGCAGCTCGAATTCGACGACGAGCGACGAGCTCATTGCCGTCAACGGTCAGTACTAATAGTAGTGTTACACGTAGATATACGACGTGACAGTGACACACTGACGCGGTACAGTCACCCATGGAGCGTGATGAGAACAAGCAACTCGAGTTTGACAACAACTGGAGCGTCGAACTCATTGCAGACGGTCAGTTCTAATAGTAGTGTAACACGTAGATATACGACGTGGGAGTCGCCTGGGAGACCTAGAATAAGGATTCGTTATGAATCTCCACACATTACCTTCATTTTTCCATTCAAACGAACCATTAATTGATCATTCAATCATAATCATTTCATTCATTTTTCAAACATGTTTCATCCTCAGATCCCCATAGTATTCGTGATTTCATCACTTCCGAAGAGTAAGTTTCTGCATGTATGTTTCTTATAAACTTGAGGACTACTTAGTCTAAACTGGAAAAAATAAATTTTTCACATACCTGCATTTTCTTAGAATGGCTTAGGCCGTCACTACAAAAAACAAACTAATTGATATGCCCAATTCTATTAACATAATTTTATGTGAATTGCATGGCCATAATTGCTTTTTAATCCAATAATTCATCAGTTAAAAAAAATTGATTGCCCTATTTCGCTACCTCTTTGATCTTTTCAGATCTTGAACTTGTTCTCTATTTCGCAGAACGTCACCTAAACACTATTCTTAACCTATTCGTGAGGTATCAAAGTCATTAGAGATGCCTTCTTACAGATAAATTATAATAGGCGTTCACCCTGATAGAGGTGCCCTTTTCGCACTGTTCTATCATATAACTTTGTCTCACTCGTATCAAACACACGTCGCAAAATAATAGACCTGTCATAATCATAATCCAGCAGGACGACTATTTCTTGTTTTCTACCACTCGTCACCTCAGTGTTCTCTTCTTTCCTAGCCATATCATTTTACACACAATCCAACTTTTGCTTGTTCTTCTCTGTTCTCTATATCAAATATTTTTTTCAGTCCTGTAACGTTTTTATCTCTTCTACAGACGACCTGGACATGGAGGCAATGGATGACGACGCTCTAGCCGACAGAAACATATTCTCTGATCCCGAGAGTGAATGGAACGTCAGAAGATCAATGTCAGCTTCCGACAGCGATGCAGACCAACCTGAGTCAGATCGGAGAGGGCCGTATATTGAGTTAGCTTAGTATAAGGGTTGTAGTTGGTTAACATTTTGACCTTCAGATGCTTTAAAGTATAATCAGCCTACAATGTTCTCATACGCAGAGGCCGCGAGATTCTGGGCTACAATCCACCGTGGGCCCAGTGCGAATTGATGTTTTATAGCTGACAGGGAGGTACTTGTATCACAAGCGTATGCGTATAATTAGCATTTGTTTCATCATCAACATCATTATAGCTAAAATACCTCTTCTCTGCTAACAATTCCCCTGTCTCCATTCCGTCCTTCGCTGGCCACGAGTTGCATTTATTTGAAAATAAAGTCTGTGGTCCCTTCCGCATATAACCCGTCTGCCTTCAAATCAAGAGTGAACAGGCATCTTCTGAGTACGCTCGTTCCATCATAGACTTCATCCATCCAAATAAGTAGGCGTTCCATTCCGGGGAGGCAAATTCAAATTGATGTCATGTCAGATGTGGGTGAAAATAGAACTCATAAGATCGAAGGACGTACTTTTCAAAGGTCTGGCGGTCAAAAGGTTAGTTAGTGAATTGTTATAATTAGGCAACAATTTTAATTAAAACTACAGTTTATTCATTTTAAAAAAATCTTTAGAACTTAATTGTAAAGAAACGTGATCATTTATTTGGCATCGCAACAGTTCCTCCGATTACTTTTGAATTAGGTATACATAATAATCAGTGATAGGATATTCGGATACATATTTACCTAAAGTTAGTTTTTGGCTAAGAAAATATGGAAACGGCTTCTAAAATTTTCTAGGCTTAATATAAATCCCGGGATTCTAGAAAATCCGGGAATGCACAATTAATCGGATACATCATATGGAAACGACTCCTTTAATATGCGGTAATATTTAACTTTACAACATTAGCATAGAATTCGATTCTATAGTCAAAAAGTGCATATCAATTCCGGAATCGCGAGATTTTTACGATCGCTACAAAAGTGCATTAGTGAATATAAATTCGATTCTATAATCACAACTCTACATTTTCCATCCCGGGATATTTCGATACAAAAGTGTATTCCATAATAGCCAACATCTCAACTTTAGGTAAATATGCTTCCGAATATCCTATCACTAATAATAATACAAAAAAATAAGTCTGTGCTTTCTCTCTCTCGTAAAAACACGATAATAAAATAATAATCGGACATTTAATTCTCCGTTTATCTTTATTAGATAAACATTATTAGATCCACGGTTAACGTACGTGTTTCCGACCTTACGTACACACGGCAAAATAGTTACGTCAATCAATCTGCCTAGCCTTTTCCCAAACATGTTGGGGTCGGCTTCCAGTCTAACCAGATGCAGCTGAATACCAGTATTTTACAAGGAGCGACTGCCTATCTGACCTCCACAACCCAGTAACTGGGTAATACGATACCCCTTGGTAAGAGTGGTTGTCAGAATTTTGGGCTTCTGACCCGCAACGACTGTCAAAGATCCACGAATGACAGCCGGGACCAACGGTTTAACGTGCTGAACGAGATACGGAGAAGTCTCGGTATGTATAGATGGTCACCCATCCACGGACCAATCCCGGCAAGCGTAGCTTAACCTGATGGATCGACCCGTGCGGCTGTTATTATTTAGCCATGAGCTCCTCTGAGTTAATTATTTTGCATAATTAACTATGCAGACGAAATATCTGCGAGCAAATGTCATCTGCCAATTGTCTGATTTTGACAGACTGCACTAAACAGGCGTGCACACGGAAAAGTATCTAAGGAAAAATATTTATATAAGTGCTTGCGCTATTATCAATTTTGTCCTGCGTAATCTAACAATGCAATGTTTCTTAGCAAAATTTCGCTAAGTATAAGCCGGATCTTGAATAACCATCACTAATTTGAACCTTTTAATCCAACTAGGTAAACTACTGCTCAAATTTTAAAATGAGTTCTCCATGATCACGTTTCTGCATACTGTAGCAGCAATAAGCCAGTGATGTTTCTCGCACAAAAACCAAGATGCAAGATGATTGACAATGTGTCTTTGGTCGTTATACATTACATTATGGGACATTGATAGCTAAAACATTTTTTATCATTAATTCCTCTTTCCTCACAACCCAAGATACTAACCTGACTAATCTGACTTCCCTGACTAACCTGACTTCCCAGACTAACATGACTTCCCAGACTCACCTGATTTCCCTGACTACCCTGACTTCCCTGTCCAACCTGACTTCCCAGACTAACCCGACTTCCCAGACTAACCTGACTTCCCTGACTAACCTGACTTCCCTGACTAACCTGACTTCCCAGACTAACCTGACTACCCTTGACTAACCAGCTTACTTCTTAAAAAAAAAAAATCCCCATTTATTCTTCCTATATCCTATTTTAAAGTTGCGTCACAATGTTAACCCACTACCCATGAACTGGAAAACGGATACATTTGTCAAAAATCTTTCGTCTGAGGTTTTAATCATATAATTATTATGTAAAAACTAGTGTCATTCTGGCTAATGTACTGAATATAGTACTGATCTCGTTACAATGCAAAAAAAATAATAATGAAAAAGTAACAAAAATATGTAAATATTTAATAGGTATTTACTGTACTCTAGGTATTATGTCAAAAAGGCTATAAATATTACAGGAATATTATCTTAAAAGGTCATACAATGCTTCCTAATTTGTTTTAATTCTAATAGTATGTATTTTATCAAATTATAAAAATATACATTCCGCTTAAATTGAACTTAGCTTGAGTTTTCCCAAAGAGTTGTACCTACTCTATAACCTGGCCTGAAAGAAGACCAAAGATTCCAACGGGTTAAATTTTTTGTATGCGGCCTTTCCAACTCCAACTCAAAAAATAGTAACGAAAAGGATGGACACTGCTCTTTTTGGAAACTTCAGCTGGGATTTGACTATCACCCAATACAGTTTAGATTTATTATATTCATTTTTATATTTGTTACGAAATATATTTTATTCCCAGTACAATTAGGACGCGTTCTGATTTATTTTGTATTATTGTAAATATGTACTATACAGAATTGTATGACCGCAAATAATATTTTCGCATTATCGGTGACAGTGCAATTATTTTAGTTTAATTTATTTTACAATATTAGGTGTGGTGAACTGAGAAAATAATTTACAAGTTAAGCTAATGCCATCTATCACCAATAAAGCCGCAAATACACTAGGGAACAAAATGTCCCCCAACATGACGCGCAACGCTCAACCTATGTGACGCTGCAACGTTGCCCTGTGTCCCGCAACATGTAACGCAACATCTTCAGACGCATTTACGTGACGCGGAACATGTTGCTAGCTCCCGCTCCGAGAGCGAGCGGAAGTGCTGCGCGTCAATGCCGCGCTATTTCTCGCTTATAATATATTTTTTTCTCGTTGTAGTATGTAAACTGCTCGAAATAAGTAGGATATACGCAACACTAATCGCAACAACCTCCTCGGGCGACATTTCTATAAACACTGACTCGTGTGGCTTGCAAAATGTTCCGCGACATTCTTAAGAGACATTCACGTAGTTTTCGAGCGCCATGATCCGCAACATGTCGCTCCATTTGTCCCCTAGTGTATTCCGAGGCTTTTAGTGAGTTAATCGATGCCCCAATAAACTTTCATAAAATCTGAGTAAAATATTAAATATTTTTTTCCTGCCTATTATTTTATTGCTATTTTCGTCGGTGCCAATCTGATTTTCGACCAAGTGTAACTCCTACTATAATTTTCAATTCATCACATCGTATGTAACTCTAATGTGATATCATTATTATTGAAAGTTATTATCTTATAAGAATTAGTTTAATTATTTAAATATCAATTGTTATTAGCCGATAACTTCAGAATGAAATAAAGGGTCTTTAGTCACATAACTATATGTTTTCGCTCTCTTTAAACCTATGCAGGTGGCTCAAGCTTCTTAAAGGATACGTTATAGTGAATAAAGACCTTTGTCTTGTTAAGACTCTTTTCGTTGATAAGTATAGTTTAAATTAAAAGTGCCTTAACAATGTTACCATGTGTTACCCCTATATATTTATCTCTTCTAATATCATATCAGGGATTTCTGTATTCTGTAATAAATAATATAAGTGTGTATTATGGGATGCTCTAAGAGTGCCCGCGAAATTCAAATTTTCTTACGTTTTATACAATTTGCTAGTCAGTGTCAGGTTGTATGTTGATTAAGGAGTTTTATTGTTGATTCTAATGATTATAATTCTGTAAAGCCATATTGGTACGGCCGCGAATCATATTTTAAGTTAGAATTGCCTTCAAATGTCATGATTTCATGAAATAGTCATTCAATAGACTAGTATGAACTTAGAGAATTGTATTGATGATTTTTATGATTATAATTCTATAAATAAATATTTGATAACGTCGCAAATCATATTTAGATCAACATACAACCTGATACTGAACATTAGGCAGACTACCCTGCCGCTTTCGCCTTAATGAAATATTGCCGATAAAATGAAACCGCAGCTAATACGCAGCTGAAAGAGAAGTAAGTTACGTACGTTTAACCCTGATATGAAAAAGAAGAGGTTTTGTAAGTATTGATTGTTATTTACATACATGTTATCGTCTAGTAATCAGATTATGTGTAAATAGATTGGTTAGACGTTTCTAGGTGGTCCTGCCTTCGATTGAATATCTGATTGGTATTGACTTCCGCAAGCAGTCGACATTATGAGATGTTACATGCCAGTTTTCGTTATTTCTACGACACCCTGTGGGAGTCTAAAATTCAATGTTAACTCGCGATTTGATTTTATAGTATTAATTTTTCCAAATTATTCAAATCAGATATTTGGTCCTCGGTGATTGTGTTGTCAGCGGAAGTTTCTGTAAACGACTGTCACAAATATTTTTAATAAAAGATATAAAATTAACGTTTTCGTTTGTTTAATTTCATTATTTTCATCAAAAAAAAAAAAAAAATTGCTATTGTTTTTCATTGAAATGTTTAGTGGGTAGGTACTTTGAAGACGATGAAATTGGACTATTAGTGGTTGGTGGAATGAAATAAAACTAAAGCTCAATGTGATAAAAGGATATACGTGGGAATGATGAAAACTTAATATTGGAAACACACACCAAACCTTTTTACAGATACAAGAAGCAAAAATAAAAAAGGAAAAGAACAACATTAAAATAAAAAATCTTCTAAAAAGTTTCCACGTCCAAGGAGTTTGCAACATACTTTGTGTTCCGATTATAATTATTTTAATCATCTATTGGATTAAATTCGATAAAGGTCCAATGATAGAAAATAGGTGTATCTACTATCTGGGTACCAGAATCAAACTCCTTTACAAAAACATTAATTGCGTTTTTTATGTTGTTGTGCAGACAACATTCGAACATGAAGCAATGGATTAGCAATATCCTTCAAAATCATTAAGATTGTTATTGATAGTGTTCTTAGACCAATAAAGTAGCCGATTCGGTAATACACACTCCGACGTCATACAAATTAAATGATCTATGCCGTTTAGAGATACTGATTGCAGAAAAAATAGAAAAAAAAATAATGTCAATTTTACATATGTTCTAATTTCAAACTGTTGTCTTACTATATTTTTGAGCAATTAATATTACTAACAAGGAACCGCGCAGTTTTGCACGGTATTATTTGTGATTTGAATGTTTTTTTTACTTGTGTTTTGAATATGGTCGGCAAAGAGACCGACCCGAAAACTAGCCGAATATTTCATCAATGCTATTTGAAGTGCTGCAAGTTGCAGAACCTTGCGCCTTTGACCAACGTCATACCTTCTGGCAACGGGAAGGTGCTGGATTTCTGTGTGGATAGAATCAAATATTCGGATTGGCCGCCTATTTTAAATGCACTCAGCTGTGATTTGAGCCTGCATTCAGTTTCTATAAAGTGTCGACAGCAAGTCAAAACGGGTAATGTAAACAACTTAGATTACAACCTGGTATTTTCGTAAGGATTTAGTAACTTTATTGACGGAAACTTTGAATTATTGTTTGATTTATAAGAAAATATGCTAATATTTTTCTAAATTATCGACGGTGAAGTGCCAATAACACCTAACTGACAAAGTCAAAAATGCACACAAAGTGAATGAGGATGCATGCATGGCGGTAATGCCATAAAATAGGCACGTTGGTTTAGTTGGAGGTATTTCCACATATAGTTTAACAACAAAAAATACAGTTAGGAGATTTCACTAAAACATGCGAATAACCCCATTAAATTCAAAATGATAAAAAAGTGAATTCTAGAAAAAATTAAGTTAGAAGGTATTGACACCGTCGTTATGTTCTACTTAAGTAATCCGCCAATCTAGTATAATACTTACCAATCTACTAGATGCGCCACCCTAATTGTGTAACACACTATCAATCTCACAATCTGAATGATTTTAAAGGATATTGCTAGTCCATTGCTTCATATGTTCGAAAAATTTGCTCAACAACGGAAATAACGAAATGATGGTTGTTGAACTGTCAACATTAAACCCATTGCTGTGCCAATTGCTACCGATAGCGTGTTACGCAATTACCCCGCGGGACTTAGTGGGAAATCCATCCTGCCCTTAAGCCCTAACCCACCTTGAAGATCGAACCTATGACCAAGAAGCGATACCAACCCAATCAGTCACATAGTGTCTGCTAGCGAAAGGTCAATGAGTCGATAACCTAGATAATCCTATTCATAGGTATTAATCATAGATAGGGTTCTAGAATAATCTTTGTACAGCAGCTGGACTTTGTTTGATATAAAATTATCACGTTTTGAACTCGAACGAATATAACAAAACAGTTATAATAACAAGGAACTATAGAGATCTTTGTCAGATAAGGTTTTTGATATCTATTGGACTTTAGCCTAAAAGTATCATAAGGGGAAGGTTAATTTTTTTCAAGTTTGCCATCCGATAATACTTACGACTTTAAAATTGGTCTAATCATTTCAAAACTCTGGGCTCTTCGGGGTAGATAATAACGTAACACACAGTAGCAATGGGTTTTATTTTGACAGTACAACAAATTCATTGCGTTATTTACGTTGTTGAGCAGACATTTTTTTCGAATATATGAAGCAATGTATTAGCAATATTCTTCAAAATCATTCAGATTGTCATTCATAGTGTGTTACGCAATGAGGGTGCTTGATAACGTTAATTTTGTGCAAACCAATCTCATTTTTATTTGACTTCTAACAATAGTATTGGAACACATAGACTGCGAGAGACTAGCGAAAACGGTCAACAAGCGATGTGTGATACTGACAAACTTTATGCTAAGTAATTTAGTGGAGGCGACAGCGCAACTACTCTCTAATACCACATTGTTGACGACCTTACTGCTTGAAGGGCTTCCGTTGAGGATACCGTATTTAAATCCATTGTCTGAGGTAAGACCGTAAGACACTTACACTTGTACTTATTATCAGCCACGTAAATAAAACATCTATTTTGACTGTATCAGACAGCAAAAGCCAGAAGTATTAAAATGAATGCAGACCATATAACTACTGTAAATAAAAGATACGCTGTACGAACGGACAAATCAAATTTTGAGGCCCCTTTTTATCATTGATTATTTTTCCAACTCTTTCTAGATTTCCTTGTATTTTAGGCTCTATTAGCGAATAATTCTCTGCAACACATACACTTGCCACGATGTCTGATCGGCGATGCGGGCTGCCTGGCTATCTGCAAGTCGATCAAGTGTCTACCGAACATCCTGACTCTAGACCTATCCGGATGCGAGCTCACGCCTCTAGGCGCTGGATACATAGCTGAATTAGTCAAGGTATGTTCTGACGTTTCGGTTTTGTGACCGCAGTCTTTGTAAAACTCGATACGCAGCCCTATCCTGGGCTACAGCACGTATAACTCGATACTTATTGCCAAAGCCTTTATCCTTCGATCAATCGCAATCAATTTTAGGAGCTTACCTTCAAAAGTTATCATACTGGGTAAGCTGGAAAATGCCCGGGCGAAAAGAAGTACCCAAAATGTTTTTGATATTTCCTAGACTGCCAATTCCAAAATATTTTATTTTCAATTCCAGTTTCAGAAGATCCACAGATACAGCGAGAACTGGACGCACACACTACGGTATCGACTTCCCAAGCTAGACTCGATGGAAGGTCTGCGTAGGATTACAGTTTGTGCCAATCCTCAGTTAGGGGATGAAGGAGTCGGGAAGCTCCTCGATGTGCTCTCTGATGATTTGTGGATAAAAGGTCAGTGCTGTGCTTTGTTACGGCACTCGCTCACAATGGGTGAGGCAAACGAAAGGCTAAGACTCACCCAAGGCATTCATGTTATCCTTGAATGTTGCTTCATACTTCTCTACGAATTCTCTGTTTCAGCACTGGATATTCAGAACTGTGGTATAACAGAAAACACAGCGGCCGCGATTCTACAAATGATGACGTCCAACAAGACTCTCGTAGTATTAGATTTAAGGAACAATGATGTGTGCTTAGAGTCGCTGTCCAAAGTGCGTTCCGCGCTCAGGGATAACGAAAGAGGAACGGAAGGAAAGGTATTCATTATGTATATTAGCACCATTGGACTTAGCTGGGTGCAATTAAATAGCTTCCACGACTGTCAACATTTAAACGTTCACCGGCCGCATCCCATATTTCAGCCCTGCTTCCACATTGCTGACTGGCCAATATATTGTTACCCCACGGTTTGAGCTACTTCAATTATAGTTCGTTCCGATACGTCAAAAGAAGACTGGGTTCAGCGCTTCTTTTGGGAAATTTTGTTAGGATTTCGCCGATCAGATGCAAATGAGGTCGTATTGTATGGAGTTGTATATAAGAACTGTATAAACGCGCAGCACTCATTATCTTTCACTGCGGGTGGTGCACTGAGGAAAGCACTACGGGATTAGCGTAGGCATAGATCGTCGCACGGTGTAAGCGGGGTGCGGGCGGGCGCAGTTTAGTTCTGCCAGGAACTCCGCCGTTTTTCTCTCCACTTTTAATTGGATTTATGGCGAACCAGAGGCGGATGAACGCCTCTGTGGTCAAAAATTTAAAGAAACGTAATGGGGGTGCCGCCGCCCGGCGTCCCGCCCTTTTCGACGCTTGTAAGTGCAAAGGCGACACGATTTCCTTAAACTTTTTACCACAGCACTGGCGCCCCTATTGTATTGGCGTATTATTATAGATTGATAAAATTTAACTAATATGTTGCTGGATGCTTGCATCCTTGCGACTCGTGAATTCTCAAAACTTCTGCATAAGTCGATTAAGTACTTAATTAATCGAACTTATCTGAGGCAGAGTGGTAAAATTTTCACTCTCACTCGTGCATTCTAGATTGTCTCCATTTGTGTTAAGCTTTTCTGCATAAGTCGAGTCTCGCGATCTTAGCAATCGGAAATCGTACCGCACATAAGATTAATACAAGGCCATCCATTTTTTGCAGGACAAAAGGCTCGAAGAGTAAAATTGTAATTCTAAAATGCTATAATCTCACGGTTTATTTCAAACCCAGATCAAGGCTTCGTGGAAAATATTAAAGGATAGGCGGGACGGGGGGCGGCAGACGACAGTTTTTGCCCTGCCCCGAAAAATTCTAGATCCGGGGCTCTCTAAATTACCACTTTTTGTCACAACATACATGATCAATACATGATCATTTAGGTCACTGTATAAACGTTTAACATCTTTGTTTCAGTTTTCATGGCTTGCTAGCCTTAGTGGGTCTTCGAGTGAAAGACTGTTTAAATCAGTTCCATCCAAGTTAGTAAATAAAATTGTTATGTTAACATATCATTATAGGTACTTAGTGTACTTACATAGGTTACTTGATTCTTAGCAATTCTTTACATCCAGTCGTTATTAATCTTTTTTTTACTCATAGAGTTGGATTAAAAGACCGAACAGTTACTAACGTAAGAACAACGCCCACGAAATATGTTAGCAAGACTAGTACAGCGAAGAAAGAAAAGTAAGTACTCAATTTCCTATACAGGGATAAAGCGAAAACAGGCAACCTTGTTTGGTAAATGGCTGAAACTCTGCGAATAACATCACGCCTGTATTCTCCGAGAGAAAGGCAAGTTATGTTAAGTCTATACCCAAAGTCTCTAATTCAGATAATTTATGTAAACAAAGTAATGTCAAGAAATGTCACTGTCAAAATGACAGGACAGTGGTTGAAAATATTTTATCATATATTTTTTTTTTTTAATAATCATCTATAAAATTAAAGTGAATTAATTATATGAACAATGCAAACAAAATACCGTTGCCAAACAATGTTTTGTGTAGTGTGTCGGAGACACGGCCTATGATCGTCATAATCAGCCCTTTTAAGTCTACTGCTAGACGTAAACCTCCCAAAACCGATTTCCTCTCGAAACAGTTTACAGCCGTTTTCATCCAAAATGTGGCTAGATAAGCTACTTACAAAATGAATCTATGAATGAGAATTGTAATAAGAGTGTTGTTGAAGATGTAAAAAAAAAAAAATCGGATCTCCTGCATTGTTACCAGTATCATAAGAAATTTTATACTAGAAAACCTCCTTTTTTAATACCTTTGTTTAAAACCGAAAATGTATAAAAATAATTACGGTATAATTATTTTTTAATTATTATTTCTTAAATTCAGTACTTAAAAGAAAATGGAACCTTTTTTTCGCAATTTTATGTGAATTACCATTACGAAGATATTTTTTTGATATTATGTTATCCCCTTTGTTTACATAAATTATCTGAATTTGAGACTGGGGTTTTACAATGGGGCTGTTTCCACCATACTACAGACGGCTACTAAGAAACTTCTGACGGAAAAACGTAATTGCAGTTTGTACGATTCGAAAATCTGAGCAAAGTCAACCCTTAGACCTTACATACATGAACTTCTCATTTCCAGAGACTACGCAGAGTTATTAGAGGAACAGCTGCAAGAAGAGATCTCGCACAGGCAACAACTTGAAGAGCTGAATCAACAGTTGGTAGACCAAATGAAACAGTTGAAACAGCAGCAGATACGACTGTGGGGCAACTGTGGGGCGTCTTCAGGTAAATTACGATAACATGAACTGTTGGAGTGATTTGAAGCGTTCGAAAATTCTAAAGACACTGTTGGATGTGTCACCCGCTCCGACGTTATTTATTTTGAAAGGGTAGAATGACGTGAACTACGTATTAGGTATGATGATAAGAATGCACAGGGGTACATGAATGTCAGACAATATTTTGTAAAGAACAGAGTGAGAAAAAACCAGTCCTCTCCGTTTTGATATTTAATTTTAACAAGTTACAACACACAAGCTACAAGTTAAATTACCGCAACACCCTTAAATGTTTTTTTCGTACTATCCAGGTTCAGAACACTCCTTCGAAGCAAGTTCGAGGTCAGGTGACTTATCAAGCAGTTCTGGCTCGACAAGTTCTGTGCCTATCGACCAGAACACGCTGTCTTATATACAGCAGGCCTTCAAAGATATATACGCGTTCATCAAGAATAACCAGTGCTACGGGTTAACGCCTGACGGGTTAGTTTTGTTCTCTAACACCAAAACATTCACTTCAATTATTCCGTTTGCCATCCACTTCTTAAAGGAATTAGGGGTTATTATGTAAAGTTGATTTAGGCACTACCTACTACAGATTTCTCTGATAGATGTGTATTCGTCAATTTGAATTTGATTGGTGTGGCAATCCACACCAATCAAAAAAAAAGATTCAAGAATTAGGGTCAATTTGGAAATTGAAACCTAAAAATAAGGTTCGACCTAGGTCACCCACCCAATTTATCCATACATGTAATATTGTGGCACTGGGTTCGCATTTCTTATCTGTTATGAATATTTGCGACCACGGTCATTATTTATTTTGCGGGTGGAATGAAAAGTTTTAAATTTTGTGTTTGGTTAATGTTTTTTGCGTACAAAATGTAGTTATATTTAGTAAATTAATTATTTCTTATAAAGAAAAACAATACCTAGGTCTTTAGTTTGTATGTCAAAGTTCATAATATATTTTAAGTTCTAAAAATGTTCTCAAGTAAGTGAAGTCTTTGTAATTTCTTATTGAGAAATAAATTTCTTTAACCATATAATAAAATAAAATAGTAACGAAGACAAAATTGTACAGTGAATATTTTTGAAAAAAAAAAAAGGAATTGCTATGAGGTTTTTTGTAATTTTTTCGGTTTGTCTGGATATAAATATTCCGGATTGGCGCAATAACGGCTGAACAGATTTGAATGAAATTTGGCACACCGATAGTTTATAGCCTGGATTAAGAGACGAAACAACAAAATTCGATCTAAAGAAAAGCGGCCACATTCTTCTAGATCGTATTTTGTTGCTTCCTGTCTCAAAAATAAACTTTATAAAAGGAAAATTCTAGGCACACTTACCGAGGTTCCTGATTGAGCCTTTTTTCATAATTCCTTCTCAGTCACGAGATAATATTTTTTTTAAAGAGTGGCGCTAGTGGACCGGTGAGCGTCCTCCACCGTTCCGGTGGGACATTTCCCGACATCCACGCGGGCAAAAACATGACAATAAGATTTCATATATTGTAATCCCCAGACAATGTACTCACGAAACATTGAAAGAGAATATTCAAGAGCTACAGCCAATCGAGGATATCGCGGAAGTGGAAGAAGCATCTTACAGTGACGAAATACGAGTCAACATAGGGTCAAAGAGACCGCAAAGTTCACACCAATTCATGGATAAAATGAAGGTTAACAAGACGACTAAGTCCGCGCATCTTTTGGGTGACTCGCAGCGAGTGGACGCAGTGGAAATGGTAAGAGGTTTCAATAGTTGCACCTTCCGCCAAACATTTACCTAATTTTGTTGCAGTAGTCTAGGGGGAAGCCTTGAAAGAACACAGGATGCGATATATCTGGGCACATAATACAGATGGAGACTTAATGTCAATACTCATTTCAGCCGAAAGACGTCCACTGCTAGACATAGGCCTCCCCCAAGCACCGCCACTTCGACCGGTTCTGTGCTTCCCGTATCCAGCGGATTCCTGCGGCTTTCATAAATTCATCGGTCCACCTTGTGGGAGGCCTTCCAACGCTACGTCTTCCGATACGCGGTCGCCACTCTAGAACCTTTCGGCCCCAACGGCCATCTGTTCTGCGCGCAATGTGCCCTGCCACTTCAGTTTGGCAATTCTTCGAGCTATGTCGGTTACCTTGGTTCTCCTGCGGATCTCTTCATTTCTGATTCGATCACGTAGGGAAACTCCAAGCATAGCCCTCTCCATTGCCCTTTGGGTGAATTTTAGCCTTCTAATAAAGCCCATTGTGAGCGACCACGTTTCAGTGCCATATGTCATCACTGGCTACACGCACTGGTCAAAAACTTTCGTCTTGAGACACTGCGGTATGTGGGACGAGAAGATATTGCGTAGCTTCCCGAACGCTGCCCAGCCTAGTTGGATTCGACGATTGACCGCTTTCTCGAAGTTGGACTTACCTAACTGGACAGTTTGTCCTAGGTAAACATACTCGTCCACAACTTCGAGTGTAGCGTCTCCGATATTCATGAGTGGGTGTTACAATGGGCATTTGACATGACCTTTGTCTTGTCCATGTTCATTCTAAGACCCACTCTTTCGGAAGCTCTACTGAGGTCATCAAGCATTGTACTGAGGTCTTCCATAGTCTCAGCCATGACAACTATATTATGTCAATACTAAATGTCCCCAAATGAGTTCAACAGTGCAGAGTGAATAGGATGTTATTATTGGGCTCTTATTATTTCCAGAAACTGGAGATGATTGAAAGACAAATGGGCGACACCAGGAACGCACACCACGAGGAATTGAATACATTAGAGGATAATATCATTTCTACACAATCGAAGCCTAATAAAAAAGTAAGTCCAATTTGACGGCACGGTTGGCGCAATGGTTAAGCGATTGACTGCTGCGCTGCGTGTCGCGGGTTCGATCCCCGCACGGAACAAATATTTGTATGATCTACAAGTAGTTGTTCCGGGTCTGGCTGTTTGTGTATGTGAGTTTAAATGTTTGTAAACGCACCCACGATACAGGAGAAATTCCGAGGGTGGGGCAACGTTTTTTTCAACAAAAAAAAAAAATTTGTTTGCTGTTATCTAGTTAGCGTTGGCAATGTTCGATCAAACAATTCAAAAAAAGTTTGAGCATCAGAAACGTCATCATTAAATATGCAGTTATCAGCATGGAAAGCGCATTTCGAAGTAATTATTTGATTACAGAGCGTACACGGGCAGAGTAGCCCCTGCAGTAGCGTGGCAAGCGACTCGGACACGCTAATAAGTTCGCCACAGATAACGCAGCGCTCCATATACCCGGTCCCGGTCCTAGTCAATCCGCGGGAGGCACTCTATTCGTCCTCATCCGAAGACAGCTCGTGACGGACGTTTTTTTACGTATATATTTATGAATTTATCATGAATATCATGTTTTATGTACGATTAAAAATTGTTTGGTTCATCTTTGAGTTTTACTGTCTCATATTTTCAAAGACATAATTTTGCCTATGAAGCTCATTAAAAAAAAAGTAAACAATAGAAACAACTTCACGCCATTTTCCCAAAATAAATTTTGATTATTTTTGCAAGTATGCTGACTGATGATCAAGTATGCTAACATTCTGGCCACTTCACTCGTAACATATTTAGGGCCATGTTCTGTCACGCGGGATTTCGCCCGAGTGCGCGCCGCACCCGTATGCATGAGCTTAGTGCACCCGAAAAATCGCCGCCTACCAGGTGCGTGCATGACAGGAAACGTATTTACGAAACGATAGGATGCGGGCAGGATGTCAAAACATCCTCAGCATAAAAAAAATGTTATTTAGAGGGCGTACAACGGTCCACTGGCGCCACTCCTTAAAAAAAATCTCGTTTCACGTGTGGTTTTCTCGCCGGCAGCGACGCGAGCGGCCGCGAGCGGCGACGCCGCCGCCTGGGTCCGCTAGCGTCGCCGCCGGCCGGTGCCATTCCGGTGTGACTTGGCCCTTTAGTATTGTATGTTACACACAGGTTTGATTGACAACCCTAACCCTCAATTTTAAAATTCAATATTTCCGTTATCCTGGTTTTTTTTTTGTGGCAATAGTTATTATAGTAATCAACAAATAGACATTTAAAAAAAACGCGACCATGAAGAGAATCGCCAGAAAAAATCAATTACAAAATAATTTAAAAAAAAAGTATTCCCACC
Source organism: Dryobota labecula (assembly GCA_947523025.1). Taxonomy (NCBI): domain Eukaryota; kingdom Metazoa; phylum Arthropoda; class Insecta; order Lepidoptera; family Noctuidae; genus Dryobota; species Dryobota labecula. The sequence continues at coordinate 23,687,181 of OX383287.1, read as the reverse complement.
TGGGTGAGCAAGATTATTAAGGTTTTAAGAAAAAATCATTCCCTATAGTGAATTCCTATCAAACCTTAAAACATTTATTGTAACAATCAAATCCAAAAACATATCGTGTTTCTATGGTTTTTAAGGGTTTTTCTCAATTTTCGTAATTTCTCTTAAACTATAGTAGTTAGAGCCGGTGGAGTTTTGTTTGATTGTTAGTTTTTCATAAAACACATCTAAGGCAAAATAACACACTGTGGGGCGTCTGCTGCATGCAGTTTCATTCCTAACAGTTGAAAATCATGCATGCAAGCTAGACTACAGTTCAGCCATGACTACCAGGCACTAGGCAGAATTTGAAGAAGAATACTAATCTAATCTACTGCATGCATTTTTTTATTTATCATCTTAGAATCCAATAGAAAATACATTTTAAATTACAATAACAGTTTATTATACTAAATTACACTACAAGTATCTAACCTATTCACTGCTTGGTGTCGCTTATTTCTACATTCTTTTGCTGCAGCTTGGCAATCATGACCTTCTCTTTAGCCTCTTTCCTGGCTTGTTTCTCTAATTTCTTCTGTTCCTTCTCCCGTTTGGACAGCATCTCTTGGAACCTTTCATCACGAGGATCCAGCTTGAAGCCAAAGTGTCTCCTTACTTCCTCTACTAGTCTCTCTTTCTTTTCCTGTAAAGTTGAAAACATAATTCTTAATTAATTGTGAGGAAAGTCATTTATTTATTGAGAGTTACAAAAATGTAAAGATAACTTTGAATGTTTAAAGTTCAAGTAACAACAGAAATTGCTACACCAACAAATGCATAGCACTTAAGTTTTAGATGAAGGATGAACATGTACTTATGTAGATAAAAGGAAGGGAAGGAATCATAGAGCATCAAAAATTATCAACAGGAAAAGTGCCCAAAAGGCTGGCAGCATCTCTCACTCACTCCTTTAAAAAAAACTTGTACATATTATCAGTAGTTTGTTTTATTTTTTTATTTAGCCTATAGTATGAGCTCTAAAAAATCTCTTAAATTATGTTAAGAGATAGCTTAAACCAGACCTTACCACAGTATATCTAGAAAATATTTAAATTCAATATTATTCAACAAACCTTAGCTGCATTTGCTTCAGAAGTCTTTTTGGCAATCTTATCAACAAGTTCTTTCTTCCATTGCGCCAATTTGACAAACTTGGCAGCAATATCTTTGTCCCTTTGCTCAATTTTCTGTTGTTGTTCTTTTCTCCTATTTTCTGCAGTCTCCATCATCTGTTTTATGGTGAATGGATATGCTGCAGATTCATACTCCACTCTATCCTGTATGTCTTGCCTTGATGGGAAGCATATGCCTGAAAATAGAAGGTTTGTTTGCAAAGATTTGTTATGTTGAATGATGTGAAATATGCTGCCAGTGTTAGTTAACCACACCTGACTGTAGCTGTAGGAAATATAGTAAGTAATATTTAGTTTCTAACACTTCTGTTATCCCAACCGTACTTCTGTGAATCTATAGTACACCCACTTAGTCTCTACTTCAGACTTTATTTATATTAATATCTCAGAGCGATAATTAAGACTTAACTAACTATACCAAACATTGACAGACTAAAAAGTTTATATAAGGTAAGTAATTACTTGGATTAACACCACTCGCAACGCCGTATTTCCCATACATCTTTCTACTGTATTTAATAGTCAGGTGGGCCAAACATTTCGGCTCCTCGTAAGGTCTCCGCCCGTTAACAAAATTCTGATGTGCCGGCGACAACCTAGAAATATTCCTCTTTGCTTCTATCGCAGACTCTTTCGCCAGAGAATCTTCATCATCTGCCACTACTGGTTCGATCTGCTCGACGGCTTCCGCCTGTGCTGTTGAATAGCGGAACAAAGAACCTATAAGGTTCGGCCGCAAATACTTCGATCTTATGCACAAACTCATTTTATGTAATGTTTTTGTTGTTAAAATTTTATTAAAATTATATTACTGAAATGAAATGTGAGGTTATATTTTTGACACTTTTTACTGTTTGACAGTTGACACTTGCTTGACGTTTGATCATTTGTGGCAACGACAATAAAAGTTTACAGCTTGATTGCCATCATACAAAATGTGTGAATCAACAAGAAGAATTTCGTAACAGATTAATTTTAGACTTTATTTCAATGTTATAAATATCAAAATGTATTGTATTAAATATTGAGAATTGTCATCGTGTCAATTAATTTCCATTTCACTCGCTCTTTGCTTTGTCTTGTCTGTGCCTTCTAATTAGATTGAAGCTCCCGTTTCTTGATTTGTTATTTTCTTGCGTCCTGTAAAACTCGAAATAATGGATGATTTCGGTGATAACTTTGTCCAACCCGAAGTAGACCCAGCAGCAGAGTTCCTTGCTCGCGAACAGAACCAGTTAGCCGGGCTCGAAGATGAGTTGGAAACCAGTGCTCCGCCCCCCATTATATCTTCCTCAAACGGCCTAGTAGATGATTTTGTGGGTAAGTAACATATTTGGATTCGATAATGTATCTTACAGTATTGAAATTTGCCAGTTATGGGAGAATTATAAAAATCAATACTCTGAACAACCTAAACTTGGCGTTCTGGCATAAAATTGTCGCATAACTGGTAATCTTCAACCAAATACCAATAAAATATATCTACCCTGTACAGTTCGGTAATTAACAAAAGTGACCAATATTATCAATTACGCCATAACATAAATCCATTCCTGTGCCAAAAATTACCTTAAAAATCAATCTTACTATACAGAAGTGCCAAGTGCATCAGCCTTCGACTCAAACGGTCTTTTAGATGATGAGCCTATCCAGACTTCTGTGTTCAGACAAGAGAGAGAAGAACCTGAGAAGATCAAAGCTTGGCGTGAGGAACAGAAACAGAGATTGGAGGAGAAAGGTAAATGATGTTACACCCCTTTTTACAGATAGCCTATTACACATATTTGCATCATTGTAGGTACACAATCTATTATACTAGGTTCTTCAAGACTTTTCTAACAACACAACAGACTGTCACCATGACCTCCTTTTATAAAATCCAAGGCAGTAATACTATTGTTTTTTTAATTACATTTATGATATGAATGTATGTTCTAAGTTTAGTGGTTTTAATACCACTAGGGCTAGAAGGTGGGAAGGACATGAATAAGTAGACCTAATAATAGTTAGTATAAGGATTATGTAACTACCCTACTTTTATAGCCTGAACTGCCAAATATCAACTAGTTAAAAAACAGAAGAAAAAGAATTATCTCTTTCATTTGCAATCTGCTTTCTTTGCCATAATCAGATAATCAGGTGAAAGGAAATATTTTCATGAGAGACTAGTTGGCTTTTTCTAAAATAAAAGTAGCCTAAGGCCTGTGTTCACCAACAGTCAAACCACCGGTTAGGTATTTAAACAGTTGATTTATGTCAAATTTCCTAAGTAAAGAACTGACTAAATATCTAAACAGTTGATTTAAATGTTGGTGAACACAGGCCTAAGTTACTCCTTACAACATCAGCTGTCTGCCAGTGAAGGTCCTGTCAAAATCGGTTCAGCCATTTTGCAGATTAGCCGGAACAAACAGACAGACAAAAAATATATAAAATTGATTTTCTGTTTAGACTTTCATATGCATTAAGTATATGAAAAACTCTACACTCTCTGTGTGCTCTTATTTTGACATTACAAACAGACACTTCAATTTTATTTATTTGTATAGATATTCCACTGATCACTCTTTCTATAATCAAAAGAGTAGTTTCTCATAATATTTCTGTTACTCTAGTTTCAGCCTCATAATGTCTTGCTTGCAAAATATCAATAAATATTGAATTTATATCTTGAATTTAGATGCTGAGGAAGAAAATAAGAAAGAGGAGATGCTGAAAATAGCCAAAAAAGAGCTGGAGGACTGGTACAAAACTCATGAAGAGCAGATTGCTAAAACTAAGGCAGCTAACAGGTACATATTGACCAGTTTCATTTGCTTAGTTTATGACTAGTGACCTAGTTAAAGTAGGATTATTTTTAATTTTATTTATTAAGGGATAATACATTTAACATATTACATGTTAAATGTATATTGCTATATATTTGATATTGCTATTTATATTGGTATATACCATTAACTCGAAAGGAAAATGAAGGCACAGGTAACATTAATAAAAGGTTAAAGAGCTACAACATAAAATATGTTGTCGTTAATGGGCTACACTACATAGTGTAACACTATTCAGTATGTACATTTATGAGTCTTAAAAAATGTTTGTTTGCTGTACTTATTGTATATTGCTTTTTTGTTTAATTTTTGTATGGGATATGATGATGATGGGGCTCCCTTCTCCGCACTTAGACTCTCATTTGGTCCGTTGTGCGTGTTTTTTGTATGGGATAAATGATATCATTGCCTGTCACAGTATTATCATCTCACGAAGCGACGGCCGACGTGCACTTGTAGTTAGCAATGTGTACCAGCACACTGTGAATGTGTGCCTGTAGCGCTATTCTGTAAAAATCTCACCTTGAAAACTTAGGTGAAGTGAGCTTAAAGTGAGCTGTCAATCTCTAGACTTCTTTCAAGTAGGCTGATAGTTCACTTCACCTAAGTTTTCAGGGTGAGATTATTGCAGAATCGACCGGCTGAAGACGAGTAGCGTCAGCACATAACACACACTAGACTTCGCCATTGTCGCGGACGGTACCGAGAGCTCCGCGCTTACACACATTCACAGCGTGTTCGTACCACTAACACAAGTAAAGCGCGTTTCGCTTCGTTATTGTTTAGAGGAAATAATAAACTATTCGCGTTTTACTTTCATAAATTTCCTATTTCTTTTAATGGAAAGCTGATAATTGTATGATATTGGCCAAGCAACTCAATAACTCTTATTTTTTAATACCTAAATCTTGAATAGATAAGTAAAAAAAGATCCTTTACATAACAGTAAGTACTTAGTCCTATCTAACTGCAGTTAAGTACTCTGCTGATAGGACAATGCTTGGACATTTACAGATATTATTATCATTGAAAATGATTCACATAATTGCTCTGATTGTTTTTCTTTGTCTATAATTTTTAAAGAATAAGACATATTTAATACCTCTGCATGAATAATTATAAAACTAATCAGACTCTTTTCTTTTCAATGCGATCAGGGAGTCTGCTAAGTAAGTATACCTAAAGTATAAACTAAAACAGGAACTAATCTAGTTTTATTGGGTGTTGGTTCTAGGTAATAAAATTATTTTCATTTTATATGTCCAGTAATCTGTTGGGCATTTCATATTGATGGGATAGGTGCTGGTACGCCAGGGATAATGTTGTATCAATAACTTGTTTCAGTTAAATTTTGATATGTTTGTATAAATAAGGGTATATCATCTACACTTCAGCATCGTTGTACACTCATCAACAGTCAAGACCAATAAAACAATTTTTGTAATATTCCATTAAAAATTCAAACACAATTTCATAAATATAACATTAGGTCAAATTGCATAATCATTGACATTACATTATAACCCTTTCACAGATGGAATATAAGGCACAATATGGATTCTTAAATTATGTAATATAATGTTTGATAATAGGAATGCCGAGAAAGCTTTAGCACGCGGTTCAGAGGGTACCGTGGAAGACGGTAACGAATGGGAGCGCGTTGCGGAGCTCTGCGACTTCGGACCGAGGCGCGGCCGGGACGTCGCACGTCTTAGGTCCATAGTACTGCAGTTGAAACAGTCCGGAGTTAGACCTAAGCACCCACCACGCACTACTAAAGTGTAAGTTTCTCTACCCAACACTCTTATGGGAAGCACTGCTGTAGAGTTATAAAATCTAGGTCCAATTCCTTGGTTATATAGACAAACTTTCACATGTTATGTTGTGTAATTCATTTAATAATAATTAACCAATTCATAAAATTAAAGCTGTATTTATGGTGGTTCATGAACTGACTAGATGTCATCATGAGTAGCATCTGTATACTCTTCCTAATAGTTATAAAAGCTAAAAAACCACCAATTAAATATGTTGAAATAAATATATTTGATTAAAATTATAATCCTTATCATGATTAAAATAATACATTAAAATAATGATATTTCTTTTGTTCACAGAGCTTGAATTCGCAGTGAAGATGTATAATACAAAACTACAAAAAATTGTACCTAATCGTCAGTCTCGGTTCTTAAAATCACACTTAATTATAATAATTTAGGAAAAATATATTAATATAAAGTTGTTCCACTGCTGTTTAATAATACTGGAATGTCATAACAACCTTAATAGAAGTGTTATTTATTCATTTTGTATTGTATGATGTTATAAATCATAATGGTGAACTATTATTAGGAACTAGTTAAGCCATTGCGTTTTTTTTTTTCATAATGTTAATAAATATCATTCCAAAATAAATTGTTTTTTGGTAAAATTTTCACATCTTTACTTCTCATGGGGGTAGGCAGAAACTATAGAATGCCAGTTGCCATGTTCCTTACATACTCCTTTTGCTTTGTTTACTTTCATACATCTGGTCAAACACGCACGGCGGTTGCGAGTACTACGCACCTGACCTTTATGAAGAATATCACCAATTAGGTCACTAGATGTCCTGCCAGGGTGTCCCCCCCGGCTTTTCTACTCACATCTGCCTAATAAATTTTCATTCCTCCTCTCAACATGACTAAACGATCTAAGCATACTCTTCAATTTTGACGTGACAACGTCTAATAAATCGATGGACGCCGGCTGCATGCACGAAAAAGGATGACTCATTGGCCCGTTACACTCATTGTCCCGTTACGCTCATTGTACGCTTGCGCCGCATCAATGTTTTGTTATGACGTTGTCACATTAAACTATTGTCTGTAAACCAACTTTACAGACAACCAATTGTTTGTTACTAAATCATCACATCACATCTTAATTTTTCCAAACCACAATTTTGAAGACATTTTACTATTACACAAACTCCAAATTATAATTAACCCTATTTGTGACTGCCCATAACAATTTTCTACTTATTCTTAGTGTGAAAATACTTATCAATTCACCAATTAAAATAAATAATTGATACTATAACTTAAAATCCTTTGCAATATCAATATGTTTCTTTTTATATATTTTTTCAGTCAATTTTAATAACAAATACATCAAACTTATGACCAATAGAAATGGCCATACACCACATGTGAGGTAGTTTCGTAATTGTAGCCCTAGAGATCTTTCTTTATTCAGAGATATCTTATTGTATACTATTTCTGTCCTCTTTGTTATGTCCATCCAATTGTACATTTTCCTTATTCTCATATTGCATTCAAAGGGGCATAGCATATTGCCTTTATCTATATCTTCCATGGCTTTTTCAATTCCCTCCACAAGACTACTAACATTTGGTTCTGTCAAGTAAATCATACTCTCAGGCAACACTTCAGGGATACCACCAACTTTAGTTGAGACCACCTTCAACCCACAAGAAGCAGCCTCCACTATTGCCATGCAGTAAGCTTCTGTAAGAGATGTATTCAGAAATATATCCCCTTTTACTAATACATTCCTTACTTCAGAATGTTTAAGACTTCCTAAAAGGGTCACACAATGTTGGAAGCCTTTCTGTTCTCTTACTTCCTGTAAGAGCCACATTTTAGGACCATCTCCACCAACTATGAATCTTATATTTGGATATCTGGGGCACATGTCAGCTATTACAGCAGCCATTAGGTCAACACCTTTTCTGTACACCAGGCGTGATACAATTACTATAGTTATCACATTGGGCTCTCTTTTACTTGGGTCTGGAGTAAAACTGTATGCATCAACAGCATTAGGAATGACTGAAACTTTATGTGCTTTTACTTTTGCTCTGAGCACAGTATTTTCTTTTCCAGTGTGTGATACACAAATACAATGGTCACACTCGCATAAACACATCTGAAGATATTTGTTTGTCAGAACAGCTGATGTATCAGCAAAACCAAATAAGCTGTGGTCTGTAAAAACTGTTTTTAACCCCATTAATTTACCTATAATGGACACTTCATGGCATAGGACACTGAATGCAGAATGTCCATGAACAATTTCAACTCTCTCCCGAATCAGTATGTATCTTATCAGAGCTATATTGCTTATCATTGTTGGAAGTACACATTGGGCATAAAACACTTTAACAGGCAAGTAATAAACTTTGAGCCCACACGTTAAATACCGTATTCCTACCCGTTGACCGTAAGAATGTGTGATTATAACTACTTTGTGGCCTCGCTTTATTAAACACTGTGATAAATTGTAGATATGTTCTTCCACTCCGCCTGTATTAGGGTAAAAGAAGTCCGAGGCCATGCAGATTATGTGCTTTTTATTCCTTTTACGGTTTTCCTGTAACAAAATAGGTTAACCGATGTAAAGACGCATATATATGCTGTCTAATTATATTATAATAATAAATAAGTACCTTTCTTTGGATCCCCATTATGATAAAGCTATGTTGGAGTGATCAAGTGATAAGATTCAGGCGATGAATGGTTTATAGTATCTTATTGTTTTCAAATAACGCTCCCAATTTTAGACGAGTCCTCACTCCTCAATCAACATCCATTGATCTGACAGTTGACACTTGGACTTTTTTTTAAAATTAGTTTCTGATGGAACAGGCTAAGGTCTGAGACCATGCTGCCTAGTCAACATTTGACTCTTGGACAATGACACTGACTGCCGAATGAGTCACGAATGACGGAACGGATTATGATTATCGCCAATTCGCCACGATACTACGATAGGTTATTTAGGTTATAATTATAGGTTATTTCAGCACGATGTCGTGTCTAAACTTTACGATAAACCGGATAAACGTTAGGTATACAGGCAGACTCGCAAGAGACTCGCTGGCGATTTCAAAATCTCACATCCTCACAGATTTTGATAGCCGAATTGGGTCGCTAATGTTCTCTAAGATCGCTAGCTACCGAAATGTGTGTGGATGTTGGTACGGTGGCCAGCATATCAAGTTACCACAAACTGTCAACTTTTGAACTTAATCGTAAACATTTTATAGTTTAAAATCGTTTGGAGAAATGTCAGATTTCTCAAAACGATTTTAAAATGTTTCGTGTAGCTTGATGTGCTGACCACTGTACAATAACAAATCGCAAGTGAGTCGCTTCGTGTATAACTCCTAGGGAGGACCACATGTCATGTTATTTGTGGTCTTGTGGTCGATTTTGAACTTAACTAGTAACATGAAATCGTTTGGAGTTTGACAATTTCGTATAACCTGATGTGCTGGCTATCGTACATATTAATTCCACGGGTTCAATTGCTCACACTGATTCCATGGCCGCTTTCCGAATTGGCTATAATCGCTCACAGCGCTCACATCGTCTCACATGCGTTCCGATTTAGATATTACGATTATGACAGCCGAGGACTGTCAACAACTCGGAACGCTCGTGAACGCGCTGACGGTGCTCACGCAATGTCAAAACGATATTAGAGTATTTCTCTGTGTATACACCAAACATTTGTTCTTCTTAGGTTAGGTAGCAACTGTAGCCAGAAGAACAATTTTGAAAATGCAACGATACGATAAGATGCGACTCAAAACAAAACAGCACACTGTCATTTTTGACAGCGCTCACGGCGATATTAGTAAAAGGCATGGTCGGCGTTATCGCAAGATGGCGAATGTCATGACGTCATCTATGACGTTTCACGGGACATCGTTATCGCGCTCACGCTAATTCGGTACGGGTTTTAGCACGCGAATATCGATATTATCGCAACTCGGAACGCAGGGCATGTATCAAAAAAGTGTCAAACTGTCAATGTCAAATATGTCAAATCAAGGTAAATACCAAGTGAAATTAAATACCAGCAAAATAATTTAATTTCGTCTATATTCACTTAATATGTTATATTCTTCTTGAACAATGGACGAAGAAAAGAAAACTGAACGTAAGAGAAAGAGATTTGCCGCTAGGTTGAAAAGTTCCAAGGGAATAACATGCACTGATGTGCCTGGACCGGTATGCCACATGATTGAATTTAATAGTTCCTATCCTATTAGTATTTTGTAGCTGTAGCACTAATATAAGACTCCCTTCCAGAATATAGCCCTATGTAACGCTGGACAAGCTACTGGATTAGAAAAAGAAGCTATATTTGGGCTAGCCAAAGAGCATGGATTAAATACACCTTTGCCGAAGTTTATTGCAGAAAAAGGAGAGTCACACTCTTTTCTGGTATTTGACACGACGGATAATGCTCAATTGTTTTATAATGCTTGCAATGGTAAAGCTAAAGCTGATGAAAATGGAACACCACTTTATATGAACTTTGTTGAAAAAGGTAAACATGTCAATAGTATTTATTTCTATATTGAATACATTATGGGAAGAAGGCGTGAGTTTACATACATTATGTATGTATGTGTATGAATACATCATCATCATACATATAATTTTATCAGACCATGTAAGATGATGTTTGTTCACAATACACATTTGTAAGATTGTTAATAAATTTTTCCAGTTCCCAACACAGAACTTATATGCCCACATGAAAACCCCAAAGGCCTATTATTACTTAACAATTTTATCAGCATAGAAGAAGAGAAACAATTTATAAAACAGTTTGATTGGAATCCAGAATCAAATAATTTAAAAAATCGTCAAGTGAGACACTTTGGCTATGAGTTCAGATATGGCAGCAATGACGTGGACCTAGATAATCCATTAATAGAGAAAATACCGGAAGAATGTGATGCATTGTGGAAGAGGTTGAAAAAACAGGGTTTAGATGTTGGTATACCAGATCAGTTGACTGTGAATAAATACTGTCCTGGACAAGGTATAGTATTAACTTAAAAGTTATGAATGTAAGAAAACTATAACAAATTGGATAAGTCAAAGTCAAATCATTTATTTCAAATAGGCACGAAGATGCACTTTTGATCGTCAACAATTACATGAATAGTTAATTGATTCTAGTTGCGCCTTCCAAAAGGCAGTTATGTATGGAGAAGAATGGGCAAGAAACTAACTTATTCTTTTAAAATGTTAACAATAGTTTTTTATACATTAATTAATAATTATAGGTGAAGACAATGTACCTAGAATAAAAATTACTTACCACAATTGGTAAAAAGAATGAAAAGTGAAGTAATGACAGAAAAATTAATAAATGCAATAGGTACATGGTGTTCACATATTTACAAACATTGTACATATTTTCCAAAAAAAAAAAACATATAATAAGTCAGTGTGTGAGTTAAATTTATATTAATCACAGAAAATAAAATTAATATCATAAAAATTATAAATTATACAGTTAAATTAGCAACCAGTTTGATTTTTTCTAGACTCTATATTGTCCTATGGAGCAGGACCAGCATGTTTCCAAGCATTCTTATCTTGGATATAATCCTCTAAATGATGGATAAAGACTTGAAGCACATAAAGTAGCAGATACACTCACACATACACTCTCACTTATACTCTCACATATACTCTCACATACACTCTCACATATACTCTTGCATACACTCTCACACACTACGCACAGGTATTCACACTTGAATCATACTCTCTATAACAACCTTATTTTTATTTATATTTTAAGTACAGTTGACTGCAATAATCTTTGGACAGTACAGAAATAAAATCGTGAGAAGCGAGAAATGACGCCATCTAGCGTAAAACCAGCTATCGACAACAAAATGTAATTATGCTGTTACTAGATGGCGTTGCTTTATTTTAAATGATAAAATATTTTCTATAAATAAATAAATAAATATTTTCTACTGTTTTGCCTTCGTTTTCTATGGTTTTAGTTCTTATGGTTTTGTTACTAGATTAAGTATATATATCCAAGATAAGAATGCTTGGAAACATGCTGGTCCTGCTCCATAGGACAATTTAGAGTCTAGACAAAATCAAACTGGTTGCAATTTTTTTTTTTTGTAATTAATTTTATTTTCTGTGATTAATATTTTAACTCACACACTGACTTATTATATGTTGTTTTTATTTTTTTGGGAAATCATATACAATGTTTGTAAATATGTGAGCGCCATGTACCTATCGCATTTATAAAATTTTCTGTTATTACTTCACTTTTCATTCTTTTTACCAATTGTGGTAAGTAATTTTGATGAATTTTATTTATATTTTTTATTTTTTTATTCTAGGTACATAGTCTTCACCTATAAATATTAATTAATGTATACAAACTATTGTTAACATTTTAAAAGAGTAAGTATGGAGTTTCTTGGCCATTCTTCTCCATACATAACTACATTTTGGTAGGCGCAACTAGAATCAATTAACTACTGTAATTTTTGACGTTCAAAAGTGCATCTTCGTGCCTATTTGAAATAAATTATTTGACTTTGACTTTGAAGTAATTATGCTGTACTATGGAAGAGCTTGCTTAAAAGAAGGTTTCAAACACTAAACCCTTTTTTGTAATCTGAAGCATAACATTAATTGATCACAATTGTGTAATAAATAAACTTATTACACAATTATGGGTGATTGATACTTAATTATTTATGCTAATATTAAGTTGAGCAAAGCTCTCCCCATTAATGGCCACATTTCTCTTATTGTTGCATTTATGCCAAAATATGTATTACCATTCATCATTCTCCTGCTTCCCAATTTATTTGTGGTCAGCGCAACATGTCTTTTTCTTCCATACTTCTCTATTAGTAGTCATCTAGGTAGTCACTCCCTTTCTAGCCATATCATCTTTCACACAGTTCATCCATCGTTTCTTTGGTCTTCCCCTACTCGTATAACCATCCACATTCATACTCAAAACTTTCCACACAACGTTTTCCTCATGCCATATTGAGCAATTTAAATTAAGGCGAGGTTCTTCAAGCGTGCATTCTTATTCTTGAGGTGGCAGCGGGGCGCTAGTAAATTGTGCCGTGAACTTCGTTAATTTTGAGTTGAAAATTATATGTTTTACGATATTAACAACGCTAAACCCGACGGACATTACATCATCATAGACGTTTGTTTTGATGTGATTTTCAATACATGAAGTAGTATGTTTAAATAAAATGAGTTTTAATCTACAAAATAAGGGTATGTTCGGATTTTTTTTTTCTTTAGAGCGTATTTTGTCCTGATATGTAACGAGTACCCGACGTACCTACAGAAAGGTCTCAAAAGCAACATATATAATTTTTCACGTGTTTAATCATTACTGTTTCTAAATAAAATGGCATTAAAATTACATTTCCTAGAGGTTAACTTGAAGAACCTCGCCATAAAACAAAATTGAATTTTATTTTTATGAAAACTGCATGTATTATTTAGAAGATCTCAAAGTAAAGACACTGAAACTGAATATATAAACCCTTTATTTTCATTTTTACCAAGAACTGCCAAATATGCTTCACCCATTTTATTTAAATAATCCATATGCTCTATTCAGGAAACTGTTATCTATATCCCCAGGTATTCCATCACATGTGGACAAGCACAGTCCATTTGGAGACACAATACTGTCCCTCTCACTTGGCTCTGATGTAGTTATGGACTGGAAGCATCACAGCGGAAAATATGTGCCGACCTTAGTTCAGGCAAGATCTCTACTTGTTATGCAAGATGGGGCCAGGTAAATAGTTAGAATTAGCTCAATTGTGCCGGCTTCTCTTGTCTTCAAATAATACTCAGATTTTGTGAAAACTGGTGCTATTTGTATCTCTTTCGTCATTGGTGTATATATTTTAACTGTATTCCTCAATTTCATGCTATTTCATCATCATTCAAGACTGTCACTGGACATAGTCCAGTGATAGTCTTTCTGGCTTTGGCAGCTAGTGGTGCTCCAGCACTATTTGCTATTTGCCTGCTGCTGAAGTTGCTTCCTGCGCTTTTTGATAATACTCATTCATTGGATCTGCATTTTTATTATTTTCTATCCAGTGCACACAATTTTCCATGATCAAAACAACAGTCAGTGTTAAAAAATAAAGCTTTATTTTGGTTTTTTCTATTATTTTTATTATTCACATAAACGGGATATTTACCATGTTTATTAATTGTTCTGAGTTCCCGATATTTCGGCGCTGTTCAGCTGTGTAAAAACCGAAGAAGTGCCGAAAAAAGTTCGCGAACGGACACAGTGAGTTTCGTGTGTCGGGAACAGCCCGTCGATTCTGTAAAAATCTCACCGTGAAAACATAGGTGAAGTGAACTGTCATTCCATCTGAGACTAGGGATTGACACTATTGACAGCTCATTAATTCAAGCTCACTTCACCTAGGTTGTCACGGTGAGATTTCTACAGAATAGCACTGCAGAATCGAGTTGCGAGTGACAGTGGTAGCGGTACTGAGTGCAAAAAACGAACAAGAAAGAGGGTAGACCGTTTTGTCTGCTCATAAACACCCACCCGCAGTGACTTCAGTTTATCCGTGATCATGGTGCTTGCAACCGCGCCGAAATATCGGGAACTCAGAACAATTAATAAACATGGTAAATATCCCGTTTATGTTAATAATAATAATATTAGTGACTATGACAGTTCAAAAACTTTTCTATTATTATTATTTATTTATTTTAAATAGAACGCCTGAAGCCAATTACACTATTTAAACATATATTATTATAATTTATTTAACACAGTCATGCATAAAACCATTAGTTTATTTTAATTCTCTCACTTCAGATATGACTGGCAGCACGGCATACAACCTCGAACATGGGATCCAGTCATCGAAAATCGCACAGAAAACTCACACAAGATCAAAGTTATTACTAGCGACACTGTACAAAGAAACACGCGAATTTCTCTCACATTCCGTTGGACTAGAAGTGGGCCCTGTGAATGTACATACAAGACTCTTTGTGATAGTACCGAGAAGGCATCAGCTGATAACTTGGAAGATAAACTAGCTTCGAACCTAGAAGAATTGCATGTGCATCAGGTTTGTAATATTTTATATCAAGAAATACACTTTCTTAGTCATCATTTTCATTTCAGCTGAAAGACGTCCACTGCTGGACATAGGCCTCCCCCGGTCGGTAACGGTGACGGTCCCGCCGATTCATGGTTTGATTGGTAATCATCGAAATAATATCCAGTGACCAGTCCTTAATTATTTTCGGCTTTCGGTAATAAAATTCATAATAAACTAAATAAGCGAAAACGGTAATGAATTATTTTTTTCATTATAAACTTTTTTCTAGAACTTTCATTGTCAAATGAATACCTAATAAGAAACCTTTCGGCCCCATCGGTCATCCCATTTCCTCCCGTGGGTGTCGTAAAAGGCGACTAAGGGACTTACTAGAGAATGGGTAGCAGCATTCTCTAGGCATTTTTAACACCATACTATGATCGCCAACACGTCTGTCAAGCGTGGAGAGTATGGCAACCCCACCCCCAAAATGACACTTTCTTAGTATGCAATGTATATCACTTCAAAAACACATTGATCAAAAGTCAAAAGTAGTGCAAATAAGTAGTGTGGGGCGTCCCCACACTACGCTTGGCTATACGCGGTCTCCACTCCAAGACTCGTCTGCTCCACTGGCCAACGGTCCTTCGAAAAACATGGCCAGCCCACTGCCACTTCAGCTTGCTTGCAATGCTATATAAGCTACACACATCAAAAAGAGTTTGTGATCACTAGCATAAGCTGATATAATTTTTTAAATTGAACTTTATCAAGAAAAATTCTTTGTTGTGTGTTTTCTTTAAATAGAAATACCCTGTTTGAAATGAAAAAATAAAACTATTTTTTATTAAAAAAAATTGAGTAATTAATCATAATGTAATTGTAACAGAAAGATAGAAAGAAAAAGACTGTTTAACCAAACTTAAACAACAATTTATTAATAAAAGGTTTATCACTACATATATAAAACAAAGTCCTCCGCCGCGTCTGTCTGTCTGTTCGCGATGAACTCAAAAACTACTGCACCGATTTTTATGCTGTTTTCACCAATCGATAGCGTGGTTCTCGAGGAAAGTTTTAGTATACATATAATTTGTTAAGTTTTTGTAAACATTAACGAAATTAGTTGGAGATGTCGGGAAAAAATAAGCCGTCTGGGAGCTTTCAACGAAAACGCTGTCTAAACCCTTTGAGATATAACAAAATAATGTTTGGTGGAATTTTATATAGGTTTACAGAAAAGTCCGCGATGGCATCTGTCTATATCTCTTAAGGATAACATACTATATCCATTTTATTGTCTTTTTGTAGGTATTTGATGTCTTTAAGTAGTCGGAACATACTTATCCTTTTTATCCCGGTAGTATATATCTGTTTATGTGTGGACATAAATGGTTAAATAAATAAATAAATATATTTCCGTGGGAGAATTTCCGACATTCACACGGGCGAAGCCGCGGGCAAAAGCTATTATTCAATATAGGTAATATAACTCCTCCCCTGGCTCGAACACATGCGGTGATCCTCCTGGGCATGCTGAGAATCAAGTTATCCAGCATTTCTTGGGGTAACCTGTCCCATTCCTGAATAGCGGCTTCCCTGAGCTCTGGCACTGTCTCGGGACGTGGCTGACGGTTCCAAACAGCTTGCTTAAGAGCATCCTACGCGTGCTCTATTGGGTTTAAGTCAGGCGAGCCGGCAGGCCAGTCTAACCTCTTGTGATGTCGTATTCTCTATTTCGATTTTTCAAAGTGATCGCAAACTTTTTTTATGTGTGTATGTCGGTAACTCTGGTTCGTTTCCGGATAATTTCATTCCTGATTTTATCCTTCAAAGAAACTCTGAGCATAGCCGAATAGTCTAATAGAATAATCGAATAGTCTTAATCATTTCAAATAATCGACTCGCGCAGTCGCGTCCCGCGAGCTTTAATTACATGATTGGTAAACCACGATTTATCTTTTGATTTTCAGGTGTACGAACAGATAGCAGGACACTTCAGCACGACTCGGCACAAGCCGTGGCCCAAAGTGGTTCAGTTCATGCAGGGAGTCACCCCCGGTAGTGTGGTGATGGACCTAGGATGTGGAAACGGAAAGAATATATTGAAGAGGGACGACATTGTGCAGGTCAGTCATAAACTTCTTATTTATTTCATGTGGTAACCCTACGTAGCCGATGCATTTGATGCAATATTACCACTTACCCAGCTTGATTATTCAGCACAGTTGAGAGGGGTTAACACACGGGAATGCAATTGTGAGGTAATTTTTAAGTCATTTCCAAAGGCATTTCTATAAAAAAATGAGAGAAGCAATGACTTCTCTCCGACTCTCCCTTCCAAGAGGGAGACTATCCTATCTATCTAGTGTTCATATAATATTGTGCAATACTGCAAACAGTCTCTCCATATAATTGTCATCGTAATTGTAAAAAATTTTGCTGATGCAAAAGTTTTTATTTATATTTATATTCTACATAGTTTATAAGCTCCTGTTGTTACTAACCATAATGGATCATGTTATCTGAATAATAATAAATAAATAAAATTAAATTAAAAGCACGAAAAGCATATTTTTTGTAAATTCTTATATTTGTATTGTATTACAAAAAAATATATTTAATTAAACACTAATTATATTACAGGGAACACTCCCTGTAATGTAATTCGTTTTTTTTTTTAAATTAACTACAAAGTTGTGCTTTTTTATCCTTATAAACCCTTTCTTTCCCCTGTTTTTCGACATCATTTAAAATTGCACCATTTGCACCCGAATTTCCGTTTACTGGTGAAAATATAACTAAGTATTCCATTTTGACCGAACGCCTACTAGATGGCGCCAGGGTATTGATTGCACACGGGCGCTGCATGGGCTCAAGCCACCTCTGCAAATAAATAAAATATAGGTATCTGTTTGTAATGCCAAAATATCAGCTTTTTACTAAATGTACATGAAAGTATATACGGTACTTTTTAGGGTTCCGTACCCAAAGGGTAAAACGGGACCCTATTACTAAGACTCCGCTGTCCGTCTGTCACCAGGCTGTATCTCATGAACCGTGATAGAGAGTTGAAATTTTCACAGATGATGTATTTCTGTTCTCGCTATAACAAGAAATACTAAAAAACAGAATAAAATAAATATTTAAGGGGCCCCGTTTTATCCGGCTAATCTGAAAATAGCTAGATTTAAACGGGACTTTCACTGGCAGATACTCGATGTTATACTGAGTGACTTAGGCTACTTTTATTTTAGAAAAATCCACGCGGGCGAAGTCGCGGACAGCAGCAAGTAAAAAGAAAATATTCGTGTTACAGATTGCAGGCGAGCGAAGTTCAGGCTTGTTATCAGAATGCAAGGAGCATATATGTGGTGTGAGTGGAGCAGACTGCGTGCGGTTAGACCTATTGAACGCTATGCTGAAAGATGAGACAGCGGATATAGTTATATGCATCGCCGTTATACACCATTTTAGTAGCAAGGTGAGAGGCATGTTTTATTTCATGTCTATGTTGTCCCAATGCTAAGCATATAAAATAAAATTAAAAAGCCTGTAATATTCCTTAATTACAAAAAAAAGTAAAGTCATTTAACTAATTATGGACCCCTCAACGGGTATAGGCCTCCTTCAATAATTTCAATTTTTTTTTTTGTTTTTTTGCTGTCACAAGCCATGATTTGCCAATCAATTCCACTATCTCGTCGTGCCAACGTTCTGCTGGTCTACCCCTTCTTCGCTTTCCGAGTAGGCCTTTCCAAGCGGTTGTTCGAATGGCCCATCTGTCGTCTTCTGATCGCGCCAAATGGCCCGACCATCTTCACTTTAGTGCTTGAGCGTGTTGAAGGGCATCTATGACTTGTGTCTTCATTCTGATTGCTGTTTTCGTTGTTTGTCTCTTAGTCTGATGTTTAGGATGCTAAGCATATACCTCCCTTTTATTATCGGCGATTACTTAGGCTTTAAAAAATATTATTATGTAGGATGTTTAAAATTTACCTTTCGCAGTTCACTGCTAGACTTAACAACCTTGCAGGACTGTATAACTAACATCATAAACAACAACTTTTGTTCTATGACTTTTTACAAAACATAATAAATTTACCAAAAACAAACCTTCGAGATTTCGTTGTTCTATCTAACACATTTCAATTCTGTATTTGTTGTACCTACCTACGCCTCCCGTGCACTGTCACTTGTAAGTAGGGGCGTTCCTTTCACTAAAGCCGAAAAGCCCGGCTTTCAATCAAAAGTGAGCCCAGGTATAGCTACCTAGCTACACCCTTTTCCAGTTGTGTTTTGTTTTGTTGTTAATTCATATTTAAATATTTATTTACTTAAACCTAACCTAAAAATTCGAAACGTATATGTGTTTCACGAATTCAAACTTTATTAGTTCCAAATCTTGTACAACAGACAGGTGTCAAAAAGCGTTATTTCGGTGGGCGGAATATAATTTCATAATAAACACTGTTTTGTACTATAGTTTGACCGATACCGCTGTACCGCGCCTTAGGTATGTGCGCGGCGATTCGGGAGGTAGTGCAGGCCGCTCATTCGTCAACACTCACGGGATCCCGCCCCCCACCTCGCCGCGCATTCCTAAGGCGCGGTACAGTAGTATCGGTCAAACTGTAGTTCAGTGTCTCCCTCAGTCAGTGTCTGATTCAGATTATGTTAGACCGCTTTTTCGCAAATTTTTGGTGTATTAAACGACACTATCTGAGGTTTTACTTTATATTATTCACAGGCAAGAAGATTACAATCCATTTCAACAATACACCGTTTACTGCGCAAAGGTGGACTCGCTCTCATCACAGTCTGGGCCAAAGACCAAACGAAATCAAATTACCTCTGCAAGAGCAAACAAGACCAGCAAAATGAGACTCAGGCCGAAACCCAAGTGACAGTTGGGGGAGTAAACCTTCCAGTACATGAAAATAGAACGCAATTCAAACATCAAGACTTATTAGTGCCTTGGAAGTTGAGGAAAATCACAGAAAATAAACTAGCAAAGGCGCCAGAAAACACCTTACTAAGATACTATCATGTCTTCGAAGAGAATGAATTAGACGAACTATGCAAAGAGGCCAATTTCACAATAGAAGACAGTTTCTATGAAGAGGGTAACTGGTGTGTTGTATGTAAGAAAAAATAAATTTACTGAGGTAACACTTTGTACTTTCTTTTTTTAATTTAAAAAAGTCACCGTCTACAAAATTAAAAAAATAAAAGGACTATTAAAAATCACTATAAAACAATGGGTTATAACAACTATGTAATGTCCTGCGCATATGTAAAACTGAAGCCTATGTATGAAATATATAAAAACCGTTAGACGATAATGTTGCTATCAAAATAATTTCAACCGAAAAATATTAATTTCTTTTTTTGAGCTTTAGAATTCGCCTAAAATACGCATGTCAGTGTTAACTGTGATTCTGTTGTACACTGGCTAATCTGAAATAATACTATTGCGCTCTTTTGCTATCAGTTACGAGTCGATCGAGAAAGAGATGGTAACAGTTGAAGCTGTCAAACGTCACATCTAAACAGAAATTTGACATTTCATAACTTGACAGCTACTATTTACATCCGTCTCTTTCTTGTTTCATCTGCAATTAAGAGCTAGCAAGTCTGGTTTAATTAGAGACCTACAGAATCTGGGCGTTTATCTGGGATATACAAAATCTTTATTGAATATGATACCCATACATCTTTTTTATCTAGGGAATGTCAAGTCTATATGACGTAGCACATTAGAGTTTAGCGCTACAAGTAGCTATTGGCGAGTGGTCAAAATTGGAACTAGCGCTGTCATCTCGTTTTTTCAATACATTTTACCGGTAGTTCCCATTTGTTCTATTTCATGACGTCATCGGACAAAATGAGTTTTTATTTTTTTGTTGTAATTTGTTATTTATTTAATCTATAGAACTATATATTAGCGTTTCACCCGTGCTCACTTCATAGTGACGGAATTTATTTTTTTTGTCCAAATTGTTCCATGTGATGTGTGACAATGACAGATTTCTGTATCAAAATACAGAGATATGTCATTGTGAGTAACATAATATTTAAGTTGCTAAAATCAACAGTTCAAAAATACGAGTACCTTCCTACAGTCAAGTCACAAAGACAACTAGACACTATAAAAAATATTTACTAGTGGCCAGTTTAATAATTGTAAAAAAGTCTGTTTTCCTTCTTCCATAGAACAATTTGAGAAATAAAAATATTATATGTTTTAAAGTACAAATAGAAAAACTTGGCTCATTTTATCCGATGATGTCATGTTCCATAGAACAAATGGGAGCTACCGCATTTCAGAAATTAATATTGCACAGTCATATGTGCGCCAAAAGATCTAAGTAGACAGTGGTGCCGATTCCCTTGTTCACAAACGAAACTAAATTTAAGTTCAGTGCATCTTTTTCTTTCTATTTCATTAAGAAAAGGACAGAAGATAAATTTTAGTTTAGTCCTGTCAGATTAATCAGCGCTTGACGTTAATTGACGTAATTTTAGTAGGCAAGTTTTTAATCACGTCTAAACTTGTTTGGAGTAGTGACAGGCGCTGATTAATTTGACAGGACTAAACTAAAATTTATCTTCTGTCCTTTTCTTAACGAAATGGAAAGAAAGAGATCCACTGAACTTAAATTTAGTTTAGTTTGTGAACAAGGGAATCGGCACCAGTGTCGCTTTACGAAATTACTGTTATTGGCTTAAAGTAAGCAGGCCGACTCTATCTGGCAGACTTCTATTATGGAGAGGGTTTGACCGAAATGAGCGTACCTTTCATAATTAATATGAAGTCCATGGGAGGCCCACGTAACAATACGCATAGTTCGCGTAAAAGACGAATAGAAAATATTTTATAATCAGATTTACCATTTTGATTTACTTGCTATTTTTACCCTCGCAAATAGCTAGTATCTAACTTTCGGAAACTCCTAGCTTGTGTTTGAGCTTCTAACATTATCACATACGCATATGAGCAAGACATCGCATCAGGATTTCATTAAAGCTAATTGCAACAACGGTATAACAGATATGGTTGACAGGTCCGCCAATACAGCATCAACGTTCTGTATAGTATTTACTTGGAATATGTTCTCCTTTCTAAAGCTAAGTATTGCCAGTGCTAATAATGGTAGGATTTCTAAACAATCGTAGCCTAGTATGGCATCCCAGAGTAGAAGTAATTGATCTGGTGGTAGGTGTCCACTGAATGCGCGCATCAACCATTTGAATACCACTCTAATTCTGAAATAGAAAACGGAAATTAAATACGAACGAACTGCCAAAATTATTATTATTATTATTCCAAAATAATATGAATTTCAAATACTTACGGATTAATATTGATATTTCTAAAATGTATCCATAATAAAGGTTCATTTGCTTCCAAAAGCCTCTCGTATAAAAGGCACAATGATACTATACCCTGAAAATGAGAGGAACACGTTAGAATCTACCACTAAAATCACTGCAATTAAAGATGACTAGAAATCGAACTTCAAATACACATATAAAGCTCATATTGTAATGTATTGTTTCCACGTGCGGTTTTTTTTTCTGAAGGCCATTTCGCATGTCCACCCAGTAGGTCGTCGGGTGCTTAAACCGGGCTATTATGTGGATGTCTTACTCCAGTCAGGAGAGAAGTTGTACCCACACAATACCCTGCCGTAAATATGGTACAGTCGCCAGTACATCAAGTTACCACAAACTGTAAAATTTTCTCATTCAAGGTTTAAAATCGTTTGGTGAAATTTGACAGTTTCGTGTAACCTGATGTGCTGGCCACCGTACATGGAATTAGAGAAAAGAGTTGGCTTTCACGGGACGCCCGGCAGATGTGAAACATCTATGTTAATATTAGAATTAATTCATAATTAATAACAGTCACACATGAGTGACACTCTCGTTCTAAAGCTCGATGTATCATATTTACTTCCAGGATAGCAGAGTAATTGATTGACAACCTAGCCGTGGCCGTGGCAGCCGTAGTAAAGGGATAAACCATTACTGTGCCAGCAGCCACAAAACAAATACGGTTCATTTCTGTGAATAGGTATTATGACAAATATTTATTTATAGTGAACTGCTTTAAGGAAAAAACTATAAAATTAAATAAATTTGTAGGTACCTATATCAGCGTGTTTATTAATAGTATCAAAGTATTATAATAAATCAATGTCGTTATTTATATACTAGCTGAGTACCTACGTCCTTAGATTATTTATTTGTCTAAATAGAGCAATGCAAACAAACGACGCCCGAAAACTGTCTCCAATTGCGTGATACGTGTGAGTGCCGCTCGTGTACTTATTGTAGTCAAACTGTCAAGGTTTCAAAAAATCGTGTTTTCTTAAAATAATAGTGGTTAAATAACAAAATCTACCGATGAAAAGTGATCTTGGTGTTATTATACGGTTTTCCCACATAATTACGACACAATTTGACAGCACAAACCGGCATAATTAATTATTTTTCGTGAGCACGTTACCCGTAAGTGATTCAAATCACACTGACGTTTGTGAGAAGCGAGTCTATCAATTATAGAAGACTTTATTTGGGCCCAGTGTTGCGAACTGTACGATTTAAATCGTATTTATACGACCTTTTTGGAGCTGGTATGATGTACGACCATGTAATCGAAATCGTACGCAAAATATACGATCTTTCCAAATCTCTCAATTAATCTTCAATCAAAATTGAAAAATAATATTACATTATAATATTCAAATAATACTTGTTAGGTACAGTAGCCAGCACATCAAGCTTAACGAAACTGACAAATTTCTCCAAACGATTTTAAATTGTTGGTGATTAAGTTCAAAATCGAACGAGCAAATTTGTCAGATTGTGGAAACTTGATGTGTTGGCCACCGTACAAAGGGACTTTCTGGGTCAGATTCTACAAAAAAAAAATCGTAGATGGCACTGTGCATTGACCTATGGAAAATATAAACTTCTTAGTTGAATTTAGTTGGCAAATTTGTGTCCCGATTCTGGTAACCAAGATCCAGAAAATCACTCCTTGTTCCTATCTAAATACCAAATATTAAATATAAATATTGATTTTAAGTTATAATATTATAACGCATTTAACCATTTACAATTGTTTTATTGGAATTTCAATGCGTACTATTTTTTTTCTGCAATTCTTAGCAAAATACGATTTTTCCTATTGTATGGTACGATCCCATGGAAAATAAAGTTGGCAACACTGTTTGGGCCGTTCCGTACGGTCAATGTGTCATCTAGACAAGTATATGATCTAAGACCTACGTCATTGTCTTATGATATCCCTATTATGATATTCCTTACTGAAATACTGAATAAGGTAAATCACCTGTGAATGTGTCGATATGTAGTGCAACCGATGCCAATATCGTACGTAGAATGCGCGAAACGTGTAGTACAACTGAACAGGGTCGTCATATAGATAGCAGAACGGAGTTGCTGGAAAAATAAACATTACACATTACACCGCACGTTTTTTTTTTACAATATTCGATTAAAACCCTTTTAACAGCGGGCTGTACACACGATACATTTTTCTCCGTGTAAAAACGAATAGCCACAGTCGTAAAGCGATCACATTCGATCACATTGTGTAGACGTGTCTGATGGATCTACGCGTTGTTGAACTTTTTTATGGGTATCGAAGACGCCAGCGGCTTCGTCGCCGTTACAACAAGATTTTGGGTCCATGCTGCTCCACACAATCGGCTATGATCGACACTCGTTGATCGTCTATGATCGGCAAGGTAATCGTCACGATCATCGTGCAAGTATCCACACGATCGTCCGTTATCATTTATTGAGTGGCAAGCATTCAAGATGGACGTGGAGGTTATAGCTGCAGCTACCATTAATTTAATTTCAGTTTATTATCATTTTATCAATTTAGTTGAACGAAAGTTCCGAAAAAAAAATTCTTTTGAAGAAGAGCAGATGGTGGTTTGACCACCCAGTAGCCATTGTTTCTCACTTATAATAGTTTACAAAAAAAACGACACGATGCGCGACGTACGCACGGCTCGCTGTCCTCCGGTGAAATAATGATCGGCGATCGTGTGGACACGCGCACGCAACTACAAGCGATTCCCTTTGATGCGTGCCCGAAAAACCGACAATTCGCCGATCACGCAATCACGACGACGGTTAAGGACGATGATGGGCGACTACAGGGCCTCAAGTCTGCTATACAATAGTGTCAGAATGGTCTCTTCATTGTGAGTTTTGACAGATTTGCCATACAAACACTGTCAAATACTCACAATGGCGAGACCATTCTGACACTATTGTAATAGCAGACTTGAGGCCCAGGCGAGTAGCCCTTCTACACGATCGTGCTCGCGTGTAATCGCCCATCATCGCCGATTGTGTGGAGCAGCCATATAATCAAGAAGCATGCGTACTAAACATTAGATTTTTTTTTACGATAATCTGTGAAAAGACGAAAAACTGTTTTTTCAATATTACTGTCGGATTACCAAAAAGTTTTGATAATTTATTAAAACGGCTGGAGAATTCAAGTTTACCAAAAAGAGATACGCGGATGTGCATCAGTACAAAAAACGTATGGCATCGCGCCGTATGAAAGAGATGGTATAATAAGTACACACGGCTACATATCAAGCTATAAAAATCCAGTCTAAGGTGATCTCGCATTGTATAGGATTTCCCTACAATGAGAGATCAGCTTATACTAGAAATGTTTAGCTTGATATGTAGCCGTGTGTACTATGCGCTACTGCAGACCGAATACGTTAAAAGTTGATTCGTTTGCTTGACAAGTCCGGTGGGTATTCGATAAACGTATTTGGATTATGTAGGTACATACGTATTTTTACAGTACAAACGCCGTGTGAACGGGTCTTTACTCAATATATGCGCCACTACTAATTCGGTAACATTTATCCCGTTGCCAGGCGTCCGGATAAAGCCGGACATAGTCAGGTTTTTGGGTTGCGTGTACGGCCAAATAAAATTAAATAATTTAAATTATTAAACTTTTTAAATTTCACCATTTTTTTTTTAACATTTATCATGTGATTCATGTGTATGTGTTGGTTTCCGCTCCGCCCGTCTCACCTTGTAGCGATACAAGGTGAGACGGAGCGCTAGATTTTATGGTAAACTAACTAGCTTTTGCCCGCGGCTCCGCCCGCGTGGATGTCGGTTATCACGTAAAAAAGTAGTCTATGTTCTTCTCCATATCCCAGGCTATATCTCTGCCAAATTTCATGACGATCGGTTCAGCGGTTTAGGCGTGAAAACGTAACATACAAACAGACAGATAGATAGACAGACAGACAGAGTTACTTTCACATTTATAATATTAGTATGGATGATAAAAAAGCATTGTTTTACTGAAAAAAATATTGTCGTGTTAAACTAAGACTAAAAAATTAAGGTGCCCTTACAGATTTATATGTAGAAAATTTGACAAGGGGTGACACAATGGGCGGTCTTATCGCTAAAAGCGATCTTTTAAAGACAACCTTTGGATGGGTTAAGAGGGAAGGAGAAACATTACTGCGGCATTTTTACCCAAATGTCCGGTTAAACTGTCTGGTCTGTCCGGCATTGCGGTTTTGAGACCTGGCAACCCTACCCGCTTAAAAACTTGCAGTAGGTACAATGTTTCATTTTGACAGTTCAACAACATTCATTGCGTTATTTACGTTGTTGAGCAGACCTGTTTTTCGAACATATGAAGCAATGGATTAGCAATATAATTCAGATTGCTAGTGTTTTACGCAATTAGGTTGCAGTTTTTGTGCTATTTGGGCTTCCAGTTTGCTACTTTTGTATTCCCTCCCATTGTAAAATGAGAATAGTGTAGTGGTATGTAACCCACACATGCATGCTTCCTTGCGAGCTCAAGTGCAAGCGTAGTCACACGTCTCAAATAGTTTTCGCAGGGAAGCATGCATGTGTGGGTTACATACCTCTACATGTCCTCCCCCCATAAAACTTAAACATTAGCATAACCATAACATAACTTTAACATAACCCCAAAAACTTACCATACATGGAGAAACCGTGAAAGGGAATAATCCCGCTCGGTGGAAACACAGTGACGCTATCTGCGGAAGTCTGCTTGCCTTTGATTGTGACTGTGGGTGGGTTGCCGATGCTGCCTTTTAGGTGCTGCATCACTTCAATATCGCGGGAAAAACATAACATCACCTGTAAAAAAGTAATAGCCCTATATTTGATGCAACATATTAAAAAATATACCGGCCAAGTGCGTGTCGGACCATGCACAATGAAGGGTTCCGTATTTGGGATGAATATATCCCAAGAACAAACTTAATATTGTAGTTGAAAAACCAGTTCTCTCATACATTCCAACTGCAAATGTAAGTTTGTCTGCACAATATTGAGAGAGTTACCATGTTATTTCAAGACCTGTTTGTTTCCTGTAATTTATGATTTAAAAAACTATTTTCTGTAATATTTTCAAAATTTTAAGATCAGTAGTTTCGGAGATAAGGGTGAATTTTCGTTTTTTTATTTTTTTTTCTTAAATTACTTTAATAATATTTGTTTTAAAATGATTAAAAAAAGAATCCTTACAATGATACTTATCATTTGATATGTCACACGGTACAGTCCGCAAAACTTTTTATTATTTGCCCCCCAAAAGTGACCCCCATATTCAAAATTCATTTATTTACATTACGCGCCCATGTTTGGGTCACAGAAGTTCATATGTGTACCAAATTTCAACTTGAATGTCCTCCAGTAGATTCGGAGCAAATCGGCTGTGACGGAGAGATGGACAGGCAGACACACGAGTGATCCTAGAGATCCGTTTTTTTTTCCTTTTGAGGTACGGAACCCTAAAAATGTCTAAAAAGCTCTAGGTGTTAGCGGGACTAACATGGTACCGTGACGGAATAAAATCTCCTTTACCTGATACAATAAATCTTCAAATACGAAATACTGGTCATCGTTCGAAGCGGTCAATTGTACGTCTTTGAATATAAGTTTGTCTATCATTAAATCCACTTCCAGAACATTTTTCTTGAGCTGAGCGAAATATGCGATTTGCTGAAAGTTAAAATGCAACAATGTTAAACCTGGAGACCAGTGGTGGCCAGTGGTAACGGCCCTGATCTACGAGTTGTAGGTCGTGGGTAAGGGGTAAACAGCATGAGGACACCGGTATGTCCTAGAACCAACAATTCGAAGACATTTGACATCTACGAACCCGCACTGGGCCTACGTGGTAGATGCCCACTCCCTCTCGAAGAGAGGAGGCCTGCGTCCCAGCTAGGGTTGCCAGATACAGGCATTTCAATTCCGGGACAATTTGAGGGTCATGAATTCGGTCGGTAGGAAAATATACGAAAGTAGATAATTATTTTTTAAATCGCTTTACTTGTAATATTTTAAAAACATACTATTATATATTTAGTAAAAACTAACTTATCTACCTACATTACTCATACAATGCAGTGTATTTTTAAAGGGAGGTATACCAGAGACACTACAATATATATTTTTTTAATTCCTGACTACAAGTTTCTATGGTTATGGAGCTCGATTTTCAGACCACTCTGTAGGTAGGCCGCGCATAAACAACTTGAAGCGCAGACGGCATCGTTTCTATAATCATTCATCACCGTTTGCCGTCATCGTACCTACTCGGAACATAATGAAAAAAAAAAAAAAAATACTACTTGTAGTTTGTTCGAAATCCGGGACTATAAAGTGTAATTTTTGGACACGGGACAAGACACGTAATTCCGGGACAATCTCGGATTTCCCGGCCATCTGGCAACCCTAGTCCCAGCAGTGGGAACATTATAGACTAATTATGCTATGCTTATGCTAATATTAAACCTTAACCGCCTTATAAACGCGGAATAGGTTATTATAGGTATACAAACGTAA
Organism: Dryobota labecula; assembly: GCA_947523025.1. Lineage (NCBI taxonomy): Eukaryota > Metazoa > Arthropoda > Insecta > Lepidoptera > Noctuidae > Dryobota > Dryobota labecula. Next base: position 23,658,352 of record OX383287.1, on the reverse strand, counting down.
AAAAAATATGGTTGAAGTTATTCGTAGCATAACTTTATTACCGTGTTTATTTGTAAGGCCCTTAAGAGGGTGGTCACCGGTCCACTCCTTTAAAAACATATTATTTCGTGACTGAGAAGGAATTATGAAAATCGGCTCAATCAAGTGTGCCTAGAATTTTCTAATACCTTTTTTAAAGTTTCGTATTGAGACACGAAGCAACAAAATACGATCTATAGGAATGTGGCCGTTTTTATTTAGATCGAATTTTGTTGCTTCGTGTCTCAATATGAAACTTTATAAAAGGTATTAGAAAATTCTATACACACTTAGGTACCTACCGATATAATTGATTGAGCCGATTTTCATAATTCCTTGTCAGTCACGAGATAATGTTTTTAAAGTAATTGGAATGGCGCTAGTGGACCGGCGACAACGCTCTTAATATTTAAAAATAAATCGCCTATTAATTGAATTATGAATTCTGAGGTTTCTGCTTGCCATCAAGTGTAAAAGACAGGTTTATTGAAGTTGAATCTTACTATATGTAGGTACCTGACACTTTACATCGGAGCCTAAAACTTGCGACCACAGCTTTGCGCGGAGGCACTGCGGGCTTCCCTTCTTCAGGTACTCCTGTACAACGGGCGCATAGCCCAGGACTGCCACTCGCTCCCCCAAGCTGATACGCTCAGCTTCGAGGCTTGCAAACCCCGGCACAGAGCTTGGCATGTTTGGATTCACGCCTAGAAGAGGTTCGCCGTTTGACCATTCTGGGAATACTTTTCGCTGGAAAGAAAAGTTTTTTAATCTATAATATCCTCAAGATTGTATATACAAATACGATTAGGAGTTGGATTTATCAATATAGACATTCACTTTTATTGATCTAGCATAGTCCCGAGAATAGAACGCTGCGGAACACCTTTGCGGGCGGCAAGCCATGCTAATTGAGGCTTTCAATGATGAAGATCAGTGGTAAAAATTGAAATTATAATTACGCTACTATATTACTTACTAACTGATCGAGTGTCTTCACTTGAATTGGTAAATGAGCAAACTCCCACTTTGGTTCATCTCTGCAAAACATAAATCAATAATCAATTAATCATCCTGTATAAATCACAGCCAACTAGGTTAGATAGCCTTTCAGTTAACAGCCTAGCCTTTTTATTAAACTGTGCTGTTCAACTATCGCCCTGATAGATATTCATTATAGGTAAGGTTGGAACTGTGACCAACCATGCGCGAGCAGAATTGAAATTAATTAGAAGAATTGAAATGGATTAGGATAGGTTAGAACTGTGACCGCGTGTGACGTGGTGTGAGTAACGCGCGGGTCGAGCGAGCGAAGCGAGCGAAGCTAGGCTGTTCACTAAAAGGTTAATAAATTAAGCTAGTTGACTGCGACATTTAAACAAAATGTTCGTTTTCTACAATTTAAAAGCACTCACTCTCTCGTGTAAGGAACATAGCCGGATAAAGTTATTAACACTTCCAAAAAGTCTTTTGGCGCATAAACTGGTCTGTATTTCGTAAGGTCTGAAAAAAACATTGTTTTATGGAAGGAAGATATCTCGTTTTAAATTATTCACATCATTTATTAAATCAGCTACTTTATGTAAAATTAGCTTTTGCCCGCGGCTCCGCCCGCGTGGATGTCGGTTATCGCGTAAAAAAGTAGCCTATGTCCTTCTCCATATCCCAGGCTATATCTCTGCCAAATTTCATGACGATCGGTTCAGCGGTTTAGATGTGAAAACTTAACATACAGACAGACAGAGTTACTTTCACATTTATAATATTACTAGCTTTTGCCCACGGCTCCGCCCGCGCGGATGTCGGTATCGCGTAAAAAAGTAGCCGATGTCCTTCTCCATATCCAGGTTATATCTCTGTCAATTTCATGACGATCGGTTCAGCGGTTTAGGCGTGAAAACGTAACATACAGTCAGACAGACAGCGTTACTTTCACATTTATAATATTAGTATGGATTAGTATGGATAGTATGTATTACCTAATGTATAAGTACTAAGTTCATTCCATTTTTCTAATAATTCTTCTTGTTCGCTTTGAGGTCGAATTTTTGCTAGTGATGTTTCAAGGTCTGTGCACATTGAATTTAACGATTTGTGTATTCGCTTCTCCCATTGAGCACTAGCTTTGAGTAATGATGTTAATGGGTCTAATTTCTGTAAAATATTAATTAATTGTATCAGAATCTTCAAGCCCAAAGCATAAATAGGTCTAGGTACAGTCGCCAGCACATCAAGTTACCACAAACTGTCAAATTTTCTTGTTCGATTTTGAACTTAATCGTAAACATTTTAAAGTTTAAAATTGTTTGGAGAAATTTGACAGTTTCGTGTAGCTTACTAGCTACTCTTTAAATTTTCTACCACAGTTATCTATTTACTACCATTTTGTACTTTCCACACGGAACTTTGAAAGTGTGAATAGCGTTTTGCTAGTCCTTCGGTTCACTAATCAGGATATCGAACAAGTGCCATTGTCGATGCCACCGTACCAAAATCAATCCCGACCACAATAACGAATTTAAGGCAAAGTATTTTATTAAGGGCCTAAAAAAAAGATGGCTTACATTTTGTTTACTCTGAGTTCGAACCCAATGAAAAACTGTGTTCCTAAGTTTAGTGTCTAAACCCTTTTCTTTCATAGCTTGCTGTAACGTTTGTTTGAAATCTTCCTTTTTTACATTTGGCGATGATACTAATTTCTGGAAAAACAAGGGAAAATAAAGTGAAGTGCCCATAAAAGTTGCGTGATAAGCAAGGATTATTTTTATATCGTGTGTCCGTAATCGTGACGAATGCTCGTGAATCTTACACATAGGGTCTTACGAAGGTACTTGCGACCCGTGTCCCTCAAGTGGATTTTAAGGCGAGGTTCTTCAAGTTAACCTCTAGGAAATATAATTTTATTTAGAAACGGTAATGATTAAACACGTGAAAAAATTATATGTTGCTTTTGAGACCTTTCTGTAGGTACATCGGGTACTCGTTACATAATTGGATAATGTTCGCTCGATAGAAAAAAAATCCAAACATACCCTTATTTTGTAGATTAAAATCATTTTATTTCAATATTATACCACATTATATATTGAAAAACACATCAAGATAAACGTCTATGATGATGTAATGTCCGTCGGGTTTAACCCTGTTAATATCGTAAAACATATAATTTTTAACCCAAAATTAAGAACATTCACGGCACCATTTACTCGCGCCCAGCTGCCACCTCTACAACAAAAATGCACGCTCGAAGAACCTCGCCTTAATTAACTTACCTAAATACTTAGCTGCAGATTGTCAGTTAATAGGCATACAAATTAATGTCGTATGCTTATTGTATGTAAAATAATATATAGGTATGCCTTTATATACATCAAGAAGCTTTGATTCGTTATTAGACGCTGATAAATAGGTACAATAAAGTATATATAAATAAATAAATAATAAATACATATTTTTGGATAGTTTGGTAACCCTGTACAATTTATTTCTGTTAAGAACAAAAAGTTTATTTATATCAGCTCTAACAAATACATACCTGTACATCACTATAAAACGATTTGTAAATGGAGAGATTTTTTATTTCTTCGGCTAGTTTTAATGCTGTGTGGTGTATGGCTTCTTCTTTTATACCTTCCATAGTAACTATTCATGAATTAGGTATATCTATTATAATTTTGTAAAAATAAAATAACAGACGTAACTGTGTTTACTCTTTTTTATAAAATTCATAGTTCATGTGAAAATGAAGGCACTGTTGCCTTGGAAACTGACAAATAAATCATTGAAATATGTGAGTAGGTATACTAAAGAAGTATTTATTTCATAATAATATTATTAAGTTTATTTTATTTCCTTAGTAATTATCCCGGTTTTGTCCTGCTATAGTCATTCATTCAAAAATAAAGCCGGTATTTTCGGTTTGGTCTCTTGTTTTTCAGGTTACGTTCGGAAGTTGTTTCAATATGGGTAATAATTAAAATCCATGCAAGTTGCACCCGAGTATCGCGTTCACGCATTCATTTCATTTACTATAATAGATAAATCGGTAATTTATGAAAAATATAAATTACGTTATATTAACTTTTATGTCTTTTTTACCTATATTTACTTTTCTTTGTTTCAGGACGAACAGGTAAATGTCTTTTTTTGTTGTCAGATTTGACTGACTTGTCCGTCACTTTTGTCATCAGCTGAGTGACAGTGATCAGTGAAATAGTGACTATTGTATTGACAACAAACAAAGAATAGTATTTTGATTTTCACGAAAATGGGGAAAGTATTTCTTGACCATATTGGTGGTACACGATTATTCTCTTGTGCATCTTGTGATGTGAATCTGACAAATCGTTCCGAGTTGATAAGCACACGGTTTACTGGAGCCACAGGTACCCTTCCTATTTACTTTTCCCTTCACTTGATCAACTGTTTATTTACGCATTTATATTTTCTCTATTCATTGTGATTATTGCATCATGATTCAGTATCTAACGTATTCGTGACAATGGATTATTATAAATAAACTATTGACAAAGCACTCGGCTATTTTGGGTGGGAGAGAACCGCCCCACATAATCGTAACATCTGGTGCAAAGGACAAGTCGTTCTATTACTTTTTTTTTTTCAGGGTACTTACTATACTGCCGCGATAACGAAGAATGCAATAACTCGATTTGCTTCTTAACTCTCTCTAGGCAACTATTTATTGATCCTTCAGGAACTCGGTTTTTCAGTAAGCAAGAATGCAATTACTAAAACTTCATAACAAATTCAATAATCAAAAATACAATTCTCGGAAGCAGCAAAATCGAGTTAAATACACTTTTCGTTAGTGCGGCAATACAAAGTAGAAATAGGAAATCTAATAGATAATTATAATTATTGCAGGCCGAGCATTTCTGTTCCACAAGGTTGTGAACCTATTGTACTCCGAGGTGCAGGACCGCGTAATGCTAACGGGCCGCCACATGGTGCGCGACGTCTCCTGCAAAAACTGTGGCACAAAACTGGGCTGGGTTTATGAATTTGCTACAGAGGAGAATCAGAGGTGTGTAGAGGTGTCTTATCAAATATTTGAATGCAGTATCATCATTATGTTATCAGCCGAAAGATGTACACAGCTGGACATAGGCTTTTCCCAAGAATTGCAACTTAAGTCTTGAGACTTTGAAATACTTCTTGATAAAATTCACGTCTACCTTCCATGGTGTTCAGGCTAAGTTTTAGAACCAAGAGCCATACCCCACTGGGACGCCATGGCGGTGCGGCCAGGTCACGTTGGCAATGCGATCTGGGGGCCAAGTCTACTAATGTACAAACGTTGCAATGGTCTCTTCATTGTGAGTTTTTGACAGATTTGCCATACAAACACTGTCAAATACTCACAATGGCGAGACCATTGCAACGTTTGTAAATTAGTAGACTTAGGCCCCTGGCGACGTCGCCATGGCGTCCTGATGAGTTATGGCTCTAACTTTTACCTCTTTAGGTACAGCTAGAAGCAATAGTAGACAAGTGAATTATATGATGATATTATTTTGTTTTCCAGATACAAGGAGGGCCGTGTAATCCTGGAAAGAGCTCTTGTAACAGAAAGTGACGGCATTGAAGAAATTCAAGTCAACGCTGACGACTAGTTGACCTAAAATATTAAGACTTCCAGTTAGAACATTGCAAAATCTAACAGTTTATTGTGTAGAAAAACTTTGATATTTGCATGAACACTGCATTTTATTTAATGTATACTAAGAAAAACTGGAAATATCTGAATCATTATTAATTTATTTACTTTTCTTGTTTTTAATTATTAAGATAAATACAACTTGACAAAGTATTTTGTCTGTTTTTTATACCAGCTAGTCAAAAAGTATTAGGAATCTACGTACATCAGAGCCCACTGCCCTGTAAAATCAATACTGGCTTTATTCAGGCGAGCCAATTATTCAACTGGAATACTTCAGTGCTTCTAATATTTTTGAATATGATTAATAAACAGCCATAAAAAAGTACATACATGGATAAATTGAGACCATCAATCCACATACTGCAAATAATTTTATTGTTGAAGGAAATTCATTGCAGAAAACCAACTGACCTTGATCGCAAAAAGCATACACTGTATCATATGCACTTCCTTATCTATGTAAATAGGTTTAAAGGGTTTATCTGTCGATACAAAGGATTTGAGTGTAGTTTATCAAAAGGATCAGATGTTTACATTTCAATGGCGCATTGCTTTAGACGTCATTTTCCCGCTTCAATGCGCGCATGAATAAAATATGAGTGAATAATTATGAATAGCAGTATTTTGAGAGCTGCATAAGAAGAGAAAGGTTATGCAACTGTAACCGAGTGACTGCATGTCATCTGTAGGAATGAAACTAGGAATATCTTTTATGCCTCGAAGCAGTAGGCTAAGGCCCGACGCAGACCTGTAACAGGGCGGTTTTCACAGGGAAACAAATACCAACCTTGCATTAATTGAAATAATTAAACTTTCATTAGTCCGAGAGAGCGAAGTCTAACAGCTACGTGTCTCGACAGTGCGGATATCAATCAACACATAATCACGCCCAAATTGCATAAGGGGGGGCAGACAGCTCTGTTTATGTTGTATGCCCAGAGAAGTGCGGGTAGTTCGGGTCACTCCAATTAGGTGTGTTTGTGTAAGATAGTGTTTTTGTATGAGTGTGTTTGTATATGGGTTGTGTGTGTTTGTGTAAGGGTGAGGGTGTGTGTGTGTGTGTGTGTGTGTGAGGAAAATGATTCAAAAAAAGAACCAATACCCTGTATTGATCCTACTGACGAGTGATAAGTGTAAGCAAAGATAAAAACGATCACACAGTCGGTATCACATTTTATTGATATTATACAATAAAACACAACATATATTTTTATCGGACGATAAATCTTTCTTCTACCTTCATGTGATTACTTTAGCTCAGTTTTACAAATTGGAATAATAGTTTAAATAAAATGCCAACAACATATAATAGCTCTGAATAATTCAAGCAGTGATAATTTGCTAATTACACATTTAAGCCCTTATTGGGGTGTGAATAAAATATTTATAGTTCGTGTACTAAGTACACTAAAACATCGATATAAGACGTAATTAATTTTTAATTATTAACATTTCAATTTATCGTTTATTTTTACAATTAAAAATATTTTGTAATAATTTGTGCGGCAGTTCATTAAAAAACACTTACTTCCGGCTTACATTTGAAAGTTATAGATTTATATACCTACGTGACATTGAGGTATAATTTCTATATTCAGGGTAAGTTCAAAAATAAAACTAAAACATCTACTATTTAGACAAGATTTGCATTAGCTTGTACTTGGGGAAAATATTAACGACCGCACTCAAAGACAACACTTAAAAATAATCAATTCATTCATTGATATCTTTCATGTATTTTTTTTTTAATTTATTTATTTAAATTGCATTTGATTTTCTTTTCGTGTGTTTAGTGACTAACCTGGTGTCAGTTTTTATGCAGCCCATGGGCCTTTGACTTGGCTACACATGCTGTCGAGAAATATCTCAGGCATACCGGTTTCCTTACGATGTTCTCTTTCACCGTTAAAAAAACTGATTGAAAGTTTATTTATTTAGCAAAAGTATGCATGTAGTGACGACACGAATTCGTACAAACCGACCCAAGCGTCTTAATAATTAATTTTCAGGACTATTACAGTTGGGTATCTTAATTATCTACATGGAATATCACCAGATTGTAACAATATACTCACCTAACAATATTACCGCAGAAAATAAATTAGTAGTACACTGGCCAGCACATCAAGCTACAAGAAACTCAAATTTCTCCAAACGATTTTAAACTTTAAAATGCTGATGGTTAAGTTCAAAATCGAACGAGAAAATCTGACAGTTTGTGGTAACTTGATGTGCTGGCCATCGTGCCAATTTATGCCGTGCAAGGCACCAAAAACAAAATTATATACAAATACATTATTATTGAAATATGTGCGTTAACATTATAATCGTTGTATAAATAAAGTGCCTTAGGCTCGTCACAGACGAGCCACCGACCACAGCCACCGGTAGCTGTCGCCTTTTACTGCGTTCTTAAATACCGCTGTAGCTGGTGGCCGCCACCGGCCCACGTGTATGACGAATCCATACAAAACGTATGAAAAAGCAAGTGAACTGCTTTTCCGCTGGGCTACCGGTGGCTACGGTCGGTGGCTCGTTTGTGCCGAGCCTTATAGCGTAAGTTTTATACTAGAAATACACACACTAATCCCTACATTAATTATTACACCGAATACTATTTATAGAAATAAAATAAAATTATCACTGCCTGAATTTGCCTACATATACATACGTACTACGTAAACTAGGCGTAAAAACAAAAAAAAAAAAACAAAAATAACGCACCATGTCATTACCATCAAATACTTCACATAAAAAGCACCTCCGATTACAAGTTTTGACAAGAATATAAGTTTTAAATACAATAATTTTACATTACTTGCTCATGCATAGTTAAAGACTGTTTGGTACAAATCTAGATACATTTATTTCTTCGTTTTTGTTCGAATGTGTGGCAGATCATTCTTAATTTAACATGTTGGTTTCGTAAATAAATTATAAAAAAAATGACAAGATTGGCATAAAACAGGTAAATATTGCGTAATGAAAGGCTCCACAGTGGGTTGATAATGATATTAGTTTAAAATAATGAATATTCCACACATAAAAAAATATAAAAGCATCAAATTTATACAAACAGTCACTATTCTTGCACAGTTATCATTTTGTGGAAAAACAAACACCTATTGCCTAATTATCGACTGCTGAAATATTCTGTAATATAAAAAATTGTCAGAATTATAAAAAGATTGCACAGATTTTGAGGGGAGCGTTGAAACACACCTAGGTACATTTTTTCAATTTGTAAGTCGATTTGACATCTAACTACTTATTTATTTTTAAAATATCTATCTTAATACAACGTCTGTATAACAGCTAAAAGTACCTAACTCTAGTAGCTCTAGTATTCAATGGTTAATGTAGTCGTACTTAGCTTTACCTCATAATAATTATATCTTCTATTTATAAATTTATTGCATGGAAATCGATTTATGTTTTAGAATTAATGTTTTACTACAAACAGCATTAATCTATTGTATACTAGAGCTGTATTTATAGTGCACGCAACCTGTGTCGGTAGGCTTAGTTTTACCTACAGTATGATAGCTTACTTTTTAGCTGCAAATAACCTTTTATTTAACTTTGTTTACGTGACGCTTACCATTTTAATGTTATTGCAAAACATACAGGGTTATTTTAAATTGGCTAGCTAAACTCCGCAGACGCGATGGGTATCTAAACATGATACAATAAAATATATAAAGATTTGCGACCTTACAAATAAACACGGAATAAAGTTATCCTAGTTATAAATTCGGTATAACCATATTTTTTTGACTTCCGTACCTAATATAACTTTATTCCGTGTTTATTTGTATTAGGGCATTTTTTTTTTGTTTTATCCTGTTTAGATTATGAATGATATCCATCGCGTCTTCGGAGTTTAGCTAGCCAATTTAAAATAACCCTGTATATGAAAGAATCCCCGATAGGCTTTTTAACATATCGAGTCTAATACTAAAAACATGTTGAGGAAATTAAGGCACCCAAAGGTTTAATTATAATAAGTTTCTATTAGATACTACGAAAAAAATACTGCTATAATTATGTAAAACGCATCAGTTTATTTCATAAATGGTATGCGCTACGTAAACCTGTCGACATTTAATATTTGTATCAAAAAGTTCACTTAGACGTCGATTGTCGAAATATAAAAAAAAAATAACTTTCTTTTCAAATCAAACTCCAATTCGAGATCACGTTGAAGCCAATCTCCTGACTTCCGTGTAGTGCCATATTAAAGCAACAGTGTGATAAATTATTCAGGTCGCCGTTTATACAACTAACATAATAGTTTACAATAATTATTTATTATTATTTTCCTCTTATGCTTCACACAAAACATGCTGCGATAGGACACTGTGAAAAAATCCTTTTAAGTACCTTAACTAATCACGAGTTTTAAGTATAGTATACCCCATAATTGCTTTACCACTCCCTAAGGTTGAATGCCACTTGCACGTCATACAAAGCCAAGAAAGCCAATTACCGTTTTAAAAAATGAATTTTGTTGCCATCTCAGCGACATTCGTCAAAAACTTGTCAAAAATGTAGGCCAATAATTAGAGGTATTTTTGACAGATTGAGGCTGATTTATGGAGCAGTGGTGGCCCAGAGTGAAGGAAAACATCGTGACGAAACCGACATGTCCTAGAACCAACAATTTTAATACATGTGACATCTACCGACTCGCACTGGGCCCGCATAATGGATTACGGCCCACTCCAAGCCTGTGTCCCAGCAGTGGAAACATTATGATTGGCTGATTATGATTATGATGAAGCTGATATTAGAATGAGAACGTTCTTAAAAATGCGGGAATTGCCCCTCAGGCCTTTTTGTCTATGTGCCCGTTAGTTAGTTTCTACCTTAGCGAATTATGAATTTAAGGGAAATAAAACTTTTTTTTTCGTTATGACTTACAGTGCCGAAACGTGGACACTCACGATACGGATGGTACATTAATTCAAGTTCGCTCAGCGAGCTATGGAACGGAATCCAGAACGAGGTGATCCGGCAGAGAACTAAAGTTGTCCACATAGCTCACAGAATAAGCAAACTGAAGTGGCAATGAGCCGGCCGACCGTTGGGGTAGACGTGTTCTTAAGTGGGGACCGCGAATCAGCAAACGAAAGGTAGGACGCCCGCAGACTAGGTGGAGCGACAATCTTCGCAGGGTGGCTGGTAGCAGCTGGATGAGAGTTGCCTAGAATCGAGCTGAATGGCGTGCAATTGGGAATTGGAGAGGTCTATGTCCAGCAGTGGACTGCTATGAGATGATGATGATATTGTCAAAAGTGGTAAAGTAATTATGAGGTCGACTATACCTATCTAGCTGGTGTATCTTCTTATAATCAGGTCCTCAGATTATAAAAAGGTGATTGCCGTACCATGTCGCATCGCATTTAAACTTCGTACTTAAACATTCACTTACATATTATTAATTTCCTTCATCCCACCATGGACGCTAAGATATTTATCATGACCACATGCCAAGGGAGCTTATCCTATACACATGCTATGCATGCTGTCCTGCTGTGATCCTTATGGGCTTTTATGACAATTTGTGCAATAGAAAAGAATCCCTCTGCACTCTCCCTTGTTACATGAAACTTTTGGGGGGTGTTTGTAAATTTTTAGCGCTACCAATTTGTCGCAATCTAATGACATCTTCAGAAAAACTAATGTGGTACCCTAGGGAAGGGGGTTAGAACACATTATAATACAATCAGGCCGTCAACTAAAATAAATTCTTCAACTAAATATACAAAATATTATACACAATTCGTATTATATGTTTTATTGTGCGTAAAATTAGATTTCACCTCACTCTTTAACGACGGTTTACTTTTTTTAATTCCTAATATCTCATCTGCATATAATTCCTTAATTTCATTCGATTTTGTAAATAATAAAATTGCATCGTGTCCACACGGGGTGTTATTACACGAAAAAGATCGACGTCGCATCGATGCTATTGATCAATATCGAATATTGATCTTCTGTTGGAATATCATTACACTGAATAGCTATCTCGAATAATTTATCCACCATGCCTTAATTATTTGATAGGACCGACGTGTGGTCGATCAACGATTAATCGATCGATGTGTTATTTTTACCAGTGTGTTTTTTGCAAACTTGCACAGCTTGAATCGATCGGTCGGTGCTCGATGGCGAATAACACGAATCGATGTGCGATGGATAGGCGTTGAAAAAAGCGATTTATCGACGCCGACCGCGCAATACCACCCCAATATAATTGTTCTGTTAATATAATAATAATATATTTTCACTTAAACTTCTAAATGCATAATATAATAATTTATTCCTTGAAATTAATTGATTAATTGATATGGTATATAATTTAAATAGGTACACGGTATTGTTGATGATTAAAACTCACTAAAATAAAAAGTAGATCTGTGAGTGACTCTCTAAGATCATTCTAATTTTGAGAGAATGTCTTTCAAATTTTATGCAAGTATTTATAGCAAGTTATGGATTTAAGTATCGCGCTTCCAAAAGTGCATTTATAACAAGACGGGTAAGCCATAATCGCTATTTGGAAAATAAACTCTTTAAGCACAAGTAGTCGCCTTACATTATCATGATGTAAAAACTCCAATAAAATGTTTAACATTGTATAATAAATCGAAATTTTAAGCACTGTTAAGACAAATGGATTAGGGAATATTAATCGTGAGACCCTCTACAATTTTCCCCGAGATAAAGCTTTTGATAAAAATTTCTTTGCACTTTTAGCGCGATTCATAAAAAAGGAACGGAATGCGACCACGCCCGAGGAGAGTCCTGGTTTGATTCTGGGCCAAGACCGATCCTTTGCTTTTCTGTTTCAATAAACTCCAATACGGCCATATAAATAAACTTGTACTGTGCCTCGTTTTGCACCATACCAGATCGCTGGTCACGCACCATTTGAACAGTACGGTGGATGTCGATTTCACAATCGAATCCCTCTTTTCTTATTTGATCTAGGATCATATCGATAACTATAAACGTCCCGGTCCTACCGATGCCTGCCGAACAATGAACGCACACTACCGCCTGTGCAGGAGGATCCGGCCCGGTCATAATCTGTTGCAGTCTATAATTTACATCTAACAATATATTCAGAACCCTGCCCGGCTCCGAAGGGACACCGTGATCCGGCCACGCAGTGAAATGAAAATGATAAATAGTTCTCTTGACGCTGCATTCTTCCTTTTTTGTAACTACAAAGCGTCTCAACGTGTAATCCGGGGTAGATGATTCTGACTCATTGTGAATCGTAAACTTTTTGAAAACTTCAGTTTTATTTAATTCTGGCCAATACCGTTCGCACTTAACCTTACCACGCTCAATCTCCTTCGTCGTCATTATAATTATGCGAACGTCCTCCTGCCATATCATCGACCAAAATGGATAGACAGTAGTCGACAAACAGCCTTGAGTGGCGATGTATAACTTATTATAGACGTGATCTACAATGCCATTTTCAGTTTCTTCCGTCGATTTTGGTATTGTGGTATTAACATAATTCGGATTGGTCCTGAGGACACAAGGCTCGAAAGATGGGATTAATTTCGTGCCATTACCTTGTACTTTGACGCTAGCTAATTTTTCTTCGCAAACAATGACACTAGTATGAACGGGTGACAATTTCTCTTTATTCTTCGAGGGTGTACTATCTCGACTCAAGGTGCCGGTGGAGCCGTTTTCATAACTTCCATTACCTGAATCTTGTTCAGAGCCGGGCTCGATTATTTCACATCGGATATAATTAGCGTTTATGTAGTCGGAGCCGGCTGGTGCGTCCGGAGGAATATCTTTTAGCACCACACGAGTACGATCAAAAGGTATAATATTTTTGTACCTATTTTTTCGTATGTTTTCTGGCTTCGACCCCTCCATTCTATCGAAAAGTTGTAGATTCTCCATCATTTGCAACGTTTCAAATTCCTCCCAAAACCCTTGCTTGTAAGCCATACTTTCGATCGGACCTTCATTTTCTTTTTGAAGTTGTTTTACTCTTGTGTGGAAATGTCGCACTTGGATACGAGTGGCGTTAAACGGCTGGATCAGTCGCAACACTTCACCTGTGGTTTCAACCATGGGGAAGTTTCTATAATGTTCTATTAAACTGACGAGATCATTAAATTGTTGGCCGCCGCCTACGTCGTACTTGTTATCTTGTCGTCGTATGATGACGTGTGTAACTCGGTCTCGCGTTCTCACCGAAAGGACGAAGTCGCCCGGCTGCCGCTGAGACTCTCGAACTAGAAACGAGCCATTTTTACCGTTTTCCAACATCACCCGCTCTGCTTCTTTCGCGGTGAGTTGTCCGTGGTACCAGCGTTCAGTAGTAGGGTCGGCGCAGTTGAGTGGCGTCTTTAACCTGATGATGTTGCCGTTCTTCTCACGCAGTTGACACTGGTTGTCCATGTAGTATTGAACGAGTTCAGAAAGTGTAGCAAACTTCTCGCCTCCATAAAGGTCCAGGAATTCGCCATTATTTTGTATCTTAATATGCGTCACTTCGTTACCTCGGCGTACTGACAGAGTAAAATCACCCTTATTGCTCATGCTGGGCCTCGCTAAGAAGTAACCATCGTGCCCACACTCCATGAGAATCCTTTCTGCTTCCACCCCTGATAGTGTTGGGTGGAACCATCTTCGTGTAATCATCTTAATTCTATTAAAAGCACCACTTCGATACTTACAATACTCTAAATTAGTGTGTGTTTCTCTTGATTCCTAGTTTTTCTCCATACATCCTCATTTCTCATCTGAAAGTAAAGATACAGTTTTGAGTATTAATAGTGCAAAATACCCAAACAATAGAATTTAATTGTTGCTTATAAATAGTCTTCTCAACGATTCATTGAGTAATAGGCTACTCAGTCTATAAATCAGACTGAGTAGCCTATTACTCAATGAATAAATAAAATTATTACTTCAATTTTAAATAAATAATACACAATTTAATTTAAAATTGGTGTAAATACAAAATAGAAATAGGGAAAATTATTATAAAACACATGTGCCAGTCATAATAGATTGCATATATGGCTTGCCCATGTGCTTAAAGAGTTTATCATGCATCATCTTCACATAATATAATTTTATTATTTATATATTTTGTATAGGTACTCCAATGACTTATTCACTAATATTGAATATGAAAAACTATGAAATACGTAATTCATTATTTGTTCTTAAAAGCATAAATTTGAATTTTCATATCCCTAACTTAAGAAATAACAGGTTTCCCATACAAACTTTCATCCCCTATATCCCCCCCTTTAGGGATATTTTTGAGACAAAAAGTAGCATAAGCCCTTCCCTGGGATGTATGCTATCGCTCTGCCAAATTTTATCGAAATCCGTTCAGTGGTTTAAGCGTGAAAAGGTAACATACATACAGACAGACAGACAGAGTTACTTTCGAATTTATAATATTAGTAAGTAAGTAAGTATAAGTTTAAGTATATTAGTAAGTATAGTAAGTATAAGTATAGTAAGTATGGAAGTATGGATTGTAAGAAATTTTAAAAGAATAACAGTACAGTTTCTTGCTCATTCTTCTCCATACGAAACTACCTTTTGGAAGGGGCTAGAATCAACAATCAATACTATTATCTTGTGAATTTTAAGTTCCTTTAATATGCTTATTTGAAATAAATGATTTGACTTTGACTTTATTTATGGGCAAAAAGTGTTACACCTATTTCGTTGTACAATAGGAATTTTCAAGTTTGTAAAAATAACCCAGACTTAAATGTAGCTGGAGTCTTACTGTGGCACTCATAGATGACACATAGTATTAATTATTTATTAACTATAATGAAAAAATATGACTACTTGAGAACATTTCAATTTTGTAGACATTTGCTTTGATATTGCTGGTCAATTAAAGTTAACGATTGATATTCTAAAGTGAGGTCTAAGAGTGTGGCTGTCGGACTATTAATTCTTAAAAAAAAATTGCTTCCTTGGTTCTCCTTTATTAGTATCCACATGTTGTGTCCTTAAATGCACGGTCTTTTAATTAATTATTCATCTAACATGGCAACCTGTTGTTTGTGAAGTTGGTACTGAAGGGCAAATATGGTGCCTAACAATGCATTACGTAGTAGCTACACTCCTTTACAAGTATTTTTTTATGCAAATAAGTAGTTTATGCATTGTTTTATACCTAAATATGTTTTTATACATTCAACAAACCAAATTAAATCTAGTCGGTTTTCTTAAAACCTCCAATATATTATTAAGGTATGAATAATATTTTTTATATCAATAGATTAATTCTATAGTACATTTCAACTTAGCCATTTTATTTAATGTCCAATTGAGTTTAGGTTAAAATTCACAAATGTAAAAATCAACATTAATGGTAAATAAACGTACCACATGACATGACTTATATTTTAAATCAATTAAATAAATTATAAACACCACATTATATATATTTTTTATAAAAATGTAATTAAATACCTAGAATTGTAAGTTGTGCCAGAAAGCCTTTTATACCATTAAAGATTATATTGAGGACAAAAAGACTTGGGTTTGAGCTGCTCCAAATTTTACATATTGAAACTTTTTTTATTGCGATTTCTTCATACACATTGACATGAATATTTACTTGTGAAGTATAATGTTATTATTTTAATTATTGTGAATGTGAAGACTATGTGGGTCTTTGTTTATTTTTATTATTTTCTTCTCAGTTTTTTTTTTTCTAATCATGGTATGGCAGTTTGAGTAATTTATGCGGCCTGCCTGAATGTCCTTTCTTTGGTATTTTGCGTTGAATCGTTGAGCTCTTTATGTTCTGAGTTGAGCTGCACGATTACTGACAAATGCGTGCACTGAATGGACAAGTCCACTCAATCTGTGTGGTTCTTTCTCCAAAAGACCATTTCAGACACCAATCTACATGGTCTTCACATGATTTGACCAAGATTATGTCTGGATTTTAAAAGAGACTGTGACCTCTGAGTTTGTTTCAGCCTTTCTTCTCAGAGTAGTCAGATACGAAACGCTGACCTCATCTAGTTTTAAAATATGATTGACGTGTAAAAGTGTTTGTAAAAACCTACTTGCAGAAAAAAAAACATTTATTATTTATCAATTGTTTTTATTAATTCGCTGTCTTTTTCTAAAACTGAATGTGCCAATAAGGGCCACCTACTGAAATATAATTTATAATATTTAGTTACCAGTTCTATGATTGTAGAGTGCAAATGGATTGTTACAGATGTTACAATATTTAAACCACTTTTTTACAACACATGTATATTGATATCATCCTTATTTACTATATTGGTTAGGCTACAAATTCCTTGTTACTTAATCCATTCTTGTGCCAAGGGAGGCTAGAGCTTTCTTACTTCATAGGGCTCAGGTCTTGTTTAAGTCAACCTTGTGTTATTTTGTACACAGCTATTATTTTTAGACGATAATTTAAAAAAAACTAACTTATATTTATTACCTAGTTTTCATATAGCCTAACTCACAATACCCAAATTGGAAAGAGAAACCATAAGTAAATAACAACTAATGATATAAGTTTTGTATTTTTCTTGCAATTTCATTTAGTCAAGGAGACAACTGAATGGCTAAGTTAATAACTGAATACTAGAATTTCATGTATAGCAGCTTCAAACTTAGCAGATGTTTGTGTATAATTTTGTATGAATGGATCTTTCATGCCCCTGACTGAAAAATAGTAGGTTCAGAAACTTAATAAAACTCAGTCTAACAAAAGAGAATTATTGGCAGTCATGAAGCAACTATACGTAATCAAATATCAGTGTTTTTTTGTAATAATTTATTTGTTTTCACTTCAAGACAAACCGTGTAGCCCTGGTTCTTGTACTATGAGTTCCTGTATCACGAGAGCCAGACCTCTCAATTTACAGGGAATATGTTATAGAAGCACAATAGATAAAAATGAGTTATAGTTATGGCATGCATTAAAAGGTAGGTTTACAAATATGCAAGAGAGAAAAAAAAGTAAAAATAATAAAAGAGTTTAAATTACCACTGAGTTCTGTGGAGAGTGAGGGTAAGTGTGAGTGAGGTATGTGTGTCTGTGAGTTATAATGTTTATTCATATTCAAAGTTTAAAACAGGAAGTTTTACTGACCGTGGTAAACATAAAAACTGCAGTTGTTAGATTCAAGGTGCAATATCAATAGTTCATTTCTCTCAGTACATAATAATACTTATCTTTGTAAGATTAAGAGACAAATTGTGAAGTTTACATGTATAATATTATGACTTCATCCTACCACTGAGATGTGAATTCAAAAAACAAATAATGCACTTAATAACAGTTATAGTACCTTTTGAACAGGATACATGAACTTGAGTTTTAAATTCATCATTTTATCGTGACAGTCACGAATATTGCGGGAAACACCGCGTACTATTACTAATTATATTTACTATAATGAAGTATGTATTGTTATACGTACGGAACGAATGCACAAAGCCACAAAGGTACACTCTAAAGAACATGGTTGTACAAGTCTAGTACTACTTCTGTACAATAATCTAATAGTATGACAAAACACTCACCTCAAAAAGGCACCCTATTTTCTTACAGTGAACGATATTCCTCAAAATAGGAGTTATATGTACCGAAGTGCTGTTGCTATGCTGACACTAGATTTTTTTAAACACTGTTTTCAAGGGCGTCTGAACACACTGACTTATACATGTTAACTATTAACTAAATATATTGTTAAACTTAAAAAATAACGCTATGTTGTATTGGTAAACGAAACCAATAGTAGAAAAAAATTATATTTCACAAAAAGAAGCAGAAAATGAACTCCGTGCCCGAGTTACCTGCAGAAATGTCAGTTCAACTTTTTTATTAGTGTTGCCCGAAGTAATAAAATGAAATACGTTTACGGAATATGTGAAAAAATAACAGCTGTTTCGGTTATTGATTGAGTAAGTAGTATAAATAACGAAGTCAAAAGGAAAACTATCAAAATTCCCCACGATAATAATCAAAACACTGATTTTATCCAGCCACCGTCGGTCCCTTGCCACCCTCCCTCCGACTCAGCTGCCCTAAGCCGAGGTTCGTACCCCACAGGGGGTGCCCTTAGCGAGCAGCAGTCGTTTAGTTTATAGTTTTTACGCCCTGGCTGGAGGCATTAAGTTTCGTTAGGAGCTTAAGGCAACCACAGGAAAGTCTGGTTAAAGAGTCGGAACCGTAGTGGTTACACTCCGAGATGCCCAAGAAAAAAATAAAATAAAAATAAAACTATCACAGCTCGCTAAGTAGGCTTTACAAGTTACCGGTATATAGTCGACCAACTT
Source organism: Dryobota labecula (assembly GCA_947523025.1). Classification (NCBI taxonomy): domain Eukaryota; kingdom Metazoa; phylum Arthropoda; class Insecta; order Lepidoptera; family Noctuidae; genus Dryobota; species Dryobota labecula. The sequence goes on along the minus strand of OX383287.1, from coordinate 23,639,313 downwards.
TACATTTACAATTGAAAAACATGTTTTTTAACTACAACGTTATGTTTGTTCTGGAGATAAATTAATCCCAACTACGGAACCCTTCATTGTACGGGTTCCGATACACACTTGGCCGGTTTTTATCATCTCGCAATGCGTGTATGGAAGCGAGGAGCTCAATTTAGTCTGGCACTAGGGCTATAGCTCTAGCTTTTTGGACATACGACACGAAAGTGGAAAGGCACCTTGCAAGTCTAAAATATTACGTTAGGTGTAGTATCTCCATATTTTGTTGTGTGGAGTGCATTCAAATGTGCAGAAACATGGCAGATCTGAATCTTGTATGACTACAAACTATGAATCCTACCTATTGTATTAGAACCCTGATTAATAATAAATATATTTGCAAAAACTATTTATTTACTCAGAATTTCATTTCTCGCTTGGAACTGAAGAAGATTTTATTTTACCGAAGTAGCTTGACAACACTTTTTTCACAGCGAGACGTTTGCTGGGATTCGAACATTCTCCTTGCTGATTTGATGACTTGTTCCAGTGTTCAAAACTTTGACGCCTGAATATTTTCCCTAAAGATTGCCACTTTTGTTCTGGACTTATTTCTTTATCCTCGAAATTTTCTTGGCTTCCAGACGGCCGATCACCCTGGAAAGTAAGAAGTTAATGGAGACGCAGATTATTTGGCTTAATATTTATTTAGGTACAGTGACCAGCACATCAAGCCACACGAAACTGTCAAATTTCTCCAAGCGATTTTAAACTTTAAAAGTTGAAGATAAAATTTAAAATCGAACGAGAAAATTTGTCAGTTTGTGGTAACTTGGTGTGCTTGCCACCGTTCCCTACATTATGAATCACTTACATCGTTAGATTTTGTTGAACGAAGCTGATTGCGAAAGAAATTAGATATAGACTTCTTCCAAGTTTTGGGGTTCTTGTAGGAGTTTAATTCTAAGTTTCCCGTTCCTGTACCTTCGGCTGGTATCTTTTTACTTTTCTTTGTGCACGTTTCTTCGTCTTCTTTAGGTATTGTCTCATTTTGCACTAGATAAGCTTCGGGACACAGCATATTGATTTATTATTTCAAAAATCCTTTGCAGTTTTCACTATACAGTATTCAAAATAAATTTTAATTTACGAGTGTCATATCAAATCGTCATTTGTTTAAAAAAAAAAACAATAAAGTTTGAATAGAGAATATTTTTTGCATAGTACCTATTACAGTCCTTTCCATACCTATATAATTATAAGTTTAAAAGACCTTTCACACTACCTGGCCACGACCAATAACCGTTGATCATTGGGTCGTTACTGCGCCCCCGTGGGGCGTGACTAGCGGAACCGGAGCTTAGCTTAGAGGGATGCGGCGGTGGAGCAAGCGCGGGACCCGTAGCAAATACTATCGAGGGGCCCTTGATTTGCTACGGGTTCTCAAGTATAAAATGCTTAGAAAAATAAAACTAGTTTTTTTTTGTGGAACTTTATGTGGTCTTTGGGATTTTACATCTGATCTCACAAGCATTGTACCACCTAGTGCGATAAATGAACGTTCTATAAAAAAGTTCTCTTGTAATTAATTTTTCGATAAATTCGCTTTTTCAAAAGTTATTCGAGATTAAAGTTGGCCATACCCTAAGTTGTAAATTTTTCTTTCATCTACTGCAATAATATTATTGTTTGTGGAGGTGGGCTGGTTTGGATACGCGGGGCCCCTTTTTGCGCGAGGCCTGTAGCAATTGCTACTCTTGCTACGTGGTTAATCCGGCACTGCCCCTCCTTGTGTTTGCCTAAACCGGCTGGTGGATGATGGACACGCGTTAGCAAATCGCGTGTCCTGTGAGTGGTTGCTACTACTTGTTATGCTTATTTCTATAGGCGCGACACTGTTTCGCAGTGTCGCTTTCTGGGAGGCCCAGCGAGAGATGACCAGCGACGAGGATGTCGACTCGACGCTCCTACAAATTAAGTGTAGCCTCTGCTCAACCCGTTTCCCGATCTAGCGGGTAGCATCTTGAGGAGAGGCGGAGTATGAATGTGTATGTGGGCTACATTGTATTGTTGTGTAACGCCGCCCAGTATATACGTGGAGGTATCCGTTAATACTATATGGTCTGTGTATCCGTTGATCCGCATCACGAATATAACACAAATGCGCGAACATTTCCGGAACTCAAAGTCAATGTCAAATCATTTAGGTATTTCAATTAGGTATGTTTAAGGCACTTTAGAACGTCAAAATTGAAAAGAAAATAGATTTGATTCTAAATAGTTGCTCCTTTCAAAAGCTTGTTACGAATAGAGAAGAATGGGCAATAAACTCTACACTTACTCTTTTAGGATGTAGACATTCACTTATCAAAATATTGTAAAACATCATGTATATGATGTTTTACAATATTTTGATATGTGGATCTCAGACCAACAGATGTAAATACTCCAGGGGTCGTGCTACAGACTGGCTGCGGCCAAATATTGTGTAATTTTCTATGCATTCCGCACCTTGGTCGGAGCTCCTGCGATCGTCGTGATCGACGAGGGGGTATGGTCTTGCTACATAGCGTGAGAGTGAGAAGTAAAAAAAAATCTGATCCTACCAGATGTCGCTTGATGATGGACTGGTCTGACGTTTTCTATCACTTCACTTTTGTCGATGTCACTTTAAAAGATAAAACATTTTATATCAAGTACTTACTAATTCCATGGGTATAGCTCAATATAATAATCTTGAGGACGCAGTTTTGAATTTTTTATTTTAATTATTCGTCATCATCATTTGGCATAGGCCTCTCGGCTTCGCCAAAGCAAAGGTCGCCACATATTCATGCATGTGCTTCTCGCATGTAGCAGATGCTCGAACAGAATACAGTAATTTATTGGGAAGCTCGCGACTCATCGGTCTATTTAAGACGGTTATTTTTATCTATATTTACTATCGAATTTAATCTTGCAGAACTATTAAATGTCATTGGCAGCCTACTTCTACGTGGCACCGCCAGGTGGAAAAAAAAACCTGGATGCTATCGTAAGCAAGATAAACGAAATAATATTCCTTGCCAACTAATTTAGATACAAAACGTTCCTTTCATAGATAGCTAGATCATCATCACTTATCAGCCATTGTGTATGTACCTTTATCCATTTGATTACTAACCGTAGACAGCTACGTTACCAACTCTTTTTGTACTCTGTAGAAAAATATTTTACCTGTGGCAGAAAAGGAGGCGCGCACCAGCACGCATGCGCCATGTCAAGTTTGCATAGGGCGGGAAATCCAGAAGTCGGTAAAAAAGATTTTGATGAGTCCAATGTTTTAGACATAGTTATTTTTCGATTTATATGTATTTAAGCATATTCTCAACTGATAATGTCTGCAACAGCTACTTTTACGTCACAGGTATGGTAACTACGGTTCAATAAGTTCTATTGACGTTTGTTTTATTTTAGTCAGTTCGCAATTGTTATTTTTTTAAGGGCTTTGTTTTATGTAGTCGTTGTAACTGAAAACTAAATAGTTATATTTATGTAATACACAGATTTAGGAAACTTAACTCTTGATCTAGTTTTTCTTTCAAACTTTAAAACTAACCTACAGTGGCCAGTAAGGTCAATGGGGCGAAGATCGGCATACTTCATTAAAAATTCAATTCATTAGCCAGAAATGGCCATCTCTTTAATATTTAAGGCAAGTTTTATTATATTGGGTGATCGATCATTTAGTTGACTATTAATAGAAACTGTCAAATTTACTTTTACGTTATCAGTTTATAAAATAAACACTAGTTTTGAAAAACCTGCAAAATAGACGGATTTCACTACCATGTCGGATAAAACCGTCTAATGGAAAAAAAACCTAGAAATATACGGTTTACACGAATACAGACATTGCGTACGCGTGTGTGTGCAACAGCAGTTCAATGTGTGCTGTCGATATTCTTAATAAAGGTTCCAATCGGCATAAATTGCAAAAAGAAGCGTTTGTCGGGTAAGTTCGGCATATTTCGCCATTCAGGGGTAAAAAACAATTTCATCACTTTAACAAAAAATCATTTTATGGTAAATCAGCTTTTATTTTTACGTATAATATTTTCAGGTTTAGAAAATAGAAATCACGAAAGTTTACATAATTAAGTACGAAAAACTGAGACGTAACACGTATCTAATAAAAATAAACAAACAAAAATAAACTATAACAAAAAAAATTATTCAGGTACCTTGCCTCTTTAATTAACAAATAACTAATGTGAAATAATCAAAAATATAATTGCAACAGCTTTGGTAATGGTAAAAGTTTTACTTAAATTTAGTTTCACTTTTTAAGTCTACTATTTAAGAGATCCAAAAAAACTTACTTATTTAAACGTTCTTTATAAAAATTGGATTCAAATAAGTTACCGCTAAATTAAATCAGTCAGATATATATTTGCACCGGTTTTGGCAGTGATAGAAATATCTACCCAATTTTTTACTGACTATTACGGAATAGTCAGTAAAAAATAGGTAGTTATTTTTTTTTATTCGGTTTACTTTTAAATTCTAATTACAGAATCAGAACTTAAAAGTAAACTGAATCCACATCAAAATGCGTTAAAAAGTAGTTCAAATCACGAAAGTTTACATAATTAAGTACGAAAAACTGAGACGCAACTCGTATGTAAATGTACTAACAAAACCAACGTTTTTGTTTATTCAGGTAGCCTTTTTACTTAACAAATACCTGATGTGTAATAATTAAAAATATAATTGCAACAGCTTTGGTACTGGTTTGGCTTTGGTTACTTTTTATTAAGTCTTCACTTTAAGAGATCAAAAAAAAACTTATTTAAACGTTCTTTTAAAAAATCGTATTCAAATAAATAACCACTACAATAAATCAGTGAGATAGATTAAGTAAAATAATTAAAAAATATATTATAATATTTGGACCAGCATTGGCAGTTATCGAAATACCACCTATTTTTTATTTTATTAGACCTTAAAAGTAAACCGAATCCTCATCAAAATGCGTTAAAAAGTAGTTCAAAGTTATGGGGTCTTGTGTAAAATCTATTTTTTTCACTATCAATATTGCAGGAACATCATCATCGCGATCGAATTTCTTTGTCATTCTAAATGTTAGTTTTGGTTTCTTAATTGTTTTATAAAATCGTATTGAGTAAACGAATTCCTTGTCTATTATTTTAATATTTTCAATTCGCCCCACATAGTATGTCCATTTTTGTCTGACATGGTATCTTACTAAGACGTCGTCCCCAGCATAATATGTGACGACTTTCTGATCTTCATTAGTATGTTCTTCATTAGTATGGTCTACATCAGTTGTGAAATCCTTTGCCGCGTCAATATCTTCTATGATATTCAAAGTTTGTGGTAAACTGTTTGTACTATTTAGTAAAACATCGTCCCCAGTATAATAGACATCTTCGTTACCAGGGTTTGTTTCAGGGGTGAAATCTATTGCCGCTTCAATATCTTCTATTATATTAACATTTTGTGGTAAACTGTTAGTACTGTTTATTAAAACATCGTCCACAGTATAATAGACATCTTTATTATTATGGTCTAATTCAGGTATGAAATCTATTGCCTCGTCAATATCTTTCAAGATATTAAAAGTTTGTGGTAAACTGTTAGAACAATTTTCTTCATCGTTGTCTAAAGTATTATCTGATACTATATCCATTACTTCTGAATCGCTATGGCTGCTGATCGTACCGGAAACACTAGTTGTAGAGGAAGAACGTCGTCTATATCTGGCTTTGCATAGTCCCGATGGTCCTGGGTTGGGGTTCTCATAAAGGTTCTCAGAATTGAAAACCTGACCTTTCCGTGTACTCGATGGTTTGACTTTTTTGCGTTGTTGAATCCTCGTATTCAAAACATTATTTTCTGATTTGACGTGCTTGGCTAGTTGGATACTACTATCTAAAAACTTATTTTCAGTTAAACTTAGTTTGGCAGTCTTGTTATATTTTTGATTTCTAGTATTGTAAACTTTCACTTCTTCTTCGGTATTGGCTTGTTTAATGACTAAATTTGAAATAATTTTTATCTTTGAAGAACTAGGTTTTTGTTTCCGTAAACATGGAGGTAGGTTACTTACATCTTTAGCTGTAAATGGTCGCAACTGACAATCATTTTTGGAAGTATTTGCCAAGTAAACAACATCATCATTGATTTTGGGAGAAGATTGTGATAGTGTGTCTTTTTTACCTTTTTTCAGATTCTTTTTATATGGGTTTTAGCTTTATGTATTTGTTCTTCCCTTATCTTTTCTAGAACATCATTGTGAGTAATTACCTCAGCACCTGGAGCTACTTTTCGGCGCGGTGGTTTTGGTGAGCTTTCGCCACGTTTAACTTTTTCTAGAAGTAGTTCTTCAAACGTAATTACCTGGTCTCGTGTATGACTTTCCAACGATTCATTAGCATTATTATTTACTACTACAACTTCAAGCCTCTCGCGCATCCGGATGTCATTGAACAAATTAAGTACTAACGTCAACAAACTTTTTGGGTTCCTCTTTATGGTTTCGTTCTGTACAATATTTCGTGAACTTTCCTGTTCTCTCCAATGTCTTAGTTTTAAGCTATCAAACTGATTATCTTTAATTTCTTCACGGTTTACAGGGTATATACCCGCTTTTCGGAATCCATTACGTAGCACTTCAGGATCTATCTCAGCCCATACTTGTCCAATTAGTCTCGCGAACTCACTTTTTGGCATAACACTCCCGACGTTAAGGCGCTGCCAACGAACCAATAAAGGATCCCAGCGGTCTTTAAATGACTTCATTACTGCAATGTCCAATGGTTGCAAGATATGACTGGTGTGCGGCGGCAATTTCAAGATTGTTATATTTTCTTTGCGAGCCTCTTCAATAATATTCAGCCCTACGTGTGTGGAATGCCCATCGTATATAAGAAGCACCGGGCGTTGGTGTTGGACAGCAGGTAAAAAAGTCTTCTTAAAAAATGCTTCAAATACCTCTGTCTCCATCCAGCCATTTTTTGTTGCGGCGTAAGATGTCCCTGGATATGCTTGGGAAGAGGTCCATGTATCCCAAACATTCTTGCCCTTATATACTATTAGTGGCGGTGTTTTTTCTCCTGAAGCGCTGGCACCAAGTAGCACTGTAGTATTATCTCTTCCAGGCGAAGAGATTACTCTGGTTGCTGCATGACCTTTAGCACCAACGATTTTTGTTTTAGACGGGTCTTTGGAAAAGCTTGTTTCGTCGAGGTTCCATATAGCAGACGGTTTGTTTTTTAAGTTTAAGTCACTTATTGTCTTTTCCAGGAGATCAAATAGGGGTTAATAATAAATGGGTCAACAGCTCTCTTTCGGGCGTACTCTACAGCTTGAGGCTTTTTCATGGATAGACCATGACGTTCTTTAAAAGCCAAGAACCAGTCTTTTCCGGGTATACCGTTTTTAAACGGTGTAATCAGGTCATTTTGGTTGACATAATCTCCAACAATCTGCAAAACTTCTTTTCTGCTAAGCCCAAACCCATATTTTTCCATTACATGGAGACTCGTAGCTAACTTAAATTCAATTTCGGGTGACAGAGCTGTATTCCGCCCAAGTGTTACAGATTTCGTTCTTTTCTTATTTACATGATCCATTATTGTCATACGTGGTATTTGATATGTTTTTGAAGCACTATAACCACTCATTCTACCGCATTCAACCTCTAGTATAGCTTCTCTCAATTTCTCCTTAGAATATGATCCTCTATTGGATTTTCTTTGGTACTTGCCCATATTGATAATAGAGATACCTGAAAAAAGCATGAATACCTATATAAATACTTTCTTATGAAAACGTAAAATTGAAGAATATACAACAAGGGGTGAGTCTACAGGTAATTTTCAATTTTAGTTGGGCCTAGACAAATGGTTCACTCACAACAGAGGAAGCTAAAAAATAAATTGTCTCTGTTATATTTTTAATACGAGTACATTCAACTGTCACACAAGTCAATAATACCAAATCTATTACAATAATTATTTCCGCATAATTCTACTTAATTATGAGCTGAACCACATAGATATTCACTTTTATAAAATTTGCAGCCATTTCCCGTAACCATATCCCTTTCTGCCGCATAAAAAAATTTCGATCACTAGAGCAAGTAATATGGCTAGCAAGCACACAAAGTAGTACCTAGTGATTATATAATAATCAATTATAAGTTACAGTCAAATATCTATACAGTCATATAATTATATAATTTGAAAATTTGCTTAGGCGTAAAAGGTTTATGATATCTGAAATCGGCGAAGACCGGCGTATGCCGATCTTCGCCTCCAAGAACTAGACGGACTTCTCCACTATTGCTCTTTGAGGTTAAGTTTTTTGCATCAGATGTAATTTCGTGAAAAATGAGTTAAATTCAATTCTAATATAGTAATTAGGTAAATATATTAATCATTAATGAACTTACCTATACAAATCCTTAGAAAACTCTTAAAATACCACATAAAACATTTTTTTCGACAGCGTGTACTGGTCGTAATGCAAGTTGATAACCCGACTAAATTTCAAATGTCATTTTTTCTCTTTGCGTCATAAATAGCGCCACCTGTGTTAAAAAATAGAAACTAAAACAGTTTTACGTTTAAGTATCTTGGGTTGCCATCTTTGTAATTATTCAGAATTCATCGTATCTTTTACTGTATGGTCTTGCCCGACAGACGATCTTCGCCCCATTGACCTTACATCAAGCTACACGAAACTGTTAAATTTTTTCAAACGATTTTAAACTTTAAAATGTTGATGATTAAGTTCAAAATCGAACGAGAAAATTTGACAGTTTGTGGTGACTTGATGTGCTGGCCACCGTACCAAATGTGCAAACTATCGCAGGTATTCGCAGGATTTAGTGGTAGGTAACTAAGACGATCCATCTGACCAGCCATTTTGTCTCGATTCTCGATCTCTCCATTAGGTATTTCCTTTTTAGGTATTTTATGCCACTCTGAACTACTACGATGTTCACTTCGAATGGCTCGTCTTTTATACACGGGACCCACAGTACCTACTCTTGATTTTTTTTTGTGCATAGTTCTTATTATCTTGAGCAATCTCACGAAGTTTTAAGTTTATGAAATAAATAATTTCGGAAATAAAAATATCAAACTTTGTTAAATTAATATTCTCAACTTTTGCACGCGCCATCCCTTTCGTAGTTTTTTTTTTTAAACTATCCAACAGTAGGCGGAGCTCCGTCGACCGGAGCACAGAGCATGGACCGGAGCTCCGTCGACTACGATCACGTCGAATGGCACAGGGGGAGGGACGAGACCCCCCTCCCCCCATAAATCAGGTAGATGATATCAAAAAACTTAATCCTTAACCAAGCCCGATAAGAGAACTGCTGTAGCAACAATTTTTTTGTTTTATGGATTCGTATTCTTACGTATAAAGGCCTTGTTTCATATTGTATCATGAACCTGAAAAAAAAAGATTGAAAACATTTTAAAAAATATGTGGGAAAACATAATCCCATTGCCCGCCTAGAAATAGATATTAACTATATATCAATAAAAATGAGTAGGTATATACAGGCAAAGTTTTTAATCAGTGCGCAAATTTTGACAAATTAAACTTATACGTGTTTTATTATACACCTATTTCTTATTTTGATATGTCTTAGTACAAAAAAATGAAGTTATCGTTAACGAAAGATGTTTATTTTGAAACTGGTATAATGGATACTCGTAGCGCAACGCGCCGGCGCTGGCGGCGGCGCGGTCAGTGAAGCGAAACGCAGTAGTATGTACCTATCAGCTGTGCGCTCACCCATTGATATTATTACGAATAGATTGTATCCATATTTTGCTGATTTCAAGTAGGACCAAAAAAAGTATTGAACAAATAATGAAAAAAAAATTCTATTGCTGATACTGAACCACTCAAAAAAAAAAAATGCTCACTGGTTAAAAAAAATCCTGTATATATCTTCGATCTGAGAATCTTTCAGTCTCTGTAAAATAAAATAATTAATAATTCAATATGTGTGTAATTACACACATATTGAATTACTAATTAATAGATGACAAAAACATACCCACTACCTACCACGTTTGCTTATCGGTTAGAATATAATAAAAATTAAAATAATGAAAATCGCGGGTAATACCTAGCTAGTGAAGAAATAAACAATTCTAATTCATCAGGCTATGAACATCTAACTCCGACATAATCAACAGTACTAACAGGCTAAGGGCATATGTTCCCCACTTTTTAAATCTGGTTATATCTGGAATTTTGTTAAGTATTTGGTTAAAATGTATGCATAAATTATTAGAATAACTCGAAAACTACAATATATCCAAAAATTTTACGACTTACCTTTCGATGTTCCGCCATGATTAAAAAAAAAACTCAGTACTTGTTCAAAAAACACTTAACCAACGGACAACCTCAGATTGAATGGCTATAGTGTCTATAAAAGTAACATTTGCGTTCCGATTCACTTTTTTTTTTGGTGTTTCCGTAGGTATGTAGGTAAGTAATATAATTCTATTGAGTTTTTGACAGTTTGTGGGTGGGCGGTATGTCGCCTAAACAAAAAACCTGCATCGAAAATAATATGTGCATCGAAAATACTAAGTGGGAGGCATGTTCGCTCAACTTGGTTAAGGTTTAACAAAACATAATCTCAAAATAATATTTTAAATATTCATTAAAATAACAACTATGCATTTCCTAAATTTCCCCCATGCGGGGAGGGATCTACATCCCCCCCCGCCCCCTTCCTCAAATATATATATTTATGTAACCTTATATAAAAGTCCTTTCAGGATTGGAATGTAGGTCAAAAAGCTTATAATTTCAATGTTCTTCCAAACAGGCTGTAGCAGAATGGGTAAGGTTATTTCCACGACAGGCAACAGAAACGTACACAAGTTCCGTTACATTTATGAAACAGTTGACGGTTGTCGCCCTCAGTACCATGACATATTTGAAAAACGTGTTTCCTGAAGAGAGTTACACTACCGAGAACTTCGGTGGTATCAAGTTAAGGGTACTGAAAAAGAAATGTAGGCATGAGCTAGCCCATTTTGTTAGCACGGCATTGACTCAGGCTTTTGAGGCGTTTGACAAGAAATATGTAAGTTGTTAAATTTAAGTAGGTATAGCTGCATTCGCCAGCACATCAAGTTACCAGTCCGATTTTCTCATTCGATTTTGAACTTAACCATCAATCAACATTTTAAGGTTTCAAATCGTTTGGAGACAGTTTCGTGTAGCCTGATGTGCTGGCGACTGTACTTATTTTAAATTACAGCGATAGAAACTAGAACTACCTTCTTGTGCAGAAAAAGGTCTTATCGCCCAATAAATTCTAATAATATAAGTAACTCTCATAATCGGTATCCTTCTCATTTATTCATGTATAATTAAATTAGTACCTACTAGACATAATCGTCTATATTATTATTATTATCGTCTATATTATTATTACTATATTCATATCGGGTTTGCCCTCCGACTAATTTTGAGCTCGAATGGAGAGTGAACTTGAACCATGAGCTTATTTCGCGGCGGTCGCAGAATTGCCGCGAGCCGAACAGATGCTGCAGTTTTGCAAACCATGTGTTTTGAAGTCCTCTTTAATTTCAGCTCCACCAACTTGTGATCTGTTTCTACGATGGCGAGTGCAAAGTCGAGAACTTAGTGGAATACCACATCTTCGAATACTTGTACAGCCCCGATGGGGTGACCATGAACGTGCACTCTAAAGCTCGGGACAGCGCCAAGAGTTCCACGAGATATACTTTCGACAATGTTAGAGAGAGGACTCTATACCTGATTAGGACATGTGTGGTCATCATGCAGGCATGTCAGAACGTTATGCCTGAGTCTTACGATGTCAGCTTGCGTTTGTATTATAATGAAGGTGAGACTATACTTTGATTTTGATCAAAATAATCAGCCTATAATGTTCCCACTGCTGGGACGCAGGCCTCCTCTCGGTGGGAAGGAGTGGGCCGTAATCCACCACGCGGGCCCAGTGTGGGTTGGTGGATGTCACATGTCTTCGAATTTTTGGTTCTAGGACATGCCGGTTTCCTCGCGATGGTTTCCTTCACTGGTTTGAGAGCAGTGGTGATGAAATAATTTACACAAAGTACAGCCTCTGTCTGGGTTCGAAGCTACGACCTATAACTCGCAAGTCGCGGCCGTTACCACTAGGCCACCCTGCTCCTCTTTTGATGTCAGAACGTCCTGCTTTTGATCACACCTGCTGAATTATGATATTTTGGACGGCACGGTTAGCGCATTGGTTGAGCGATTGGCTGTGCTACATAGCCTCGGTTCGATAAACAAATATTACAAGTTATAATTAAAATAACTGAGCAGCTGAAAAGAAGCTATTCTGGTCATCATTATGAACAACTTTTATCAAACCACCAAGACCGGACCAAGAACGGAAATCGTCAAAAAATAATAATACAGCAGCTCCATACATTTACGTTCGCCTAACTTGATGAAATGTATGTAAGAAACGGCTGCTTGAAAAAAAAAAAGATAACATTAAAAAAATCACAATATCATTTTCTTGTACTAAAAGTACATTATGTAACTAGGAATGCATTTAATTTACAGATGCACCTGAAGGCTATCAGGCACCAGGGTTTCTCAGTACCACTGAGGACCAAGATCACTTAGAGCCTACTCTAACAGAAACCATGGAGTTGGGATGGGTGGAGACTCCATACCATAGGATGACAGCTCGCACGTATATCAGGGAGAGTATGGGGTCCAGCCATGATGCTATCGTGAGTATATAAAGTAAAATATGCGATAAAGTTTGTACGACGTGTGTGTATGACCAGATAATATGATAATATAAACGAAGCAAAAGGACTGTAAGGATCAATAGCAGGTGGCGTTCTGTAGTTTCTGCCGCCATGGGCAGGAAGGCGTGAGTTTATGTATGTGTATGTGTATAAAATAAAATATTTTCTAGTTCTGTCTAATATGAATGTTCTCTTCAAAAGTATGGCGTGACGATAGTCATCAATGACTATCGCGTATGAATTCGGCGCTAGAGGCACTAGTGTAGTGTGAGGTCTCCGAAATGTCAAATGTCACTGTTTGCGGGTGGACTACGCGGGTTCATTTCAAATTAATGTTTGAATATTTTGCAATACCCTGAGATTAACTATGGAAAATATGAGTTACGGGTCAATGAATGTCAGTGATTTGAGACAGTTTCATCCTTCGGAAACTAAGTACTCCTTTTTTCTGAACAAAACGACTGCGCAACACTGCGTCATGGTCGATATTTTTACGGTACGGTTTTAAAGTATTGAATATGATTTAAATGTAAACTTTGTTTTCACGCCCGTATTAACAAACTTTAGCAGCTACACACTTCAGGGCCTTACTCGACAGGGGCGCCAATTGGTGAGCACAAAAACGGTAGTCCTCATTAGAAGGGCTACAAACAATAGTCATGCATAGGCAAAAATCCTCACGGTCATGTTTTAGAAAATAATGCAGTTTGTTTTAATTTGTAAATTTTTGGACTATCATGTCGATGTCTCTGAATATTTATTGAAAACAAAGTCTTATTACAGCCATCACAAAATGCACCGAAGATGTCGCAAAACGATCAAAACGATTTCGAGAGCAGTAAGTTTAACAAATCATTTCTATTCAAAGTCAAAGTAATTTTTTCGCTTTAAATGCTTTAGGTGCTACAGAATAAGGTTCAAGGTTGATTGCGAAAATTTGACAGTTTCGGGTAGGTTGACCTGCTGGTGTCTGTACATAAAGACATGTCAAAAATGTATTTTTTTTATTGCACAATTGGGTTTAGATTTCCCTTATGCACATACCTGTATAATTATATTTTTTTAATATTACGTATTTAACGTCATTTACAAATTGTACATATAATTATTTCTAGAGCAATTTGAACATAAATAACGCTTTCCTGTAATCCTCGGTTTTGACATGTCTTTATATACGTAGGGACCGTCGATATATATATGAAGTACTAGCTGACCCGACAGTCTTCGTTCTGTCAAAAGCTGTAGTATAAACTCCACTACTCTACCCTACCCTACCCTACCTACCTACCTACCCTACTCTACCCTACCCTACCTACCTACCTACCTACCTACCTACCCTACCCTACCCTACCCTACCATACCCTACCCTACCTACCTACCCTACCCTACGTACCTATCTACCTACCCTACCCTACCCTACGTACCTACCTACCTACCTATACCCTACCCTACCTACCTACCCTACCCTACCCTACACTACACTACCTACCTACCTACCTATCCTTCCCTACTCTACCCTACCCTAATTTTTCTCGCCGTAAAAACCATCCTTGGACTTCAACGAACATTAAACAAAAGAATTGGTAAAATTGGTCCAGGCGTTGTTGAGTTATGCGCTTACCAACACATTTTGCAATTTATTTTTATATTATAGATATATAATTATATAATATTATTTTATAATATGTTTTCATTATATTATTATATATAAAGGAAAAGTTTTTAATCAGTGCGCATGACAAATTAAACTTAAACGTGTTTTATTATACACCTATTTCTTATTTTGATGTGTCTAGTACAAAAAAAAAAATCGTTAACGAAAGATGTTTATTTTGAAACTGGTGTAACGGATATTCGTCGCGCAACGCGCAGCGCGCGCGGCGGCGGCGGCGCGGTTAGTGAAGCGGAAAGCAGTAGTAGGTACCTATCAGCTGTGCGCACGCCTATTGATATTATTACGAATAGATTGTATCCATATTTTGCTGATTTCAAGTGGACCAAAAAAAAAAGGATTGAACAAATCATGGAAATGTGTTCTATTACTGATACTGAACGACCAAAAAAAATTTGCGCACTGGTTATAAACTTATCCTGTATATATTTTATATTCCAATATTTTTACATTTCGTCATATTTTGGCATGCAAATATTAATGTCTAAGTAAGGTGCAATTTTAAGAAAGAATGATCTGTAGATAAAGAGAGGTATAAATTCTATACCTACCTACAATCTGCCTAGCCTTTTCCCAGCAAGTTGGGGTCGGCTTCCAGTCTAACCTGATGCAGCTAAATACCAGCACCCTAATTGCGTAACACTATCAATCACAATCTGAATAATTTTGAAGGATATTGCTAATCCGTTGCTTCATATGTTCGAAAATGTTGTCTGCACAAAAACGTAAATAACGCAATGAATGTTGTTGAGGTGTCAAAATGAAACACATTGCTACTGTGTGTTACGTAATAACCCCGCAGATACAGTAACGCGCCGTAAATATTGCATATGGATTTTTAGAAAAATTTCGGCTTTTTATGGCGTCCGTCGTGTATGTCGTGTGCTTTCTGCACATGAAACAAGTAATATGACACATCGAGCATTAGAAAAACACAATTACCAGTGACGAGGATAACGGAAGCCTTTAAAAGCCCGAACATTTTCTAAAAATCCATAAAATATTAATCCATAATCCATACTAATATTATAAATGTGAAAGTAACTCTGTCTGTCTGTCCGTCTGTCTGTATGTTACGCTTTCACGCCTAAACTGCTGAACCGATCGTAATGAAATTTGGCAGAGATATAGCCTGGGATATGGAGAAGGATATAGGCTACTTTTTTACGCGATAACTGACATCCACGCGGTTGGAGCCGCGGGAAAATGCTAGTTAATATTATAAATGTGAAAGTAACTCTGACTGTCTGTTACGTTTTCACGCCTAAACCGCTGAACCGATTGTCATGAAATATGGCAGAGATATAGCCTGGGTTAAGGAGAAGGACATAGGCTACTTTTTTACGCGATAACCAACATCCACGCGGGCAGAGCCGCGGGCAAAAGCTAGTAATATAAAAACGTTTATTTGACATAAGTTATGAACTTAATGCTAAACTTTGGCAGTAGTGCACGAACAAGGAGTTAACATTGTGAGAGACTGGAGCCGGAGGTAGGTTTATATAACATCCTGTATTAAAGGTCTCCAGGGCTAGGTGCCTGTTATTTGGATACACGACACGCGCACGTCCATGTGCAATATTTACGGCCGGTTACTATACCTACCTACAATTGACCTAAACTTTCAAGACACAATTGTAAAATATTGAATCTTTCTTTGTACCTACTTCTTTATGTTCAGCTTTGAAAAGTGCATCGGACGCAGGTGAGGTGCGAATACAGTGTCCGTGCAATAGGTTCGATGCGGACGACGTAACGCACGCCCTTCTGACTTGCCAGTTAGTATTTTTCATATATGTAATATAAATTTTAAAAAAACTGCCAAGTGCGTGTCAGACCACGTACAATGAAGGGTTCCGTAGTTGGGACGAATTTACAAACATAACATTATAGTTGAAATACATATGTTCTCCCATACATTCCAACTGCAAGTGTAAGTCGTTATCTTGTTAAGCCTTTTCTGTGATAGATTTTCTTATAATTTCGTTGAATACCTACTACTGCTGTGAATTTTTACACATACCCAAATACAACCATGTACCTGGCGGGGCACACAAACAATTAGCACTTTAAAGCTTAATATGAAGGAAACGGATCCCTGTATTGGAAAATGGATGTTGGAAACCCGTTTTGAACGGCCAAATCAACGTCACATATCCCCACACATCACACCATGGGATGAGAAAAAGAATATCATCCCCAACTTTACGTGTAGCGGAGGAATCCAACAAAAATATAATTCAAGGTTTAATTTTACCACTTTGTTTGATTAATATGTATACCCATGCCAAATTACAGCTTTCTAGTACTAAGAATCTCTGACCTAAGCCGCGGACAGGCAGACAGACAAACGGACATGGCGGAAATATAAAGGCTCCGTGTTGAATACGGAACCCAAAAAAGCTTTTTCTCGTTGGTCGAGTAGTCTTTAAGTACGGCTAATATGAGATTAACTCCTGTTAAATTTCCAAGTATTTTTGGGTTTTCCTTTTCAAAGTTTAGAGTTTGAACATGCTGGATAATAATGTCAATGACAATGTTATGTTATTATAGCTTATACTTGCTATTACCTAACTTTCTTCCAAAGGTACTGCAGCACTCAACAACACGCTGCTTGCTTCGGTCTGTCACGCGAGAACGCAGCGCGAGTACAGCGACACTGTTGTACGGAGTGTTCCGATATGGAACCAAGCAGAGAGCCCACTGACGAACGAGTGGCATCCCTCGGCGTTAACAAGAGAGAAGTAAGTCGCTTTACACTACAAGTCTGTTTCGCGAGACCGCAGCGCAAGTACAACGACACTGTTGTACGGAATGTTCCGATAACCGAACAGAGCCCACTGACCAACGACTGGCATCTCTCGGCGTTTAGAAGAGAGAATTCGCTTTACAATACAAAAATCTTGTCTCGCGAGAACGCAGCGCGAGTACAATGACACTGTTGTACGGAGTGTTCCAATTTTGAACCGACCAGAGAGCCCCCTGACCAACGACTGGCGTTCCTCGGCATTAAGAAGAGAAGTAAGTCGTTTTACAATACAATGGTCTGTCTCGCGAGGACGCAGCAAGAGTACAACGACACTGCTGTATGGAGTGTTCCGATATGGAGCAGAGAGCCCACGTCGAAGAACGCCCAGTTAAGAAGAGAGAAGTAAGTAGCTTTACAATAAGATGGTTGATCTAACGACTGCAAAATCAACGGTAAAATAACTGTGACTGTAATCTTGGAAATGGCTCAATTAGACTTAAACCGGTTTCATCCATAGTTACACAATACTACAGATACTAGTAGAAGTTGTAGAAAAAACGCATTGCCACCGTATTTTTTTTTCGGTCAATGCATTTATTGAAAGTCGTAAACTGTGGGAACCGTTATAAATTACTATGCTCACAGGTCTTAAAGCTAAAGCTCGTATGTTGTCTTCCCCAGTGCCTCTGCATATTCCGCCGTACAATAGAGTGGTGTTCTAGAGTTCCCGCAATCGGGGCGCAGGATCTCATCGACAAGTTCGCTCTATCACCCGTGAATGTTTCTAAATTGATGAAGCTGTTGCGTTCACACGGCATTATTGACCAAGGTTCCGATTCTGAGTAAGTGTCCATGAGCTTTTGTTGTTACTAACATTAGTTTAAAGAATTTTCGTATACCATTAGCACGATTTTAGATCTAATTAGCTTTGGCTTTCTGTTGTTCTGCATCTCTGATTAAACCACACATTAGAGCATTAATTCATTATTCTCAAGAATCACGTTTTTTTTAACTACTCTAACACAACCCAATTCTTCACATTTAAAACATTTACACATTCCTAGTATTTGATATTGCCTAATAATCCACAGTCTCGTTTCACCCTGCGAAATAATCCAAGACCAGTTAAACTCAGTGAAGAGAAAATATTTCCAATACGAAGAACCGGGCTTAGTTGACCGTTTGATTGCTCAGACTCTTTCACAAAGCAGCCAACCTGACCCAGTAGGAGAGGTCCTTAGTCCTATGGAAAAGGTGAATCTACAAAATGCTACAACACTTGGGAAGATTATAGAGCCTGAGCCTATAAAGGTAGTCGAAGATGAGACGTTGAAAGAGTATAGGGATGCTATAATGTGTGATGTAGAAGAGGAACAGGGGTTGCCTTTGAGTGGGAGTCATAATCCCGTCAGTGTTGAAGATTTGGGTAAAAGGACCGCAAAGAGGAAGTCGACTACGGCGAAAAGGACCGGAGTTCGAACTAAAAGGGCTAGAGCCTCTCATGATTAGCTTAATTTTATTTTATTAAACCAGAAGTCTTGTAAGTGATTTGTTAATTTTAAATGTTGGGGTTTTTAAGTTCAATATGTTTTATCTTTCACAAATAAGAATATGGTTAAGTTAATAATCTAGTTTGTTAATAAACTTTCTATCCCTGACGATAACCTTTTCGTTTATTAAATAAAATATCCGATCGTAATTTCTGTTTTCCGCTATTAAACGAGCGGCACGTTTCCAACGACAGAGGCAACTGCAGCCGCCGACACTCATCCGCGTCGACTGCTTACCGGCGAAGCATTTCATACAAAAGATAAGTATTTTTAAAGTTGTTTAATTGACAACGAACTTATTTATAAAACAAACATTTTTGTCACATACGAGTCACACTTCAGCAGAGCATCAAATACAAAACCACAGCAGAACATCAACTTCATTAAAAATCAAATAGATAGGTACAAATAAATTATTATTACTTTCATTCAATCACCATGGCAGGAACCTTGCTTTGCATAGAAACAAGTCATTTATGAAAGTCTCTTGGTCTATTCTAGTTGAGCAAGGTTATCCTAGCTGGCCCGAACATGCTCACTGTGTAGGTTAAAGTGAGCGTGTTGAGTAGTATAATTGTACTTATTGAATCGTCTTTGTAATCGCATGGACCATAATATTTACTTCCTATATGACTAACGCAATGACCACCTTAAACGTAGGTAATAATAAAGGTGACTATTCAACATAATTCACTGTTTTATCACCGTCACGTTATCCCGGACACTTCACTGGAGGTGACCTCAATGGTTCGAAGTCTCCAAAGTTGGTGAACACTCGACCCCAGAACTTGGGGTCGGCTCGGGGATTCATATCCTGGTTGTTGGGAGGTACCGCAGTTGCATTCACTTTATCCAGCTCAGATAATAATGCTTGCAGAATTTCTGGTTTTCTGGGAAAGAATTTCGATAATTTAGAAGTTTTTGACATATTTCTAAAAAATGCGGGCCTTGCTCAAGTCAATAGTGGCTCAGGAATATTCCTTCGCTCGCTGTGCGGTGGTCGCCGGAGCTGACTGCCTTACGCCAGGCGTGCGTTGCTGCGCGACACCGGTACACCAGGCACCGCGGGCTCCGTATCCGCCCTCCGGGTACGGAAGCCAATCAGGCGAAACTGTACGAGGGGTACAGAGCGGCGAAGACCGCCCTCCGAGCGGAGAACCTGCGGGCGAGAGACCTGGCCCGCGAGGATTCACTGGAGACTCTGAAGACCTGCGGGGACGCCCCTACAAAATGGTGCGGGATAAAATCCACCCATGGGCTCCCCCGCTGTCGCAGTCTCCGGCCCCAGCTCGTGGAGGACGTGGTGGGCGCTATGTTCCCTTCACGAAGGGAACATAGTCCCCTGCCCATGCCTCCGCCTCCTGCGGTGCCCGATGCGGACCACACCTCCGTCGATGCTCCGGAGGTGACGGAGAGCCAGTTTCGACAGCCGGTGGACCTTCGTGGGCCAGTTTCGACAGCCGGTGGAACTTCGTGGAGCATTTCCGACGCTTGGCTCCCAGACTGGAGCAGGCCGGGGCTGCCTTGAAGCGGCTCCTGCCCAATCTAGGGGGTCCAAACGCCTCCTGCCCTAGGCTCTACGCGGAGGTTGAGCGGTCCATTGCCCTTTACGAGGCACCAGTGTGGGCGCGTTCCTTGAGGCGGCGACCAGCCTGTCGGTTCAACGCGTCCCAAAAGGGTTATAGCCATCAGGCTGATTCGGGGATACCGCACGGTCTTCGGCGAGGCAGAACCTCTTTTCCGGATTGCCGCCATGGGATCTGGAGGTAAAAATCCTCGCGCATTTAAGGGAATGGCGCGAGGAGGTGAAACGACGGGGCGTAATTCCGCTGCCGAGAGAAATCACGGCACAGAGGACAGAACTCCGGCGGGATCTCATGGCCACATGGAGAGTGCGATTGTCGCAACCCAACGCCACAATTATGGCAATAAGTCCCCTCTTTGAGAAGTGGCTAGAGAAGCGTCAAGGCGTCCTCACCTTTCGCCTGACGCAGGTCCTCACCGGACCTGGTTGTTTCGGGAGGTTCCTGTTCAGGATAAGGCGGGAGGAAACGCCCGGGTGTTACCAATTGTCGATCGCAAACGGTGGAGGTCTGCCCGGCTTGCGTATTTCCCTTTCCGTGTCCAACTGGCGACACCGGTCTCGCGAAATACGCACGCTTTTGTATTACTACGGAATTCTACTAGCCCGTGTTCAATTCGCGTCAACTGCGCACGCCTTTGTGATCAAGTGGCGCTGGGGGAGGTTTGACAAAATAGTGTGCAGTTGAACTGAACACTTTTTTGACTTGACTCTTGAGTCTTGTTTGAGTCTTCAAAAGCGTGTTGAATCAGCGACGGTATTATTCTATAGCAGTAGGTAGTATTATTAACTCAAGATGACTGTAGTATTATCTCAATATGATTTCAATGAAACATTACAATAACCTCTTAATAAAAAATGGATATTGATCCTAGAGCGCTGATATTTTTTTCTAATGTTGTGGCAGTGATAACAAATAAGACAAAAAATATTATTGCCGCACCTCAAATAATGTATCGTCATTTCTTTTTTTTTTTTTTGTATTGGAATTATTACATTTAATTTAATTTCTCAAAAACGTTAAACGATGTCGAAATGGCAATCATATATGTTAGAAAACTAGTAATTCGCTCGAAGAATCTATTTGCTTATCTCTGCGTACTTTGGAGATAATGAGCATCTTAAATAATTTATTTTTACTACTCAAACTGTAGTGCCGTGTTTGGTACGAGTTGAACGTTAAAAATAGGATCTCTGTTGATAATCAGCATATATAATCGGCAATAAGCAATGTAGATAACAACTCACACTTGATAGGAAGTTATTTGTCCACTAGCGCCACCAGTTAATTTTCATGAATTGTGGTGACTTCTGGGCAAAAAGTGTTTTGTAGAAAGGTAAAGGTTATCGGATAACCACATGGTAATTACAATTTTTTAAACAAATATACG
The DNA here is from genome assembly GCA_947523025.1 of Dryobota labecula. Taxonomy (NCBI): domain Eukaryota; kingdom Metazoa; phylum Arthropoda; class Insecta; order Lepidoptera; family Noctuidae; genus Dryobota; species Dryobota labecula. The sequence continues at coordinate 23,617,560 of OX383287.1, read as the reverse complement.
TAACGTTTTTGAGAAATAAGATAAAATGTAATAACTCCCATACAAAAAAAAAAAAAAAAATATTACGACACAATTATTTGAGGTACGGCAATAATATTTTTTTTGTCTTACTTGTTATCACTGCCACAACATTAGAAAAAAATATCAGAGCTCTAGGATCAATGTCCATTTTTTATTAAATCGGGACCAGTGTGCGGCGGCGGCGTGCTTCGGCCCGCACGATTTATTCCGAACATTTACGAATAAATCATGCGTACGTATTTCGCGAGACCGGTGTCGCCAGTTGGACACGGAAAGGGAAATACGCACCCGGCTTGGGTAGAGCACCGCCGTGTCCTCACGGAGGCGATCGGCGGCAGCGATCTCTCGCATCCGGCCCAGAGGCCCTAGTGTGAGTTTCATTTAACCATCTCGACTTTACGCATCGAGCGCGTTCAGCGCTCCGATTGGCCCTTGACCAATCGGAGTGCTGAACGCAGTCGAGATGGTTAAAATAAACTCACACTAGGGTATCGAGTCTAGGCCATGGTACGGAAGCGAGAGAGCATGGGAGGCAAACAGCTTCTGCGAAGCAGTAATGCTCGCGAAGGAGGCGGAACGCGTCAGGGAGAGGCAGTCTGTGTGCCCTCACGCCCGTAGTCGCCGCAGGAGACGCCCTGGGCGGCGGGAATCGATAGCCGATTCCCGGCCACCGTAGGCGCGGGCTTGCAGACGGCGAGCTATGGGCAGCTCGCCGTCCGGTAAGGACCAGGTCCTGCTCGACGGCACGTTGTGTTCCACGCGCCCCTCAGAGATGTCAGCACGCACTGACGGGGTCCATTAGGACCGATTCCTGCCAGCAACTGATGGAACACGGGTGGGTTTTAGTCAGTAAAAGTCTGACACGCCCGCATTTGCCTAATATGGTGTATTTTTCAAAATTTACGAATCATGCTTTTGAGCAAGGCAATTCATTAATTTGTCAAGGATTTTAACTAAGGTACTTTAGGCTTAACTTACTCATCAGCCATATTCCTTCGCTCGCAAGGATCAACATTGATGTCAAAGAGACACGGTGCTGCCAACGGCTTGCAAGTTGTAAGTGGAATACTCTTATCGCACTTGATTGTTGACGCATCTCTGAAAACGACAATTTGTAGAGGGTTAAATCGCAGATCAAGCATGCAGGTTTTTAACACCTCATGAAAAAGTTTATTTAAGGGTTTTATTATTATCTCTAGCTCTAACCGAAGCTCGAATCGAAGAAAATAACCTTATTTCATCATCATCATTTCAGACAAAACATGGTAACTATAGTTTGTTTCAAAAGTATCGAATGAGAAAGGAAACTAATGGATCAGAAAACCTAGGTACCTAAAGATGGAAATTTGTGTGTGCGTTTCGATGGCGCTGCCCCGGCGATAATAAAAAAATAAAACTGGTAAGATTTTGTAAAAATACAGCTCCTAAAATATAAGCCTAGGATTTTTATCTATATTTTTTCAATGTTTTTACAAATTCAATCTGTTGTTTACCTAAATTTCAGGTCTGTGCAACGCTTAGTTTTAAAGATCTCCATGGCCGCGCGGTTCTCCGTGTTACAATGCCGAGGCCACGTTCAAACCCTTATAACTTTTTAACCATAACTTTTACAAATTTATGGTTTGGGGATCAACTTTTACAATTTTTTATAAAATCTTGGCATACCTATTTTTTTTTTATATCGCCGTAGCCGGGGTATCGAAACGCACACCAATTTGTAGGGTAACTTACAAATTGCGTGTTTTGATTTGATTATTTGAATTAAATGAAACCCATAATTCTAATTTTAAGTCTTACGGGTGCTGAGTCGTTTTTTGGAACTGACCATAGATACTTCTCGTAAAGGATGATAATTAAAAAATTACCTGATGTTTGTAATCTTGTCTTTACTAGGCATTTTAGACACCTTGCCGATAGCCTCAGCGGATTTGCTTTTGTAAACCAAATCGAAGTCGTATGTCCCTTCACGACCGCCCGGCCCGTACCAGAAGTCCCAGGAACCGTTGTAATTTGTGCCTGAAATAACATAGTTTGGAAGTATTCTAAGTTGTTTAAAAATAAAAATAAAAAATATATTTGCAAAAGGGAACACAAATGTCTAAATAAGTGAAATCGGAAAGAAAAAATATTAAAAAAAAAAAAAACCCGAATTATCGCGGTCACCTCATAGGTGCCGAACGCATAACGCTCCGAAATCCGCGACCTTCATCTGTTCGTCCTACTTATTAATATCAATTACAAACACAAAGATTTAAAAAAAGAACTCAAATTAGAACTCTGTTCCCAGCAATTTCGTTTTCTTTTTTTTCTTTTATGACATTAGCAATTACAGCATGAAAGGACAGACTCAAATAAAATTGCTCCTGGACTTTGTATGGGGAGGACAATTTTCTGCAACTGTAGCCCATGGACCTTTAAAATAGATCCATGCGGTAGCCATTTAAGTAGGAAGGAAAAGGCCACTGAGAATGCTGCAATTTTTTTTGTTATGATACCTTTTAGGATTTTCCAATTCTCAACAGTAATGGAAGCTACTCCCCAGATGTCATCTATGTTGTGCACTGTATTAGTTCTCTGAGATGGTAGATCTTTGGATAAAGCTTCCCATAAGTCGAAGCCGTCGATGTTTTTATCTGTAAATACACTGAAAACATAATATTAGATTAAAACAGCAAAGTCTAATTTTTATTGAAAAGTATTATAAATTATGTATTATTGAACCGTTCCAGACTTCCAGTGGGTTAGAATATGCCATTCTGTCTTTTTTCTCGGTCTGGAGACTAAGGGCCGGTGCACACCTGGCGAGGCGTAGCGCGGATCAAATATCAACGTTGCTTACCTAAAAATAAAGTTGAGAATAAATAACCTGAGACACGCGCCTCCTTCTGCTTCGACGCGCTCTCGATGTTAAGGAAGTATATTTATTTCAACTGGTCGAAAGTCGATATTTGTTTGGCAGTGACGAGTGCACTGCGCTGAGCCTCGCCAGACTTGAGCCAGCCCTAAGGGTCAGCGGACACTGAGAAACAAAATTCTCGATAAAGAACTAAACTACAAATAAAATAGAGATATATAAAATATATTATTGTGACACCTGGTATTGCCTCCCGCAGCACTGTAAAATGTAGGTAGCCAATCCACAAGGTGGAACGTTTGATTGGCGACTCGAGACTGTTGTTTTATTAGAGGACTCCACAATAACCCTGCCCCGCGAATGCCGCCTTCCCACAGCGTATTTTTAACCTTAAATAAAAGTAGTTGTAAGTAATTGTCTTATTGTATTGATAGTTAACCTAACCTTTAGGAGTACACGCGACGCGCGCCGAATTCGCGCGCGCATAAAACACGTATGGTGCGTTCACTGTATCCGGATATTATCACTTAATTGCAAATTTGAATATGTCGATGTTTCAGATTATACAATTCTTTATATCTTTCTAATAATAGATTGACAGATGGACTAAAACCATAACAAACTGGTATCCTATCAACAAACAGAGAAAGCGTGGGAGACCTAACAAGAGATGGAGTGACGACATATCAGGCTTAATAGGAAAAACATGGTGCAGACTAGCTAGAGACAGAACAAGATGGAGACAGATGGAGGAGGCTTTTACCGCACTAGGCGGTCCTTATAATGAAATAAAAAATTAATTAATTAATACTATTATCTAAACATTATGAATTTTATTTTAATTAAATTGAAATGTATTTTTTTATTAGTAATAGTGCATGTATTGTAATCATTGTAAGGAATCAATAAAAGCTTATTATTAATAATAGATTTAAAAGTGAGTCATCCATTTTACAATGTTTTTGGCAGTTCTCACCTCAATTATCGACAACAACAAAAAGCGGCGTTTTTTTTTTTTTTTGTTTGTTCATACACGGCGCTATGTGTGGGCGGTACCGATAATGGACGCAGTGCTATATGAATAATTCATATACAGCAAACCAAAATCCGTTGCGTGCCGTGCGTTGTGGCCGGTGCGGACCAGTGGACGTTCACTTTTAAGGTACTTCTCTCGTATTGGAATAAAAAATACGAGCAGGCCTCATGCCGTGGAGTAAATATTAACTAGTTAGGCTTAGAGGACAGCAAGGTGATAGTGACGCCCAGGGTATGTCGGAAGTAGGTAGGTATACTTAATTATCGCCTCATCGAGGTTATTTCTCAAACCATACTCACCCCCTTAAGAGGGTAGTTTGAGGCAGCGTTGTCATTAAAGCCTGCAGCAGGTCCGCCATTGTCAGAGCTGAACAAGATAATCGTATTCTCCAGTAAGCCTTTCTTCCCTAATGATTCCACCACCTTGCCTACTGACTCGTCCAACTTTGTAAGCATACCTGGGGAGTAAAATGATTTTGATGTTTGAAAGAGTACTTGAAAATTAGTAGGTAATTTCATCTAGATAGGTACCTACTAGATACAATCTATAATAGGACCTTGTCCAGTTGTCCAAGACTTAAGTCGAGATATATAACAATTACCTACTTAGCTTGTGCTTTGACATCGACATGTTCCCGTCTCTATCTTGCACTTGTAGTTTGACAGTTTAGCGACCTTATCAGGAAAAACGATAAGCCAAAGTATGTGCTAAATAACGTTTATAGATCTCGCCCATATACAAATAAAGGACACAAGCCGATGAAGCCCTCGTACATTTATTGGAGTGTCATTATTGCCCGTTCACTTGATCCTTTGATGACTTAAACAATGCCACTGCTAATCCACGTGGCCACCTACTCATCATTTCAGTCGATAGACGTCCAATGCTGGACATGGCCTCCCCCAAGCACCGCCACTTCGACCTTTAATCGGCCCCATCGGCTATCTATTCTGCGAGCAATGTGCCCTGCCCACTGCCACTTAAGTTTGGCAATTATTCGGGCTATGTCGGTTACCTTGGTTCTCCTGCGGATCTCTTCATTTCTGATTCGATCACGTAGGAAAATTCCAAGCAAAGCCCGCTCCATTGCCCTTTGGGTGACTTTTAGCCTTCCAATAAAGCCCATTGTGAGCGGCCACCTACTGAGCTCAAACAATATTATAATCAAGTACCGAAAAGAAGCCTGCCAGCGACTTTTTTCCGCGACGATTTTTTATCACTCAATTGATTTTCAACTCTCGGTATTGACCCGAGGACTCAGAATCCAACAGAGTGCATCCCAGCTCGTCAAAAAATGCACTGTTGGATTTCAACTCTCGGTGCTGAACAGAGCGTTGAAAGTCCAGTGCGCGGTAAAAAATCACCCGTACGAGAGATAACAGTTGCAATAGTTGATAAAAATAATGTAGGGCTTGCCCTTCATTACAACTATCTTGCAATCCTATAATGAATGCTGTGGTGCATTGGCACTTTATCGCGAAAATTTAAAATTAGAACGCAATAACAACAACAATGAATCAACATTCACCTAGCCTTTTTCCACGTTAGTAGTGGCAAAATAGATCCATATTTTAGAGGCATGTGGACTTTTATTGGATATTATTAACATAATTTAAGAGTATAACAAGTATATAAAACCGGCCAAGTGCGTGTCGGACCACGTACAATGAAGGGTTCCGTAGTTGGTATAAATTAATTCCAAGAACAAACTTAACATTGTAGTTGAATAACGTGTTCTTCTATACGAAATCTATGGGAGAACATATTTATCAACTGTAAATGTAAGTTGGTCGACTATTACTCGGTAACTTGTGAAGCCTACTTAGCTGTGATAGTTTTCCTTTTAACTTCTTTATATTTTAAATTACTGCTGTGAATTTATTCACATTTCTTTTTACAATACGACCCTTCAGCTGGCAAGGGGGCACTCGGACCCCACGGTCCTAGTGTTTCAGCCCCAAACGGCTCAAACATTATCTTCCAATAAGGTTGTTATATTTGCGCCGTTTGAGGTTTTTCGCACCTGCAAAAGCCGCCCCAGCACAGCTTGTCGTGCTAGGAAGATGGGATGGCGCAATAGTGTCGGCAAATGTTGCATCTCACACTGAAGGCCGACCTAACTTCCAAGGCATTATGGTCATTCCGTCCGGTCTCTTCCCATCGTCGCGTGCTAAGTTATTGGGTTCTAAACCAGCCGGCACCCCGGCGGCGACTAGACTACGACGAATCGGGATGATGTACCTAATTGATGCTAACTGCTATTCTTTGTTAGAGTTGTAAATAAACTTTACATCCAATAGTGCCTAGATGAATATCTGTTACGGTTCGATCATGGTTGAAAAACAAAACCAAAATTGTCACAAACGACGGCTCTGTTGGCACAGTGCATTTTGCATCCCCATGAAAGCATTAATATGGACTACAAATTAAATATTTGTTCTGGGTTTGGATATTTGTGTTTTGAGATTGGATTGTGAACGAGCCCACAGAATAGGAGGACTTAAAACTTGAAAAATTATTAAGATACAGTCATAGAAAAACGAACCTGCATATTTTCTCCTTTGCGTATCGTTGATGTATGAAAATCGTTCAATAACATCGTCTGGCGCTCTTAGGAACTCGGATGGGTTCCCACTGTGCATCGCCGAATGTGCAACCATCAAAAATAATGGCTCACTTTTGTTGTGAGCGTTTACCAACTGAAAAAAAAAAAAAAAACTTCGTTTCATCACCATTATAATCAGGTTTTGGCGTGATAACTGGGCGCAACTTTCAACAAGCATGAAGCTAGTTAGCTAACAATTTATTTCAAATTTTTTATTAAGATTTTACTACTAATTAAGACACGGCTATCATGAAGCAAGTTAATTGCATATTAATTATAGCTAACATTCTTACTTTTACTGCTTCTTTGGTGTAAATGTCTGTCGCATACTGACCAAATAGATCATCAGCAACCTCGAAGCCTGGACAAAAAATATAAATAAGTCTTAACCAACTGGCCAAAACGTTATGAGTAGTATTTAACTAGCCATTGTTTACTGATGTGGCGTCATGTCATAATATCGAGATTTCTGTGCTAAATTTAGATTTAGCACAGAAATCAATCAATCGTGAATTAGCTTAGGCTAATTCACGGTGTTAATGTATAACACCGAGTGTGTGTATGTTACATATCGGTCACCGCTAAAGTCGCCGACACAATCTGTTCGCGCAACTACCTTGTAGAACGGTCACCAAAACTGAATCGCCTGTGTGTCGTACTTTAAGAATGCTCAATGCCCTCCTGATGGCCAACCCTGAATGTGATTGTTTGCGGATGAATGGAGTAAAATTAAGCGCGTATGTCTGATGTTCTGTGAGAAACAGTACGCGAGAGTGACCACTGTTCCATGTTAGTAAGTAGCGAATGATTGTTTATGACACAGTTGTCTGCATTGTATAGTTTTGTTTTATTTCTATGTTAATTAATGTAATTGGTATTGTACTGTTTAATTAACTTTAAATAAATATAAATATTTGTGTAAATTAGTGAGTTGTGTTGTTAGTTGTTTCGTGGGTAAAAAAAAGTCTGTTAAGTCCGTCAGTCAGCAAAAAAAAAAAAAAATTGACGCATTTTTTGCTTTATCATATATTAATAAAAAGTTACTTAGATAAAACACATTAAAGTTGGGGAGTGGGGGCTCGTTACATCACAATTCTAACGAACTATGTATAAAATCTATCACACAGTGACGTCATGCCACATTTGAACTCAATGTATCGCCTTAATTTTTTGGTTACGTAAAAAAAGAAAAAATACATGTTCAATATTGTTTTACAATCTAAATGAAGGACATAATTTTTTTTTGTCAACGTCCCTATTGTATTAGTTAAATATTAATATCATCATCTGCCTACCCTTTTCCCAACTATGTTGGTATCGGCTTTCAGGTTAAACAGATGCAGCTGAAACCAGTATTTTACGTATTTTATATGGGGCAACTGCCTATCTGACCTCCACAACCCAGTTACTGGGTAATACGATACCCCTTGGTAAGACTGGGTTGCCAGACTTTCGGGCTTCTGACGACCCGTAACGACTGTCAAAGATCTAAGAATGACAGCCGGGACCAACTAACGTGCTTTCCGAGGCCCGGAGGGTCTTGGTATGTAAAGATGGTCACCTATCCACGAACCAACCGCGGCAAGCGTAGTTTAACCTGAACGATCGACCCATGAGGCTGTTATTACTTAGTCACAAGAATGCACAAAAACCTTTCGGAATAAATTCGACATTTTTATACCCACTATTAATATAAGCATAAATCAGCCCATAATGTTCCCACTGCTGGGACTCTGGCCTCCTCTCTTCGAGAGGGAGTGGGGTGTGATCCACACGCGGGCCCAGTGCGGGTTGGTAGATCTCACATGTCTTAAATTTTTTTGGTTCTAGGACATGCCAGTTTCCTCACGATGATTTCCTTCACCGTTTTGAGAGCAGTGGTGATGATTTACACAAAGTAAAGCGCCTGTCTGGGTTTGAACCCACGACCTACTCGTAAATCGGGGCCGTTACCACTGGGCCACCACTGCTATTTATATAGGGTATATCTATTCAAACACGAAATATTTTAAAAGATACACCTATATGAGGTAAAGAAGCCATGAAAATGTTTTTTTTTTTTTTTAAATTGAGTTAATTATTTAATATAATTAAATAATTTAAAATTAGGTACTTATTATGATGATTAAGTGCGGTGCATTTTGATCATTATTATCAAAATTCTCCGCACTCATGCCGCCACCGCCTCGGCGGCGCGCGGCGTCGCCGTCGCCGCGTCCGGGCGGGTCATTCATAGAATAAGTAAAAACTAAATAAAGATTTTTTTTGCAAAATTTCTCAAGCAATTATAAAATTAAAATAAATATGTAAAAATATAAAACACATATATAAAAAAAAAAATTTCGCTGCTGTGGCTTTTTTACCACATAAAGATGTTTCTCTTAAAATATTTCGTGTATGAATAATAGATACACCGTATATATTGTGACGTAAATCTTTATAGAAACAGGGCACTTTGTAAATGCTCTAAAAATATGTGACATATTTTTTTAAGCATTTAAATAGGCAGACTAGTAAGTTTACCTCTCCTGAAGTCAAATCCCCATGTATTCAGCTCCATATTGGTGTGGTCATATAAATCGATCTTTCCAGTCCAAAAGCCGACGTGAGAGTCGAATCTAGAAAAATAAATAGTTTATCAAATTTAGGAAAATAAAAACATTACCTATTGACACGAAGAAAGAGGGTCATTTAAGTATAGAGGGTCATAAAGAATTTTGTGGAATCATCGCATGCGTGTGAATTTTTACATGTTCGTTGTATTTTTTGTGCTTTACTTTACATATATAATAAAAAATAAAAAATAAAACAATTTCTTGCTTTATTTTAATCAATACAGTTTATCAGTACCACTAGGTATTTGTATCCGACGACTTGTCATAACCACAACGCCAGATGATAGTGCAGTTTGTTAACATCTTATAAGGAGGTCTCTGCTGCCCATCCTCCAGGAATGAGCAACAGGATTGATGATGATCTGGCGTTCATCCTTTTGCTGTTCTTCGCATCGCCAGGTGGCCGTAACATTGACGGCAGCGAAACATAATGCAATATTTCTTAGTTTTACATAAAATAATGATTAATAAAATGTCCCGCACTAACCCTCTGTTCAAAGGAAGATATTCCCTCTTGAAATGCCCCAGGTGCCATTTTCCAACTAGATGCGTTTTGTAACCTAGGTCTTTCAGGTACTGTGGAAGTATCTTCTCAGATAGAGGAAGGCCTCTCGGTTCTTCGCCACGTATGACGGTGTGTTGCATTCCTGGGAAAAGGATCAAAGTTACAAAAAATCTGTACGTGTGTGTGTATGGCACGGTTGGCGCAGTGGTTAAGCGATTGATTGCTGCGCTGCGTGTCGCGGGTTCGATTCCCGCACGGAACAAATATTTGTATGATCTACAAGTAGTTGTTCCGGGTCTGGCTGTTTGTGTATGTGAGTTTAAATGTTTGTAAACGCACCCACGATACAGGAGAAATTCCTAGTGTGGGGCAACGTTTAAAAAAAAAATATTGTTATTGTATATTGTAATTATGTTTTTTTTTTGTTTTCAAATTAAATAAATAGGTTCGCCCCACACTAGGTATTTCTTCGTCGGCATCATGGGTACGCTTGCAAACAGAAATCTTGCATGGTACCTGGAACAGCTATACCTACGTGTAGACCATCCGAATATTTTTCCCGTGCGGGAATCGAAGCTGCGACACGTAGTACAGTAGCCAATCGCTCAGTTTGCCATTGCGTTAATCTTGACGTCTTGTTGGTAGGTTAGTTAAATGGCTTTAACGATACGGTACAGGGTCGCTGGTTGAATTCTTATAGAATAGTTCCAACATTTTTTCTCGGTTCCACACCTCAGGAGAAAAATCCATCTATGGAGGGGTAAGATTGGATTGCAAAAATAAAAAACAAGATTTGTTAAGCGATCTCCACCGTTAGTGGTGAAGACCGCATATCGGCAAGCGTCTTGTGGATCGTCCCCCAGCTAGATAGACCGACGACCTAAAAAAGGTGACTGGGACAGACTGGTTACGGAAGGCGGAGGATAGAATGTTGTGGCGTAGCTTGGGAGAGGCCCTTGTTCAGCAGTGGACTGTGATAGGCTAAGTTGATCGTATATGCGATAGGCGAAGTTAAGCATATAGAACCTACTCACCAGTATGTATGGGGTATTTGGCAGTCATAAGCGCAGACCTGGACGGGGTGCATATAGGAGTGACGTAGTAGTTCTGTAGCACGATGCCAGAGTACGCCAGAGCATCGATGTTTGGCGTCGGAATCTGGTTCGAACCGTGGAAGCCGACATCGTTCCAACCCTTTTTATAACACAAGTGTTAGCCAACATAACATTACGCCTGTATTCCCCGAAGAGTTAGGCAGAGATGTCCTTATAGTACCAGTTATGTTATACTCATAACACTTTGCCCGATCTGGGAATCGAACCCAGGATCTCAGGCTCAGCAGTAGCGCTTGCGGCCACTAGACCAACGAGGCAGTCTTTGTTACCCATGAGACAAAAATAAAATAAATCTCACGGCTTAATAAGTGTTAATTACCATGACTAGGAATTTTATTGTTAATCTGAGTAGGCCTTGTCAAGTTACGTGGCTTACTCAGATCAAAAATAACATACTTAGTAAAAAACATTATTCTACTATTGGTACCACCATAAGTACCTACCTAGTGTTTACAATACTTTACCTCGGCTCCTAGCAAAAGTAGGTACTTGTACAATTACATCACCTGTGCAATAATTGTATGCAAATACCTAGTGTCGACAAACCGCTAACAAAAACGGCGTGTTGTCGACTTCGATTGAAGTATGTGTCCCAAATGCTAAATTTTAAGTTGTTAGTAGGTACAAATAGCACCCTTGTATTGTACCTAACCCCAATTTTACCTAGATCTGATTTCAGCCAAATTAAACACTCATCTTTGAGGGTTTTTATTAGGTACTTAGATACCTAACTGCAAAGTTCTGCATTGCAGCTGTTTTAACTTATATAATTCCTGTTATCTATAGACTTATACTGTTTACATACATACGGGTTTATCGTGTTTGTAAGTTTTAGCGGGTAGGTAAACAGTCATATTTATCGGCAGTGCGTGTCCCATAGTTCAATGAATATATTTTTATGGTTTCCAACGGGCTTTTACAGTAACTTGTCGCGATATGTTCGAGAGCAGAGGATTTATCGCCTAAGATACTATCGACCGGTTTATAAATTACCTGCCATGTTTTTAATCGACTTCACAATAAGGAGGAGGTTGTCAATTCGTTTTTTTTTTACTTATTTGTTTATCTACTGATTTTTATAATTCTTTTATTTGGTAGAGGAAGCTTGCCCGGCGGTCCCATATGAATTGTATTAACTTTTCAATAATAATAAAAGCAGCTTCAATATATAAGCATTTCATCCACTCGGTGTATGTTGATAATGTTATAAAACTTCTTGTCACTGGTTTACATAGCAAGAAGTGGTATACGAATTGGTGTGGGGTTGGTACCACTACAAAAAAAGTGAAAAAAAAAAAAACAACAAATCCAAAAACAAAAAAAAAAAGTGAAAAATAACTTTAATTTTGGAAGGCGGTGGCATATAACAAAAATACAGAACCAAAGACACCGACTTCCGAAATTATTATAGTTATTTTTCACTTTTTAGTGTTATTTTTTTTTAGGTAAGTACCTGTTTTTAATTTGTTGTTTATCTGCTTAAATGGTTTGTTAGTTCATTGCTCGGTTAATTAATGTGTGGGTAGACAGGGTTATCTAATTTTGGTAACGTCACGTGTTTATAAACATTTGTAAAGATCAAGTAGACATCAATAATGGAACTTCATGAGAGAAACAGACATGTACGTATATAAAGATTCACACTTCACTTAAAGAAAGTGGTTTTAAGTTTAACTATTTTCTAGTCTTTCATGAGTCAAGATTGAGTTCACGCAAAAGCTTTTAGTTTTTCGTTTTTGTAGATCTTCAAGTTATTCAACCTTTGGGAAAAAAAATTATAAGATAGGTAGGGGGTGAGCCTAGGTACTTGCTATTCGGAAGTAAAGAAATAGATTATGTTTGTCATGTAGGCTATTAATTACTAAGAGCACTTAATAAAATCCAGGGGTCCATCTAAGAGCATTAGCATTAACTTCAACTTGATACAAAAATAAGATTAAAATAAATATTTACTCACCAAATCATCAGCTAGGAAGATCACAATATTCGGCCTCACTTCGGCCGTAGCCCGGCACAGCACTAAACAGGCACTTAATAGCAACAACATGCCGCGACGCTCTCCCGATTACGAATGCCGACACAATGAGAGCTCGGAACCGAACTAGGGTATCTACAACCGCGGTGCATGGTAATGAAGGTACATCCTTATAGTAGGTTATGATTTAGCGCTTTAGGTCACTGACACAACATTGGTATATTCAAAAGTTATGAATGAAATATGCGTTTTTGCGTGCAGTACCTTCGCAGGATTACCAAATGCAATCGATTCTTCACGTGAAATGAGTGTTCCTTGCAGTGACTGCTACAATGGTCAAATAGCCAAATCAAATGGTCAAATCTCTTATTGGGCATTATGCTGAGCGATGGCCGTTTTGCGTGGATGTGACGCATATTTTCCCCCAACTTGCGTGTTTTTTATTTTTCTTTACGTCATTCTTATCGCAAATAAAATTTCGCAATTTTCTTTCTTTCTTTTCTTCTTAAAACTACGATTGGCAACTGCCAATCTATTTATCTGTATAGGTCATTGCAGTTGTTAATACCCTTTAGGGCACTGCGGCAAATTTTCTTGAAGTACTGTAGGTAATCCATATTTCGCGCTTCACAAAATTTCTTACAATCCTTACTATAATAAGTAATATTATACTTAAATTTTATTGAATGTGAAAGTAACTCCGTCTGTGTCTGTAACGTTTTCACGCCTAAACCGCTGAACCAATCGTCATGAAATTCGGCAGAGATATAAGCCTGGGATATGGAGAACGACATAGGCTACTTTTTTACGCGATAACCGATATCCACGCGGGCGGAGCCGCGGGCAAAAGCTAGTTATTGATATTTTATAGACTAAGTGGCTGCACCTCGCGGTTTCACCCGCATAAGTCTCGATTTCGTGGGAATATCGGGATAAAAAGTATCCTGTCATGTGTTAATCTAGGTTATAAACTATCTGTGTGCCACTTATAAAGTTACAACACTTACACTTATTCGGAATGCTGAACTTTCTGCGATATTTTGATCAAGCAGCCTTTGAGTGGCTACAAAATGGTCTTTTCCACTTTTTTTTTAACCACTTACTAAATACACTCGCACCATCTCGTAAAACTCGCAGCAGTAAAGTCTGACATTATTGTAGGTAAGTTTAAAAGGAAAGCGACGCGACGTCACTCAACGCGTGCGTAACGGGACTGTCGGCATTTAGCGCTGACGCACGCACCCATTGATATTATTACGAATAGATTGTTACCATATTTTTCTGATACTTGAATGAATACTTTTTTTTTGTCCGACATGAAGTCGGCGAAAAAAAAAATTATAGAACAAATAATGGAAATGTGTTCTATTATTGACGCTGAACTACCAAAAAAAAATTGCACACTGGTTATTTTTTTTTCCTGTAGTATAGAGTAGGATGTTAAGTGGATCAGATTTCTGACAAGGTGTTTAATTTATTCCGGTTATTTTCGTTCGTCCCTTTCAGGGATTTGCCCAGATCATATAATTTAAAGTTTTTCTCTTATTAGGGATACTGCCGCGATGATAAAGTATAACCTATTACTTGTGTAAGTTGCTGTTACCTGATTGCGTAACACACTATCAATCACAATCTGAATGATTTTGAAGGATATTGATAATCCATTGCTTCACATGTTCGAAAAATTTGTCAGTTTAAAAACGTAAATAACGCAATGAATGTTATTGAACTGTCAAAATAAAACCCATTGCTTCTGTGTGTTACGTAATTATACCCCGCTGGTTAAACTGAGCCGCTATAGAGCATGTGGCTGTCGATGAGCCGCATAGTAACTAAATGGCTATGCAGTTATCGTCTTATTAGCGTGCATGTTTGTTCATCTGTTAACATATTCATGATAACCGGAGTATATTACCTATTGATGGATTTTTACTTTTTATCTAAATGTATTATTTAAAATTAAAAACTAAAACTACATGAAGATATAATTATAACTTAAAAAAATTGATTACGGATACACGAGTGACAGGTTTCAAAATTGCAAATCTAATTAAATTTTGGTTTTTGACTAGCCCAAAATAAAATTATACACAACACCAGACACAGACAGTATGCATAAAGCCAAAGATGAGGTCGTTTTTTCTTATCGGCAGCAAAATAGTTAAACAAGAAAATAAAATGATCGTTTTTTTTTATTCGAAATTTGCATAATAAGGTACAGCTAAATAAAACAAATCGCATATAAATAATTCAGTTTATTATCCATATAAATTACAGTCCATTAACTTCACGTATCACACAGTCGTACTTAGGAAAAATCAAAACATCTAGACTATGTGTTATTATTATTATATTACAGCTGCCCGAAACAACCATGGTGTTGTAGGTTGGGCAGGACTCACAGCCTACACCTACAACTCGTCTCATTATAAAACTCATTAAATACCAGCTCACCGTTAGAACTATTAAACCAAGGTTGGAATGTGAAAGAATACACCACCAGTGATTTCCCGAGAGTTTGAAATCATGGGTCAATAACATTTCTTTGTCAAGACATAGGTTGTCTGTAAAAGATCGCTTTTAGCGATAAGACCGCCCATTGTGACACCCTATGTAACAGTTCTACATTTATATCTGTAATTTTTATGGTGTACATCATAAAGAGTATTCTATCTATCTATCTACAACACCATGCGTGAAGATCAGAGAGATGCATAATAACAATTGAATTGGACATGGACATACGATGAAACAAAACCCAATCGTATTGCACATTTGTAAGCGCTCGACAATGACCGCTCGCGCATCTAATTATTGCCGCGAGTCGAGGACGTTGTTAAGCATAGTAAATGCAAATTATTAAAATATTACATTCATAAAATAAATTTCAAATCTAAACAAATACTGTTTCTTAGTTTACTTTAGGAAATGTATAAATACTGATGTTTAAGATAGCCATACACAAAGCTGATCTAAGCAATCAAACAAAAGGATGGTGGGTATCCTAAAACATTTTGGCTGTGAGTCCATCGCCATGTTGGATCGTGCTCATTCATTAAAGATTATCAAATTATCATTATACAATATGCAAAAATCTGTTTATTTCTGTATTTGTGGTAACGTGAGTGAGAAGAAAAGTATTTCATGCCTCAGAATGATCTTATTCTAGTACCACTCAAATGAGAAGTGTTTAGTTCCATACGAGTACTACTATGAGCACGATCCCTAGAAAATGATTCTAGTAATTAATAGTGAACATTGAAGTATGACAAATATATTACAAATACGGCTATATTATGAAGTTAATACTCGAGAACAAGCGATGTGTTTCTATCTAAATGTACAAGTCATGAGTATCATGCAAAAGGAATTATCGCAAGAAAATGTTGAGAATTCGCTACTAACATTAATTTAAGCCGACAAATTATATACAGATAAACCCTTTCATACGGAACCCACAACGAGTTAACGAAAACATATCAAAATTAAACTAATTATTCCACATATTATATTATATTCCGCATTTATGTATTATGTATAATAACATTTATGAATGACATTCATAACAAAAACTAATGAACACGGAGCGACAACAGAATTTATATGTTGATAAAAATTAAAATTAAATGCCATTTCTGTCACCGACTGTGTTGAAACAAAATAAATTCTTTATCATACATAATGTGTATCGTAAAAATGCAACATAAGTCCTCTCAACATTTGTTCACTTGGTCTCATGTTAAAATAAAGGGACATTGAAGTTCTTTGGCAGTACAGAAAGGAAATCATTTATATGAATTATATATTATTTATATTATTATAATACCTAAGACAAAATAATAACAGCTTGTTTAAAATTAGTAGGTAAGCATTACTTATTATAAATTGCATAAATTATAAATAATGGTTGGTCATAGAGATGTTTAACGTTACCCATATTATATCCCTTATTTGCTCGAATAAAATTATTGCTCTACTTTATTTAAACCTTATTAAATATAAAAACAATATAATACCTTTGACATCACTAGTGTATGTAAAATATAGTAGAATATTATGATCTTATAAATATCAAGAAGTTATTATTTAGTCCTTAAATAGAAGGAAACCGCGATATATAAGTATTACGGGCAAGAAAGACAGACGAGAATATAATTTTCTATAATATATTATTATACTAAATATAGCTTAACTACATTAAAAGAAAGTTTCAAAAGAAGGCAGATACGCACTTTTATGTTGAGCTAGGTACAATAAAAGGACACAACAGTAGCTACATTGAGCCTAGATTTCAAATTAGCCAAAAGATAATCCTTTTAGTATATTTTAAATGATGAAACATGATTGAAGTTGCTGTTATAGACCTTTTTTTTTGTATTCACAGTAATTTGTTAGTTTAATAAATCTAGCTTTGGCTTTACCAACATACTCTTTGGTTGCATATTATGAGAGAAAAGATGTTTCCCAGACTCCAGTTCAGGCTTCCAGATTAATAACAAGGCCGATATTAGTAATTTTGAGTGTTAAAACCGTAAACAAAACTCATCTTTAGTGTCACGAATAAAGACCCAATTTCCTATAACAACATTTTCAACCTCCAAGCTCAACATATCAAGTGTCGCGGCACTAGCGCCACCACACAACTATGACCTGTGTAGTGACGTCATAGAGTGCAAACCAGACAGCGAGCGATCGACCTTTCAAAATATGTCACCCTGATATACTAATTCTAATTATATTGCTAGAGAAACTCAGCAAACGTGATAGAGATCGATATCTAAACACAAAAAATGAAATGATAAAAATATTTGTTTTTTTTGGGGGTTATCGAACGCTGGTAGTGTTGTTACTTGAAGTGTTAGTTGAGAAAATCTGTTTTATTTTGTCAAAATGATAAAACTCAGAAACCCCAACGCGTCTGCAAAGTGTCTCTAGTTAATTTAATTTGATCCTGTATCGTATGGCTCAAAATATCTCAAGATGTCATCAATCGATCTCGGAATGGCTTCACCCTTAGTGCAACTAAAGGCGCACAGAAACAAACGCACGCCTACATACAAACGCTATGACAACACACCGCCTCACACACACGTATATTTGAACTATACAAACGAACTGCTCACAATACTTTTACTCCTTACGGGATTTGCGTTTCCGTTGGCCGTCGCCGGCGCCCTCCGTGTCTACCAAAGGTGTCGTCTAGAACAAGAGAAAACGAGTTATTATTTTTAGGGTTCCGTACCCAAAGGGTAAAACGGGACCCTATTACTAAAACTCCGCTGTCCGTCTGTCTGTCTGTCCGTTCACCAGGCTATATCTCATGAACCGTGAACTATCACACAAATACATAATCTGTGAAAATTTCAACTGTCTAACTATAGACAGTTGAAATTTTCACAGATTATGTATTTCTGTTGCCGCTATAACAAAAAATACAAAAAAAAATAGAATAAAATATTTAAGGGGGCTCCCATACATCAAACGTGATTTTTTTGCGCGATATTGATAACGGCAACATGTAGACGCTTGAAATATTCACAGAATATTTAGTTATGTGTTCACTTTAATAATAAATAATTAAATTAAAATAAAACAATTATTTAAGGGCCCTCCTTAAATATTTGTTTTATTTTAATTTAATCATTTCTCTCTCTCTGTCTCATACAACAAACATGTTTTTATAGATTTTTTTGCCGATTTTTTTGTTTGTCTGTTTGTTCCGGCTAATCTCCGAAACGGCTGGACCGATTTTGACGGAACATTCACTAGCAGATAGCTGATGTTATCAGGAGTAACTTAGGCTACTTTTATTTTAGAAAAAGTCACGCAGGCGTAGCTGGTAGCAGCAGCTGGTTATTAATTAAAATGCAATATTAACTTACATCCTCAGTAGAAGTAACGACATCAGCATCATC
The DNA here is from genome assembly GCA_947523025.1 of Dryobota labecula. Lineage (NCBI taxonomy): Eukaryota > Metazoa > Arthropoda > Insecta > Lepidoptera > Noctuidae > Dryobota > Dryobota labecula. The sequence continues at coordinate 23,598,919 of OX383287.1, read as the reverse complement.
AGCGTCTGGACCCTCCAAGTCAGCCTTGCTGGGCCGTTCCTGTTCCTCCCTCATGTCTTCTTCAGCCTCTGATAGATGAGGGTCATCTTCTGCAACAGCATCAGTCTTCTTCATGTCAGCGTCAGAATCCTGTGTGGGAGATTATTTGTTTAGTATTCAGCTATGTTGGTAAGATTAACTAAAGAAAGTTTTAAGAGTTATCCTGTTCCATTTTTGTTTCTAGTGTTCTTTCTTGTAATTTACTTATGAATTAAAATTAAAAAAAACCGGAAATGAGACAAAACCAAATCAAGACCTTTTTGTCTTTTTATTTATAAAATAATATACTCACGTGTGAAATTATTATCTCCACTATAAGTAATTTGCTGCTGATAATTCTGTGCGTCCTGTGAAAACTCATACATCTCGAAAATGTCAACTTTACAATATAGTAGTTTTTGTGTGTAAAAAATTATAAAATTTTGTTAGGATAATAATTTTACAAAAATAGTGACATAATTTGTATTTGGTGTCGTATTGTTTACAACCTATTATGTTCCAGCTCAAAAGGCGATACTGCAGGAAGAGATATTTAAAAAAAGCTATATGTTGTATCAAAACACACCAAATGAATGATCGTGTATGATTCTAAATGAGTTGTATCGCTTTACACTTTGTGTGAAGCTTTGGTGAAAGGTGATATTGTTGCATTGTCAGGTAGTTTTATACGAAACTAAATCAACTCCTGTTCAAAGCTGTCAAACAAACGAGTAATATTTTTCAGTCGGCAGAAGCACTGTAAACACAAAACTCGTATTCTTCAAAACTTAATGTTGTCTTCATTATATTTTTTCATTATAAAGTTTTGTTTAAAAAAAAAAGTGTAACGTAATAAATATATGTGAATAATGATATGACTTGAGATACATCTTAAAACACAATTATTTATTTCATAACTTGAATATTGTGAACGATACATGTCAATATGTATTTATTTACACAAAAATATTTATCAAAACACGCCATTTCGTCTTAGATGTACCATACGATCTTGAAAACTAATAGACTTATCAAAATGTTAATTAGACAGAATAATAGAGCATTTTTTTCTGATGAAGGTGCAACAATAATATCACATTCGATATAAGTTGACTTATATCACTTTTCACAGGACGCACAGAATTGTTCCCACAGTGTTTAACTTTATTTTTCGAGACTTGTTTAACAAAAATCATTTGCATTATGCGTTCCCCCACAGAAAAATCTTGTTTCCGTAAACATCAATCAATAAATAAGTATTTCTATTATTGTTATTTGAAGTGTCTTTGACATATCTCGGAACCCTGGGGTCCCGGACCTTTGGAAGGCATACGAGGGGCCGAAGCCATCTCGCAGAGGCTCGTTAAGACGCTTTTAATTAAATGTATTATTATATTATTATTTCTTTCATTGCGACTGACTTCCTGAAGAGGAGAAGGATTATGCATTGGGGAAAAAATTAATAGATTTTTAAGGTGGAAGCCCTAAGGTAGCCCGCGAAATTCAAATTTACTAACGATTTTTGCAATTTGCAGCTCATTGTCTGGGTGTACGTTGATTTTAAAGTATAATTCGCGACCGTAGCAAGTATGTATTTACAGAATTCAGTAATACAACTTTCTTATGTTACGAGTACCTAGTACAATCCTCAAAGGTCAAGATTTCATGAAATAGTCATTCAATAGGCTATTATGAAATTAGAGACTTGTATTGATGATTTCAATGAATATCCATCCATACTTCCCTACTAATATAAAAAATGTGAAAGTAACTCTGTCTGTCTGTTAGATTTTCACGCCTAAACCGCTGAACCGATAGTCATGAAATTTGGAGAGATTATAGCTTGCATGGGATATGAAGAAGGACATAGGCTATTTTTTTACGCAATAACCGACATCCACTAGCTTTTATCAAAAGCTAGTAATTCTATAAAAAAAATATTAGATACGGTCGCGAATCATATGCAGGATCAAATTTAATTCGTTTAAATCCTCATAAGGGATCATTGTATTCATCATTATGAACAACTTTTACTATGGGACAAAACCTGAAATCGCGAGAATAAAAAAAATCTTCTGTTCCCTACATTTTACGTTCGCATAAGACAGTCAAAATGTAAGGAACAGCTGATATATTTTTTTCGCGATTTCAGGTTTGGTCCTATAGTAAAAGTTATTCATAATGATGAGTACAATGATCCCTTATGAGGATTTAAGCAAATTAATTTTGAATGTGTATATAGATCAACATACAACCTGATACTGACACACAAATTGCAAACAACGTAAGAAAATTTGAATTTTGTGAGCTTCCTGGCGCTATCGCCTTAAGAGGGCGCGGGAAAAAAAAATAAAAAAATAAAACAGCTCCATCAGCAACCTCGGTAAGTGTGTCTAGAACTTTCTAATACCTTTTATAAAGTTTCATATTCAGACACGAAGCAACAAAACACGATCTTATCTAATGTTGTTGCTTCGAATCTCAATATGAAACTATAAAAGGTATTAGAAAATTCTAGACACACTTACCGAGGTTGCTGATTGAGGCGATTTTCATAATTCCTTCTCAGTCACGAGATAAAAGAGTGGCACTAGTGGATCGGTGAGCGCCCTTTTAAGCAATACTTACCGATTTGGATGAACCAAAGCAGGCATAAGCGATGAGTCCGACAACCACGAAGGTGCCCACTATGACCACGGCGTATATCCAGGGGTTGTCGCCAGCGAACCTCATCGCGCGGTCAAATACTGAGTCCTGTGGATGTTAGCTTTGGTACAAACTAGCCAACTACTTATAGAGCACACAAATTGTAGCTGTATTACAACTTAGGAAATATAGATGTGATAAAATAATGAAGACGGCGTCAAAGAAGGAATAAGGGTTGTGGTGCTCGCGGGGTAAAAGTACCTAATTTAACTACAGAATTTTGGACTGTAGTTCAAGAACACAGATATAGATAGACCTATACTACATTTATTATAACATTAGACAAATAACTGTTAACTGTAACCCTTTCATTATTTCGATGTAAACGTTTAATAAACTCCGTTATTTCACGATAAATACAAAGCACTGTAATTTATTTACCATTTACATTTAAAAAATAATTCTAAAATGCAGTCATTTCAACAATATTACACAATAACTGTCGTTATTTAGCCGTTATTTGTCTAATGCTATAGTAAATGGAGTATAGATAACGCAAGAGCAACTACTTCGCGTGCCCAGCTTACGTACAAAAATCGTAAGTTACTACTACTCTGTCTTGTCACTATGTCACAAAACTGATTAATTAATCTATTTAAACGATTCTTAATAATTCTTGAATGTACACAATTACTCAATAAATAGTATTCGTACAGTATACCAACTTTCTCATCACTAAATAGTGCTTGTGACGTCATAGTAGGTAGTCCAAAAATGGCACGTTTGGTTTTCATACAGATCCTGATTGCGTTATCTAGGTCTATCTATATCTGTGTTCAAGACATTATATTTTAAATGAGAGATTATTTTAAGACATTATTTTTTTTTGCTGTTTTTCACCCAACGTAACGCCTAGTTTTTTCAAAAATATAAACTTTATTGCAGTCGCGCATATCTAGCATACTTATTATTCAGCCATTTTTTCAATACAATAGCTACCGTGTCACACTTCTAAGGTCTTTGCATACGGTATGACTAGCAATTCGTAAAGGACTTTTCACACTAGCTATAAAAGCTTGTGACCTCGTTGGCCCGTCGTATGAGGCATGTGACGTATGCCACGATGGGAATGGCGACGTATACCGCGTAAAGCGCCCACCAGCCTGGTTTGTAGTTCATCGCGCGTAACATGCGACCCCACAGCGTTTGCTAATACAGGTTACTAGTTATTGTATATATAAAGATTTGTAGCTACAATGACGGGTGAAGTTGTCAAAGTTAAAAAAAAAAAAAAATTGCGAATCTCTGTCTTTTGCATATTACGCTATTTTAGTAGAGTAGGCACTTCCCGCACATATCAGTGTCAGGGCCTAAGTTTAATAGGGGACGGGGAAAATATTGCTTGTATGTTTTGTTCTGACAAATCTAGGCTCCGGGTCGTCCTGGCCCTCAGTGTTCCTGACATTGAGACCATATGGCCTGAACCACAATTTTGTGAATAATTTTAAGCGCGTGGATACACTTCCTGGCGGCAGCCTCAGCTTCATGAGCTCAGAATCTCGCAATATTATTGGTTATTTAAAATCAAGACTGGTTTATGGGTATTATGCAAATTAATTCTACACTTACCGAGTCCCTCGATATCTTAGCACGCTTCAGCATGAAAGATGCTTGTGCCCACTCCTCAGCAACGGCCTGGTCGTCTGTGATGATCAGGTTGTCGAACAACAGCATTGGAGACATCGACCACAGCTCGAAACCTACTGCGTGCTGCAAAAATTGTAGGACTGTAAGTACTTGTTATTGAACATGTCTTTACGAGTGATTTTAGCAGGTTATTTATTATGTAAAAATTGTATAGGAATAGTGCTTTTGTTGGGATGATTTTACTGATTGAAGAAGCACACATCTATTTCTCCTGATAAATGTACAGATTTTTTTTCCGTCCCAAAATACCGCACTAGTGAGACGTATATTCAAGTGATGAAATGGTAATTTTCAGAGGTCTCAATCAACTGTTTCGTAACAACAGATGACTGCTTATCCCATCTAACACGTGAAATAACTATAGTAGTGTATAGCTTATATAGCCGCTAATAACACCAGCTATTGCCTGGTAAAATAAACCAGTCAAGAGCGTGTCGGACCACGCACAATGAAGGGTTCCGTAGCTGGGATGAATATCCCAAGAACAAACATAACATTGTAGTTGAAAAACAAGTTCACCAATACATTCCAACTGAAAATGTAAGTTTGCACGCACAATATTGAGAGATTTACCTTGTTATCTAATACTATAATTTTATTATACTTCTTATAGGTTTTCGTGTTATCTATAAGCAAAGAACTATTTTCTGTATTTTTTTTCCAAATTTTAGGCTCAGTAGTTTCGGAGTTGAGGGGGATGATGAAGATGGTAAAAATTCATCAATTTTTTTTTCTTAAATAATTTTTCAAAGTATTAATTTTAAAATACAATAAAAATGATATCTTTACAATGAGACCTTTCATTTAATATGTCACACGCACGGTACGAATTGCATTTTTTTTTTAATTTTCTGATTAGCTACCCAAAATTCATCAATCCTCATATTCCTAATTAATTTATTTGCGTCACACGTCAGTGTTTGTGTCACAGAAATGCATATGTGTACCAAACAACTTAAGTGGTTCAGTAGATTCGGATCAAATTGGCTGTGACAGACGGACAGACAGACACACAAGTGATCCTATAAGGGGTCCGTTTTTTCATTCGGACGTACAGAACCCTAAAATATAAAAGCACTTACGATAGGCGTCATTCTGAAGGGCTGTTCGTCTCTGAAGTAGTGCGGGTTGGCGATGCGGCGCGGAGCCCACTTGCCTTTGTAGTTCGGGTTGGGCACCAGCGGGGCGCGCCAGATGCCCTGCGGACACACAAGTGTTACATTGATACAGTTCAAGTTAACCAACATTGCGGGGATTATTTATAAACGTTGCTGTGAGGGTTCTATTTTCACATTAAGTGTACGCTGGATTGGAGGACACTACTATTTTGTTCACTGAGTAAAACTCTCTTTTAGAAGAATTTTGTTTTACTGTTCATTGTTAATACAAATTAATTCGAAGCACTGTATTTCGCTCAAAATGTCCTATCCTTATATTGAATTACATAAGCACAAGTAGCGTCGGTATCGCTCTGCTAAACATATTAATTTACCAATAAATTTCTTACGAGTAAATTACCGATCGCGCTCGACTCTAAGTTCACCAATCAGATGGGAGCGGAGGCGTGTCAAAATCCGGACAAGTTTCGACAAGTTCAACATGCTCCGGACTTGTCTTAGAGTAGAGCGAGATCATGACAAAGTTCCCATCAAACAATCATGTTTATGACTAAAACCAGACTTATGGCTACACCTTATGGTTAGGTACACTGATTTATTCTATATTATGTTTAATCACTGAGTGGGCGTCCTGCACAATTGCTTAAAGTTTAAAAGTAAAAAAACACGGTTAAGGAGACATCAATCATACTACTTAACTTTAATAAATAAGGAACTATAAGTATATTCTTTTTAGTTAAAAGTATAAAAAGGACATTCACTGGTATTTATAGAGAACCAACAAATTTAATGTCGATGTTCTAACGATCGTCAGTTGAATGAGACAACTTTTACAAGTTCACCATGTCATTTCAGCGGAAAGGCGTCTACTGCTGGACATAGGCCACCCCTAATTGGGAGGGTTAGCCATAATCGCCACGCTTGGCAGACGGGTTGGAGACAGCAGTATGGTGTTAAAAATGCATAGAGAACGCTGCTGCCCATTCTCTAGTAAGTCCCTTAGTCGCCTTTTACAACACTCACGGGAGGAAATGGGGTGGTGCTATTCTTTACGTCCGGCTCCACACGACACCGTGTAACACGTTCGAAAAAAAAAGTTTTTACTGTAATCTAGTTAGGAAGGCGCTGGTGTTTGTGATACAATTTTTTTTTTCAATAGTTCAGAGTAGTTCGTTACCTTGTAGTTAGGGTTGGGTATGGTCGGAGCCTTCCACGCGCCGCAGCCGGGCGCGGCGGCGCACGCGGGGTTGTCGATGAGAGGCGCCTCCCACTCGCCGTCCATCTCCTCATCCCAGTCCTCTGGCTTCTTAGCTTCAGGGTCTGCAGGATGAAGGGAAACGAGTTAAGTTCTGAACAAAATAAAGGAGTTAGCTGGAGTAAGACTGGATGTGGTGAAGCAAGAAGCGAATGTGAGTTAAACTGCGGTATCTTATGTAAAAAAAGACGCGTAATTGTATCTAACTAACATTTCATGCAAACTATAATCCAAAGTCTCAAATTCAGATAATTTATGTAAACAAAGGGGATAACATATCAAAAAAATATCTTTGTAATGATAATTTACATAAAATGGCGAAAAAAAAGGTTCCATTTTCTTTTAAGTACTGATTTAAGAAATAATAATTAAAAAATAATCGTACCGTAATGATTTTTATAAATTTTCGGTTTTAAACAGTTATTAAAAAAAGGAGATTTTCTGGTAAGTATTAAATATTTTATGATACTGGTAACAATGTAGGAGATCCAAACATTTCCAAATTTTTTACATCTTCAACAACACAAATATTACAACTCTCATTCATAGATTCAAATTGTAAGTAGCATATCTCACATGTTGGATGAAAACGGATGTAAACTGTTTCGAGTGGAAATCGATTTTGGGAGGTCTACGTTAAAAGGGCTGATTATGATGATTATATGCCGTGTCTCAGACACACTACACAAAACATTGTTTGGCAACAGTATTTTGTTTGCATATTTCTCACTTTAATTTTATAGACACAAAAAAATTATGATCAAATGTTTTGCACCACTGTCCTGTCATTTTGTCAGTGACTTTTCTTGACATTAATTTGTTTACAAAAATTATCTGAATTTGAGACTTTGGGTATAAATATTTCATCAGTTAGCGAAATAAGCATCGACGGGAAAAACTCATTGTTTTTAAAGACTGGTGGTAAATTACGAGTTGTTGCTTTAGAGATATTTAAAGTTTTCAATCCTCAGAGGTAAGTGATCAGCTATTGAAGTTCTTTTTATTCATTATTTCTATATTAGCTTGTCCCGCGCATTCATCCGCGTGAAATTTCTTGTCCCTTCGAGCCACCCCGTCGCATCGCATCGCCCACCCGCGCTATTACTTCGTTTTTGCTTAGCTTTTTTAGGGTTCCGTAGCCAAATGGCAAGAAACGGAACCCTTATGGATTCGTCATGTCTGTCTGTCCGTCCGTATGTCACAGCCAGTTTTTTCCGAAACTATAAGAACTATACTGTTGAAACTTGGTAAGTAGATGTATACTGTGAACCGCATTAAGAATTTCACACAAAAATAGAAAAAAATAAACAATACATTTTGGGGGTTCCCCATACTTAGAACTGAAACTCAATTTTTTTTTTTCATCAATCCCATACGTGGGGTATTTATGGATAGGTCTTCAAAAATGATATTGAGGTTTCTAATATCATTTTTTTCTAAACTGAATAGTTTGCGCGAGAGACACTTCCAAAGTGGTAAAATGTGTGTCTACACAATTTTTCAAATCCAACTGGGAGTTCCAGAGATTAGCGCGTTCAAACAAAAATACAAACTAATCAGCTTTATTATTGGTGTAGACAAGACAAACCTGGAATCATTTCAGGTTCATCATCCAGCCATCCGTCGGGCTTCACTGCGTTAGGGTCGACAATTTGCGCGGGTGCTTCCTCATCCCAATCGTCTGGTTTAGTTGCTGATGGGTCCACAATCTGTGTGTGAAATACAACTTTATTGAACAAACAAATTCATTAATAAATGTCTGTACACTAAATATAAACTATGCTCGACTATAAATGATAAATGAATAAATAAATCAATCTTTATTTCAGACAATGTATCACACTAAAATATACAGTTCATTTTATCACAGAAACCGCCTTACATAAACGTGGAATAAAGTTATACCTAGTTATATAACTTTATTCATATTTATAGTTTATTCCAAGTATAACTTTATTCCGCGTTTATAAGTAAGGCGGTAAAAATCAAATTATTTAAGAACTAGCTGCTCCCCGCGGTTTCACCCGCTTATGAAAGACGAAGAGACGTTTTACTAACATGGCTGTTTAATCATATACCCATTCAACTGTGAAGTGAGTTTGTTATCTATTCAATACATATCATAAATGAAAGTCGCTTTTCGTGTTTGTCTGTGTGATCGCGTTGTTCTTATAAATACGCAACAGATTTTTATGTTATTCCTACATTTTAAGTTATTTAATTTTTAATTTTATTGCATAAATTGTTAAAGTTCAAAAAACGGGTGAAGACACTGACTCCTGTAACACAGGTACCACCTAGCTCAGGAGTCAGGGCTTCAAATTAAAATGTAACAACTTTTTTATGTCAATAAAACATATTTTATTTTTTATGTAGTTTTCATAATTATTTAGAGAATTTATTCCGGAAGTATTTTTTTTTTTGATAAGGCGTAAAATTCGTGTAAAGCTGGGGCGAGTCGCATTTCTATATTCTATACGAGTAAATAAAATTGAAGTGTTTGTTTGTAATGTCAAAATAATAGTTGTTTACGAAATGCTTATGAAAGTTTATACGACACTTAAAAAAAAAAAAAAAATTTCTTGTATGTCTTCCTGTTTGTTTCGGCTAATCTCCGAAACGACTGGACCGATTTTGACGGAACTCTCACTGGCAGATAGCTGATGCTATAAGGAGTAACTTAGGCTACTTTTATTTTCGACTAGCTGTGGCCCGCGTGGATTTCATAAAAAAAAAAGACACATTACAAACAGACACTTCAATTTTATTTATTTGTACAAATAAAATGTTGAATGCAAACATTTACCTGTTCAACTATAAAGTGGGTATGTTATTGTGAATAATGTAAGATTAAATTATTAGAAGCAGATTCATATTTCCCCGTGCGGTTTGGCTGTCATAACAATAGTCATAAATCTAGTGTAAATGGAACGCGTTTATTTCATACAGTTTCTGAACTTACACTGAATATACAATTTCAATTTGTTGCTTTTAATGAGAACAATCACCTTATTCTGGGCACTTTGCCAGGTACGTTTCAACACAAACAGATTACACTGAAAATGTATACAAACAGACATTTGCACTTAAATGTGATTTATTATGATGTTGCCTTTGTACTCCGTTTTACGGGGCTAAGGACGTATGTAAGTAGGTGTTATACTTCATACTGAGTAAATCAGGTTTGCCATATTCAGTGACAATGACATTTAAAGCATATACTGTTTCCACTACCGGAACACAGGCCTCCTCTCGGTGAGAGGGACTGGGCCTTAATACACCAGGCGGGCCCAGGACGGGTTGTAGATGTAAATTTTTGGTACTTTAGGGGTATGAGGAACAGGGTGTAAAGTTCACTCATACTCTATAGTAAAGGGAATCTCCGACCAGACGGGTATTGTGTCTGGTGGGCAACTGCCCAACGGTTGATGTCGGGATGTTGTATATATGCTAGTCGCGCGGTAAACTCTGATAGCGCGATGCAGAATTTGTGACGTCAGGTCTTTGATGCGTAGTTCGCATGTGGCGTTGTTGATACCGCCACAGTACTAAAGGCTTTGTCAAACAGAACATGTACTTAGCGCGCGTCAGAGCGCTAACCTGACGCCGCGCTATGACGTCGCGATGTGTTGTACTAACGCGGTCAATACCGTCAAACAGAGCGGCAGTGCTAGCAGTACGCAACGCTCTGTCGGGCGTTGTTTTTTTACAGATTTTATTTTAGCGTCTGACTGAATGTGTTAAATTACTGCATAATGACCGAAAAATTGTCTCCGTCAGGATGAACGGTCACTAGGCATATTTAACGTTGAATTTGTGCCCAAGAATTGCTTCCCTATTGCTTCTATTTGCTTCCATTCAAGAAGAAAAAAAAAAAAAAACATTTTAAGGGTGACCGTTCATTCTGATGTCAGGACGGCCGGTTACCGAATGCGCAGATCTAAATTTGGATCGTCCGGTGTGGACCCAGCTACTGAAGCGTCAAGCCAAAATTTTTGAACCAACAAAAATCAAATCTGTTCTCTAACTACCCACCTTTTCCCTCTCATCCCAGTCTTCAGGTTTCTTGTCATCAGGGTCATCAATCTCTTCTGGGGGGTTGACAGCTGGGGTGAAGTCTTCTAGCAGCGAACCAGCATTAACCTCCTTGTTGTCAACTAAGATGCTGAATGTGTTGTCTGGACGAATGATTAGAGTGTACAGATGAGGTTCCTTGTCTTTGTAGATTTCGTCCAGGCGTTGACTGTGGATGGAAAATGGTATTATTATTATTTTGATCTGCTTCAGGCAGTGTTATAAGTTTTTCTGAGGAGGTTTAATCTGTAGCCTATTGAATGGTAACAAGGTGGATAATTGATTAACAAATTTCGGAAATACACACTTTGCTTAAATTGGTAGAATTGTTGCAAAGTTCCATGAAAGGAACGAAGTTCCTTCTTACATACGAAATAAAAAAAAAAAAAAAAAAAAATTACACTTGAAACTGACTTTTTTTTCGAAGTTTCTTTTAGCTCGCATATTATACTGTTTTACCCACCCACAGACGCGTTTTTAATACAGAGCCATCTAGCGTAAAGTTTTTAAAACAAGAGATGTTTAAAATCGCGCATTTAAACCACACTATCTCAGAGAAAATCGCATGGAGTCGACATAACGCGTAATGCTTTAAGTCGCATAACGCTTTTTCTTTACGTGACGATTTCAACCAGTCAACTCCTACCGCAAGCCGCGTTAAAGAACATCGTTCTAATAAATCAAATTTAAACCGTGTGGCTATCGAAAAAAGCGCCAGGTAAGACAGGTTACCTAATAAAAACTCACGACGGTTTCAGAAAATTGGATTTTAAAGGCGTGTTCTGCTAAGAAACAAGATGTCAAAACCTGCAGATATTTCTAAAACCAAAACACTCACGTAGGTTTCTTGCTATGCTTCTCCTCGATAGTTCCATTCCTGGGGTTCCTATGTCTGAAGATGAAGTGCAGTTTATTGTCATTGCCGCACTTGTCGGGTCCGAACATGATCGTGTATGGAGTTTGGTCGTAGAACTTGCGGAGATCTGCCTTTGTGTTGGTACCGCGGGAGAGGAGTTTGATGTACGCACCGCCGCAGTTTTGACCTTCCTGTAAGTTGAATGATGATTTGGATAGAAAATGGATAAAAAGTAAAAGACTGCTTATAATGTATGGAAGAAGAAGAGATAGTGCGCCAACCCCGGAGAGAAGTCGGCTGTTCACATTTTTTCAGTTTTGAGGGAGTAACGAAACGCTGGGAAAGTTAAGATATTTTTCTTCCCCTGAATATTCTGATTTTATTAGTCCGTTTTGTCAAGTCTATTGTATTTTGATTGAGATGTAGGTATTCGGAAGTAGAATGCTGCAAGATAAAAACAATATTTAAATTCGATTTATTTGGGTGTGGTCAGCCAACAATCAAGTTATACTTTCTAACCAACCTGCCAATTTACGATGAAAACCACAATGGCCTTCCAGTACAATGTTGACAGGATTCTAAAAATAGTGTTTTAATAAAAATCCTCCATGTGGGACGTGGTTTATAGAGTCCGGTTATCCGATATAAACAAACAAAAAAATATTGACGCGAATCAAAGCTATTTTTAACACCTAACGTCATAACGCATTTCCGAAAATGATTTTGGACAGCGTCCAGGATATGTTTGTAATAATAACATTTTATGTGCGTGAATCCTCATGTTTTGGTGTCCTAAACTATGTACTTCCGAAGGAAATCGGTTTAGACTTAGAAATGTCGCATGCGGTTTCTGCTATAATCTAAGTTGGATTGGGATTTGAACAAGCCAATAACTACTGATAATACTGGCTTGCTTGTCTTGACTGGTCTTCTAAAAGTTGTTTAATTGTACTTTGATGGCAAAATTATTATTATTAAACAGAGATGTTAAATTAACTACGGTACCTACATCCGTATCTAGGATTTTATTTAAACAATACTTGGCTTTAAAAGAAAACTGATATGCAATGCGTTTTTATACCATAATAAAACCGGCCAAGTGCGTGTAGACCATGAAAAGTGAAGGGTTCCGTAGTTGGAACGAATTCATCCCAAGAACAAACTTAACATTGTAGATGAAATACATGTTATCCCATACATCAATATACGTGACAGCCGTGTTGGGCAAATTGTAATTGTAAAAACAATTAAAGATTAACAATTGATTAATTGTTTATTGTGGAACTTTACAATTGACAATTGATTAATTGTAAGTAGTGGTAGCAATTAAGAATGAATCAATTGTCAACCGTGATTTGCTACAGTTAACAATTAATTAATTTTCAATTTAATTAAAAACTAACAATTGATCAACTGTAATTGTGGAAATTTACAATTAACAATTAATCAATTGTCAATCGTGATTTGCTACAGTTAACAATTAAAAAGGACAACTGTACGGGTTTTGGGCGTGGACTGGTATCATAACAAAATGTGTAAGTAATATACTGAAATATACATTTTAGTTACAAATAACACAATGATAATAATCATCAGTGATTTTAATTAAACCTGATTAGTCAGATAACTATAATTCTCTCAACTCTCTTTTCGACATCTATCACTAAAATTCCTTACTTTTGGCTATGAGAATCTTAAAGATATTCTGCAAAAAAAAATCTCTAAATTTAAAAATAATTTTGACAACTAAAATCGAATTTGACAATCCGTGACTCCACGTGGATTTTATTTTACTTTTGGCTTTGCAACGTGGTACTTGTTTACCCTACCCCGTGAATTTTTTGGTACATGGGGGGCAGCCTCGACGTGTTTTATATGGAATTTAACACTTTTGTATGGAAAATATGAAAAATTATTACGTAAAGAAAAGAAAGTTTCATTATTTTTGCGATAGGACACCATTTTCGAGATACAAGCAAAGAAAAGAAAAAAAAAAAGATACAGTACTATTTTTGCACCAAGGTGTTGGTGTGAATTTTAGTTCATGACAACTAATTTTATTCCATGACACTTTGAATTGATTTTGGTAAAGGTAAGTAAATTAATTGTTAGTTTTAATTGTTTCATAGAAAAATTTAAAAAGTTAATTACATTTATTTTAATTGCGAGTTACGATAAACATATATTAAACCAAATAATTTAATTGCAATATGCAATTTTTTTTTTGTTAATTAACAAGTTGATTGAAAAATTAATTGATTAACGCCCAACACTGCGTGACGTTCAATTCTCCAACTGCAAATGTGACTACGGAACCCTAAAAAGCTGACAGTCTAAGTAAAATCCATCGAACCAAGAAAGGCAGGCAGAAAATTACCAAATCAATAACCATAATCAAACGAGGTTACAGCTTTACGCTAATTAGCTTATAAAATTACGAGATTTAATTCATACTCCACATACATCATGACATGACGCAATATACGTCTGAGTTTCAGTTACCGTCTACCAGTATAAGCACTTACGTGGAAAATATGAATAGGATCCAACGCTTAGCCAATAAGCCAATTAGTGACTCAATTCAATAAGTTTTGCTGTATGATGGAACAATGAGTAAAATGCCTATAGGCTTTGAAAGTAACAGATTCTGAATTATGTTCAAACTGGTGATGGTAGAAATTTTCATGTGGCTACATAATTGCTTAGGTATTGAACACACAGTAATAATAATAGCTAAAGATCGTGATTGTTGAATTTCTTCTTTAATGAATACAAAATAACACACACCAAAATAAGACCAATTTAGTGCAATGAAACTAAAATGAGAGTCGGGTGACTCACATTTTTGCTGTTGAATGAAACAAAAATACACTGAACTTGGTTGACTCAATGTAGGATGACAAGCTTAATTACAAACTCCTTTCTTTTCTTCCTCTTGATCAAGACTATACTCCATTTGAAATAAGATTAGACATTTAAATAAACATTTTTTACAGTCCGTTCAACCTATTTTGACTTCTATTGCATTGGTGGCATGACAAATGGCAGCTGCAGTAAACAGTTGGTATTGTAACCACTTTTTTGCTTTTAATACCATCCGTATGCCTAAGGAATAGAAGTCAAAATTGGTTGAACGGACTGTTAAAAGGTTCATTTAAATATCTAATCTTATTTCAAATCGAGTATATTATGGTTAGAATGATTGCCATCATCATGTTCTGCCTCCAACATCCCACTTTTGGCCATGAAACGAATTCTGCGCTAGTCTAATGATAGCAATGTTAAGTACAAAGCATAAACCGTTTTATTACAAAACAATCTAACTTAAGCTCGCACCTCAAGCATCAAGCCAGTTTTTTTATTTCTAATTAATACAAGACTTTCAATTTAGTACCAGACTAACTAGTCAAGTTTGTGTAAATAACTGTATTTCAATCACAGTAAGGTTTTTATTCCAAAAACTGGCTTGATGATTTGACTAAACTATTTCTAAAGAACAACCTTGTTCTGTAAATAGGTTTGATAATTATACTTTCTTAATTCAAAATCTTACCTGCATAGTAACTTCATACTGGACAATGAAAGGCTTGTCCTTGAACTCAAATGGTTTGTCAAGCAGGGTTGATATGGCTGCATGTTTGGCTTCAGTTGTCAACACCAGACCCAGGTCCTCTTTGAAGATCTTCCTACCAGGTTGTTGAATCTGAAAGAAGATGGACTATTTAGTAAGATACCCTTACATAGGCCATGGAGGGGAATTAATTAAGATACTGCATTATTAATGTAAAATGCAAATTTCCACAGATTCTGATTGGATATTTTATGATGTTATTTGGAAAACCTTTAAATACTTTTTATCTCTCTACTAACTAACCTGTGTAAAATTTTTTAAATGACCCTATATCTAAAATAATGAGTGTTTATGATGAAATTTGTCATAATCCAAAATGAATCATGGTGTCAATTATGGTGTCTTAATCAAAATGAGATATCATTATTGAGAAACTAAAGTCCCGATCTGATCAGTCAGATATATATTTTTCATTCATGAAAAGTTAAGATCTGTTACTATTATATACCTTTTATCAGTTACAAGATAAGGTATTGTTTTGAAAAGATTTTGCTATGGAAATCAAGATATGATTTTCTACCGTGACTTACGTGAGGCAAGATATTTAGGTAATGTTCTATTTGAGTTTTTCAAGTATGTAATTATGTTTGAATAAGAGATGCAAACATTTGACTATTCCATTTTGGTGTATTTTAGTATTGATAAAAAAGTAGAATTCATTTGAAATTAAGTAAGAGCAACCTAATCACTACATATTATAAAACAAAGTCCTTCGGCGCGTCTGTCTGTCTGTTCGCGATAAACTCAAAAACTACTGCACCGATTTTCATGCTGTTTTCACCAATGGATAACGTGGTTCTCGAGGAAGGTTTTATTACCTATATAATTTGTTAAGTTTACATTAACAATATGTTGGAGGAGTTGGAACAAAAATAAAATGTGGCTGGTATTTTAGTATATTGTGGTTTCTTTCGACTTCCACACAAACGAAGTCGCGGGCAGAAGCTAGTTTATTATATTTTTATCTGAATGTGGAATTCAGATCATAAGTATATGTATGTTTCTAAATGAAATGTTTCTCTTTCTGTATTTCTTTCTCAGTGTTGAGCCTAAGAAATAGAAGTTCTTAATAAATATAACTTACCTCCCATTTACCATCATACTTGGCAATATTTTCATCAACACCTTGTTTCTTAGCTTCAGACTTCACCCATTTCTTCTTGAAAGCAGCCTCGTCATCAAAGTTTTCAGCAAGATATACCTTTTCAGGACTTATTGTTGGACTGTGGTACAGATTTTCTTCTTCTTCCACCGTCTATAAATATGAATGAGGTTTTATTTGATGTTCCTTGGGTTGTGAGGTCGGTTTACAGTCTGGTTAGACTGACCACTGACTGATTGACTGACTGCTGCATCTGGTTAGATGCAGCTGAACACAGCACAATGCAGCACCAGTATTGTTGGAAGTTCCTTGAGAATAGAATGACCGTTTTCTTTTCTTTTTCTGATTGTGTCAATGGCAACCTAAATAGTGACAGCCAGAACCTTAGATAAAGATATAGCATTATTAGTGGAATCCATGAGTTTATTTTATGTGAAACCCTCAAGTATCAGGGTATGCGGAACATAGTGTGTATCATAGTTTGCAGAAAACCACATTTTTTTAATGGAAAGCAATACCTTCAAAATACAGCTCAAGAGCTAGAGAAGTGGTGTGAATAAAACATTAACACATAAACTTAATCAAACTTTACTTGGGAGTGATTTTCTTGGTTTGCACACAAGGTAGATATCTTTTAAAATAACTGTTTCAGAGGAAATAAGTCTACTATGAACCTGTGTTCAGGAGGCTTCATAAGTTTAACCAGATAATATCATGGCGGTCTTCAATCATGTAACAAAGAACAAGAATACTTTGGGAAATGTTTTATACCTGAATATTGTAATGCAAAATATGGACTTCATTAAACTGTATTTTAAAGGAGCATGTTATGGATATTTATTATACAATTGGTTATAAGCAAAGCAAAAGGAGAACCTTGAGCATTAATACTATAAAGGACTTGTGTGCGATACAATTTGACTTCATAGTGATAATTACTTTTGTTCTATCAAGGCCTCTGAGAAACTAAACCCACATTTGTTTCATTATCTCTAGATAATAATGTGGGTCATAAAGATTCAGCCGGCATTGTATTTTTTTGAGAACAATCATTGTAATTTATTCAGGTCATGTAACCTATAAGAACTAACCTCCACAGTAACTTCGTCGTCACCATCTCCGCTGTCGGCCTGTACCACACCCGCTGCACTCACTAACACTAGTAAGGCACCTAATAAGTATACTTTACGGCTAAATAGAGCCATCTGAAAATTAAAAAAATACACTGGTGACGGAACACGTCGGCTAACTCATAAAGCGTCGGCAATATCAGAGAATGTGAAAACTTTTGACAGTATATACTCCACCACGAGAACTGGAGTTAATTTAATTAAAAATATGTACGAATTTATGTAGCGCTCGGACACAGGAGTGTTCGGTGCAGCCGGATAACGGAAATCCTCAATAAAGGGCGACCAAATACCATTATCAACATAATATATTAAAATACTTCACCCTAGGCATTACCTTGAAATATATTTGATACACTTATTGTTTTTTATGTTACAATTACACGATGCACTGAAATCAAATAAATTCCCTACTGGGAGGAATTTGATTTTCCTGAAAATTTTCAGCCAATCAAAAACAAACAGTTGTCAAGGTAGCGATCGAGAATTTTCCGAAGCGTTCAGATTTATTAATTTTAATTAAAAAGGACATATTCTTGAATCACTTTTTATATATTTTTATTTAACGTTTAAAGTATTTACAAAATGTTTTGTTATTTTATTTAAAAGGAAAGAAAACATTTATTTAGTTTTCAAATAGAATGAATATTCAGCTACCATTACATCAAGGACAAAAAAAAAAAAACAAAACAGCCTTACTATAGTCCGACCAAAATCAAAAAGTTGATCATCTAACGTCACTTTATCTGATGTCTCTGTCATACTTGTCGTAAATGGGAATAATCAGGTGTATTTTCGAATTATGTTAAAAATCAAAATGTCATATCAACATTAGTCGTGTGATTCTGATTAGCACCGGGCAGTTTAGTTTTTGTATTTCGTTCGTGCTTTCGTGTCTTGTTGAAAATCTTATTTTCCTTGACGGTGGTGTATCAAAACATCTTTTGTATTATTATTGTTAGTGCATCTTTGTGAGACAACAGTATTCGCACGAACCCTATACAAATGTGTAAGTATTGTACAGTTGTACACCTAAGTAAATAAATAACATTAGTAACACCCTACACTCTTGATGATTATTAGTGTTTATTTACCATTAGACATGTATAATCGTCGGAGGAGGTCTCTGTATGTATTTATTACTATATATTGAAAATTATCAATAATAATTGACATAGGTACATTATTTTAGTTATTATCTTGTTGTGGTTTATTATCAGTCTTATCAGATAAAAAGGCTAATTATCTGATTCCTGGTATTGATCCTGTTCTGAGAATATTACAAATAGTCAAAAATCCTTTAGAACATCACACAAACAATGTTCAAAAGGGAAATATTTTTATTTTAATCCAATTATTCAATATTATAGCTTGGTTTTGGTAATTATTGTACAGTATTTAATTAGTTGCCTCCTGTAATCTTTTATTTATAAAAAACTGCTCTAGCTCAAACCGCTTAGGGTAGACATAAAAAAATTTGGACGGTAGGTTAATTGTGATGTAGGCATCCACTCAAGAAGGATTTTTGGTAATTCTGCTGCTAAAGTTGGTTAAAAGGGGGATTTCGTTTATATGATAAGTCTTATTCTTTGGTTTTATGAACTTGAAACTTGGTATGTATATAATAAAAATAAATAAAAAATAAACATCTTGCAGTAGGCTTGACAAGCCTTTAACAGATTTTCTGTGGGAGTTTATTGTTAGGAGACAACAGTTCCTCCTGTGAGAAAGGTGTCTCTTATGGAATTAGAATTTGTTAGTGAACAAGGTCCCATATGTGTTGTCTGAGCTGAGTAGAGTTGTGTGAGCCTTCTGTCATTTATTGGATCAGATAACACTGTTGCCAGGGTGTTAGTATGAGTTTTTATACGGTCTTTTTATGCTTTTGCTCTCTGTTCGAGTTCCTCTTAACTGTTATTGTATCTGTGTACTCAAAATTCACTGGTTCTGATAAATAGAGGTGCATTGGTTATTAGTTTGGGTTCTTTATTCTGGAACCGTAGTAAAGTCTCCATGTTAGAGTTCTTTTGCTGATTCCCATTACTAAATGCCTTATTTACAAACTAGCTTCTATTCTATTTTTTTTTAAATATGTTGCCCCACACTAGGAATTTCTCTTGTATTGTGGGTGCGTTTACAAACTCACATACACAAACAGCCAGACCCGGAACAACTACTTGTACTTGATTATAGTTTTATATATGAGTATCTTATTATCCATGGTGATGTGTGATCCTCTCCCTATTAGCCAGTTTCTGAGCCTGTATTTAACTCCATGCGTTTTTTTGGATATGAGGTGTCCATGTTTGCTTCCTATTAAGATGCATGCCTAAGTATTTTGCTGAATCTAGATGGGGTAGAACGTCGTTTCCAAGTTTAATTGGGGGCAGTTGTCCTTTCTCAAAGTAAAAGTGACATGCACTGATTTGTTGGAGCTGGCCTTGATGCTTCACTTTTCTATCCATTGGTTGACTGTTCAGGTGACTCTGTAGAGCTAAAGATGCTACACTGGGGTTTTTATGGTTGCAAAGTGCAGCAGTGTCATCAGTGAATGTGGCAGATAGGATATTATCCGTTGTGGGTATATCTGCAGTGTAAGTCAGATATAGAGTAGGGCCCAAAGTGGAACCTTGCGGTACCTCGGCTTTTATATCTTGAAAGGCAAGAGTAGGTGTCATTGATTTTAACACTAAATATTCTATCCTCCAAATACGATTTTAAGAGCTGGTAGAAGTTATGTGGAAGTTGGTTCTTCATTTTAAAGAGCAGGCCTAAGTGCCAAACCTTATCAAATGCTTGTTGTATGTCGAGAAAGACAGCAGATAAATACTTTTTTTTTCTCGAGAGCTTCTCTTTTTTTTTGTTGACAACTCGGTAAACTTGTTCTATATTTGAATAGCTAATTCTGAAACCAAACTGATGTTGAGGGATGAGATCGTTTTCTATTTGTGTTAGCCTTCGCAAGATTTATTTAACGATTAAGTACACGATTTTTGATAATCTTCTCAAACAATACATAAAGTTGGTGGTAGACTAAGTAATTGGTCTGTAAGGAACCACTCCTTTAAATAGGGTGGAGAGGGCGTTGAAGTTCGAAGGGGTAAAACGAGATTCACGCGATGTCGCGGGCGAAAACCTAGTTAAATTATGAATTTCGTGCTTTACTCGACAGGTCCGAAATTAATAAGATTGTTTTTACAGTTTCATTAAAATGAATTAATTTTACGAATAAAAAGCTTATAAGATCAAGCATACAATTTTTGTTTCCTATTGTTTCAGCATAATGTCGATTTCAAGGCGCCAATTGTTGCGCCTACTGAGGCTGCGTAATCTTCTGATGTTGACGCTAATAGTTATATTACTGTACATAGTGAAATTGTTGACCAGCCTAGATGCAAGTAACCAATTTGCAAACAACGCTATAGATGTATTTAAAATCCCACAAAGATTTCGCCAAGATCGGGGCATTTTTACACCCACTACCTTAAAGGTGAGTAACTCATTATTCTCATCTCTTAATAGTTAACAATTTATTTAGGTCAGAGCAGCATGTCTATACATCTCAAAATCAAAATATTTTATTTCACATAAACCTAAAAGGGAACATAAGTAACGTCAGAAGCTAGGTGCACGGTTCCAATTGGTCGTTTCCTATGGAGAAAAGCCGGCAAGAAACTCCACGGTTACTCTTTAAAAAATAATTGGCTTTTACAATATTTTCAAATAACAGTGTTAATAGGTATGGGAGGACAGTGTGGGCCTTTCAACAAGTACCAGGTACTTCATCATCATCATCATCATTTCAGCCGAAAGACGTCCACTGCTGGACATAGGCCTCCCCCAAGCACCGCCACCTCGACCGGTTCCGTGCTTCCCGCATCCAGCGAATTCCTGCGGCTTTTACAGTCCACCTTGTGGGAAGCCTTCCTACGCTACGTTTTCCGGTACGCTGTCGCCACTCCAGAACCTTTCGGCCCCAACGGCCATCTGTTTTGCGAGCAATGTGCCCTGCCCATTGCCACTAAATTTGGCAATTCTTCGAGCTATGTCGGTTATCTTGGTTCTCCTGCGGATCTCTTCATTTCTGATTCGATCACGTAGGGAAACTCCAAGCATAGCCCTCTCCATTGCCCTTTGGGTGAGTTTTAGCCTTCTAATAAGGACCATTGTGAGCGACCACGTTTCAGTGCCATAGGTCATCACTGGTAACACGCACTGGTCAAAGACTTTCGTCTTGAGACACTGCGGTATGTGGGACGTGCGTAGCTTCCCGAACGCTGCCCAGCCGAAAACCGAAGCCAGGTACTTAACAAAATAGAAAATGGTCAACAACAACTTACGAGTTGTAGGTCGTGGGTTCGAATTCGAACCCAGGCAAGCGCTTTTCTGTAAATAATTTCATCACCACTGCTCTCAAAACGGTGAAAGAAAATATTGTGAGAAAACCGGCTTGTCTTAGAACCAAAAGTTCGAAGACATGTGACATCTAAGTGGGAAGCACAGAACCGGTCGAAGCGGCGGTGCTTGGGGGAGGTATATGTACAGCAGTGGACGTCTTTCGGCTGAAATGATGATGATGATGATATGATATCTACCAACCCGCACTGGGCCCACGTGTTGTGTTACAGTCCACTCCCTCTCGAAGAGAGGAGGCCTGTGTCCCAGCAGTAGGAACATTATAGGCAGATTATTTTATTAATATATACTTTTTTTTTTAAACGATGCCCTACGCTAGGAATTTCTCCTGTATTGTGGGTGCGTTTACAAACATTTAAACTCACATACACAAACAGCCAGACCCGGAACAACTTCTTGTAGGTCATACAAATATTTGTTCCATGCGGGAATCGACACGCAGCGCAGCAGTCAATAGCTTAACCACTGCGCCAACCGTGCCGTCAATCATGTTGTGATTAACAAATTTTATAATTCCAGAAAATTGACTGGCATGACTATGCGCTGATACAACAAGAAAGGAAGCGAGTGGGTGGGTATTATCAACTGATTACTCAAAACAGTAGTATTTATTTAGGCTATAAATAACCAGCCAATGGATTTGATGAAATAATCTCCTTGTAAATGAAATTCAAGCAAATGCCTACTTAATAATTGTAAAAAAAAATCAATTGTGCCTGCATTTGTAGTGAAGATTTAAGTAATATTTTTTATTATATAAAAATAAAAATCTGGTTATTTTAAATTCCATGACGGCATGGTCATGGAATATACATATAATAACCAGACAAACATTGGGCCAGACTGTTTCACTCTAGAAAAGCCAGCAAGGCAATGTCGATACATGTTAAAGATACAAATAGCAGATTACTCACGTTGATAGAGGTCTTGCTGTCTTGCATTGCATACAAATAGAGAAATAGACATTGAAATTGTATCATAAAGAAACATGAGAACAAATAATGTATATTACAGATAGAATAAGTTGTTATAATAGTTAACTTATATATTATTTTATTTTGATCAGGAATCGGAGAGCAAGGGAAACCAGCACATTTGCCAATATCAGATGCTGAACTTGAAAAAGATCTGTATTCAGTAAACGGTTTCAATGGCGCACTAAGTGATAAAATTCCGTTGAATCGTTCCTTACCGGACATTCGGCACCATATTTGTGAGAAGAAGGTTTACATTGCGTCCCTACCAACTGTGAGCGTCGTGGTTCCCTTCCACAACGAGCATTGGAGTACGCTGCTTAGGACTGCGTTCAGCGTGTTGCTTCGGTCACCCAGTACTCTGATAAAGGAAGTTCTTTTAGTTGACGATGCCAGCACCAAAGGTAAGAGCTCAGATTAAAGTTTTTTTATTACTACAAATTAAAAGAAATTGTTCAGTTCCATTAAAAATAATAACATTTTCACGCAATTCTAACCGCTGAGATTTGCGGCAGTCGAGATCCTAAGGCCTGAAACTTGTTAAGGCGACGGCCACCCGGTGCATGTGTACGCGCGTAGATACGCGGGTGGGCTCCGTGGGAACAAGACAGTCCCTGTCGCGGGTACCTATCGTAATTAATTACCCATAGTTCAATTTTAACAGTGTGCATGTACAATCGTGTCGATGGAGAACTTTATTATACCGCCTCCCTGCGACAGACGCCCGCACTGGGCTCCGCGACGGAGTACTTGTATGGAACCGCGCGGGCGTCCGCTTAACGAAGTTTAAATGCTCCTAATACAAACAGGCAACGCGTGTCTCGCGACGAGCGGTGCCATTGTGTCGCGTCGCGTGTTGCGCCTGTTTGTAGAAGCCTTAAGGCGTAAAACGTGAGATTAAGACAGCTGTATTAGTATGCCTAGCTATTGCATTTCACCATTGATTGAGTCTACTTCAGTACAACCCTTCAGTGGTCCATCAATTGCCGTTTCACCGTTTCCCTTCAAATAATCTTCTATTACAATTACCAACATTCCCTCGACAGAGATCGTCAGGCTACCGTAACTTGCTGATTATAAAAGTTATCCTGCTTTTTTTTCTCTTTAAAATCCTAATACAGAATTTAGTCTATCACTCAAAACATACTATAGCTTCTAAGCTTTAGCGATGGATTAGTCCCTCCATTCTTATGGTCCATGTGCGGGACTGTAACGGTGAAGAATTTGTCTTCAGGCTTTGTAAAATTACAGACACCATCTTTTGTGAGAGTAGGTCGTAAATCACCACGCGGGCGCAGTGTGGGTGGTGAATGTCACACCTCGTTGAAAGTTTGGTTCTAGGACATGCCGGTTTCTTCACGATTTCTGCGACTGTCTATAGTCTATCCATATGTATGACTCAGTTTTACAAGACTGTAGTTTTGACCTCGTAAATTTTAACAACAACAAGACTTCGGTATTTTACGTTGGCCGTGACTTTCGAATCCAAAGTCATGGCCAGTATTCTGAACTTAACTGAACTGCATTCACGATCAATTCAGCTTCGGAGCTCAGCCGACTCTGGGGGTCTACTCCCTAAGCACGAAGTCCGTCGTTTCGGGCTTCGTTTCGGGCGTTTCCTACTCCCTATCACCAACGGACGGACGATTCGGTCGGGGCCCGACGAAGAATGAATGACAACACGATTTGACAACTGTTCCTACTCCCGATGCGTTTTTGCCCGTCCGAAAAGTTGAACTTGACGCTTGTTTTGACGGAACCTTGTGTCAGTTGATACGACATCAAAATAGTTATCGTTCTGTCGACGAACGATTATAATTGTTTATACTATTTAGAGACAAAGTAAGGAATTCCAAAGTATGGCTGCTTTTTTATTGCTTGACGAAGCTTTATAGGAAGAGCGGAGGCAACGTCGACAATATTTACGCCAAGAATTTAGGTTGGCGAGTATTCCCGACGTTACTGACTTATCTTAAAGCTATTTGGCAATTTTGCTATTCTGAATTTGACGTTTTTAAAATAAAATTTAGATTTTCTAACTAAATCTGACTATTATTAATCGCGATTAAAAAGATGTAGAATAAAATCTGTGCGTCCTGTGAAAACTGATACATCTCGAAAATGTCAACTTTACAATATAGTAGTTTTTGTGTGTAAAAAATTATAAAATTTTGTTAGGATAATAATTTTACAAAAATAGTGACATTATTTGTATTTAGTGTCGTATTGTTTACAACCTATTATGTTCCAGCTCAAAAGGCGTTACTGCAAGAAGAGATATTTAAAAAAAGCTATATGTTGTATCAAAACACACCAAATGAATGATCGTGTATGATTCTAAATGAGTTGTATCGCTTTACACTTTGTGTGAAGCTTTGGTGAAAGGTGATATTGTTGCACTGTCAGGTAGTTTTATACGAAACTAAATCAACTCCTGTTCAAAGCTGTCAAACAAACGAGTAATATTTTTCAGTCAGCAGAAGCACTGTAAACACAAAACTCGTATTCTTCAAAACTTAATGTTGTCTTCATTATATTTTTTCATTATAAAGTTTTGTTTAAAAAAAAAACGTGTAACGTAATAAATATATGTGAATAATGATATGACTTGAGATACATCTTAAAACACAATTATTTATTTCATAACTTGAATATTGTGAACGATACATGTCAATATGTATTTATTTACACAAAAATATTTATCAAAACACGCCATTTCGTCTTAGATGTACCATACGATCTTGAAAACTAATAGACGTATCAAAATGTTAATTAGACAGAATAATAGAGCATTTTTTTCTGATGAAGGTGCAACAATAATATCACATTCGATATAAGTTGACTTATATCACTTTTCACAGGACGCACAGAAATCAATTATTATAGTTGTCATGAACTAAACTTCACACCAACATCTCGACTACTGGTACAAAATCAGTATGTTACTGTACATATTTTTTTCTTTTCTTTTGCTTATATCTCGAAAATGGTGCGTCCTATCGCAAAAATAATGAAAATTTCGACCCCCTTTTAGATATCCCAATCCCCTAAAATTCAACATGTTAGTAATTTTTTTTTTTTTTTTTCCACACCAAAAGTGAAAAATTCTTTATAAAGCACGTTGAGGCTGCCCAGCTCCTGCGCGCCTCCGGTCAGAGTCCGTGTCCGTGAGTTTCTGCAGCGATTGGGGCCATTTTACGAAATGAATAAGAAAAAAAAAAAAAAAAAATTTAAACTTCCCGGCTAGTATCGTTGAATTAATTTGAAAATTTCCGTCAAAATGTCAAAAAGGAAAAAGGCAAAGGTATCAACAGGATAATGCCGGTTTCCGGACAAAAATGTCAAAAAGAATTCTAATCTTTATAATAAAAAGTATATTGTTAAAAATTTAGTCATTTTCTAAGGAAAAAATATTGATTTTTGTTTATTTAGCTTGAAAACCACAAAATAATTAAACCGGTAATCGACCGGTAAAATAGCACAACTCTATTGTCATCAATCGCCATGCGTCTTTCGTTCACGAATATTGTCTATGATTCCGTTGGAAACTGATGAATCCGAAATTACTAGGGAGTAGGGTTCAGTCCGACGTATCGGACTACTAACGGACGGGCCCGTTACTTCGTTGACGGACTTAGGGAGTAGACCCCCTGGTACGGTTTTGCTGTATTAAAATACCTAGTATTGATCCATGCATCGAACATTAAGGCTAGGTGAGGATGGCGAATAAAATAAATCGGGTGGTTAGTCGGACCGTCTAGAAAATGGTCACGTAAAATTAAACTTGCATTTTGTAGTAAGTGAAACATGCAGCCAAGCGCGCCCATGGTCACATTTTTGTTGTTTATTTTTCTTGTCGTTATGAGTCTGAAGGCCATTGCAGGTAATAACATGTTACCTTTCAATGAGGTATGAAATGACGGCTTAGGCCACATACAAGTTTCATCATAGTGAATGGCTTTACACATAGGTACATTTATACTTAAATTTATGTTTTTTTGGAGGAAATAAATATGATATAATTATTGGTACCGAATATACATTACTATATTTATTATGTTAATGTAGTTATTTTTACAAGCTTTCTTTTACTTTCACCTGTCCAGGTGTCTGTTGGCCAATTGTTCTTTGGGTGAAAAGTTATTGGTCAAAACACTCTGATGGTTAAGCATTCACTGACTTAGAGTTATGTTGGCAAAACGTTCGTGGGTGAAAAGTTCTTTGGGTGTAAAGTTCATGGTTTAAAGATAGTGTTGACCAACGGTTCATGGACCAATCGACTGTTGGTAAACCGTTTCAGTTTCGTTAGAATGATTGAATAATAAAAAACCATTTCGGCCATGTCCTTTATGTAGATTTTATTCCTAATTACTTGGACTTTTAACTGGCTAATTTTACTATTCGGTAGTACTTTTGTTATAATTTGATGATTAAGTTTTAATTTGATATGTTAATTGCTTTGGACAATGGACAAATTTGTAATTATTTGATGTTTATATCCTACTAATAAAAATAACCTACCTATTTATATTTGTACGCCGTCAAGGCAAAACAAAGTCAAAGTCAAAACGTTTATTGCGAACTAAGTGTACGGTCAGCTGCAGAGAAATTCACCCCCTAGCAATGTATTTATTCATTGCTAGGGGGTGAGATTTCTCTGCAGCTGACTGTACAATGTTGGTGTTATGTTAGTACTTAATATGACTGTGGTATAATTTAATGCAACATCTTGCATGCCATGTCTGTGTGTGTATACTCATGTTTTGGACAAATAAAATACCTTATCTTACAATCGATAGTTTAGTGTCATTTCAATTATTCGAAATTAATGTACAGCCTTCAGGCGATGTCATGTAGGTACAGCTGGTACATAAGTACATACATAAACTCATGCCTTCTTCTCATATTGGTAGGCAGAAACTATAGAACGTCACCTGCTACGCTCCTTACATAATTATTATGTACTCCTTTTGCTTCGTTTACGTTCAGCCGATTGAAGAGCCGATCGACCTTTCTGAAGAACAAACACAAGAACGACGGAGCTCTGAGGTAAATACAACCGAATTGAGAACTCCTTTTTGTGAAGTCGGTTAAAAATAACAACTTTTTACAGCTGGTACAGTAGTACTTCAATGATATTTCATAAAACAACGCACAATGATGTTTGCTTCTTCTAATTGACACGCCTTACTAAATGGATATTAACATTATTAGTTGCGCGTATTGTGTGTATGCTAATTAATGCTTTAACTTCGGCTCTAGGTACAAATAGGTACGTTGGATGTTTATCTAGATTGTTTTTACTGCTATAGGATGTTGAGGACATTACGGCATTAATTATGTTGTAAATACTTGTAGGTTGAGGTTGAATGTACTTGTATTTTTTAATCTATGCAGCTACTAAGTTGTCATTGAACGAACCGGATGTGATGCAATAAAGCCCCAAGTAGCAAAATTTTCCTATAGTAATCGACTTATAAGAATAAACGTCATATAGGAATCATATAGACGTTTTGACTAAGGCAGTGATCTTACAACAGCATTTAAAAGAGGATTTGCGCTACAAGTACATATGAACCTATAACTTATTTTATAAACGTTTACAGGATTACTTTATAAGATTCTTACTAGAACTTGCAGTCTTATAAGCGCATGTTATAAAACTAATTAGGAAAGTGTCGCTTTTCGTCCTATAAACGCATTTAATATGATTGTTTGCTCTTGTTAACGTCCTGTTTCATTCTTCTATAAGACATGCACTTCTATAGACGTACTAGATATAGCTGCTATAGGTCAAGGATATTATAGGATCAATTTGTCTTAGTCGTGACTTATAATGGATTGTTAGCACCAAACTAGCATGCCCTCCGATTTTTATAGGTAAGATTCTACTTAAATGTGTCCTATATTTGCTATTACTAGAGTAATCATCCATTTTGCTTCCATTTTGTGATTTGTTAGAGAGAACAAGAGAAAATAGAATTGGATTTAAACAAATGGAAATGATTTAAGCGTAGTGGTAGTTATCGAAGACGAGTTTCGTTATCTATTTCGTAATCAATTTTAAGAAATTTAAAATCCTGTCAAATTCCTAATTCTGACACTATTCTAAAAATATTCGTTCTGTTTACATATACTGGCATGCGGGGGGTTCTTTGTTTTGTATTCTCTTAAAGAACCATAAAACTTAAATATGGTGGCGATGTAGGTATATTCTGTAGTAGTCTTAACTTTGACTAAGTTGTTTTATAACAGTTTTGATAATGCAATAATATGACACGGGATCCAGATCCTATGGTGGCTTAAGTATGTGTTAATTATTATCGAATAAAGTTATTAACAAATATGTTTAGTTTTGATGGGGCATGAAGATATGTTTATTATCATCGAACACTTTATCAATAAAATTAATTTCGCAAGTTGAGTAGACATTCTAAACACAACAGTCAAAAGACAAAAGTTCTAACCTATTGTAAATAGATATTAGAATGTGGAATTGAAAATATTATATTTTTCTCTTAAGACACCGCAGCACGTCACCGTTACAAAAAGTGATCGAATGAATGCTCTAGTAATGGTATCGCGCTGCCAACTGTTGGATCAATTACAACAGTAGCAGCACTCATATCGTTAGAGGACTAATCGCGCTTATTCAATGCGTTTACCGGATCTTTATAGGGCAATTATATCTTGTAAAAACACCTAATAAGATAATTATAAAATCTAATTGCACTTTACCGGACCGTAAAAAAATGATTATAGGGCATAATGGTCCTATAAACTGCGCCCAAATGCGGTTTTGTAAACGTTTTGAGGATTCCAATAGGACTAAAAAGTACATGCTCCTAGGATATTTACATGACCAAATTTTGCTACTTGGGGCATTTAGTTAGGTACTTATATTCCATTTGAAATAACATTATCTATATAGACATTTAAAGAAACATTTTTTACAATCCGTTCAATCGATTTTGACTTCTATTCCGTAGGCATAAGGATGGTATTAAAAGCAAAAAATTGGTTACACTACCAACTGTTTACTGCAGCTGCCATTTGCCATGCCACCAACGCAGTAAAAGTCAAAATTGGTTGAACGGACGGTAAAATAGGTTTACAAATATTTCTAATGTTATTTCAAATCGAGTATAGTCATTTTTAAGGTAAATAATACGTGACATTATGTTCAGCCTCTTCGCCTAGTCTCAAGCGCGACTTCTGAGTGGGGTGCTGGGTTCGATCCCCGGGTCAAGGAGAATGTTATTTCATTTTTTATTTGGATATTTGTGACCAGTTAATCGTAACAGGCTCACCGCGATATGAGAGTTAATAAATGACTAGCGATTTTGGGTGTTATGTACACTGCCTCGAAACCGGGCTTCGTCAGCGTGGCTTTTTCTAAAATAAAAATAGCCTACGTAACACCTTATAATATCAGCTATCTGCCAGTGAAAGTCCCGTCAAAATCGGTCCAGCCGGTTTCGGAGAGCCGGAACAAAGAGACGGACCAAATTTGTTTAGGAGTTGTGACACTTTTATGCCTGCAGGACCTCTACATCGATAGATATGGCAAAATAAATTAACCTAACCGTAAACAGTAAAAAAAAAAGTAGGGGCAAAATGCCTTATTATGGTGGATTTGTCGATAAAATTAATCATATTGCTTCGCCCTAACGGGTCGGACACCGGTGACCAGACACACTGTATATAGTTGATGACACTTCCTGATTTAGAGAAGATGGATAGGTTCATTCTATTCCTGACGTGTTCTTTTAAGTTTGTAACTCGTCGATAAAACTGTTTTCCTGGGGATCACGCTGGATTCAAGACTACAATGGGGTCCTCATTTAACATCTCTTGCAGGACGGCTAAGTTCAGCAGCATATGCTGTCAGAAAAATCCGTCAATTTACTGATGTAGATACCGCGAGGCTAGTCTATTTCAGTTACTTCCATAGTATAATGTCTTACGGTATTTTACTTTGGGGACGGGCTGCAGACATCGAGTCTATTTTTATTCTGCAGAAAAGAGCCATCAGAGCCATATATAATCTCCGCAGGCGCGATTCTCTAAGGGAACTGTTTAAGGATATTAACATCATGACGGTACCTTGTCAATATATCTACGAAAACATCATGTACGTAAGGAAATATTTACATCTTTTTAGAAAAAGAGGTGAAAGACATAATTATAGTACTAGAAATAGGGACCTATTAGCTCAACCAGGTTTCAGACTGGCTAAAGTAGACTCATCTTTCATGGGGTACTGTTTAAAATGTTACAATAAAATTCCTCCCCACATACTTCAACTGAATGAGACTAAATTTAAATCTTGTATAAAACGCACACTATGCAGGCAGGCATATTATAAGTTGGGGGATTACATCGCTGATAAAAATGCTTGGCTGAATGCTGGTCCTGCTCCACAACCTCAGCTAGTTAATTAACATTTGACAATCATGTTGGAGCTGCTGAAGATTGTAAACTATTTTTGCATTGTATAAACTCAATGTCCTTGAATTATATAATTGCATAGCACAGGTGTGAGTACTATGTACTATAGAGCTACCATTTACCGGGTAATATGTCTTTTATTGACTTGAATGTGCCCTGGCGGCTGAGAGTATGTCATGCTCACTCAAATGTCTCGCTGGTGGTGGCGTGTGTGTTGGATCATTAAGTTCCCTTCAAAATGGTTGAGCTAAATGGTGCTGATCCATGCGTCATGTTCGTGAACGGGCGCCGTCAGTTGGGACTGGTCATCTCTTAGCTGCCACGGCTTATTTTAATTTTTGAATTGTTTCTATTACGGACGCTTCTAACGTGCACGTCTTTCTACATTGTTCTCACATGTATAACTTCAACATGAATGATGTAACCCATATTTTGTAACAATATTTTGTTTTAAAAGAGTGTCCATGGAGTTTCTTGTCCGTTCTTCTCCATAGGAACCTACTACGCTTTGGAATGGGCAACTAGCTTCATCTTTCTGACTGACCGACCCCTTGACAATTCAAAAGTGCCTGTAATTGGTTTATTTGAAATAAATGCTTTGAGTTTGAGTTTGAGTTTAACAAAATAAATGAAACCAAATAATTAAAATGGAATGATAACTAAAAAATTTTTTTTGTCCATCATTTAGATTAATAAAACCTACCTTTTTACCTAATCAAAACATTACGGCGAATTGAGTTCAAATGTGGCATGACGTCACTTCTCATTAGATTGTATACTGAGCTGTGACGTAACGAGCCCCCACTCCCCAAGTTTAATGTGTTTTATCTAAGTCATTTTTTATTAATATGATAAAGCAAAAAATACGTGTCTAATATTTTTTTATTATCTCTTCGACGGACTAAACAGTTTTTCTTATCTTTTACCCAGGCATCATCCCTATTAATACACTTCTCCTGAAGCATAAGTATTTTATAGTTTGCATAAGTGACAGTGTTGCACCGGGGGTGCGAAACTTTCATACAAAAATAAAAATATTTAAATTCAACGCTCTAAATGTATGACAACGAAATCTTGAAGGTTTGTTTTTGGTAAATGTATCATGTTTTGTAAAAAGTCATGGAACAAAAGTTGTTGTTTATGATGTTAGTAATACATTCCTGCAAGGTTTTTAGTGTATTTCCAATAACCCTGTAGATGATTGTTGGTAACGGGAAGTTGCTGCGTTAAGGCTCCTACAAACAGGCGCGACACGCGACGCGACACAAACGCACCGCTCGTCGCGCGACACGCGATGAATTTGTGTCGCGTCGCGTGTCGCGCTTGTTTGTAGGAGCCTTTAGGAACTTTTCAGATCGTTTTGTTCTATTTAGAATGGCTGTAATTGCTGAAACAATTCATGTTGTGGTGTCAATAACAGTTTGGCATTGTTGATTTGTGAATGTTATTGATAGAAAATAGACAATGCCAGTATTTACAGTTAATAAATCAATCCAATATGACATTGCTGCTTCTCATTGCCTATGTGAATGGATATGCGAAGACGTATTAATGGCTTTGTTATCGTAAACGGTTTTCCTACTAACTGACACAGCTTGTTGGGTTTTGAGAACCAATGAAAGTGATTTATTTATTATCTTGATTTGGCATGAGAGATGTGTGTGCACCCTCGCTTAGTCCAGACGGAACACTAGCGTCTAAACTATAATCAAGTTATTACGGATAGTAGGTAGCGAGACCTCAGACGAGGAAATTAGAAACAGTAACGTGTAACACAATATAAAAGCAACACAACAAAGAGTCAAGGAAGCACCTGGACCTGATCGGAGCCAACCGCCGGCGACGTCGTGAAATGATCTCATAAATAAATATCACCCATTCACCCGTCTCTCCACTATTCCTTTGCCTACTCAAGGATTTCATATACTATGGGTCTTCCCTAGCATTATCGTGCCCCCCGGTCTACTCCTTGATATGTAATGGTCACTGTAGCCCCATGAAACAGGAGGCTCCAGGGGCTAGTGCGAATCTTTGGGTTCATTCGAGTAATCGAGTCTGGTTAAACCACGCTGGGGTCGGTCAGTGCTGGATTAAACAAGCGCGGGGCCCGTAGCAAATACTATCGAGGGGCCCTTGGTCTGTTATGGGTTCTCAATTATAAAGTGGTAAAAAAAAAAAACAAGATTATGTGGAATTTTATGTGGTCTTTGGGATTTCACATCGGGTCTCACAAGCACTTTAGGTACCAATAGCGCGATACATGTTTTTATAGGAAATTGAACGTTTTATAAAAAAAGGTCTCTTATAATTTTTCGATAAATTAACTTTTTCAAAAGTTATGCGAAATTAAAGTTGGACATATCCTAAGTTGTCAGTATTTCTTTCATGTGCGTGGGCGGGTTTGGATACGCGGGGCCCCCTTTTGCGCGGGGCCCGTAGCAATTGCTACTCCTGCTACGTGGTTAATCCGGCACTGGGGTCGGTGCATTTCAAACATTCATTCTCAATGTAAATATGTATGAAAGAGAAATACCTACTCTCAAATTACTTAAGTGGGATGGATATATTTTGTTGTATTCCAACAGCTTGTTTCTTCTTTCTTATGGGCACCAACTGTTTGAAAAATAGGTACTTCATGCCGTGAGCGTGGTAAGAACATTAGCCAACTGACTAATGTTGCTAGGTAGTAGGGCAGGGATGGCGAACCAATGGCACTGGAAACAAGGCGGACCGATGACCTTGTGAATGTCGCAGGAATCCGTTGGATGCGAAGAGCACAGAACCGCGGGGAAATTGCGTAAAAGCTTCTACAGACTAGTGCGATATCGCGGGCGCGACGCGACACTAGTAGCACAATTTCTTTGTCACTGCCGGTCGCGCCCGCGATATCGCACGAGTTTGCACGAGCCTTTACACCCTTATCTACAGTAGCACTGCCTTCCATTTTGACAGTACAACAATATTCATTGCGTTATTTACGTTGTTGAGCGGAAGTGCCATTGGTGCGGCGCGAATCGCGTCAAAATAATTTGGGCACGGCATCAATTGAGAAATAGTGTACCATAACCGATGGACAAGTGGCACGTTAAGCCGTGTGCGACTCTGACCCTGAATACTAACGTGTAAATGTTCAGTCAATATTTCATGGAAAATTGACTGAAGGTAAAAAAATCATCCCGTTTTTAAGGTTTCGTAGTCAACAAGGAACCCTTATAATTTCGCCATGTCCGTCTGTCTGTCTGTCCGCGGTTTAGCTCAGAGACTCTTTAGTACTAGAAAGCTGTAATTTGGCATGGGTGTACATATTAATCACCCCGACAAAGTGGTACAGCAAAAAAAAATCTTGAAAAATACTAATTGTCCATCCCATGGTGTGGGGTGTCGTTGAATAGGCCTTTCAAAAAATAAAAATATTGCGGGTCTGTGAAAACCATTTTTCGATTTAGGGTTCCGTTTAAAGCGCTAATATTTTTGTTAGAGTCAAGGGTCCTCCGAAAAGGGTTCAGAAAGCTAAATGGTTGTTTTTGGATATGTGAAAAAAGTTACGGCAGTAGTCTTTTTCCTTAGAACTTCGTTATACAATAGTATAACGAAGTTCTAAGGAAAAATATCACAGCTAAAAAGAAGCTTAAAAGTTGACGAGTAATAAGTTGACCAACTTATATTTGCAGTTGAAATGTATGGGGGAACATGTTTTTCAATTACAATGTTAAGTTTGTTCTTGGGATAAATTCTATTCAATATAATTATATCATTTTAATTTTTGGGATGATAGCTTGACCTTGGATGCCATTTTATTAATTTTGTAAAAAAAAACAATGTCATCCTTTTGAGATTCGCCGCAGTCGGGAACAAAGGGTCCCCAACACATTGTAAAGGCTCGTACAGACTCGCGCGATATCGCACCAGTCTGTACGAGCCTTAATACAGGGCCCCTTTAGGACTAGCTGTGGCGAAATGTGTGCGTACGTACCTGCCAATATTTTTTTTGCCTCTTTAGGGACATGCAGGCATGATCGGGCCCTATCGGAATACCAGCGCTGCGACACTTATTTTTAAATGTCGCAGCATCATGCTGAGATAGGAGCCTTTTGGCCCCGTACAGGTTTTGTTTTCATTTTACTTTTGTTTTTATTTGTGTTACTATGAGTGTGTTTAGTTTAAAATGTGAACTTCCTGTATGAGTCCCAATAAATACTTTTTCTTTCTTTCTTTCTTCTATCTAATGTAATGTAATTTTCCAGATTTCCTGAAAGAGAAGCTAGACGACTATCTAGCGAAGAACATGCCGAAAGTACGTGTCATTCGTCTTGCACAGCGCAGTGGACTGATCACCGCTCGCTTGGCTGGAGCGAAGGAAGCCACGGCTGATGTTCTTTTGTTCTTGGACTCGCACACCGAAGCAAATGTCAACTGGCTGCCGCCCCTACTAGGTCTGTGTATGTATTTGTTTGTTATTGTACATTTGTAATACGCTGCAGGAAGATGGGAGTTACTTGTATGGAGGAGTAAGGGCCGGTTGTTTCAAACGGTTGGTTAACGTAACATACGTATAGCAAATTGGTTGGGAAAAGTGGAAGCCATAATGATGTGTTTAAATGTGCAGATTTTGTCAACTGTGCTCAAAATATTAACAGATAAACTTCAAACTTCTTGGGCTAAACAATAAGGATGTGTCCTGGGTAAAAAAATTGGTCGTCTGTAAAGTGGGTTTACGGACGATAGTTTAACGTGACACTGACAACGTCATAATTTGATTCGTTTCTGTCACTAACTTATACCGAACAAACAATATTCGTTAAAAAATAATTCTACTGTGTAAAAAATATGTGATTAAAAATTCATTGAATTGTGTTTCTGTGAAATATTTTTCATTCAAGTCTTTGAAACAATAATATTCCAAACTAAAAATACAAGGACCAAATATTATATGAAACATTTTCTGGGAAACGAAATTCTATGAAATTTCTGTCTGCGAAATAAGGGGACACCATAAAATCTACTGAGAAGTGACGTCATGCCACATTGGAACTCGAAAAATTGGTTGTCTGTAAAGTTGGGTTACGGACGATAGTTTAACGTGACACTGACAACGTCATAACAAAACATTGATGCGGCGCAAGTGTACAATGAGCGTAACGGGACAATGAGCGTAACGGGACAATGAGTGATCCTTTTTCGTGTATGCAGCCGGCCTTCATCGATTTATTAGACGTTGTCACGTCAAAAAATAAAAAATACGTGTCCAATATTTTTCACGTGTTGACGTGACAACGTCTAATAAATCGATGAACGCCGG
The DNA here is from genome assembly GCA_947523025.1 of Dryobota labecula. NCBI lineage: Eukaryota > Metazoa > Arthropoda > Insecta > Lepidoptera > Noctuidae > Dryobota > Dryobota labecula. The sequence goes on along the minus strand of OX383287.1, from coordinate 23,562,242 downwards.
CTGCATGCACGAAAAAGGATGACTCATTGTCCCGTTACGCTCATTATACGCTTGCGCCGCATCAATGTTTTGTTATGACGTTGTCACGTTAAACTATCGTCCGTAAACCAACTTTACAGACAACCAATTTTTAATAATGTACATGACGGACAAAAAATATTTTCTATTGTGCTGTAAACAAAAAGTCCTAAAAATATCCACACCAATCAAAAAATTCGAGGAAAGAGGAAGTGTGCACCCATTAAATTGTTAATCTAAGAGGAAACTTTGTCCGAACAGAACCGATAGCGCTGAACTACCGCACGGCAACGTGTCCGTTCATAGACGTGATAGCGTACGACACGTTCGAATATCGAGCGCAGGATGAAGGGGCCCGCGGTGCTTTCGACTGGGAGTTCTTCTACAAGAGGCTGCCTATACTGCCCAAGGATGAACAGAATATGCCTGAGCCTTTCGAGTAAGATTATTTTTTATTTCTTTTTAAAAGCCTTTGACTGTGTCACCAACTTTTGTAGCATTATTATTTTAATATAACTTCACAGTGGTAAAGAGATGGAGCTATACGTCCTGTATAGCTCCATCTCTTTCTCACACTAAACTTAAATAAAAATAATGCTGCTATAATGCCCGGGATACACGGAGTTAGTTTTTCAAAGCTAGTATAGCAAGCTAGAACCTCAGTATTCTATCCTGGCTTGGCACAAGCTAGTGCTGTTTACACGATGCTAATAAATTTGAAGCTAATAGCATTGCGGTGACTTAGTCCGTAGAGTAAAATGATCCGATCGGGTACTATCTTCGTAGGCCACAGGAGGCTAGTATCCAAGCCACTAGTAGCGGGCGCTCCTAGCTCAAAAGTAAAACCCCATCCTATTAAACTGTCCTGGCTTGAGACGCTAACTTACTCTCACTAGCTTACTAGCCTAGAAATGAAGCTAGTTCTGTATACACAAAGCCAAAGTTACAAGCTTTCTAGCTTACTAACACTAGCTTACTATCCTAGTTGCAAAAACTAGCTACGTGTATCCCGGGCATAAGACGTGGTGGTTGGTCCCCTGACCTGGCGAGTAGCAAAGCGCGGTTTTCACTTGTTTATTTTCGTCTTTGTTTCACCGAGCGTAATGTTGGTATTTGTTTGACTGTGAAACCGCACTACGGTGCGCTTGGCATGTACTGCACCCTAATTGCGTAACACATATTCATTACAATCCAAGAGTTTTGAAGGAAATTCCTAATAGATTGCTTAATATAATAAAAAAAAAAAAAAAAAAAAAAACTTCTGATCGTGACTTCCTTATTTATACGATTCTTGTAAACCCGTCCAACTAAGATACATACAATCATGCATATTTGTATTTGAAACTAGCTGACTCAGACGTTGTCCTGTCCAAATTTCAATAATTCTTACAACATTCCCATAGATAATAATGCAATTTTTATTTTTATTTTCTAACTATTTAGAAATGAACGCATTAATTTTCGATAGTTTATAATCTATCCATGGCAAACCAACAATTTGTGAACTGGTATCAACCTTGAATGCGACGAACTCACCTTGCGCTAATACTAAATAGTTATAATAATAGTAGAGTAACTGCGACAAACTTGGAAGAAGAGATCGCTGGCCGCTGCTGCCGCGGCACCGCTCGGTACGCTCGCTCGGTTCGCTTTGCTCGCTCCTTTCGCTTCGCTCGCGCGCGATTGTTTACAGTTCTAACCTAACCTAACCCAGGAGGTCGGAGTGGACTGGCTTAGTTACTGCGACCAATTCGGCTACCGCGAAGACCTACCAATCAAGGACGGTTCACAATTTTACTAGTGATAAAATCGGACTTCGCAATCGAAAATTAATGCGTTATGTTGTAGCAGTCCTACATTTTTCGCTTAACGGTGCTGACAATCTTATGTTGACATAATTATATAAAAAAATTTGACTGTAAAACTGAAAAAATATACTTGAAAAAATATACTTTCAAACATATTGAGTTTCAGCAAATGGCTGTTAAATACATAATGGGCATGTCGTTACGTCATTAAAAAGCACAATAATCTGCCAATTAACTCTCTATTTAGCCGGTTTGAACGACTTGATAAGCACCTCTTAATCGATTTAATTATATAAACGACGAATTTTTGTGTTTTCATTGCGTATTTTCTGGCTGCAAATGAAGCGGTAATCCTTTTATTGAAATTGAATTTTGATGTTCATGATGAAAGATTATGAAATTAAATGATAAACTTATATCACGGTATATTAAATTTGCATGTACATACCTATATGATTAATTAAGTAGTTTTTTGTGTGGTTAATGGCGCAGATCTATAATAAAACGAAAGTTTGTTTTTTTATTTGAATGCTTTTTTCTGGAAGTACCAGTCGGATTAGATTTTTTTTTATTGCATTGGATAGCCAAATTCTTGAGGGAGGTTATAGGCTATTTAACATCATGCTACGACCCTAAGGAGCCGAGGAAAAAGAAAAACAAGTCAGAAAGAACGCTAAGCGAATACGAAGTAATAACGCGGGCGGGCCATGGGATGCGACGCGGGTTGAGGGGCGAAATTTCACACGGACAAAGTCGCGGGCTGTTTGATTGTTTACCACGGATTGATTTCTACATAACCCTGTGCCACAAGCACGATAACAAGTTAAATAGTCATCGTATCAACAACAACGTTATCAGCACATTCGATTCCCGCACGGAACAAATATATCCGTATGACCTACAAGTAGTTGTTCTGGGTCTGGCTGTTTGTGTATGTGAGTTTAAATGTTTGTAAACGCACCCACAATACAGGAGAAATTCCTAGTATAGGGCAACGATAAAAAATAAAAGTATTCAATTATTTTGCATGCTAGTTTTACCGAATTGCTTTAGAAACTCTTAAAAACCCCCTTCTGTAATGTATTACAATTCTTGCAAATTATTTTTTTTTCATTTCATAGTCCCGTAAATTCGGGTAAAATCCAAAATAATAATACTATTTGTCGTAACAGGAGCCCAATAATGGCTGGCGGCTTGTTCGCGATATCGCGCAAATTCTTCTGGGAGTTGGGAGGCTACGATCCTGGTCTGGACATCTGGGGTGGAGAGCAGTATGAACTTAGTTTTAAGGTTTGTACAAAACAAATACGTAACATAACATATCATCACTCCTGTAATGTTTGGTCCCCCAGAGGTTTGGGAGACAACAATTCGCCAATTATGTTCAAGTTCCTCGTAATAGGGGGCGAGCCTGTTGCCGTCAACACAAATCCCGACCTCGGGCTGTTACTGAGAAATTCCTGATTGAAAAACACTTTGCCCGACCTCTGAATCGAATCCAGGACCTCATGCTCAGCAGTAGCGCTTGCGACAACTAGACCAATGAGGCAGTCAACAACAACAACACATACATTTGACTTATGAAAACCTTGACCTTACTTAGAGCCTTCTCTTTATAGGATGTAAATGGCGAAGTCAAAAATGACGTGTTGCGTCGGGTCGATGGCATTTTAATTTATTATCATAATTCCGGTTCAACTAGATGTAGCTAAAAATAGTAAAACTTTTTACTTGAAGGTGCTAATAAACTATTTTCATATTTTCATTTTCATACGTATGAGACTCATAAGTTTGCGAATTTTTAAATAGTAATAATAATAATTGTATCACAGATATGGCAGTGCGGTGGGCGTATGGTGGACGCACCGTGTTCGCGTGTGGGTCACATTTACCGCAAGTTTGCGCCCTTCCCTAACCCTGGGCACGGGGACTTTGTTGGCAAGGTAAGATTACAAATACTTCTTTTCTCGTTTCGACATGAGTTATACTTCTCATGTCGTGATTTCAAACCTATGAGGTAGGTAGTTGGGCTACCTGCCCAAGGTTCGCCGGACTTACTACCGTTAAAACATAAAGATGATACAGTACATCAACTAGGCCCTATCTATGTTATCTATGTTGGAGGCATTGGTTTCCGCACTTAGTCCTTCGGATGGACCATTTTGCGTGGGTAGTGGCGGCCGTCGGTGGTCATTTGAACCAACCCATCTCCCTCCAGAAGTTGATCACGTTTCCTGGTCGATTCAGAACATCGGTGAAAGATCTGGGTGCCCCGAGGGTTTCTGTTCTTATCTGGGGTCTACCCTTTGCATTCAAAGAGTACATGCGCAATGGTTTCCCCCGCCTCCATGCAAGCCCTGCAAAGAGGGCATTTCGTTATGCTTATTGTCAATTAGGCCCGTTTTTTGTGTAAACATTTTGTAGAAACTGAGAAGCTTATTATTGCATAACGAGTTGCTAACATTAAATGCGCTAGTACTTGACTTCTTGTTCTTCTTTTCGTGTCGATAGTACTCTTCTTCGATTGTTTTGGACAGTTGATTGGTACTTAGGACACTCCACAAGTGGGGCATGGTCTGAACAGAATCACCGCATTCGCACTGGGTGTTGGATGGGTCAGTCGATATTTGTTGAGGTGACAATAAGGGCGGACTTGGAAAGCTGGTGGTGGGTGCCCTTGGAGAGGTCGTTATTATTATTTGGCCCTGATAAGGCTCTGAAGAGAGCCGTTTAAGTGTACCATCGTGTTGAAAGGTTTAGTTAGCTAGAAAAAAAAAGTTTGCCGACCCCTGATGGTTGGCAAAAATTTTTTCATCAGGGGCCAGAAAAGCGTAAGGAATTCAGGGGTCCAGAATAAAAAAATGCATTTTGTTTTAATTTGCAATTTATCGTAAGAATCTTCGAAGGTTAAAATGCTGCCACACACCGTGGAAATAATCGTGGAGATGTCAATAAAGTTCAAAATGGATCCCATGCTGAGATAGGCCTTTTGGCCTCGTACAGGACTCTGTTTTTATTTTTTATACTTTTATATGTGTTTAGTTTGTGATCCTTCCCGTGCGAGTCACAATACATACTTTTTCTTTCCTTCTTTATCTAAACGTACACGAACGCTAGAACATAATTTCTGTGAGCAATACACTCTTATGTCAAAATAACGTTGGCGGACCGGATTTAAACACTTTGCGGGCCGTAGTTTGCCTATCCCTGAGCTAGATTCTGTGTTCGGTTAAAAAACTCGCTTATAGCTATCTATACATTCATGGTATTCAAGTTAAGTATTCGTTAGCTCATAAGCAGTGTCCAATAGATCTTTGTAGAAATCACACATCGTTTCATTCAAAAACACAAGCAAACAAACCTCGTCCTTATCACCTTAACACTCTGTGTTACCGAGTGTTAGCTCTCCAGGGTGCGCCAGGCGTTTTGAATTTTCTAATTACTGGCCGGTTGCATCCAAAATCGTTATCTGAATATCCGCATATATCCCAAAATCTGTTGTCAGAATTGAGAAAATAGCCACAGTTGTGAAATGTTTAAAATCTGGGCCAAATACTAGATTTAAAAAAAAGAAACAAAGAATCAAAGGTAGTTCATGAAATTATCGAAGGGCTTTGTTTGATGAGATGTTAATGTATGATGATGTCTACTGTCCGTTTATAGAACTATCGTCGCGTAGCCGAAGTGTGGATGGACGAGTATGCGCAACACTTGTACGCGAGAAGACCTCACTACCTCAAGATCGATCCCGGCGATATTTCCGAACAAAAAGCGCTGAGGGAGAAACTGAACTGCAAGCCTTTCAGGTGGTTCATGACGCAGGTAAATATCATTAATTACTTGTTAGAGAACATTGGTATTAGTTAAAGGGGCTTTGTTTGCCGCGGTTGTTCCGTGAATGCGCGACCATTTTTCAAAGTCAAAGCATTTATTTCAAATAGGCACATAAATGGCACTTTTGAACGTCAAAATGTACACGGAAATAAAATTGATTCTAGTTGCCCCTTCCAAAAGGTAGTTTCGCATGGAGAAGATTGGGCAAGAAACTCCATACCAAGGCGAACTAAGGAAAATAGGAGCACTAAACTCAATAATAAAAATACAATCAAACATTTAAAAAAAAGTATTATTACATTATTTCTTTAAATTAGTCTTTTATGCCTTGATCTAGTTATGTCATAATTGGAATAGCTATTGCGATATGATACCGTAGTAAAATACTGACGCCACTGTATTTATTTTCAGATCGCATTTGACCTAACAGCTAAATACCCAACTGTAGAGCCGAATCCATTTGCTAACGGACGTGTAAGTATCGACCCGTACCTTAAACATTTTCATTTAAATAAGTAAGTAAAACAATAAAGGCAATTTTATTATACATTGAATAGTTTTAAATCATTACCACACAATTATTTATATATACAAAATTCTTAACAAAAACACTACACAATACGAATACAAAATTCTTTCTCAGCATGGAATTCGCTGACATTATAATATGCTTTATGCGTTAAAAAGCTTCGGAGCCTGTTTTTGGACAATGACAGCGCCAATTCTTTCCATTGCTTAGGTAATTTATTATTAATGATCGGGGCCATGCAGTAGACACTCTTGCGCATTAGCGCCGTTTTGGCGGGATGGGAACACACTTGGTTATTGTTGCGTCTATTACGTGGGAATACGTCAGCCAGACGTTTAAAACGATTTGGATTCGACTTCACAAACACAGCTACCTCCATTATGTACAGACTAGGCAGTGTTAATATTTTGTGCTAACTTTATTAACTTTATTTGACGTCATTCATTCATATAGGTGCGTCCAGTATCAAACCCCAAGATGTGTATTGACGCTCATCACGGCCAACCGATGGACAAATTACACATCCAGCCGTGTGCGACCACACCGGACGGGGAACAAGACTTCTTGTTCTCTTGGCACAAGGACATCAGGTCAGTAGTAATGTATTGAGTTGAGTTACACGATGAATAACGAGTGCACTGACTGGATAGGTCTACTCAAATCTATATGGTTCTTTCCTCAAAAGACCATTTCAGACACCAATCTACATTGGCCTCAAATGATCTGACCAAAACTATTTCCAGATTTTTATATATTTACACATTGACATGAATATTTACTTTGTACGGTATTATATTTTTTTAATTATTGTGAATGTGAAGATTATGTGGGTCATTGTTTATTTTTGTTTTTTTTTTCTCAGTTAGTTCTTTTTAATCATGGTTATTAAAATATTGTATGGGACCAACTGAGGTTTCAGTACTAGAAAAGACAGAAATCGCAAAAAAACTTTTCCCATACATTTCGTAGCAAATAAGACTCTCCTTACTGTTTTATAATGGATATACTGGCTTCTACAAAAGCCGGAGAGGGGATTTTTTTTTCTGAATTACCGAAATCACAATCAACAAACTATCTAAATTCTGTTCTCTAAGTAAATAAAATTATAACGCGTTTTCGTTCGAAATCTGAAGTTTATTTTTTTGTTGTTCATTTTCGGCCAGTTTTTATTGTAGTGGCCAGTCTATCCATCGTAAAAAAAGTAAGTTGGGAGTGTACTCAAACCACAGTTGGTCTAATATAATTTTTTGATTCTTATAAGAAACAGGATCGATTAGCATCAAAAAAAGTTTTTGTTAAAATGCCCATTTTCTTGCTGACTGTACTTTTTTTCTCAAAAAAATAAGGAAAGTCTCCTAACTGCCCTTACTGCCCCATCTCAAAAATCCACCCTGTATATGTATAAGGAAGTTAAAACGAAAACTATCACAGAAAAGTAGGGTTTACTAGATAACGAGTAATAGTCAACTAACTTACATTTGCGTTTGGAATAAATTCGTCCCAATCCCCTTCATTGTGCGTGGTCCGACACGCAAATGGCCCCTTCATTGTGCGTGGTCCGACACGCAAATGGAAGGTTTTTTTTTTAATTACGCCTCCTCCGGCAGTAGGTTCTTAAGAGGTCAAAATAGATATTTTAACTATGTACGTAGTTTATTTATTAGGTTTAAATAAAAAATTGTGTATTTAATTATGTTTTATATATATTCCAGGGTTAAATCGAGAAATATGTGCTGGGATCTGCCGGAGTCTGCGGATAAGAGTCCGATACGACTGTTTTCATGTCATCTCGGTGGCGGAAACCAGCTTTGGGCGTACGACATGGTATTTACAAAATTTATCAATTTACTATTCTCACATACACCTTCAGCATCACTGCTCTCAAACCGGTGAAGGAAAACATCGTTAGGAAACCCGCATGTCCTAGTACCAATCATTCGAAGATATTTATGGCACTGGACCCGCGTGGTTGATTATGGCTCATTGCCTCTCACAGTGAGGAAGCCTGTGTCCAAGCAGTGGGAAAGCAGATTTAAAAAAAAAAAATTGGTTGGGTCTGCTCTTGACCTCGAATGCTTATACATTCTCCTCTCACTTTGTTCACGTCCATTTACCTAGTGTTCCGTGTGGTGCCGGACGTAAAGAATAGCACCACCCCATTTCCTCTCGTGGGTGTCGTAAAAGGCGACTAAGGGACTTAATAGAGAATGGACAGCAGCGTTCTCTATGCATTTTTAACACCATACTGCGATCGCCAACCCGCCTGCCAAGCGTGGCGATTATGGCAACCCCCCCCCCAATTTGAGGAGGCCAGAAGTGGACGTCTTCCGGCTGAAATAATGATGAATGATGATTTACCTAGTACACCATGCGTGCCGGATCAAATCACGAGCGCGCGCTGTTTGACTTTTATGTACGTTGACGTAAGGTTACAATTACAATAACTTGAGAAATGACGACACAGTTGGCGCAGTGGTTAAGCGATTGACTGCTGTGATTCGTGTCGCGAGTTCGATTCCCGCACGGAACATATATTTGTATGACCTATAAGTAGTTGTTCCGTGTCTGGCTGTTTGAGTATGTGTATTTAAATGTTTGTAAACGCACCCACAATACAGGACAAATTCCTAGTGTGGGATCTTTATGTTTGTAAGTAAGAAATCATCTAAAAATAGACTAACGTAACGTGTTTAGTCTAAATCAATATTTTCTTTCCATCCCTTTTTCAGAACACAAAACAAATAAAGCACGGTTCAGACGACCACTGCGTTGACTGGAGTCCTTTAACCAAGGACCTTTACATCAACCGTTGTGACCCAACCCGGGGCACGCAGAAATGGACCATAGACCACGTGGATAAGGAAATGATGGCCAAGTGGAAGTCAGTTAGGACAAGAGTCACGGGACCGATTGAGGAGCCCTGAACTTATGTATGATGATTTACTGTATTATGATGGGCGTTGGGTAAAAGAAAGAGACATTTTATGCGAAAGAAGAATGTGGCTATTGAAAAAAAGAAAGTCGGGACACCAGATTGGAACGAAGTTTCTTTCGCTGCATACAATGTGTAACTGAATTATGGCAAATTATGAAAGTAGTTTATTCAGAATCGTTTACTGAATTGATTTCTGTCATATTTTATCCCAAAAATAATTAAAACTACATAAATTACAGTCACACTTCCACCATACAGTCTAGGTATAACATATATTTTACACAATGTGGATACGACCATACGACAATTATTTAAACTTCGTATCTGTATGTAATGGCCTTCCTAGACTGAATACAAAAATTCAATCAAATATATCCAATAGTATAGTTACTATAGCTAGTCAAAGATTGGCAAAACCCATAGTCGGCCCAACACTATCATTTAGTTTGTTTGAAACAATCAGTTTTCATATTTATTTATTGATTTAGGATCTCCAACAAAAGATAGAAACACAGATAGACATACAGAAAGAACCATAAGACATATTTGATAGTTTCAAAATACTCTACTAATAAAATACTCTAGTCTACTATATATGAAAATACTGGTAATACTAGTGCATACACTAGTGTTGCCAGTATTTTCATTTATTTTCGCATTGTTGTCTCCACATTGTATAAGGTAGTCAATAAGCTTTTAGAGGGAATTTACTGCTTATGAATATGAAATTACTAAGTTACTCTTTATAACATTAGCTATCTGCCAGTGAAAGTCCCGTCAAAATCGGTCAAGCCGTTTCGGAACAGACAGACAATTTTTTTTTTTTTTTGTTATAAGTACCTTAAATACTTTCATATATGCATTTAGTCAAAAGCTGTTATTTTGAAATTACAAAGAAACACTTCATTTTTATTTATTTGTATAGATTTGAGATACCCTACACTGCCTAGAAAGTTACTACGTTTAACAATATTAGCGCCGGCGCCTTACAAATGCGTGATCGAAATGATAAACGATATTACGTCTCTTTCTTTAACTCGATATTTTATAATAAGGTATTTATTAGACGTCCTGTAGATTGTAATAAGCGCGTCGGACGAAAGGCTAATCTTTGAATGCTGCCTATTCTTCAAGATTTGAGTATTTTCGAATAAAAAAAGAACGTAAAGTGGATTTTCGAAGAAAACGTGAATCAACTTTACGTTTTTCCTCGAGAATCCGACTTTTACTCAACCTTTAGCTGAAGTGGTTTAAAGATAAGGCTCATTGCGTATTGGCAATTCATAGTGATATGTTTTTTTTTAAGGCCTGGTTTTGACACGGTTCTTTGACTAAAAAGTATATTTTGATAGTCCTTCAGACCGTGTTTCGGTCATGGCGGCCAATATCAACAGAGACCAGCCTTCGGCGCGGGATATATTATAATGCAAAAGTGTGTGTGCGCAGACACGGGTGCACTTTCTCTACCCTCACTCTCATAGTCCTATGGGATGGCAATCCGATACGGCCGGAGAGAGATTAGGCGCTTATTAAGGGCTTTATCACACTAGCGAGTTGCGAGCGAGTGGAGAGCGGGGCGAGTACGCAGCGTGTGCGTGGCGAACACACCGCGAAGTCGCCGCGGGTGCGCAGCGAGCTCGCGGCGAACGGCGCTGTCGACGCAATTTTAAACATTCGCGTTCAGTCTAATCGAATCCATTCTGGCACTGAATGCACAAAACGCGGATCGTACACCGCGAATTCGCTGCCCACCCGCGGCGAGCTCGCTGCGTACCCGCGGCGTGTTCGCCGCGTACACGCTGCGAACTCGCGGCGAGCTCGCTGCGCACTCGCCCCGCTTTCCACTCGCTCGAGACTCGCTAGTGTGATAAAGCCCTAAATATCACATTTATGAAGCATCCTTGAAAAACGCTCGTATAATGCTCATCTGGAGATCGAGTACTTAGTTATGTTTTAGTCTCCAGTTTCACCCTTAGTCTAACGTGCTTTTGATATCGCTTAGTAGGCTGACTAAGGTACGTACCGAAGGTGCAGTAGCCAGTACACAAAGTTACCATAAACTGTAAAATTTTCTCATTCGATTTTGAATTTAACCACCAACATTTTAAGGTTTAAAATCGTTTGGATAAATGTGTTTCGTATAACCTGATGTGCTGGCGACTGTACTATTCAACGTTGTAGGAATTAATGTAGGTTAAAGTAACATAAAGTAAGACGTGCTATTAGCTAAACGCATCGGTGTTTAGGTAAAAAGGGCAATTTTGGAATTGGGCGTATTTTCAGCGCATATACAGGGTGAAATTGAATTCATGGGCATTCTCTTAAGGTATCAATATACTCATCATTATGAACAATTTTCACTATGGGACCAAACCTGAAATCACGAAAAAAAATATCAGCTGTTCCCTACATTTATGTTCATATAGCTAGTCAAAATGTAGGGTACAGCTGATTTTTTTTTCGAGATTTCAGGTTTGGTCCCATAGTGAAAGTTTTTCATAATTATGAGTACAATGACCCCTTAGGAGGATGCCCATGAATTCAATTTCATTCTGTATAACCTCTTTGCTCACTCGTAAACGGCGGGTGCATACACGTACAGTCAAACAAGCTATTTGTTTTTAGTTAGTAGCTTAGGTCCAAAATGGAGTGGACTACACATTGTATTTCCTTTTAAGTCATTTCCTATAACTTCTTGTTTTCCGTGCGGCAGCGAGATCGTTGGGGTGCCTATCCAGTCTTTCCTGGCATCTTTTTGTGATTGTTTTTGATCTCGTCTATGACGGTATTCATTGATAACTCCTTGTGTATTGCAGCGTTCATGATAAGCCAAGGAAAAACTATTTATTATACAGATTTTTTATTTAAAATTAAAAATACTTATTGATAAATAGCCAATATTCATTTTTACATGCATACATAGAACGCCACCTACTGCGATCCTAACATACTCCTTTTGCTTTGATTACGTTCATACATGTCATAATTATCATACATGCAAGTCATTTTTATTGTGTTCGTAATGAATGTTTAAGCTTAAGGCTGGTTTTACAGTCACGCTGACCGCACGTTGACCGTCGGCGCTGACAGCCGAAACGTATGAATTTCTAGGAAGCGTTTTTTAGAATAACGCGTAGGTATCAGCGCGTGCGTTTGTCAGCGCTGACGGGTCAGCGCCCGTACGCGTCGCGGGTCGGCGCTGCGTAGTCGTCAGCGCTGACCGCCGCACTCGCGCTTCTGAGTCTGCCTTCAGTGAGCGTTCTAGTGTCGAGCCGCGCTGACAAGCTACGCGCTGAGCTGTCAGCGCCGATGGTCAGCGTGACTCTAAAACCAGCCTAAGAGAGTGATATACAAAAATTGACTACTCCGCACAATCACAACAAAGTTAGCTGCCTGTAATTTGTATACCAAATACCTTAGGCGACTTTGTTCAAAATGTACGCACTTAAGAGCGTACAAATTCGAGTTACGTGCCGAAAATACGCCCAATGTTTGAGAGCCCTAATGTTAATACGTTCCAAATAATAATATTGATGTTATCTTCTCACGAATTCTAACAAATTCTGACAATTTAGGGCCGGTTGTTTCAAACGGTTGGTTAACGTAACATACGTACGTCAAATAATAACGATTACTTATGTTGAGTTGCACGAAACCAACATTAGTTTAACGGAGACTTTAAATTCATGCCATCCCTTACATTTTGTATCAAAACGAAAGTGACAGCATCAATTTAAAGTCTCCGTTAAACTAATGGTGGTTTCGTGAAACTCACCCTTCAATTATGATGTTTAACGTTCGTTAAATACAAAGCGTTGTTTCACTGCATAAAAAACCGATCGTCAAAGTTCAAACGTAAAAGAATAAAATTACGTTAACCAGTGGGTATGATACCGGTTACTGTAATCGTTATTTTTTAACGAACGTTAAGGGCATAATTTTGTGAAACAAAGCTTTTTTGGTTTGACGATAGTTAGCGCCATTTTTGACGTATACGCGTGCGTTAAGTGGACGTGAAACAACCCGCCCTTAGGACGCTTTGGTTAAATTAAATTCTGTTTACTATAAAAATAACAAAAAAATATTATGAGAGGAAATTCATAATTATAACAAGCCTAGGATGTTAATAGAAAGTAAGTAGGTATGTATTAAAATTTTGAATGTTTATGTAATGTTGTCCGCGATCGCACTTATACTTGGTAGCTATACTTGTTAAGACCTTTGTTCTTAAAGGTCTGCGATGGGCTGTGTTGGTTTAATGTCTATTGAATTGCATAGGGTAACGTTCCATGCAATGATTAGTTCGCGCTTCGAAATGAAAAGTTTTTAAATGACATTCTGGAGCTTTGAGTCCCAAATGTTATAAGGCTCGTACAGACTAGTGCGATATCGCGGGCGAGACGCGACACTAGTAGCAGAATTTCTTTGTCGGTGCTTGTCGCGCCCGCGATATCGCGCGAGTCTGTAGGAGCCTATATTCGGAAGCTTTCGAAATAAATTGTTACAGTTTTTTGCTATGTCTTATATTGCCTTTCAAAGTTTATTTTGATTGAAAATTATAAAACTTTTAATTCTCCTTAATAATTATATAGAAGTCAGTGGCAGCCTGCTGACTTTTCAATGGTTTTTGATGAAAATTACTTTTGCGGTATAATTACTTTTGAGGTATAATTACCACAAAAGTAATTAATTTTCAGAAATGACTAAAAAATAATATTTTATTTGGTTTATATACTGGTGCTATTTCTATGTTAATGTTTTGTTAATCCCTAAATGATTTTCATATATCTAATAACTATTATTTTGAATTTTTTGAATTACTATTGTCTTTATTTTCTTATATAAATAAGGGTTTTATACAGTGTATATAGTTTTATAATGTTCTTTATAGATGTGAGTCGAATACTAATGAGTCTATATTATTTATGCTTGAATCCGACTGATTTTAAATCTAAAAATGTATTTATATGTATAAAATTTTTTTATTATTTTGTCATTAATGCATTTAAATACAATGTTTTAAATTGACTGCGAATTGTCGCTTGAAGTAAAATGCCATTATATTATATGCTTAGGGTTAACCATATACTTAATATTATTTTATAAATATATAGGTACTGCATATGTTCAAATATTAATAAAATAAAAAAATTGTTGAGGAGGTCCCTCGACTGGAGCCAATCCTGGGTGTAGAATCAGGTCATGCATCATAAAAACGCATTGTCTTCGAAACAGAATCAAGATGTTAAATTTCAAGTCTGTGGGATAAGAGGAACTGGTTTTACTTTAGCTAGCAAGATTTTACCAATACGTATTAACTAACTTACAAGGCAAGTTAAATAAAAGCTTGTAAAAATGTCTTACGCCCTGTTTCTAAAAGTATCAAAACAAAAATAGCTGACAGACTGTCAAAATCATGTGTAATGTTCTTTACGTGTCGATTTGACTCAAACTTTGTCTTATCAAAGTCAAAGTCAAAGTCCAAGCATTTATTTCAAATAGGCACATAAATGGCACTTTTGAAGGTCAAAATTTACACGGAAATAAAATTGATTCTAGTCGCCCCTTCCAAAAGGTAGTTTCGCATGGAGAAGAATGGGCAAGAAACTCCACCGTTACTCTTTTAAACTGTTTCACAATAGTTATCATAATGTAGCCACTTGGACAGCAGTATTGACTTCGTTTACATCCTGGAAGGTGCAGGTGGTTGTGCATTATATGCAGGAAAGCAGCTGAGGCTTATCCTGTAAACTTATTTCATTGGCTGTTATTTCAGTCAGCCAATCACAGCATGAATTTGACAGTTACACTATCAATCACAATCTGAATGATTTTGAAGGATATTGCTAATCCATTCCTTCATATGTTCGAAAAATGTATCTGCGGAATTACCACAGCAATATGTATCCTACGGTAGTTTATAAAGGACAAACCTGGTGACAGTACTATTTATAACGAGGCACGCGTTTTTAGCAGCATACTACATGTAGGTACTGTAATTATTTAATATTTTATGTTCGTAACTAGGACATTATTAGTCGAAATTAGTCATGGTCGAGAATTTATTTTTATAAATTAAAATATTTAATTATTACGTAATGTTATAATTATATAGGTGTTAAATTAGGATCGATGTTATTTTAGTGATAAAGTTATACTTACAATGTGTAGGTAGTAAAATTTTGACTCACACAAACTCAGATAACTTCCAAATGTTTAGTGTAAAATAGTTAGAATTTTTCTAACTATATGCTTTTAGAGGCAAGAATGGAGACTTAGATGCCAGTAATTGGTCAATATTATGTGACGTGTTATTTTCACGGTAATGAGGGTTTTCATGAAAATTCATTCCACCAGTTGGCGCCACTTCGACAAGAGGTCTTCCATTTCGACAATATAAAACATATGATCATTCAGTCACGATTTATGAAAATATAGGCGCTTTGACACTTGACAGGTGCTCGGGCCTGACGTCTCAGTGCTGCCACCTATTGAACGTCCTTTCAGAAAACTCGCATTCTTAGTTTGCAAAAGCGCATACGAGTACGCAATTTATACGAGTAGAGTGCTTTTGTCGTCAAAACTATCCTATCATGAAGGATTGGGTGATATATGCCAAATGAGGCAGTATGGATTTAGAAAATGCTTTCAATATTGTCAAAGGCTTCAAATTCAATTTCGCATTTTTTTACAACATAGGCTATTGTTTAGTCATGTAGGTATGTCTTTTACAAAATATATTTGTTGTCCCAAAGCTGCGTCCCCACTTGTGACAAATACGCTAACAACTCTCCTAACAAAGTTTCCAAAAAGTTACGGATAATTATGGACGGGGATTTCACTCAACGAACCTCCGAACTAGTTCAAACGAAGTGGCGATGCGGCGACTATTTCAGACTCAGATTTCGACGCTTGAAAGGCAATATGGACCAAACGACATGTTGGCAACTTTACATTAGAGCATATTAAAGTTTTTATTAAAAAAAAACAAAAAAACTTTAATGTACTCTAGTGGAGTATACTCAGAGTATACACTAGATCATTTTAAAGTTTTTTTTTTCCCGAAAAAATAAAATTTAAAATGCTCGAGTTTGGTAAAAATTGCCTTTCAAGCGTCGAATTATATTTTTTTTTTATCGCATCTCGCTGTTGACCTTGATAGGTCGTGACTACTTAACCGGACTTTCCTGTGGCTGCCTTAAGCGAACTCAAAGCCTCCAGCCAGGGGCGAAATTCTTCGTTACTAGGCGACTGCACGCTAAGGGCACCCCCTGTGGGGTATGGGCCTCGGCTTAGGGCATCTCTGGAGGGGAGGACAGCAAGATGGGAAAGGCTGGATCAGGTCTGGTCAGATTATACTTTTATTATGGTGCTTATGTGACAGTCGTAGGCAGCGTTAACAAAGGCAAATTATTATTCTCCGTCCTCTGTGGACAAACGTTGTGATTTTCTATGAGAGTTTGGATTGGATAGCTGTGTGACGTCACATTTTGCGACTTGTATTTGTTCTAGTGATGCAACGAATACGAATACGAATATTCGTATTCGCCGAACATTTACCGAATATTCGTATTCGGTGAATACTAATACGAATATTTAAAAATTAATATGTTTGTACGCAAATCTAATTACTGGCAGACTTGGAAAACGTGCGTCGTCGGCACGTAAAAATACGACGTGTGCAAGGGCCTTAACCGCAACGACGACGCCGACTGCTGATCCACTGGCCTTTTGGCGAGAAGATGTCCATTTTCGAAGTCTGAAAAACTCGCCCTAAAATATTTTTCACTGAAGCCATGTACAGTCGCCTCGGAAAGACTTTTTTCAACGGCTGGGAATATCCAGACTGAGAAAAGAAATCGCCTAAAACCAGAAAATCTACAAATTTTATGTTTTTTAAATAAAAAATTGCCTATTGTAAATTTTAATTATTAGAAAAATAGAAATTCATCAAATAAATTAGTCTTTTATTACCATGGCGAGATATTCGTATTCGCCGAATAGTAGGTTTGATATTCGTATTCGTAAAAGTAGTATTCGTTGCATCACTAATTTGTTCCTTTTTTAAGTTTTGTTGGCGAACATGTTGCAAGTGGGGACGCAGCTTAACATATGTTTTTGTATATACCTATTGTTGATTTGTTTGTTTGTACGAGTCTATTCTATTATATTATTATTATTCCATTGTGAAACATATCACTAGTTGTATATAAGCACTTATAGTTTTATTTGTATATTGAAAATAAATTATTTTTATAACGTAAATGAGATTTTCATTACAGAAGCGTGGGATAAAATGAAACGAGTAAATATTTTAATACTTTTTTTATTACATATTCCATTAGAATACTTTCTATTATTATCGTACATGCTTGCGTCTGATGAGCACGCACTCTCCCGACTAACAGAGTATGACTGTTGACTATCTATACACATTCAGAGTATTTTAATGGGGTCTATGCACCATATCTACATACAAATTAAATGCATTACGAGGAAATCAGTTCTACATGTAAATGCTTCGTGTGAAGATCGTACACTGTAAGCTCTCTAAAGTAATCTAGAAGCTGAAGTCTATGGATGTCAATGGCCGCACGTTATCTATGGAGCTGTTTCTCTCATCGATTTTCCCGCCAAAAGGTTGAAAACCGTTTCATACGCGACATTCGAACAATCGCCTGAATATAAAACAAACATTTCATTCGAGTGTTCGGCCTATATTCAAACGAAATTAACCTCTCGGTAAAATCCCTTCCAATTTGATATATTACAATTCATCGTAATCCTAAGATCCTTATCGGGTTACATTATAAATAATTCAAGCGTAAAGATATGTACAATATTTTTACAGATTACATACTCAATTAAGTACCTATTTACAAATTAGAATTCTTTATACATCATAAAAAAGATAACATACCGCTCTAAATATCACCATGAAATCAATAACTACATTCACAATAGATATATTATTATATTATCAATTAATTTCAAATAAAAATACACCTTAAAGTTCTAAATAAAGAGTAAGACGTATTACATTACAGTATTGCTTCTTTTAGTCACATTTTCCAAAATATCACCAACGCGCGGGTCTTCAGCACCCGACCCGATAGATTCGAATTTTGAATTTTTTTCACCAAATCTATACATTTTTTGTAAAAAATATTCTCATCCTATCACCGGCCACTCAGTCACCTATCATTAAAGTATCTCTAACACAGAATAGACACCACATTTTAAATGAGACACATTTATGGACATATACTATAAATATCTACTTTTAATTACATTTTGTGCTTCTCGCTGACTTATCGTTATGGAAACATCCTACGAATCACAATAGTATTAACATTCGTAACTGCGAAACCCACAACTCACGCTGCGTCTAGTGGTTCAGGCGTGTATGGTCGCTCAGCAGCTACTTCAGGGGAGTGGAAACAATAAATCAGTCTCTAGTAAACTTCTGTTAAGTCAGCAAGAAGTTTGTTCCTAAACGGTTACGATAAGACCTACTGTTCGATTATTGCACAACACATGCAGAATGTACGTATTACGTTGACTGTAATTTTAATTAGTTTTTTTATTTTATTTAGTCTATTTTATTTTTTTACGATGTCATGCTACTTTTGGGATTAGTACTGTATTCTACTAAGAACTCTGTCGCTCCGAACGGGTAAAATGGCCTTTCTACTTTACTGAAAAAACACACGACGTCTAATGGAAATAATTTACTTTTTTTGGGGCGGTAAGATTTTTTTATTTTTTCAACAATGAAGGTATGTAAAGAGTGAAAATAAAACATTCCATTTCTTTGACGTTTCGCGTGAAAGCCTAGTCAGTCTTTCTAAGTCGGCCATGTCAAGATTTGTTCTGTTTTCACCGTAGTTTCCACATTTTGGCGGCACTTGAAAGTTTATCTTCTGAACCACATCTACGTATATTACAAAAGTCGCACATGATGTCTCACTTTGAATAATGAAAAGAAAATAAATTTTAATAGTCACTTTCAAGTTCACGCCAAAATATTGAGATCTGATCTCTACAAATTTTATGTGACAAGCCAGTGAGCGTTATCGTGGCAAGTTCCCTAACAAGCAAAAAATATAGACGTCATTTAATTTGAAGAGTCAGATATATTAGAGGATATAAAATACAAAATTATTGCTAGATAGTGTTAGTATTGCGAAGTAAAAAGACCTTAGGTCTATAAAAGGAACAACTACAAGAATAAAATATACGTATTTTTATTTACAAATACCTAACATATGTAAGGATAGAACAAAATATTTGGCTAAAACTTAATAGGAATACATGGATCTTGGATAAATTATAACATCCTAAGTGATTTACGTATAGTTTATGAAATAAAAAATGTTAAAAAATATTTCATTGAAATAATATAAAAAGTTAAAATTGTGATTGCGTATTGAGTATTTTGGTTCCATGATTTTTATAAGTATTATGCTCAGTTAGTCGTATTATTATATTTTTTTATTATTTAAGTTTATTTATTTATGACTCGGTACCCTGTAGTGAGTTGTTACGAGATTCAGTTCAGTCCAACGATGAAAGGGCATAAAGTATGTAAAAATAACGTATGAGCTTTGTAACGCCTAAGTACGAAACGAAAAAAAAATAATGATTTACTTTCCCGACATAGAATTTCTTTCGGTTTCCAGTCAATCTTAACCTAACCGTAAGCTTAAATTACAAAACTTTTATTTCCCACTCAGTCCTAGCAATAACTCCTATTATTCGAAACCATCAGTAACACACCGATCACAGGAGCCTCATGTATTTCCTATCCACGTTTATACACTTCAGTCCAATAAAAAAATAGTTAAGAACTAAATACCGGCGTTCCAAATTTGAAACTTCACTACTTATTAAATGGCCAGTTTCAAATCTGGAAATCTAAATGGCGTTGTTTTATGGCACGTTAAAATTATGAGCGGTGTCGCGCTCTCCCACTCTTTCTCCGTTTTCTTCTGCTGTCGCGTACAAAGACGATGTTCGCAGGGTCGTCGGCTAGTTGGGGGTATTTAGATACAGAATGGACGTCTCTGGCTACCCAGCCGTCCACGATTCCATGCGAGATAAGTTCTTCTTTCTCTTCCTCTGTCCATGACCCCCTGCCTTCCCAACCTGCCGCAACCAGGGCCTTCTCTCGTTCCCAAGCCCTGGCTGCTGCTCGTTTGTGAGCATGCTTCAACAGTTTGATACGCTCTTGGTTGGGATCTACACCGTAGCGAAGCACGATGACTGCTTGCGCAGAGCCCTTTCCAACTGCGTGAACTCGTACCTGAAAAAAATAAATTATTCCATTGAGTTTGGGCATTATTTAGGTTCAACATTTTTGATGATTAATATTTCAAGAACTTTAAATTTGTTGCCACGATAGTATACAAGAAATTCACCTCCAATCCTTGATCGTTGGTTTCGTCTTGTGACACGTTGAATTTGCCAGAGAGTCGTCTGAGTTCTTCTAGGTCGTCCCTGATCTTCAACGTATTGTCCTTCACAAAGTAGAATACATCCTGGTCATGGATATTGAAGTGCACGTCTAAGAAGTAGGAGTTATTAAAGACTGTTGTTATCACGTCTTCGACAACGTTGTTCGCTCCATCGACGACGCTTATTAGCGCTTTTCCATCTACCCTTGATATTAAAACTCCTTCGCCAAACACTCCGCGTTTGTAAGACACGCGTGGTAGTAGATTCCTCGTGATCGGTTCCATTTTTAGGAGCGGAGTTGGGACAAAGTTCATGTCAGCTAGTTTGTGGCTTATCTGGAAAACAAAGATATAATATAGTTTCATGGCAATAATAAAGGTTAAGTTGATATTGGTCTAGGTGTAAAAGATCTAAAGATTAGAAACGTACCTTTTCAATAATACATTGTAGTCCAGACAAAACTTCAAAATCAGGAGTCAATCTGGGTGCCGTCAGCTCCACTTTCGGTTGGAAGATCATATCAGTAATGTATCTCGATCCCATCATCTTGTTGAGGTCGTATCCATACAACTGGAGCCAACTGCTCAAATCTGTCATGTAAGGAGTGTTCTGATTCCTATTTATTGGATCATTGTTCTTAAACCGATAAATGAAGATGTCCGTAGGGAGGTGAAGTTTACTCGCCAGATGTTCCCAACTCGGAGTCATCCATTGACCAACTACAGGATCATATAACCGAGCATCTAAGTAAATCAGATTAGTGTAATAGTCATAAATGCCTCCTTGGAAGTCTACGGGCACATAAAATTCTGGGTTTGTGTCTTTCATGATCTTTCCAAAAGGACTGCGTTTGATTTCTTTTACAATTTCACCATTTACATCGAATACTACGAGCGGGGATCCATTTTGATCAGTGGCAACATAGAATCGTTGGTCTTCAGTTTCAATGCACGTTAAGAAATCTCTTTGGTCGTATAGATATCGTACAGTCTTTCCTGATTTCGTAAAGTGAACGTGCGTTACTAGGTTCGGAGTTTGTGGGTTGGCGTAGAAGAATTGAGTGACATTGCTCTTGTCGTCCTTCCAAGCTACCAATCTGCTCCTGTCGTCGTAGTAATACCACATTTGGAACTTGTCCCTTTCAGAGGCATGCACGAATTGGCCACGGGAGTTGTATCTGTATTTTTGTTCGCCACGTCTAATAACGAAACCACGACCATCGTAGCTGCTGTATTCAATATCACTATATTGGACAACTCGGTCACCAATATCGTAGCCTAGATACCGTTTCTCTCCGTGTTCGATAACTCCGATCACGTTGCCGTTCTCATCATACACGTACTTCCAGTCGTCCTCAGATCCTACTACTTCCATCAAGTGTCCGTCGTAATTGTAACTAATTCGTTCGTTCGATGAGGTGTCGCCGATCATAATCTTTTTCGATTTTATCCTGTTTCGTGAGTCATATTCTACTTCAAGGCGGAACACGTCGAAGGCTTTGATGTTTATCAAGATGGTC
Organism: Dryobota labecula; assembly: GCA_947523025.1. Taxonomy (NCBI): domain Eukaryota; kingdom Metazoa; phylum Arthropoda; class Insecta; order Lepidoptera; family Noctuidae; genus Dryobota; species Dryobota labecula. The sequence goes on along the minus strand of OX383287.1, from coordinate 23,540,142 downwards.
TTGACTCTGCCACGATCATCGTAATCAGTTATCGTAAAGTACTGTTTGCTTGTGTCTTGCATCACTGATCTATTGAACGTGTTTCTATAAATTCTCAAATCGCTGAGTGCTTCAAGAATACCTAGGTTTTGATTGTACTTCATTCTCAGTTGTGGCATTTCCTTGCTATTGATATTAACATCAATTGTGGAAAGCCGAGCGTTGCCGTCGTACTGATATTTGAAATGAGCGTTGTTCAGATTGCTCTTGGGACTGAATTTCATCTTCTCATCTTTAAGAATGCCGGCGTGATATTTGTAATCTTGCCTTAGTTCGTATTCGGAGTCCGTAATTTCAACATTCTTTACAAGATGTGTATTTTCGTGGTAAACGTAGCGAATAGCAGAAGCTCCTGCTAATACCATTTCTAACTTGCCGCTGTTATCATACACATACACAATCTTGCCAGATTGATGCGGGAATATTTTAGAAAGAATATTTCCATCATCGTTGTATAAGATTTCGTAAGGATGTCGGTTCATTGGGGAGAAATACTGGTATTTGAAGTAGCCTAGTGATGTCATCAGTGCGAAAGTATGAATATGACCTCGTGGAGTTGTCAAATTTTGTAGTGCACCAGAGTCATCGTAGTCCAACAGATAATCGCTACCTCTAGGGGTTGTTACTTTTAGCGGTAGAGAAGTGAACATATCCCTGAAGGAATAAGCTAAAGAGGATCCATCGCCGTAACGAATCTCGTTTAGTCTGCCAGCTCGATCGAACCCGTATGTTTCATTTAGATCACCCCAACTCCATTTAGTTAATCTGTTGAACCTGTCATAATCAAGCACCACTTCGGCAAATATTCCATTGCTCGGTCCAAATCTAACTGGTCTCGCGGTTCTGTCATAGGTAACATTCAAGAGTTCCACCTTATCATCCATGAACACAGCAATCGTTGACGAGTCTCTGTCGTACTCCAGAGTGAGTAAGTTTTCACCGTTTATCCTCAGTTTACGTCCGACTTGCGCGATGGTTTTGCCACTTCTCGCTTTATTCAAAAGTTTTCGCAAGAAGTATCGCCATTCAAATCTATTTGCCAGGTCACCACCTACTTCGGTCCTCTGTTTTGCTGGGATAGGGAAGCTTTCTCCCAATATTGGATCAACTTCAGCCAAAACTGTGTATGGAACTGTGTCCGTAGATATTACATGGCCCCAAGGCATACTAGATGAAATACTACTGTCTGATGAAATAATCGTTTTCTGTTCCGCTTCACCAGTGCGAGTGTTCACTGAAGATCCCTTTATCAAGATGGAAACGGGTTTCTTATTGTTTTCAGTGATGCGAACTGTGGCGCCCTTGATACTAAGATCGAAGTTCAGGTTAATGATTCTGCCAGTGGGCGTCACAGCTGATGTTAGACGCCCGAATTCATCGTACTTGTAGACATAACTTCTTCCTGTGCTGTCATACTTAGATTTTAGTAAACCACTTGGACCGTAGTAATCGAACGTAACATTGAAGTTGTCTGGAGTCCTCAGCTCTTGGAGCATCTTCATCCTGGACATCTTGAGTCTACATTTCTGTCCCTTAGTGTTTTCAATAGAGTTGACTGAGGTGGAGTAATCTCTTAGTAAGAACACTTTGTTGCCGGCTGCGTCTGTAACGGTGCTGAGTTTGCCATTGCTGGTGTTGACCGTGTAGGTGAACACATAGTTGTTCTCTCCAGTCAAGATGTTTTTACTCGTGATGTGCTGACCGAATCTGTTGAAGATGTAAATCTCTTGCGTATCAGGTGAATAGATTTCATATTCCCTTGCTCCACTTGCGTCTGGTATACTTGCCATAACTGACCGAATCCTATAATTAGCTTGGTCTGCGATATGAACGATACCATCGGGACTGACAATGACAGCTGAGATGGTATTGAACTTCGAATTGGAGGCCAAGAAGTGGTCGGCTTCAAAACAGTCACAGCCTCTCTCTAAGCAGTTGCATTTCGATTCGGCGCCAGCATACAGAGAAATCTTTCCATCAGTAGTGATAAGTCGAACTCTATTTATTCTCTGAGAGTCACTTTCAGCCACATACAGATCGCCTGCTGAACCGAAAGCAATACTTTGCGGCATTACTAACGTAGCGTACGTTGCCAACTCAACGTCGATTCCGGTCATGGGTGACGGACAATGTAGAGGTCTTCCAGCTATTACTTTTACTCTACCATCTGGAGCCATTTGTAAAATCATATGATCGTCAATGATATGCAAGCTGTTGTCCAATGGGTTAATAGCGAGCTCTGTAGGCCAACGCAGGTGGACTTCTTCAACGCTAAGCGTACCCTCACAGGGAATAGGTTTCCAATGAGCTCTATGCATGTGGTTGCCGATGATAGTAGTTATGATACCGTCTCTGTCTACCATTCGGATATTCGTGCCATCAGCGAAATAGACGATGTTATCGATAGAAACTGCGACTCCTTTAGGGTACGCCAGCTTAGCATCCCGTGCCAACGCTCCATCGCCGCAATGAGCTTCATCGCCTGGCAGACATCTTTCTCCGGAGCCAACAACAGTCTCCCAGTTATGTTCGGGGTCGGTGAAGTCCTCTGTGTTGCGGACCCTTATGATTTGATGGGATTCTGGGTCTGAGATGTACAAGTTGCCGTCTAGAGGTGATAGCGCCATGTGGTACCGGTAGGAGACTCGAGTGGCACTGAAAAAATAAGGAAAAATGTTAGGATCAAAACTTAAATCATCTATACTAATAATTATAAATGCGAAATGCGAAATATGCTGCCTGCAAGTAACTCCACGTGGGAGAAGCCGTGGGCAAAAGCTAGTTTTATATATTACAAAAGGATTGGAGATTAAAACTTTACACTTACTTCAACTTGACCACTGTCCTCACAGTCCCGTCCGGGCTTATCTTCCGGACGAGATTGAAGTCTCCTACGAAGATGGATCCGTCAGGGGCTGCGGCTAAGGCTACCGGTGCTAAGAGTCGTTGTCTGGACGCCACGCCTGTGCACTCGTCCCCACACTCCAATTCACGTTGACGACCGTCGCCCATTGTTGTGATGATCACACGAGGTTTGTGTTTCAGGTATACGTTTGTTCCATCTCCCTTTTGGAGAATGCCTGAAAAAAGAGTGTTTTTTTTTACATTTGGTATAATTACAACGTGTATTTTATCTGATTAAATTTTTAATGAATTTTGAAAATGTGTATTTAAGCTAGTATTATTATCACATGATTGTACAAGATATTGCGTATTATGTGTGCATTGTGCAAGCTCGATCGATGTCACTGAAGAGGTCAAATATACTGAACCACTTAACAGATTACATGGCTTTGTACTTAGGGCTGCAAAACGGTTAGATATACTAAAGCTCGAAACGAGACGCTTTAACCCCCGTGCCCGTGGTAAAGGGCTTTAGAACAACGTCCCGTGTGTAGGGTCTAGGAACGTAATCCTTACACTCTACCTATATATAATACAAATAATAAGTTAAATTACCTTCGTGGAAGTTGTATCTATGATGGATGTCCAAATTCCAGCCACCAACGTCTGATATACTCATATCCTGTCCACTCAGTTTAGTTGTTTGCACATTCCAGATGACGTCTTTACAATCCGTGTACTGGTACCCTACTTTCACCAAAGCTGTTGTTACTCCATATACTCTCTGCTTGTATACATTGAGACGGTTCCATGGATACGTGAATTTAATAACTGGATCAGCTTCGAAAGTCTTCTTGAAGAGTATGCCTTCTATTGTTATCCTCAGGTGGATCAGTGCTAACGTGGATGGAATTTTCTCAGGAGTGAGTTGTAGTTGGATGGTGGAGAGATAACCAGCCGCTCTGGAGCTGTGGTATACTAGATGTAGACCAGTTCCAGGGATTTCGAGACTTTCTTGGATCACCTACAAAGAATACATTATTTGTGAGATTATTTATTTAAACAAATGGTATCCATTAAAGGGCATTGCAGAGGGTTGTCAAGAAATACCTCATTAGGTAAATAATCATTAGCTCACGACGATTTTATTATACAAGAAAAATCGTAGGACCTAAAAGAATATTCTAAAAGACTAGTCGATAAAGAAGAACAATCTTTTTTAGGTCATACCTGTGATTCAGCTAGGATAGCACTCTTATCAGGACAAGCTCCTTGGAAGCCATGTTTCCACGTCGCCAGTACCACAGGTTTCATCGTATCGTAATCATGAGCAAGACAAGCCTGTGGTGGACCCATGTTGATCTTCTCGTCCATCGTCGTCATAAGGACAGTGTCGATTATCACGACCTGAAACAAGTTGGTAAGCGGGTTGAAGTATCTGAAGGTAACTTTTGAAAATATTGCAGCGAATATTAATGAAAAATTGTTACTAAATTAAATCAGTAATGCAATCATCTTATACGTAACGTTAGTACAATTTTAAAGTCTTTATGGGCTGTATAAATAATGCATTCATTAACGAAAATCTAAACAGAGGTATAGTCAGTAAAATATTGGATTTAAAACACTGCAAGGCGTAAGCGTGTTTTAAATAAAGATATAAGAAAAATAATAGAGTCATAACATTTTTAACGTCCTTACGGTTAATCGCTGGTTTGCATGTTTTAACGTAGGAAAAATATAATCACTCTGTATGAAGTTCGGTTGAAAGTTGCTTGAATATTTAAAGACTAAATCAAGCATGTCTAGGATCGAGCTAAGGTTTTTATACGACGTAAAATATAAACAAGTTAAGGAATTTGACTTCAAATACACAAACCTCTTGAAGCGACTTGAAACGAACTTATTGTTTCCAAGTTGTCAGTTGGTGTTACTTACATGTTATGGCTAACTTGTGATTTAATCTTATTAAAGTAATTTTGCAGTTCGTTTACAGCACTAGGTGACATAATAAAATAAAATACAATTACCTCATTCCAAGGCACGTAGACGACCTTCGTAGCCCTTTTAAATGGCGCCCTTCCAAAGTTAAGCGTAACAGCGCCTCCTCCATTCACCAGTAGATCAAACCAACCATCTTCTCTGGTCAGGGTGAAACCTTCGAGGGGTGTGTCAGTAGATACTCTGACGCCAACCAGACCAGTCCCAAGTAACGTGACCACTCGACCTCTGACAACCGCTGAACGACTGGAAATTCAGGCGATGAATTCATTAGAATACAGTTTAATGTTGGTCGTACAGACCAATGTTGGTGATTGGCTTGGTATGTGGAAAGTTCTAGAACAGAACTATTGATTGGTGATATTGGCAAACGTTGGTGATTTTTTTTAAAGGGATATTCTAGTTTCTATGAGTGAAAGTCTAGGTATAAAATTACATGGGACTAGTGATTTATATTATTTACGTGTTTAATCTACGTTGTCTATCATACAAATGGTGAATTAACTAAGGGACTAGAAGTAGTTGGATATTTGAAAAGAATTCAGATCATAATTGATTAAAATGCAAAGATCAGAACTTGTAATTGATTCTAATTGACTATATCTAATAAGTAGGTATTAATAATTTCTTACTACGGGTGTTACATTGTGTAGATTTTTATAAAATGTTTTCAGATGGTGGGTTTTTAACAAACGTCACGGACAATATTATTACAAACATTTAAATAAAAAGCGAACACAAATTCACAGGACACAATAGTAGGTAGCTAAACACTATAGTAGCACAACATGCATGACACAGATACATAGAATAAGTATAGTATATGTCGCCAATTTAATATATAGGTATATACTGTAGGATATATAGAACTCGTAGATAAACTCTAAGTTAAACAAACACTCTATCCTACGTTCGATTCACAAGTCTTACCTCGAGTTGAAGTGGTTCCAAAACATACTGCGCAGCGTTAGAAAAACCGAGAGAAATGACAGAATGAGTAAGTATTATTATTGTGTATAATAAAATTAATTTAGAAACAAGGAAGCTCGGAAACGTTAGTAACAGCGACGTTAGTATACGTGTATCACATGCAAGTGACGATCTTCTAGAATTTGGTCTTCGATAGTAGTACAAATAAATACATCTGTCCCATATAAGTGTAAGAAAAGATAGAAAGCATTGTGGTACACTCTTATAATGTAAATAAAACAATGGGATCGACTGGGGCACAACATTGCGTATCTTATATAACAAATATTTATACGGCGCTTGTCGGCTTAGGATTAGCCGACAAACTAAATATTAGCTAGTTATTAGTTAACGCTTAACCCTAACAGATAACACCGAACATCAAGCACTCACCTTTCGTTGAAGTTCTCCTGCTTTGCGTAGTTTTGGAGACTACCTTCGTCTATGATGAACTTCATCCGTTCGAAGAAAGACGCTGTGATGGCGGGAGGCTGTTTCCTAAGGAGAATATCTGTAGGCTTCGGTGAAGACACGCAGAGCTGACTACCTTTGCAGATGGGACTTAGGCAGCACTCTGGATCCTCACAATCGACGAGTCCATCTAAACAGAATATACGAATCCAATTTTTATGATTTGATCTATTTTACAAAATCCTGGAGTTTCATTGAAGCAGCACATACCTTTGTCATTATCTTTGGAATCGTCACAGATTTGTTCTTTGAGAGTCGTACAATCCGGCCCGTCCCATCCGTCGAAGCATTTGCAGGACCATTGCCCGTCATTTGCAACTTTACACTGTCCATGTCCTGCACAACCTCGCGGACAGCCTTCCAGTGTGCAATGCCGACCGTTCCAACCAGACACGCAGAGACAAGTGCCGTTTTTACATTGTCCATGGTCACTACAGCGGGCATCACACAACTTAGAGGTACAAAATTCGCCAGTCCACCCGGAATCGCAGACACAGGACTCGCCAACACATCTTCCGTGGAGTCCGCAATCAAGGTCGCAAATCTCTGTAAAAATAATCAAAAACCCAATTACATTTAGTATGGTTGCACAAATACATTTTAAATTAAGAAACAAAAATTTACCTTTGGAACAGTCGTCGCCAGACCACCGCGCATGACAAGTACAGGTCTGGGTATCAACGTCGAACGTGCCATGTCCTGAGCAGTCCGGAAGACATTGTAACGCATCCTTATCCATCGTCGCACAGTCGATTCCCTTCCAGCCTTTCTTGCATATACAAGAGCCTTCGATGCAGAACCCATGGCTGGAGCAAGTTGGATGAGGGCAATCGATATCGGCGCAAAACTTGCCCTTATATCCTCTGACACAAGAACATTTTCCGTTAACACAGTGTCCATGACCGTTGCAATCTGGGACTTCACATTCGTCGTGCCGTAAAGAACATTCTTTGCCTTTCCATCCAGGGTTACACTGACATTCGCCGTTGATGTATTCGCCTCGTTGACTACATAAGACTGGACAAACACCTAAAAATATGAAATTGGAGTGTAACGCTTCGAAACCAAACCTGATTTATATAATAGGAGGAATATCCATTCGACGCCGGTTAAATATAAATGAATTGTATATGTATTGCTTACTTTTACTGCAATCGTCGCCACCAAAGCCAGCCTGGCATTGACAATGACCCATAAGACATTCTCCTTTCCCTGAGCATCCATTAGGGCAGTTGTGCGTCATTTCGTCAGCAATCATCGCAATGAATGTGATCTCCTGTGGGTCGCCGTCGTCGTTGTATAGAGATAGAAACCAGTGGCCTTGCTCCATATAGTGTGTTACTTCTTTCTTGATCGATGGCTGTAAGTGAAAGGCCTAGTTTAAAGTGTTTGCCTTATGTTATCTAGATACTAAATTATTCATGGCTGTTACAATAATGATAAATGCTTACATGTGAAGTTCTCGTTGTTCTCGCCTTGAAACCGCTGAGAACTTCCAAGATATGATATTGCGTATGTGTAGGTAGAGCGTTTCTTCTCGCGTATACGCCTATGGAAGCCCCTCGGGGTATCATGTAGTCGAACTTCACGTAACTGGCTTGAGTTTGATAAAACTGCATATTCCAGTAACTATATGGAGGGATTTCTTTTGATAATTTTTCACCTAAAGTAATTTGTTTGAACGTCGTTCCATCTGGTGGAAATGTTTGCGCTGGGAACGTTCGCGCACCTAGAAGATATTAAGATGTTAGTTTTATATTAAGATTTTACATAATATTCCGACATGCGATAATGTGATGAATTGTCGTATGCACTGTTAAATAGTATTTACTTATAATTACTAACAACTACTACCCATTTGTATGTTATTAAAGCACATGCAACAGAAAATTATGATGCTGTAATATGTATTTAATATCCTTGCTACCAGTGATGAGCATGCATGTTAGTATGTTAGACACATTTGTTCACAGAACCCCTAAGCAGTGATGATTTGGTGACCGTTAGTAAGTTATCTCTGACTTTTATTGAAGGTCAACCTCACCTTCCAGTATAAGAATGGGTGGAGGCTGAATTTTTGGACAAACGCATTTTGGTGATTCAGTTGTAGTAAACATTTCCGTTTCAGTTGTAGAATCTGTCGTGGACTCAATACTGTCTGTAGTGGAAATATTTTCTGTCTGGGTTGATATTTCAGTTGTTATTTCTGTTGTAGAGTCTGTAGATGTGACGGTTTCTGACTTCGTCGTACCTGACGATTTAGTTAAATCCTCAGTCGTCGATACGATTAGCTCGGAGTGATCAGTGCTTGAAATTTGATCAGTTATAGTAGATGAATCAGATTTAGGAGATGCTGTCGTTGCTCCAGTTTCAGTTGATTCATCGTAAAAATCATCAGTCGCATTGCTTATGCAAGCTGGGCATGAACATTCACAGCTTCCCCCTACGTCGTTATCATCATTTGTAGAATTGTTGACTTTTGTAGAACCTTCTAAAGTAACAGGTTTGTTAAAATGTGAAGCTTGAGTTGGTTCTGAATCCATAGGAGTAATTTTAACAGTTGGTATATCATTCGTATCTCCAATTGTTGGAACAGTAAATGTTAAAGAATAAAGCTGTTTAAATGATGAGCTCTGGGCATCATCCGCAGAAATCGTCAGGTTAATCAACACATGTTTAGGATTAGTCACATCAGGGAATTTGGTATCAACAGTGTTCACAGTTGGAACTTCGTCAGGAGTTACCTCAGTGGTAGTACTTGTAGTGAGTGTATCATTAGTAACATTCAGCGATGGTGTTGTGGTCACAACATGCTCACTATGCGTGGTAAATTTATTTGTAGTGTTAATTATGGCGTTTGTTGTTACTTGTTCATTTGTTAAAGTCGTTTCCGTAGAAATAGTGGTTGAAGACGCTTCAGTTGTTGGTTTTGCTGTTACAGGGGTTTCAGTAACGATTACCTGCTCAGTTATCACGATTTTAGGTGTGCTTGTCGTGCTTGTGGTTTTTAAATCAATATTTTCACTATCGTAGTGAAACTTTTCCAAATCTTTATCCTTGTCAGATGAATCATTGGAATATATGTGAAGCACTTCTTTGATTTGTTCCAATTGGTTTTGAATTTTGAAGAACTGAAGCTTTTCTAAACCATACGAACGAATCAATGGAAATGAGTCGCCCTGCATATCTTCAGGCTCATAAGCAATTTTATCTTTTTCAGTTTTTATTGGAGCGTTAATTTGCTCTTTTATTTCGAGTGGATATTCTACGTGAGTTTCTTTAATAATGTTAGGTGCTGTACTAGTCGTACTGCTAACGTAATTAGTTTCTTTAGTAGTTATTTCAGCAGTGGTGCCAGCAATAGTAGTGGATTCCATTGCTGATATGGCGGGCTGTTCAGCCGTTGTCGAAGCAATAGTCGCCGGGGCTATTGGAGGATTGTTACTCGTAGATGTCCCGCGATTATTTGTTGTTAGATCACCAGTATTAACCGACAAATCATCATTATTGCTAGACACAAAAGCATTGTTAGAACCCTCGTTCTTTTCTTCGTCCCGCTGAGTGGTGATGTCTTCTGCCACACCATGCACTAAGCTAACAGTGTTCACAGAAGGCTTGGTTATGTCATGCATATTTACAGCGGTGGAAGAATCCTCGGAAGAAACAGATTGTGGTAAAGAAGAAGCATGCCCATCTACTACATCTACACTTCTACGATGACGAGAGTGATGTTCCTCTTTACCTGTGCCTATAGTTGGCAAGCTTTGATGCGGCCTCGCCATAGTTTTGTTGGCGAACTCCAGTGATGTTGCTTTTGATGCCGGAAATACTTCTGTTGGTTCACCGACGACTACTGTACATGATTTGGGGTTTTGATACGTCCAGTTAACAAAATATGACGCTGTGAAAAAAAAAAACATAACAATAAGATTAAAGCACATATTTATTGTAATTAACCAACATTGAAATGCGAGTGTTACGTTACGATAATATTGTTGTTCATGAGTTACAAACAGTTTTTAAACTCATTAAATAAGGTTCGAGAAATCGGCCTCTTTAATTTAAAATGTATTTCTGTAGCTGTCATGAAGGAAAATTTATTTTTAGGCCACAGTTTGTTTATCAATGTACACCGACGCAAAAATTGGAAATTCAAATAAATATTTTTACACCCAAATAAACCCAGTCATCAGTAATAGCAGTAGACTCCAACACTCACCTGTCATATAAGACGCAATGGCTAACAATACAACGAAGAGTATTATAAATACAATAGCGGTGCACTTCCACGAGCACCTCGACGAAAGGCCTTTTCGGAAGTGAAACCGCGAACCGGCCGAAGGAAAGTTCGAGGATCGAAGGTTGTTCCGGACCGGGAGGACTGGAACTGGGGTACCGAAGGTCGGATGCGGTCGGTCTGACCGCTCCATTCTTTCTAACGTACTTTTCTCTGGCTTGCCTGGACTACTACACGAAGAGTTCGACTTGTAGTCCATAGACGGATTCTTTTGAATATCCCCTGAAATCAGATTTAGATTAGATATGTGCTATTTTAAGCTACTAATATATTATAACAGTCCACCCGCTGCGAGCAGAAATTGACTAGGCTTCCAAAAATCTGGGGTGAGTAAGTTGAGTTGAAGTGTGTGTGTATATGTGGGTGTACTTAGACTAATAAAGAAGTAAAAAGGTTCTAACATTCACCTGAAGGCACGTAAAAGTTGCCTGAGGGCGTGCGCACGAGGCAGGAGGGTTCGAAGTCGCCCAGGTCTGCAGGGTTGCCGGTGATGCGACCGTTCAGGCGAGACATGGTCGGGTTGCGGGGCGGCACATCGGGGGGGAGACGAGACCCTTCCAAGAGACACCCTGAGAAAGAGACATGAGATTTAGATATGATAAAGCAGCAAATTGAAGGTTACCCTAATATATTTAAGAGAAGTGGATTGGGCTGACATCACAAAAGGTTTCCAAGTTATACGTAGAATCATTTTGTTTTCTTTGTTTGCTTCAGACAGTAGCTATAACGATTTTCATGCCAGGCATATATCGATGGTCATACGTTGACAACTCGTAACCCACATTTTTTCGCAAAATGAGATATATGTACATTAACATTTTTTTATTAAACGCCAAATCTTCCCATTGATAACTCTCGTAATGCACAAAAAATTTGGGTTACGAGTTGTCAACGTATGACCATCGATATGTAATTTACTAGTGTAATTTACATGATTTAGAAAAGCTTACTATAAACATGATTATCCTTCTTCATGACTTTGACTCAAGTTTAAAAAAGTCAATGCAATCTAACAAGGCTTACACAGAAAGTCGTTGAAAACTTTGGAATACAAATATAAGGTTCCAACAATAACGAGAATCGGAACAAACGAATGAAAAAAATCAAGCACTTGCAGGTTTATTGCTGTTAAAATAAAACAACCCTTTTAAAAGTTACGATAAATAAAGCCCAGCCTTTATCTTGGACGCTTGTGGCAGTTTTGCCTCGTCAATAAAAAGAAAAATAACAAATAGGACGGTAGTTTGATAAGACAAAGAAAAAATTACGAACTCAGCGTCGCGTGAACCCAAGGACGGTCATACAAGTATTATCTCTTTGTATAAAACCTAAACTCCCTTTGTGTAATCCAGGAGAAATAGAGAAGCAAAACTTGGCCTTCATTATTACCAATAATCTGTTATCAAATGCCGTTATTTGGAAAGTTAAAGGCTTTTACAAAATTAATCAGTATGCTCCAGCGGTCGTGGCGGAGGCATTAGCACAGGGAAAAATTTAATTAATTCCATCCACGAAAATTTACAAGTTGAAATTCAATTAGGGGCGAATATTGCTCACCGTAATGGCTCGTAAACAAATAACCGTGGATAGGCTCATGCAAATGGATCAAAGATCGCGTGTTTCGGCTGTTCTTTATAAGGAAAATATATTAGATCGGGAGCTACTGGTCTAACCGCGGGCGCGGCGGACTCTCCCATCGCTAATATAAGCTAATGGAAAATCGAAGTATTATCTGTGGCCCTGCGCCCTCGACGCCTCTTATCGAACCGCCATAACATCCAACTTTTGATCCTCTACGAATTTTAAGGATTCCTTCGAGCGTTAATTAATTTATTGTACCACCCGATGTAGCCGCAAGAAAACTCAATTAATTTTAAAAGGGTTTTTGTGTTGTTTTTTTCGCGATCGATCTCTCCCCACCCTCTCGATCACTACCGAAGGAAAATGGTGAACTTCTCGACAATATCGTCAGCCGCCTTTTGTGGTCTTACCCTTTGATACCATTCTTTTCTTAGCAATTAGAGATTAATGAGCTTCATTGAACTTTTATAAAGCGCACTATAATCCGCAGTAGTTACCTACCTACTATTAGTAATAGTGCAATAATGAAGTGGTGAAGGTAGAATAGTTTTAGTTTAAAAATTATTATCTATACCAGGGTTTCCCAACCTCTTCCTTAGGGCGGACCCCTAGCGCAACCTAACCATGACTCGTGGTCCCCTAAAACAAAACAAGAAACACTGTTTTAATCTTTTTATTTGCTATATTTACTTAGGTCTACTTTACTCATATTGGTGTATCTATGTTTATTAAATTCTAATGAGATGGTTGGTACTGCCTTTTTGCAACCAAAGTCGTAATGTTTTTTGGATTGATGTTGCTTAGTTCGATTCTTAAATCAGCCTCTACATGCAGAATGCATGTATTTATTTTGCAGCGAATGTTTTTGCCACAGTCGCCACAGCGCAGCATAGTGCGCCGCACTGCATTTAATTTTGCCTTATAACTTTTAGTTTGTCCACGGACCCCCTAGGATAGGTCTGCGGACCCCAGGGGTCCGCGGAATCCAGGTTGGGAAATACTGATCTATACCATTAGGTACTGTGTATCTTTTATCGGCTCATGTTGCGTTCTTGCATTCCAAGCTTCATCTCAGATACATACTTCAAAGTCCGTAAGCGAATGGTGTATACTGCCATGCTGACACTACCATCCATCGACTCCTATGTAACATAATCAGAGGCTGTCGACAACATTTCATGGCATGCTTTACAACTGACACTAAGCAGTTTCTAAACGCGGTAATTTGTTATGAGGGCCGATGTTTAAGGACAAATGCGCCAAGTCGAGCGTACCGAACGGTCGATCCATCCCATCTCGCCGCCGCAGTCAATGAAAAAACTAAATCACCAAATCCCTTACCTAATTTAGGAGGACAAGCATAGTCATTAATACACACGTCAGTCGTCGTGCTACTACAAAATGTGGCCCATTTATATCCCGTCTCGGGGCCTGGGAATTATGGTAATCGGACGAGTCGTGTCCTTTGTCTGTAATGGTTGGTAATTACCGAGGCACCTCCGGGGGCACTTCGTCTACTGAGGGGCCCACGGCTCGGAGAATTCGACACTCGTTACGCGAATCGTCTCAACTTTAAAAAGGGAACGCGATTTTGAATGCCGTCATGGGATTTGTCGTTGCGCACCCGGAACAAACTCACTTTTTTTTCTCTTTTTACTTTTGCCAAAATTGCCTCCCACATACTGGATCCTGATTGGTCCTTTTTGAGTTTGTTTACGCAAGGAAATCGGTATTTTTTACAGCCAACCCAGACTTTTCGGCGCTCGCTTTTACTATCCCATATTATTTATTGAGACTACACTATGCATAAAACTGAATAACAATCAGATAGAGGCCACTATCCATATTCCGGTTCGTTTATTTTTATATTTTTCGAGCCATCTGGCATCCGATCTCCTATTTTCTGTTTAGGATCCGTATTTTCTTCCGAAGAAATCCAAAGCTCGCTTACTTATTGGAAGATAAAGGGGGTGTGTTTCGGCTCATTTGCGGCCGAGCTCGGCTCGAACAAACGTGATTTCTTATTGGAAACGGAAAAGAAACAGACCGACTTGTAATAGAGTAACTGCGGTTTACCCGCCAGTAAGCTTCGCTAGAGAGGTTAATTCCCTGTCCATTATTCCTGCTAAGATTAACATTCAGCTTTTTTACTATTTGTTGAAGACTATTGATGGAAGATTGCTGTTACTTTACGACAAGAAAGTAATTTGGCGCAGATGTTGGCAAGGCACAAACTGTCTAGTATATATCTCTCCAGGTAGTTTCATAACCTGCGACGTTGATGTATGAGACGTAAAGCACATTCACGTGTAACACGCACACCGATAGAAACGAGATACATTTGGGCAATCTCTGAAGGCAAGAGACGCGGCGGCAACACGTGCTCACAATCTTAAACTCGTTACATGAACATTCCCGAAGCAATTTAGAATTTACCCCTTAATCTTGATCCTAACTCGAATTGAGAACATACAAGAGCATCCTTATTTACGTGGATTAATATCGGACAAATATTACGGAGATACGTATATCGATAGTTCTTATAGTTGTCGGTAAAAACACTAAAACCATACGTTCTCGATGGCGTCGATTCCCCAATTTCGATTTTAAATTTAGCACCAAAGTTGGACCCGTGCAATATTTATATGAGAGAGCGGCGCTGCGATTTATAGTTGGGAAACAATCGGGAACTTGGTCCGGCGTCGTCGTGACTTCGTTTTAATTAGTACCCATTCATCGTTGAACAATCGAGTGCTCGAACAAATCCATTATCGGGAACTTTTCGATAGCCGAAAGAGGTGTATTCAAAGTTTTGCGATTGCAAAGGGATCGAGCACGAGGGCTTTTGTGGATCTTACATTCTGATGCCCAGAAACTCGGAAGACCGAGGGATCCCGTCTATTATACAATTTATAAAATAAAAGTACTCTATATTCAATAGATTCGCTTTCAAAGCGTATTTTTTATTATTACGGCTTTGAAGAATTGGGTTTTCTTATAATTTCCTTTACGTTTCGATATCGGAAGGTTTAGCAGGCATTATCGAAAATTTCGGAGGCATTAACGAAATTCAGCAGTTCGGGAAAGGAAGGCTGCCGCTATCTCCCGCTACAAGTGGAATGGGCTTGCGTAATGACATTACGCGTACATTTTAATCGATGGCTCACGGTTGGCCGGAGCCCAATGCTGTATACATAAGCTTATCTGCACGGTACATAGACGGATTCATTCTATTAAAATTGATTGATTAACTTCCCGCATTGGTTTGAATTTGCAAAACAGTTGTACCAATAGCGCTTTAAGCATATTCGACACGTGTGGTGTTCGATTAAATCATGATGGCGCGTTTGCATGTGCGTGCTGGTACGAGCGGCGACGAATGTAAATGTATAGCGCGCGCAATGTATCATGTCAAGACGCGGCGGCCGGCTGCCACGCTGATAAGATTACCAGACAAAGGAAGTCCACCCATATCACTACCACCACGACCGCTAAATGCGAACCTTCATTTACTACCCCTTCTGCTAACGTAACTAATCTCAATTTTAACACAAAAGCTTTAGAGTCGACATTGTCTCGTACGGTCTTTATTAGTGTCCCGACGTCAACGTCTGCTTCGTTAAAGGACACTCAGCTTTATTTATGTTGACATACTGGCAATGTTGCCTTATTTGTTGTTGACTATTCCTTTTGTCGTGAATAGGATTTGGTCCGTACGGTTGCTTGAATAGAGTTCAGATTGGTTGTTTCGTTGTAGAATATAGTTGGTAGCGTTAAGGGAATTTGACTTCTTTGCAGTTGGTTTTAGGGTTGTTTTTTTTATTATCCGGGTGGTACGTGGAGAGGTTAGCCGGGTGGTTTCCGGACGACGATAAGGAGACGATGTTGCTAAGTCGGTCCGTCACGCGACCTGTCCACTAATTTATGTTGCGCTGATTTTGTGATATAACAACCCAGTAGACGGAACCCTTCTCGTACACTCGTAGTTGTAGACGGAGCTGAAGGAAGGCTTTTTATGGGCAGTTATGTTAATGTATTGTCTAGCAAACATCCGCGGAATAAAGTAACTTACTTTCAGAACATAAATTTCCATTAATCTGAGTATAATTCGACGTGAGTGTCGTAGTATTTGACAAAGTAAGCTTATTTACGGAATAAGTTGGTTGCGAGGTACGTAATCATTTGCTTTGATAGTGTAGTGTACCTGTGGGTATTTTTTCAGTTCAGAGCAGTAATTGGGTCTGTTAATTTGTACCCAAGTGCTGTACTGAGGTCTGTAGTTGGAGTACCTACGGATGTTAGATTACAGACTTGATAATAAACAGAAAGTGCAACGTTAGAGCTCGTTAGAAGCCTCGCTCGGGAGCCTTCATTAGTGTTTACAAGTAAATGGAGAAAAAATAAAGCGTCCGAGAGCAGCCGGGCGGCTCCGGTTACACCAGCGCCGGAATATCTTCACGATTCAACATCAACTAACTAATGCTTGAAACAATATGCAGCGCCATCATTAATCTCACTATCTCATTGTACATATTTCTTTGTCTAAATCCATTAAATTAATTACAGCCATTTGGGGAGCCGACTCCGTATTTATTAGGCTCGTTATCATTCATTGAATCTTTCGATAGACGAGTACTCGGTAAATTGGAAGAAATGCCGAGACGCTGTGATAGATGTTCTACTTACACGTAAATGGGGGGCCAAATTAGCTGTCTACCGAAGAATGCAGTTACGTCCGTGACTGATACCCGCCGATGGATTTCGGGCGCGAGATCCCGAGTGCGACTTAGATTCATAGGTGTCATCGCATCCGTTTAGAAGGGTGTTGAAATTGGGAAATTCCTAACGATATTACACGAGGTGCGAAGAGTCGGCAGAACGGAATGAGTGCGTTGCTTGTGGATAGACTTGCATTGTTGACATAGCTCGTTACAGCCGAGTGTACTGCGGACTGCGGGAGACGGAGCGCGTCTTTGTGTCAGCGAGTTCTCGGCCGGTCCGCGGGCAGGAATGTTTATTAGTCGCGCACAATAGGATCGGCGGGCGGTGAGTTGCGGACATTTGATTCTAGTTGAGCCCGTCAGATGCCCGATAACCGGCGGTGGCTCGACTTCATTAACCTTTACCCGTCCGCGGAGGCATTAATTACGCTTAATAGAAACAAACAAAACGAAACTCCGACAGATAAATGGGCCGAGATAGTTATTTAATTGTCTTATCTGAGGAGCGGGCGTCGAGACGTCTCCGGCGGCGTGGGGTGTTGGAATAATGCAGATTCATTTGCCGTTTACGTCTTAACTTTTGTCAAAAGTTTCCATTTCTACCGATCCCCCTTTCCGCTAATGAACGATTCACAAACGAGATTGGGTGTTCTGAATTAATGTTTTGTGTAATTGCTTGTGTACGATTGTGTAATTTGATGCGCGTAATCAATGGCAGAAGATAACAACCGCGGTGCCGCCGTTACGGGGAGGCAGACACATGTAGCGCAATTTAACATCATAACCGTGAATATAATAGGTATTTATTTCGACTGTTGAACTGTTTTTGATTAAGTATATGGTGTGAATCTTTAGTCTGCAAATACTCTATGAAGGTTACAAAAAATTTCGCGAGACATTTGTCAAAGCTTAATCCGCATTCCCCTTGTCTAGAGGGGAGACACGCATATGTTATGGGAATATATTCAGGCGCGTCACACTGTCACATGTCCAGTATGGAAGCGGTCATATTTTTCGTCGTCACTTTTTTCAGGAACGGAAGCACGAGCATCGCCGACGGCGATACCCTGATAGAGATTGATGATCGCACCTACCCCCGCCCCGTCCCGCGCACACCCTCGCGGGTCATTGAGCTTACCCGATTACACCAGGCCAGAGGGGATTCGCATATATCCAAATTACCCCAGTGATGGACGTTTCTTACCCAGATAACTATCCTCCAATAATCCCCTTGGTACCGTATCAACGTATCGATATCTACTCGTATGTTCTCATTTGTGTCTAGTTAGCGATGCACTGTCGAATTTCATGCGGAAAATAATTCGGACTTTTAATATGAACACTAAAATTCGAAAGCTTTCAGTTTTATCACCGTTCCATTGTACGCTAACAACATTATTATACAGGGCTGCACCAGTTTAATGTTAAAATTGCCATCCATAAAAGTCGTTTTTGAGAAAGGAGTTTTTACTGTAAAAAAAAGGAGTCTCGGTTACGCAGTGCTCTGATTCGTAATATAATCTGCCGTCACCGTTGGCTAATTATTCGGCCTCTTTTGATGAAAAAATTAACAAATGGCAGCAGAGCCGCTCGATGCGCATTTGTCAACGAGTGTTGCAGCGCCCGCCATCTTGAATCTTGAGTGGCATTCAACACCGACTGAGTGGCCTATCCACGCGCCCGACCGCAGACAAGTGTCATATTAAAACAGTGCGTACAAAAAAATACGTTTTCTTTGCGTAATTGGTTATGAACCCTTCACTTGTAAAATCTGTGTACAGCTAACACCTCGTGATGCAACCGATATAATATATTGCCGCGCGGCGAGCGGAGGGCTCTCAATTGCGGCAAAATCATATCGCGTATGAAATAAATCAGCTGTTCCGGGGTACCTCGGGACGGATCGCGTTACACCCTCGATTTGTGAGGTTATTTGCATTTCGATATAAAATGGCGGCCGCGGTGGGATTTGACGTGACGTTGACAGGTGTGCACGCTGTCACACTGTGGTCTCATTTTTAAGCGGGTCGTGTTCAGTGCTTGATTAATTACTGCTGATGTGGTTCTAGAAGTGTTCATTCTTCAACCAACCTCGATTTATTTTTACTAATAGCATAAAAGTTTGTTTAAGTACCCTTAAGCAGAAAATAAAAGTTTATTTGTATTTTGGATAACTTATAAGAACTCATTAGTAGCTAGGATTTGTTCTAACTAGTTATAAAAAACTAATTGCACTGGAAACTAAGCTGATAATAGTCGCGATAATTGGTAATTACTCTCACTTTAAACCCCGTCGACTGGAACTGAATAATCCTTTTCAACTTTTTTAATATAAAAGAGACAAAACGAGTCTTTGGAACAACTTTTTCAAAGCGGATTACTTTAGGCTTCATGCTTTCAAAAGTATAAAATAACCTAATTCCGCATAAGCGCTACTCGCCAGGTTCGCGGAAACATACAAACGCCGGGCGACCCATTCTATATGTACAGAGGTCAAGCATACTCACAGCCCTTTGTACCCAAATAGATATAGTACTGTGTGCATTAGCGAGGGTCGCTTTTCTTAACATTTTTTCCTCGACAAAGACGAGGCAGTACCCTTCAGCCTCTTCCGGTAGGGTTCGCGGGGAACCGCTATTAAATACATGTCATTTTGATTTATACGCGCAATTATGACACATCATACAATTACACACAATGATTGTGTTTCTGGTCAGAGTTAGAACGAAGGGTTTGTACTACGCAATTAATTTAATTAAACGCACAAGCAAACAGTATTAATAATAAACTCGGCTGTTATGGTTTAGTACAAATATTTGCACAGGATACAATTAATTAATTATTATCGCATTGTGGCATTAATCTAATTGCGTATGTATGTAAATTTAAATGTAAAACATTTGTACAAAAGCTTACGGCGGTGCGTGGACGTAGAAAAAAAATATATCGAGCACCGGACGGTCAAGCCAGCACTCCAGTTTAAAACCCATTTACAAATGTAAACGTTGCCAGCGTTACTCAAACAGTGCGGAGGCCCACGGGCCTTTCCGGGCCCATCCATCTTGTGGCCTAACGGGTCCGAATGTTACATTGACGAACGATGGCCCCTCGATATGGAAGATGACACAATGCGATGACCCCGAATCCATTCCTTCTAAGACCCGAGTAATAGTTTTTCCCCGCTATCCGTTACTCTCCATATTTTATCGGACCTTTTTATGAGGGTTATATTGAGAATGTGTCATGTTGCGATTCGTTCGGCGTCGCTGTTGCGCGCTTATGTATACATATTTGATGCAGACGCGTAAAGGATTGATGACCCTTGTACCATTTTTTTGGGACCGACTTCACAATCTATTTATTTTCGGATTCCGGCTAAGCACATGTGTTAAAGATATCGCTGGGGCGACACGTCCAAGGGTCGTCGAGTAATGTTTTGCCTCTTATTTGCATTGTTGCAACCCTAATGGAGGCCATTTTGTTTCGATCACGTGGAGGCATTAATGACGTCATCCATCACGTCAAGTTGACAAGCCAGCGCAGTTGCAATGGACGCGGATTTAGTGTTGCCATCCAGGAAAAAACGTACAACCGAAACGTAGAACTATTAAAAATCTATTCTCTACATTTTAATACATATTTTATTCGTCAATCCTGAATGTATAAACTCGTCGTAACAAACGTTCAGTAACTTCGCCTGATTGATGTGGAGCACAATTTACAAACGTAGCAGATGTGTAATTTGTTTAGTTCTATCTAAGCTTATTTGGAACAAGGTCTTACTTGAGCGCATCAATGTCGGTAATCTCCCCAGATTTCGCACTAAATTTAGGCTGGCTGGCAACTCCGCTACATGCGCTAATCCAGGTTAGTAATCACACGGTAAACCTATTACCATTTGAAGTGTGAAGTGTGAAATCACTCATTTCCAAATGGCGCTGGAACGCCAGCCAAATGCAACCACACCTCACTATTTTTAGAGAACAAATTCAATTACGAATTGCCTCATTTAGAACGGAAGGAACGAGAAATAAGGCAGGGCTTGTTAGTTATAATCTAGTGGCTAAATAAAGGCGTGAGTTACGACCGCCGCCGTGTGGATTAAAACGGACTTTTCTATATAAAAAATGGGCAATAACAGGGTGTGGAGAGGGTATACCCAGCGGACAAGATCCCTCGCGGAATTTCATTTGCAAAATATTCTCTGACCGAAACGCCATTATGAACTCCTACAACGTGTATAATATAAGTGTCCTAAATTGAATTTCTTGACATGAGCGCCGCCTAAACAGGGCTGTAAAAATGAGATTCCGAAATTACGCGGCGTAATTTTTACGCGTGAAAATGACGTACGTGTAACCCACGCGCGAGATTAATCCCTCAGAAATGTAGACGGAAACGAATCAAGAAGACAGCGGTAAGTATCTACACGGGTATTCC